>CM062295.1:194187116-195387116 GCA_031216915.1 Pictodentalium vernedei
CAAATAGGGGACACTTTAAGCAATGAAAACTCGAATCTTAGAGAAAGATTTTGCATCTTCGTTCAAAAAATTGTCTCTTTTTCATAACTGTATTATGGCTAGGTTGATTTTCACAGCACTTCACAGAAAGATAAAGAATAAAGAAAAGGTGTTGTGCAGCATCCCCTTATTCAGATGACAAAGATGAAGACCACACAATTATGAAAACTCAAATCTTGCAATTTATTGAATTCTGAAGTTTACACAATATTTCCATGTTATTTGCATATCTGCCCAAGGCAACACGATATTTCCATGTTATTTGCATATCTGCCCAAGGCAACACCATTTCCTGAGAGTTGTTTAGTTTTTGAGCAACTAATTTAAATAATCTTAACATGTTATTTAAAAAAAGGGCACTCAAAGCATGGGTTTCGGCCATCAGTAGCTAGATCATCGCAGTTTTGTTTGTTCAGTTTTCACTTCGATCATGACCTGGAAGAAGTCAAAAAGATTGAAAGCTACTTTTATAAATTTTTTTCAAATATGTTTTCAGATTAAATTTAACATCTACTTAGCAAAAGCTCAAAACACAATTTTGGGTGTTTTGGGTTTCCTTCAAAGCTGTTGAGTGCATTTAGCTTGTTGGAGATGCATATGCAAACTGTTGTGATGAATATTACTTTATTTATGTGGGGCAATCAGTTGTACTATCAGTGCTATATAGTACTTGAAGATTGCAGATGAAATCCATGCTATGAAGAGGTCCATGTATTCTTTGTTACATCGAAGTTAAAAATAATCAGTATAACGGAGCAAAGTGGCTATTCAATTAACAGGGCTCCACGGTACATGAAAGTATCAAAAAAACATTTACATTGTTTTTAATGATTCATTTTAACTTTTAAGGCCTATTTTTGACTTTTATGGCCTCAGAACTGGTGCCCTTAATAAGCCATCATGAGGAGGTCCTGTTGATAAATATTATAGACAAATTACCTAGGCATTGGTTTCTAGACAAGTCTTGGCTGCCTTGACTGGCAGAGACGACTTAACTAGAAATCATTGCGGAGCACGAGACATATAGAGGCTGTGGCCTGGTGGGAATTGTCAAGCCCCCAAGCGTTAAATTGATGCATTGGTATTTATCTTTGACCTGTATCTTTTTCAGTTTACAAAGTGTTGCCAAGTACTTCAAAATTTCAAAAGGTAAATATTTCTCATAGTTTTGTAACCTCACAAGTAAAAAATGTATGTTTACATTTGACTCCTGTTTCAAACCAATGGAACTTACTCAACTTTGCATTAGGCTATTGTTGATAAACACTTTTATCTAACAGTCAACTTAATTTGCACCCCAAAACTCAGAAAAAATGTTTGTATCAGGCCCCTCCCCCCCTTCCCCCAACTCGACGTGATGAGCTCGTTGTGATGCAATTGTAAACACGACATTGAATGTGATACAAATTAAAGGAAATGCACATGGTCATGATAATGTATATTGTTTTTTGTCAATTCTTCGTTTAGATAGACAGATGTAAAATGCACTAATTTTTAGCCCGACTGTTTACAGTAATTAGCCCGACTGTTTACAGTAAGGGGTATAGTAATGACTTTTGTCCGTCCGTCCATCTGTCTGTCTGTCCGTCTGTCCGTCTGTCCGTCTGTTAACATTTAGAGTTTTTGGTTAAAGTTTTTTACTGAAGGTTCAAGTGGGTTTTTTTTTTTTTTTTCTTTTCCTGTTTAGTTGACATTTGGAGTTTTGGTTATTTATTTATGTATTGATGTTTAAGGTCACATATTTATGCACAATGGCTAATCATGACCGTGACAGTTTTACGGGTGGAGGAAGCCGGAGTACCCGGAGAGAACCACCGAGCAACGACGAGCAGCTGCCAGCTCCCTAACATCGTAACTCCGCACTGCAGCACAGGCAGGGTTAGATTGGTTGAAGACATGCGTACCATCGACGTGCAGTATGCCTTAGTACACGGCGTCATCGTGCCCCCACGCGGGCAATGGAGATGAAGTGTCTTGCCCAAGGACACAACGCGGTTGCCGCAGGTGGGATTCGAACCGAGGACCTCTCGGCTTGCAACCTGCACCTCTACCTACTGAGCCACCGCGCTCCCAGGAGTTTGGGTTAAAGTTTGTGGTTAAAGTTTTTTTATTCAACATTCAAGTACAGGCTATACCCGGTAGTTCTTGTCTGATCGTCACAAAATTTCATGTGCAGGTTTTAGGTCATGTCGTCATGAGAACGTCCCCTTTTGGTCGTAATCGGTCAACCGGTATGGCTGCCCGAGCCCAAAACCTGAAAACCATTAGCACAGTCTACAGGTCGTATTTATGAAGGGATTTCATTGCAACTTCATAAAATGCCTCTGTATAATGCCAAGATGAGAATGTCCCTGTTTGGGCATGATCTGTCAACCGTGATGGCTGCCCAAGCCCGAAACCCAAAAACTTTTAGCACAGTCTGCAGGTCATGTTTAATATGGATGCATTTCGTTGTAACTTGATACTATGACTCCGTATGATGTCTACATGAGAATTTCCCCATTTGGGCGTGATCTATCAACCGTCACAACTGCCCGAGCCCAAAACCCGAAAACCTTTAGCACAGTCTACAGGTCATATTTATGGAGGGATTTCATTGTAACTTGATAGGTTGACTTCATATAATGTCAACATGAGAAAGTCCCCTTTTGGACCTGATTGGACAAATTTGACGGCTACAGGTGACCGAAAACCTTCAGCACAGTCTGCAGTCATATTTATGAAGGGATTTCACTGTAACTTCGTAGGATCAATCCACATGATGCCCAGATGAGAATGTCCCCTTTTGGTTGCGATCATTCAACCATGATGGCTGCCCGAGCCTGAAGCCTGAAAACCTTTGGCACAGTCTACATGTCATATTTATGGAGGGATTTCATTGTAACTTGATAGGTTGACTTCATATAATGTCTACATGAGTACATCCCCTTTTGAGCAACTCTGACGGCAACAAGAGCCTGAAGCCCGAATACCTTTAGCACAGTCTACAGGTCATATTTATGGAGGGATTTCATTGTAACGTAATAGGTTGACTTCATATAATGTCTAGATGAGAACGTCCCCTTTTGGGCAACTGTGACGGCAACAGAGGCCCGAAGCCCGAAAACCTTTAGAATATTCCACAGGCCATAAATATGAAGGGTTTTCATTTTAGCTTGGTAGGGTGACTTCAAGTTTGTGGTTAAAAGGCATTTTATTTTTTTTTATTTCCTCCAATATGCATTTTGAACTATTTACAGTGACTACATGCAGAACCTTTTTTTTTCCTTTTGTCAAAAATGCTTTTTTTATTAAAGTTAGTGGTTAAAAATCCAGACAGAAATTATCCCCCCCCTCCCCCCCCCCCCCCCCCCCCCCCCCAATTAGGCATTTTTTTTTTCTTTCCTCGAATATGCATTTTGAACTATTTACAGTCACTACATGTAGAACCTTTTTTTAAACTCATGTAAACTTTTGGTACAAAATGCATTTTTAGCCTGACAACAGTCAGGGCTATAGTCATGACTTTCGTCTGTCCATCTGTCTGCAAACAATTGGTTTCCAACTGATTACTCCAGTTTGGATTATTTGTTTTCAACCAAAGTTGATATATCGTATTTTCCAGCTAGTAATACAGACCAGGTTTCAATATAGGTTCCACAACTCCCACCCCCCCCCCCCCCCCCCCCTCCACACACACGCACACACACACGCATGCACGCATGCACGCATGCATGCACGCACGCACACACACACAGTATTGATTGAAATGCCATTACCGTGCAGTTGGAAGACCTTTAAAATGGACAACATGTGTTTAATCAATTCACTAAACTTGAAATTATCTCCATGTTGTGGTCACGATGAGCCATTTTACAGAATTATGTGACCTTAAACACCAATAAAACTGGACTTGACTTTATCTCCATGTTGCAGTCATGATTAGCCATTGTGCAGAAGTATGTGACCTTACATACCAATAAATAAACACCAATAAATTGATAAATATTGGTCAATTTGGCCCGGAGACATACAGCACAGCCACTATGGCCTAGTTGTATTCCACGCATGGACAGTAATGTCCATGGGGGCGTGGGGGCATTGCGGTAACCTGTTTTTGTCAGATCACCGAAGTTAAACAACGTCAGGCCCGGCTAATCCTCGGATGGGTGACTGTCTGAGTGATCGATTCAGACTCCCGCGTTGTGTCCTTTGGAAAGGCACTTAACCCTGATTGTCCTCATGGGGGCACGATGACGCCGTGTACTAAGACGTACTGCATGTCGATGGTGCACATGTCTTCAACCAATCTAACCCTGCCTGTGCTGCAGTGCAGAGTTACGATGTTGGGGTGCTGGCAGCTGCTCGTCGTTGCTCGGTGGTTCTCTCTGGGTACTGTGGCTTCCTCCACTTGTAAAACAGTCACGGTCATGATTAGCCATTGTGCATAAGTATGTGACCTTAAAACACCAATAAATAAATAGTGATGTCCACGCATGCATTTACCAGGTAATAAAAATCATCATTAGCAACATTTTAAATAAATGAAGACCGGGTTGTACATTGTGCTTCATTAATTAAATTTTTGATGATTATTCCTATAATTAGGCTTTCCCAAACCCAGTTTGGGAAAGACTCTTGTTATTCTTCTTTTTCAAAATTTTTCTTCTCTACTTTTTTTTTTTTTTAATTTTTTTTTTTCCTCCTCAAATTTTGTCTGTTGAACTGCTCAAAAACATGCTGTATGATTTTAACCAAATTTGGCATACTTATGTAATGTCATAATATCTAGTGAAATGCGGTATCGTCATGTCAGTGAAAATGCATATTTTCAAAATATTCTGCCAAAACCGTCAAAATTTCACCATTTTTTAAATGTCTCAAAATTGTTTACAGTTATTTAGCTAACATTTTCCACACATTTAGAGCATAATATAATACACCACGAATACAACTCAAATCTTTCAACTTTAACCCCCATTGGCCAAAAATGACATGAATATAGATTTTTTCATCAAAATTGACCAACTTCAAGAGCAAATTTCTCTAATTACAAGGTTGTTGTATCAATTATTTTGGTATGGATAGATGCAACAATGATTGCGGAAGAAAGTTACTGTTTACTTTTTAATATCAGATTTAACCTTCAAGCACAATAAGGCCGGGAATAAGAGTGCCGTTTGAAAATGCCAAAATCAGCCAACTTTGTTTGCTTTTTCTATCATTTTGGAAAGGGTTAATTTTAAACACTTTTCATGTACGTATTCACAATTGACTACCAAACATATTTGCTGTTGTAAGTTTGGTTGTAAAGTTTAACCCTATCCCATTCTGGGCGCATAAAAGTAGGTACCGTAAAAAAAAATCCAATTTTTGTAGAATTTGGTTAGTTTAGGTGACGATTTACTCCATTTTTAGCTCAACTTTGGCGAAGCCAAATTTGAGCTTATGCCATGGCCAGTCGTCCGTCTGTCCGTCAACAATTCAATACGGCTCGGGTTAGAGGCCGTATTTGTGAACCGATCTTTACAAAACTTCTTGGGTACCTTTGTTATGACTGTGAGACGAGAACAAATGTTTTTGGGTCCGATCCGAAATTCAGGTTGGACTCTGGCAGCCATTTTGTACAAACTTAGGTGCAATCAGATTTTTGTGCAGAACTTCCATATGAAAGCGCTGATTTGAATAATTGTTTGTATGAATGTTTAGTACCATGGGATACATCACATATAATATGTTTTTTTTTCTCGTGCATAAATTATGCAAATTAGACTAACTTTGACATATTTAATATTACTTTCAGCACTGTAAGTGCAAATGCCAATATGGCTCGGACTAGAGGCCATATTTATGAACCAATCTTTACGAAACTTCTTGGGGTACCTTTGGTATCACCGTGGGACGAGAAGAGTGTTTTTGGATGCGGTCCGAAATTCAAGATGGCCGATGGCAGCCATTTTGTACAAAATTAGGTGCAATCAGATTTTTGCACAGAACTTCCATATGAAAGCGCTGATTTGAATAATTTTGTGTGTGAATGTTAAGTACCATGGGATACATCACATATAATATGGGTTTTTCTCTCGTGCAGAAATTATGCAAATTAGATGAACTTTGATTTTTTCAGTGCTACTTACACACAGTAAGTACATATGTCAAGACGGCTCAGGCTAGAGTCTGTATTTATGAACCGATCTTCACGAAACGTCTTGGCTACCTTTGTTATTACCTTGGGACAAGAACGAGTGTTTCTGGGTGCTGTCCAAAATTCAACATGCCTGCCAGTGGCCATTTTGTACCGAAATTAGGTCTAATCAGTTTTTTGTACACAACTTCTGTATGGCTCAGGTTAGAGGCCGTATTTATGAACCGATCTTTATGAAACTTCTTGGGTACCTTTGTTGTTGGGATGAGAACGAGTGTTTTTGGGTGTGGTCCGATATTCAAGATGGCCACCAGCAGCCATTTTGTACCAAAATTAGTGCAATCAGTCTTTTGTACAGAACTTCTGTATGAAAGTTCTGATTTATTTGAATAAATTTTTGTATGAATGTTTAGTAACATGGAATACATCACATATAGTACAGGTTTTTTTCTCGTGCAGAAATTATGCAAATTAGATGAACTTTGATTTTGTCAGTGCTACTTATACACTGTAAGTGCACATGTCAATACGGCTCGGGCTAGAGGCTGTATTTATCAACCGATCTTCACGAAACTTCTTGGGTACCTTTGTTATCAGCTTGGGACGAGAACAGGTGTTTCTGGGTGCGGTCCAAAATTTAAGATGGCTGCCAGTGGCCATTTTGTTCAGAAATTAGGTCCAATCACTTTTTTGTACACAACTTCTATACGGCTCAGGCTAGAGGCCGTATTTACGAACCAATCTTCATGAAACTTCTTGGGTACCTTTGTTATCACCTTGGGACGAGAATGAGTGTTTCTGGGTGCGGTCCAAAATTCAAGATGGCTGCCAGTGGCCATTTTGTACCGAAATTAGGTCCAATCAGTTTTTAGCTTAACTTGACATAGTCAAGATAAGCTATTGCCATCACGCGTGCAGAAGTCTGTTAGTCTGTGAGTCTGTGAGTCTGTTAGTCTGTGAGTCTGTGACGTCTGTTCACATTTTCCTTTAGCACGGGCTACACCCCGCAGTTCTTGTCTGATCGTCACGAAATTTCATATGCAGGTTTGGGGTCATGTCTAGATGAGAACGTCCCCTTTTGGTCGCGATCAGGCAACCGGTATGGCTGCCCGAGCCCAAAACCCGAAAACCATTAGCTCAGTCTACAGGACGTATTTTTGAAGGGATTTCATTGTAACTTGGTAGGATGCCTCTGTATAATGCCTAGATGAGAACGTCCCCTTTTGGGCATGATCTATCAACCGTAATGGCTGCCCAAGCCCGAAACCCAAAAACTTTTAGCACAGTCTGCAGGTCATGTTTAATGTGGAGGGATTTCATTGTAACTTGGTAGGATGACTCCTTATGATGTCTAGATGAGAATTTCCCCATTTGGGCATGATCTGCCAACCGTGACGACTGCCTGAGCCCAAAACCCGAAAACCTTTACCACAGTCTACAGGTCACATTTATTGAGGAATTTCATTGTAACTTGGTGGGTTGACTTCATACAATGTCTAAATGAGAAAGTCACCTTTTGGGCATGATTGGGCAACTGTGACGGCTACAGGGGCCCAAAGCCTGAAAACCTTTAGCACAGTCTAGAGGTCATATTTATGAAGGGATTTCATTGTAACTTGGTAGGATGACTCCAAATAATGTCTAGATGAGAATGTCCCATTTTGATCGCGATCATGCAGCCTTGATGGGTGCCCGAGCCCAAAAACCTTTAGCATAGGCAAAAGGTCACATTTATGAAAGGATTTCATTGTAACCTGTTAGGTTGACTCCATGTAATGCCTAGATGATGACATCCCCTTTTGGTCGTGATTGGTCAGTTGTGATGGCTACTAGTGCCCGAAGCCCGAAAACCTTGAGCACAGTCTACAGGTCATATTTATGAAGGGATTTCATTGTAACTTCTTAGGATCACTCCAGATGATGCCCAGATGAGATTGTACCCTATGGTTGCGATCATTCAGCCATGATGGCTTGCCGAGCCCGAAGCCCGAAAACATTTAGCACAGTCTACAGGTCATATTTATGAAGGGATTTCATTGTAACTTGGTAGGTTAACTTCATATAATGTCTATATGAGAACATCCCCTTTTAGACATGATTGGGCTACTGTGACGGCTAAAGGTGCCCGAAGCCTGAAAGCCTTCAGCACAGTCTACAGGTCATATTTATGAGGGGATTTCATTGTAACTTGGTAGGATGACTCCAAATAATGTCTAGACGAGAACGTCCCATTTTGGCCATGATCATTCAGCCTTGATGGGTGCCCGAGCCCCAAAATCTTTAGCATAGGCAAAAGGTTATATTTATAGAAGGATTTCATTGTAACCTGTAAGGTTGACTCCATATAATGCCTAGATGATGACATCCCCTTTTGGTCATGATTGGTCAACTGTGATGGCTACAGGTGCCCGAAGCCCGAAAACCTTGATCACAGTCTACAGGTCATATTTATGAAGGGATTTCATTGTAACTTCTTAGGATCACTCCAGATGATGCCCAGATGAGATTGTCCCCTTTGGTTGCGATCATTCAACCATGATGGCTGCCCGAGCCCGAAGCCCGAAAACCTTAAGCACAGTCTACAGGTCATATTTATGAAGGGATTTCATTGTAACTTGGTAGGTTGACTTCATATAATGTCTAGATGAGAACGTCCCCTTTTGGACATGATTGGGCAACTTTGATGGCTAAAGGTGCCCGAACACGTTTTGCACTGTCTACAGGTCATATTTATGAAGGGATTTCATTGTAACTTGGTAGGATGACTCCAAATAATGTCTAGATGAGAACATCCCATTTTGGCTGTGATCATTCTGTCTTGATGGCTGCCCGAGCCCAAAAACCTTTGGCATAGGCAAAAGGTTATATGAATAGAAGGATTTCATTGTAACCTGTAAGGTTGACTCCATATAATGCCTAGATGATGACATCCCCTTTTGTTTGTGATGGTCAGCTGTGATGGCTACAGGTGCCCAAAGCCCGAAAACCTTGAGCACAGTCTACAGGTCATATTTATGAAGGGATTTCATTGTAACTTCTTAGGATCACTCCAGATGATGCCCAGATGAGATTGTCCCCTTTGGTTGCGATCATTCAACCATGATGGCTGCCCGAGCCCAAAGCCCGAAAACCTTTAGCACAGTCTACAGGTCATATTTATGAAGGGATTTCATTGTAACTTGGTAGGTTGACTTCATATAATGTCTAGATGAGAACGTCCACTTTTGGACACGATTGGGCAACTGTGACGGCTTCAGGGGCCCAAAGCCTGAAAACCTTTAGAACAGTCTGCAGGTCATAATTATGAAGGGATTTCATTGTAGCTTGGTAGGATGACTCCAAATAGTGTCCAGATGAGAATGTCCCCTTTTGGTTGCGATCATTCAACCATGATGGCTGCCAGAGCCCAAAAACCTTTAGCACAGTCTACAGGTCATATTTAATAAGGGATTTCATTGTAACTTGGTAGATTGACTTCATATAATGTCTAGATGAGAATGTCCCCTTTGGATGCAATTGGAAACTGACGGCTACAGGGTCCCGACGCCTGAAAACCTTTAGCACAGTCTACAGGCCATATTTATGAGGGGATTTTAATGTAACTTGATAGGATGACTCGTTTTGGAATAATTTCACTGTAACTTGGTAACTTTTGTTGATATACGTTAACTGTGAGGGCCACATACATTAACTGTGAGGACATATTAACACACCCCTCAGCTCTTTAGTACAGTGTACACCTCATATTATTTTTATCATAAACATAGCACACAGGGAACAGAAATGAACATATTCCCAATTATCACAATTCTTGTCTTATTTCATAATCCTTTCATAAACATTGAACATTATCCTTTTCATCAAACACAACACACAAGTTAAGCTACAGTGTCATTGACACTTTCATTTGTCACAACTTCTATACAGCTCGTATTTATGAACTGATCTTCACAAAACTTCTTTGGTACCTTTGTTTTCACCTTGGGACAGGAACAAGTGTGTTTTGGGGTGCCTTTGTTATCACTGTGCTATGAGAACAAATATTTTGGGGTTCAGTCAGACCCACTCTGGTACTCAAAGATTTCTTTTCTAGTTTAGCATCTGACTGTCACCCACCTTTACAATACTTTACCTATACATTTGTTACAGGCTACGGTCAGTATTTATTTACAGACCTTTACAATACTTTATATGTACCTTTGTTATCAGGTCATTACCTAGATGTTAGTCATTGCTGTGTCACATACTATACATGTCTTAACAAGTTGAGCTACAGTGTCATTGACACTTTCATTTGTTTACAAAGTTACACATTTAATTCTTCAAACAGTTTAGTGGAATGTCACAGTTTCTCATTTGGAACAATATCTACTGTCTACTGAACCTTTTTACAGTGATTTCTAGCATGATTTTAACCCCTTTGAAACATGTTTTCAGACTTAGTTTCTTTATATTTGAAATTAGGCTTTGCCACATACTTTGTTACTTTAATACTTTAATTCTTGCACGGTCAATACAACTTAATGATTGCATTTACATCAGTGATTTATTTTATAGGTTTTAGGAAATATTTAAACCTTTTTTGCAGTCAGTTTTACTTAGTATTCCTAGCTTAAAGTTTTGGATTAAAGTTTTGCTTTTCAAGGTTGTACCTTTCATTCTTCAAACACTGTGTTACAACGTCATTGTTTTTCATTTTGGCCAAGGTCTACTGAACCTGTATACAGTTGTTTCAGATACTATTGGCATTAATTTAACCCCTTTTTAAAATGGTTTTTGAACTCTAAATTTGAAATTAGGCTTCTACCACATACTTTGTTACTTTGTATCCCCCCGCAAGGGAGGGATATAACATAGAGCTCCATCCGTCTGTCTGTCCATCCGAAATTTGTTTATGGCATAACTTGAACAATCGTTAACAGATTTCAATTCTTTTTGATAATTGTCTTTATATACTCTCCCAAAAAAGAAAGTGTGCATGCTAAAAAATAACACTAAACAAAGATATATATCATTTTCATTCATGGAAATTTTATTCAATCACAGATGAATCAATTTGTGATCAACACGAGAAATTTCATTATGCTACGACGAATACTCTTGGTGCCATGGAGAGTCAAAGACACTAAGGGTCAAACACAAAAGTCACACACTCAATATCTGGTATGACCTCCGTCTGCATCGACTACTGCTATGCATCTACGCCTCATGGAAGCGAACAAGTTAGCATGGAAGTGTTGTGGGATGTTGTTCCATATTCTGATAAGCTGTCTTTGGAATTCCACAAGCGTTGACGGTGCATGGGGAAGCCGGCGTAGCTGACGTTTCATTTCGTCCCATACGTGCTCAATGGGTGAGATATCGGGCGAATTTGCGGGCCAGGGAAGAACATCCACTTGTTGTTGCTGCAGATACTGTTGAACAACATGAGCTGCGTGGGGTCGGGCGTTGTCCTGCTGTAGAATGACGCCGGGGCCGTGACGTTGCAGAAATGGGACAACAACAGGTGTAAGCACTTCATCACGATATCTGGCTGCATTGAGATTGCCATCAATAATGACCAGCTCAGTTCTGTTATGGGCAGTGATGCCACCCCACACCATGAGAGACCCTCCCCCATAACGGTTTCGCTCCCCGACACATGGATCTGCGTAGCGTTCGTTTTGACGTCTGTACACTCTCTGGCGGCCATCTGATGATGAAAGATGGAAACGACATTCATCTGTGAATAAAACACGTCGCCACCAGTGTAAGGATGCCTGAGATGTTGTCTACACTACTGCAGTCGAACACGACGATGACGTAACTTCAAAATCGGACGAATTGCAGGTTTCGAGCACGTAAGCCGTATTCTCTCAGCCAGTTGATTACTGTTTGAGGATGTATCCGTCTCAGGTTAGGGATGTTCCTGGCTGTCGTCGTTGCCGTTTGTTGCCAGTTCCGGAGATGGACGACACGGATATACCGATCTTGTGCAGGGGTGGTAACCCGGGGTCTCCCGGATCGGGGTCGGTCTCGAACGTCATCATGTTGTGTATGTCGATGGACTAGCCTGTCTACAGTATTACGGTGGCAGTTTAAATGCTGGGCAACCTCTCTGTGTGTTCTGCCAGCTCTAATCATACCCAGGGCAAGGAGACGTTGATTCATTGTCAATCTTGGTATGCTAATGTGGAGTCGTTTTAACAGCAGCGCAAGTTTGAATGTGAACGATAGGAAGGCCTTACTTTAGTGTTTAAATACCCAAGGATTCACACTGCTGCATGAATTTTCAGACTCTCCACATGCAAAACATGCCTTTTCACAAACGTGCAGCACGTCATTTAACGTTAATGCAATTTTAACGGGGAAAGCTGTTTTTGTGTTCAATATAACTTATTCATGAACAGGTTAACAGTCTTTACACCTACGAAATTATTTTTTGGGAGTTTGATCAATTTCTGCAATGTTCACTTTCTTTTTTGGGTGAGTATAGCAACAATGTCTGTGTCAAGTACGATAATCACCATTATCCAATGAAAATTTGTCAGAGTTATTCCCCCCTGCTTGCTCCAAAATGCATTTTGAAGGATTTAGAGTGACTGCATGTGGAAAAAAAATTTGACCTCTATAACATTTTTTTTTCATTACCTGAGCTTCACGGTTTGAAATATAAAGAAATGCCTTCCACAGTATACCTCTGTTGTTTTACTAAAAGCAATACAGATGGGAAGGAAATGGGAGTGAGGGACTTTGGTGTTCTCTCCAAAACTTAGGGGGAGATGGGTGGAATCAATCCACCCCTCCCTCCTCCCCATGTTATCCAGAAGATAAATCCAGTGACCAGTTCTAATTATAGGATTCTCTTTAAATTTAATATTACATGTTTTCAAGAAGAGAAAATAGGTGCACTTCGAATTTGAAGTATAGGCTTTTAAAATTTAAATCACAAATTTTAAGTTAAAAATTTCAACTTATATTGACTGCAGTTATATTTCCTAATCAACAGAGCTATGCAGCTGATGATCTAACTACAAATTTGTTGACAGTTTCAGAAAACACATAATTTTATACTTTCTCTCAGAAAGATGAAAAATGCAGAACATTTTTCTTGTCACTTTTTACCCAAATTATTTTTCAGTGGTATTATAATAGAAGAGTTTAGAAAGAGAACGTTTTATGTACTGCATTTTTAACCCTTTACCTAGCACAAGTTGAGGCCAACAGTACAAATTATTTTTCTGAAACATCAGATTTTTTCATTTTTTTCTTCTAACCATTGCTTATTAGTCCTTGCTGGAACAAGCTCATCAAGCTTGTTCTGTTAATGGGTCATGAGGTTTGTTTTGGGGTAGAAAAATGAAAAAATAAAATTTGAGTAGCAATTTTTGTTTATCTTGAGTACAGATATGGCAGATTCATTAGGTAAATGGTTAACAGAAAACAGCACAGACTATTTTGTGTCTAAGCGTTGTCATTGCTGAGACAATTGGGCTCTATACGTGACATCACTCAAGTTGGTATTTATACAGTGGAGCCAACTTGGCTGGATATCTCTTAACCCTTTACCTAACGTAACAGCCAAAACCGGCCAGCGCTATTCTCAAAAATCGCCAATTAATTTTCATTATTTTATTAATTTTTGGTCTCAAAAACATAGGTTATGACCCCTTGTTTGAACCACGAGGGGTCATAACCTATGTTTTTGAGACAAAAAATGAAAAAAATTAGTTATTCAAGAATTATTTTTGCAAGTGTCGTCTGCTTTTCAGGTTAGGTAAAGGGTTAACTGAATAACCCTGTTAATTGAATATAAATTCTCAACACAAAACCATTTACCATACCTCCAGTACAAATTTGACCTGTTAATTGAATATAGGTTATAGAGTAAACTCCTGTTAATTGAATAAAAAATCTTGTAACCTGTTGAGAAATTCCATTGACTCTCCCCAGTTTTCCTTTGATTATAGATCTATTTGGCCTCTGTACATCTAATAAAGGCATTTAATCTATTATATCTTGTTTGACAGAGCTCATGGAGCTCTGTCAAACAAGATATTAGAGAATAAATGCTAAGTTTATCTCTAGAATACAGGAAAGTGACACTATCCCTGTTAATTGAATATTCCTGTTAATTGAATATTTTTTATTGGCAAAGTGGCTATTCAATTAACAGGATTCCACTGTAGTTACTGTACTATGGTTGCAACATAAATAGTTCTTCTTCTTACTGACATTGAAGTAGTAAGACTGTGTAAGTGATTCAGTTCTAGTTGTTGACATTCTAACCCTAGCGCTAGTTAGAGTTGGTCAGCCAATTTGAACTACTATGGGTCTGCTACTGTATTATTGGGTGATATAGGCTTATTCATGTCAAAAAAAAAAATAAAACAATATTTCCTACAACTATGTTGAAACCTCAGGGGCTAAAAAGAGAAAACAATTCAAACACCCATATCTCCTGAATTTCACATGGTTCGAAGCTTTCTCGCAAGATTTGCTATCAGTTTATGGGAATTCCAGGAGGTAGAGTATTGCCTGTTTACTGTGGTAATGAAGTTCTGCTTTACTTTTAAAATAGGACCAGATAACCAATGTCTGTGGTGGAAGTCTTCTAAAGTGACCAACACAGGTGTAACTGATTTGCTGAACTTGACTTTATACTTGTGTTGCAGTCCTGATATGGCCATAGATACTGAAACTGACCATAAAAACCACAAATAAGTAAATGATTTGTCTGCCATGTTGGAACCTCTATTTTAACACAGCTGGTAATATGGGAAATCATGAAACAATCATTTCCATGATTTTCTGGGTCTGTTCTACATACATAGTCTTGGAAAAATACCTCATTTTTAGCTCACCTGACCTAGACCTGATCTGGAGATCGAGATTGTCGAGTGTATTTGGCTACAAATTTTTTTAGCAAAGAAAAGCTTTCTCTTAGGATCCTTCTATAGACCACCAAACTCAGGCTCTGAAACGTGGGATCTAATAATCACCTCCTTTGAGAGAAGTCTAGATACACAAACCATGCCAATAATTATCATGGGTGACTTCAATGATGATCAGTTTAATACATGTACTTTAAATGGTCCAATACAAAAATCCTTAGACAATTCAACCTGGCTCAAATAGTTAATCAACCAACCTTCTTTACTGAAAACTCATCCTCACTTCTTGACTTATTCATAACCAACACCCCAGGTCTCATTGCATCATGCGAAGTTGGGGATCCTTTTCTCGGAGATCTTATTTGCTATCATTGTCCCATAATGGCCGAACTAAAATTGTCACAAAACCCTATATGTCAATTCGGCGAAGAATATGGTGCTTCACCGAAGCTAATTCTGAACAATTTAACAATGATCTTATCAACACAAACTTGGATGACTTGCTATTTAGAACTTCTCCTGACGAGATCGCTGAATGCATGACAAACTACCTTCATAAACTTATTACTAAGGATGTTCCCAGCAAAATAATTACAACCTGTCCCAATGAACCCTTGTGGATGCATAATGCAATCAGACATCTAATACGACAGTATAGGCATCTCCACCATATCGCTAAATGTAAAAACTCCAAACTGGCATGGCAAAAATATCGAAGTAAAAGAAATGAAACAACCACCGCCATTCGAGAATCCAAGACTAGGTTCCTGCAGAAAATAGAGAATATTCTGAATTCCCACATGACACCCCCTTAAACGTGGTGGAAAATGCTCAGATTACTTTTTAGCAACAAGCAGTCAGTTATACCCAACCTATCCCAAAAGGGCAGGATTCACGCCCAAGATAAAAAGAAAGCAGAGGCTCTCAATGAGTACTTTTGCTCAATTTCTAAAGTAAATGATGAGAATGCTTCTTTACCACCAGCTGTATTTGATCCAAATCGTCCTTGATTTATCAGATTTTCCTCCAACAGGAAGGCATTATCAAATCACTCTTAACGTGTGGGCTAGAGATTGGTGATTGTGATTTTTTCACTTCAGTTTGGGATTCGGTTTTTTGGGGGATGAAGACCCGGGTTTCGGTTTCGGTTACGTTTTTTTTTCTACTTTATGCATTCTCAACTAATTTTGGGAATTTGGAAAGGAAGAACCAGTGAACTCGTGTTCAAGTATGAAGTGATAGTCTCAGAATGTTTTTTTCCAGGTGAACTTGAATTCATTGGTTGTTCATAATTCAAAATTATTATTGCAGGGTATCAGACAATCAAATTTAAGCACCTTTAGACCTCTGACCATGATTTTCAAGGACTGTTATAAGCTTGATGAGATTCCAAGACAGGAAAATTTTTACACTGTCACCAAGGCAAATCATTTTGAGTATTGTAACCTTTACTTCATATAGGTGTCTATAGAAAGAGAATTATTCCCCTTCGATCAGTGCATATACAAAACGTATCTCTATGTGCTTTTGTGCTATAAATAAATATATACACGCAATGTATGACAAGGAGTTCGGAGACAATTTTAGCGTAGAACGTTGCAGTAAAACTCTTATATATTTCATTTTATTATCTCACCACTAGCACATCTGGGTTTACACGTTGTCTGTGCATACATTCGGGCAAACTTTAATTTAGTACTCACTGCAGATGATTGTTTTCGCCGATTTTTTGCAGACAATCTCTCATCCAGTAACTTTTTTAAGCTTCGGGTAAATTTTTATGCTTCGACTCTATATGTCGAATTAGGTTGCTCGTATTTACGTGTTCGGAAGCTATTTCTCTTTTGCAAATATTGCAGATGCAAAATTTTGATTTCAGGTCATTTCTATTATAGTACACGGGACTCGGATCTTTAGTCGCCATTTTAACTCAAGAAAACTTGTTAACTCTCACGTGGTACACACGGTTGGTTGCCAAGTTCTACTTTTGTTTCTGTAATCAGTAGATATCCGTTTGTGGTGCTTGTTGTATTCACCCCAAAATGCACAAAATTTTAAAAAATCTTCTCATGAACCAGCCATAGCAGAGACTTGATATTTGGTATGCAGCTTCCATTTGAGGTGTAGACTCAAGTTTGTTCAAGAGAAGTTTGACAGGCAATTTTTACCTTTGTTCTGAGAGGGGCAAGAATTTTTGCCCCGCCCAAAATTTCTATTTTCTGAACCCAGAGGCTGATTTGAACCAAATTTAATATGAGGGTTATAAGTACTTGATTTATGCCAAAAATTTTTTCCTGCAGCCCCGTGGGAACCGCAGGAGCTAAAAATAGAAAAAATTAAAACGCACATATCTCCAAAACTGCATGGCACCGAGAATTTTTATTTGGTGTGAAGCTTCCTTAGGACCAACAGAAAGGATTGGTAAAAAAAAAATGCCATTGGTTTTATCATAGGGTACAGTTTCGGGACTTGGAAAAAGTGCTGAGTTAGCACTTTTTAACACTAGGCAATGGGAAAAACATTAAAAAATCTTCTCCAGATCCAGCAGGCAGAATCTTTTGATATTTGGTATGCAACATTGTAGGATGGATCTGATTCAAGTTTGTTCAAATTGGCCTCCTGGGTTCATACTTGGGCTCAGTATAGGAGCCCGATTTCAAACTTAGTGCATTTCTCGCAAATTTCTTTAAAAATCTTCTTCTCCAGATCCAGCATGCAGAATCTTTTGATATTTGGTATGCAACATTGTGGGGTGGATCTGATTCAAGTTTGTTCAAATCAGCCCCCTGGATTCATATTTGTGCTCACTATAGAAGCTTGAATTGGAACTTAGTGTATTTCAGGCAAATTTTTTAAAAAATCTCCTTCTCCGGATCCAGCTGGCAGAATCTTTTGATATTTGGTATGCAACATTGTGGGGTGTATCTGATTCAAGTTTGTTCAAATCGGCCCCCTGGATTCATATTTGGGCTCACTATAGAAGCTCGAATTCAAACTTAGTGCATTTCAGGCAAATTTCTTAAAAAATCTTCTTCTCCAGATCCAGCAGGCAAAATCTTTTGATATTTGGTATGCAACATTGTGGGGTGGATATGATTCAAGTTTGTTCAATTAGGCCCCCTGGGTTTATATTATCGGCTCAGTATATGAGCCCAAATTTGAACTTGGTGCATTTCAGGCAAATTTCTTTGAAAATCTTTTTCTCAAGATCCAGCAGACAGAATCTTTTGATATTGGGTATGCGCCATGCTTAGGGGGGTGAGATTCAATTTTGTTCAAGCCAAGTCCCTGGGTTTGTATTTGGGCTCACTGTGGGAGCCCGAATTATAACTTAGTTCAAAATGAGGAATTTTCTTTAAAAATCTTCTTCAGATCCAGCAGTCGGAATGTTTTGATATTTTTTATGCAGCATCCTTAGGGGGGTGAGATTCAAGTTTGTTCAAGCCATGTCCCTAGGTCCCTAGGTTCTTATTTGGGCTCACTGTTGGAGCCCGAATGATAACTTAGTTCAAAATGAGGAATTTTCTTTAAAAATCTTCTTCAGATCCAGCAGTCGGAATGTTTTGATATTTGGCATGCAGCAACCTCAGGGGACTGAGATTCAAGTTTGTTCAAGCCAAGTCCCATGGTTCATATTTGGGCTCACTATGGGAGTGATATGTGGTGTGTAGCATTCTTAGGGGGGGGGATTCAAGTTTGTTAAAGCCAAGTCCCTGGGTCCATATTTGGGCTCCCTGTGGGAGCCCGAATTATAACTTAGTCAATATGAGGAATTTTTCTTTAAAAATCTTCTTCTTCAGATTCAGCACTCGGAATGTTTTGATATTTGGCATGCAGCAACCTCAGGGGGCTGAGATTCAAGTTTGTTCAAGCCAGGTCCCTTGGTTCATATTTGGGCTCACTGTGGGAGCCCAAATGACAACTTGAGGAATGAGGAATTTTCTTTAAAAATCTTCTTCTTCAGATCCAGCAGATGAATGCTTTTGATATTTTTTTATGCAGCATCTTTACGGGGGTAAGATTCAAGTTTGTTCAAGCCATGTCCCTAGGTCCATATTTGGGCTCATTGTGGGAGCCCGAATTATAACTTAGTTCAATATGAGGAATATTCTTTAAAAATCTTTTTTTTTTAGATCCACTGGTCAGAATCTTTGGATATTTGGTATAAGCTTTTCTTAGGAGGAGCAGATGCAACTTGTTGAAATCAATTCTCTGGGTTGATATTTAGGCTACCATGTCAGGTGAGCACCCTCAGGCCCCCTGGGGCCTCTTGTCTTAATCATTCTTAGTACATGAAATTATTTATTTATGAATTTCATGCCTGGGCCCCCCTTTTCTACAAACCAATACATTGCCAATCAGATTTAACGGTACGCTTTGCTAACGTTATATGGCGTGCCATCCCGATAGCCGTGATAATACGTTATTGTAAGCTCACCATGCGAGAGAACACCGGAAAGTCGAGCAATACTAATAATAAAAATTGGTAACCAATACCTGGGGTATAAATCTTCTTCTGAGGACATGGACCTGGCTAATCTTGATACTACACTTGTGATGTGTACAGACATGATTTTATTGTTGGTTATGCGGTTTGTGGATGGTCCAGTGTGGCGTATGTGGTTTCGGTTGCTTCCTTATTGGACGAGGTCACCGGTGAATTGCTTGACCATGTGACATCCTTACCAACGAAATGCATAGATATTAGTATCATACGGGGGATATGATATAGCTAGTAGTTATGTTTAAAGTGACTTCAAACACATAAATATTGTACATTTACTGGTTGGATGACCTTCGGTTAAATAACAATATTCAGCGCTCTATGGGTGGGTTGCCGCCGGCTTGTGGTGGTGGTTTTCCACCTAATCAATATTTACCATCACTTAAAACATGCAGGGGTGCTGGCAAAGTTGGCGGTTTACCAGTTGTCCGCTGACTGACGGTTTACCAGGCCCCATTGTACTGCGCAGGTCTACTTAAACAGATAGAGTAGATGACTGTGGTGTGGTGTCCCTGCCTTGCTATCTTACAATCGTGGTCATAACTCCAAATACTTAAACTGGGAATGGCACTGCCGTTCAACGTTAGCACAGGTAACCATCTGCCAATAGTCCAAACTAATCTGCAAACTGTCGAATGCACTCAGTGCTTTAATTTTCCCAAAACTCCTTTTATACATTCTATAACCTTCGAATCTTAGTAGCATGTAATTTGTATCTGTAAGTTCCTGTCACGTGAACTTTAGTGCATATTCTTTATTGGTGGAGACAGATTACATAAGCTCTGGCTTGCTGCTGAATCCAATTTCCATACTTCGCAATTCTTTCACCGTCTAATTTGTAACATTCTTGTATGAAGTATCTTGAAATAAAATACTGTTACTACTACTACTACTACTACTACTACTACTACTAAAAGGCCATGTGGACTTTTGCTATCACTTGGCGTCCGCCGTCATCTATCGTCCATAAATTTTTCACATTTTCACCTCCTTCTCTGTACCCACTGAGCCGGTGTGAACCAAAATTGGCTGGAATAGTCTATGGGAGATCCTCTACAAACGATCCTCATTTTGTTCCCGTCGAATGTTGTACCTGAATGTTAAATTTGTCTTTCATTTGAGTCTTTGTTGAGATCAATCAATTCATAGCAAATAAAGTACAATAATTGGTAGCCGTTGTGGATTTATGTGAAATAAGACCACATATTAAGTCAAAAGGCAAACTTTTGTATCATACCTTACTCCTGTTTAAATTTCCACAGTACTTCTATTTGTGCACTATTAAAACTGAGCGAATTATAGTATGAAATCTTCAGTTGTTTTGTAATGGCAATATATGAGTTTTCGCGTGATTGGGATTCTTTGTATGTAGAAAATATACACGCCTCACTGACAGATCTAGGATTTTCAAATACACACTCCTTTATACGATGTGAGTATGGGGGGGGGGGGGGGGTTGCATAACAGTGAACGTGAAGTCAGCACCAAAGGAGTCCCCCCTCTCCTGTTGTCATGTGGGGAAGGATACGTTACCCTTAGAAAATTGCACCATTCAGCTGCTAAAACGGTACATTTTCTTTGATTTTAGCACTTTTTCTGCGAATTATAGTGTGAAATCTTCAGTTGTTTTGTTATGGCAATATATGAGTTTTCGCGTGATTGGGATTCTTTGTATATAGAAAATACACACGCCTCATTGACAGATCTAGGATTTTCAAATACACACTCCTTTATACGATGTGAATATGAGGGGGTGGGGGGGGGGGGGGGGGTATGCATTCCATTGGGGGTGCATAACAGTGAGCGTGAAGTCAGCACCAAAGGAGTCCCCCCCCTCCCCCTCTCCTGTTGTTTTGTGGGGAGGGATGGGCTACCCCTGGAAAACTGCACCATTCAGCTGCTAAAACGGTACACTTTCTTTGATTTTAGCACTTTTGCTACGAATTATAGTGTGAAATCATTCCTCACTGACAGATCTAGGATTTTCAAATGTACACTCCTTTTCACGATGTGAGTATGGGGGGGGGGGGTGCATGACAGTGAGTATGAAGTCAGCACCAAAGGAATCCCCCGACTGTTGTCATGTGGGGAGGGAGGGGCTACCCCTGGAAACCTGCACCATTCAGCTGCTAAAACGGTACATTTTCTTTGATTTTAGCAGTTTTGCCCAGCGATTTAGGTGCTTTTTTGAGCGAAATGTACAAATTGTAATTTTAACCTTCCTGATGCCTGCCTTTTTCATTCCGCCATAGCACTGATGGTGCCAGTAGGTTACCAGAGGGGAGTCGCTCACTCAAAAATAGGGTGGTGGCACCAGGTGCACACCTGTTAGATCTGCCTATGCCCCTGCAAACTCCTAATGGGATTCTGGTGAATTGATACGGATTGACAACTGTGTTAAATGGTAGGAAAACCCTTTGGCATAATTGTACTGGAGTTTTTGGACAACCTGGGAACACCAGACTGAGTGTGGATGGCACGCATTAAATGGAAAGAAGACATTGGGTATCAATACAAGACTTTTATTTAGTATCAAATAACATGTTTCAATCGATATCATCATGGTCTTCACTTTTTATCTGTGTTAGACACGGAATAATTTTGTATTCGAATTCACAGGTGGCCGTGGTGCAGGTATCAGTATCAGTATACTGAGGCACACAGTATGCCAGGGATGAACTGGAAGCTTTATAGAACAATGAAAAGTGTGTTGTCATGCAGTAGTTACTAACTGAGCTGGAGGTATTCATGAATTTGAACAACCTGCCAACGTGCGGTATATGACGCTGAGCCACGAAGTGGCGAGGTGTTACAGCTTGTTGGCAGGTTGTTCAAATACAAGAATACCGACAGTGAGGTTAGTAACTTACTTACATGCCAATTCACAGAACGCACGTACCCAGGTAAGGTAAGTGAGTACAGGTGTTCAAGTGACGTTACTTGAACACCTAGTCTATTGTTCTATCGGGTATTTCACATCTCTTACCAACCCGGAGAAGACAAAGGAATTGGTGTGTAATCATGATTACGTGTGGCCATAACCCGCCCACACAAAAAAATCCATGTGCATGGGTATTGTATACATATTTAATGATGAACTCTGAAGAGAAAATGCTGTTCAAAAAAAAAATTAAAATAAAAGTATCAGTTTTAAATTCGCGCACAAGGGTGTATGCAAAAAGTAAAGTGCGCAAATTTAAAACTGAGTGAATTATAATACTGCCTAAATTCAAATATGAGTAAGGTATATAGTTTATTATCCTTGTCAAAATGAAGTTTGCAGAGAAAATAGAAATGGGTTCTGTCCATCCATCCATTCATTTGTCTGTCCAATCGTAACAACTTTGGACCTTCATATCTCAGTCAATGGATGTTGGATTTAAATTATCTTTGGTATGCTGATAGACCACCATGGGAGAAAGGATATTCACAATAACAGGTCTTGTCCATTTTTTTTCTAGAGTTATGGTCCTTTTTCTGCTTTTTTCAACTTAGAAAATTTCAATTTTTAGCTCACCTACTTCTATTAGAAGTGGTGAGCTTATATGATGACTTCGGGCGTCAGCGTCGGCGTCCGGCATGTCCAATATTGTAGGATTTAATGTTAACTGGTAAAGTGCTGAGTTTTTTCTGACAATAAATCAAAGCTCATCATGTACTGCTCTATTACATTTAATTGGATAATGCCTTATAGGCACTATCCAATTAAATGTCAGAGAGCAAGGTATTTTATAAAAAATCTGATTCATATCAGGGACAATAAAGGCTTCCTCAGGCAGAATGTAGCCACAGACAGTTATTGCCTGTCACTTTTAGTAAAGCCCAAAATAGGGCTTCCAGCACTCTACCAGTTAAGGTTAATTTCTCAAAGATCATTGGGCTCAGGCCTTTGATATTGCATATGTAGGTTGTAGGGGACTATCAGAACAGTATTTAACCCTGATACTACGACTTTTTTCCAAATTTCACCTAAAATTTTCTGCCAAAACTGTAAGAATTTGCATTTAGGTGTTGTAAGAATTTGCGTTAAAGTCAGCTTTTGTGCAGATTGTGCTGCTTTAACTTCTCATTACTGTTGATTTTCATATTTCAATAACAACTGTAGGTATTTTTTTTCAGTCAAAATTTTCATGTTTTTCTCGGACTTAGTAAATTTTAAATTGTAAAACTTTGTAAACTTTGTGTTCAGGTGAGTTGTGTTTCTATGTGTCTTTCGAGGCGATTAATATTCTACACTTGGGTTACTGAACTCCATTGCAGTAATATTTAACCCTCATTACATGCATATTTGAGGAATTTGAGGCTGATTTTCTGCCAAAACTTGTTGTAAGTGTTTAGGTGTTGTAAGAATTTGCATTAAAGTCTGCTTTTGTGCAGATTGTGGTGCCTTCACCTCTCATTACTGTTTATTTTCTCATTTCAATAACTACTTTAGGTATTAACCCTACTGTATGCGGAAATTTAACTGATTTCTTTTCTTTATATATCAATTCAACATAGAATCATTGGATATAAAAGCATTTTTTTCTTTTAGAAATGTTTATGATTAAGAATATGAATCGTGAGGCCAGATATTAAATCATAAATAAGAATTAGGAAAGGCTTTCATAAATTTATTTTTTACAAAATGTGCTGAAAAATAGACATTCATTTACAATAGGGTTAAAAGAAAACAATGTATTCAATGAAAGTCACACAAATTGCTTTGTTACATCGTGAGAACATTTTCAAAACATAACAGTCAACCAAATGAAACAAACATTGAACGTGTGCTCAAATGAGCAAGAGACAGTGAAGTTGTGTGTCTGATTAAACATATCTTTCTCTGTTCAAATATTTCGGTAGAAATCAGTTCACCAGTGATGATCACACCAAAAATCCATCAAGAATATATTTACGTGCAATATATTTCATGTTGATGTATAAATTCTCCACCATTTAAATGCAGAAATATAGACTTTCCAAAGCCATCACATAAACCACATTAATCATTTGATGCCTAGTTAATGATTTATATTAACTAAATATTAGGCATGTTACATTGGAACGACATTATCAAGCGCGAATGTAGGTGAGCGCTGGGATGTAACGTCCCTCTTGTTATGGTTTCTGCCCGGTGGGGGATACCAGTGACATTGCCCCTTGTTCATCTCGATATGTGCATAATTTTAAGCAATTAAAATAAAGCACCCAAAAAATGTTTGAACTATGGGAATTAGGACCAGATTAACCTTAAAGCCCTAAAATTGGTTGCCATTTTGGATTTATGTAAATTTGGCTTATTTCTACTGCTTGCATTTTTTCAGAATTTTAGTTTGTCATTCCAGGCGTCTTGTGGAAATGCATTGTGGTAAAAAAAATTCTATTCCAATTTGTTTGATGTCAAACCGGATTTCTCCTTGAATGGTATAGATTCAAGTTTGTGTGAAGAAATTTTTTCAGGCAATATTTGGGCTTATTCTAGGAGGAGCAAAACAAACAGTCCTGCCCCCATTTTTAGCTTAATTAAACAAAGTCAAGATAAGCTATTGCCATCATGCGTGCGGAAGTCTGTTAGTCTGTGAGTCTGTTCACATTTTCCTTTAGCACAGGCTACCCCCGTAGTTCTTATCCGATCATCACGAAATTTCATATACAAGTTTGAGGTCATGTCTAGATGAAAATGTACCCTTTTGGTTGCGATCGGGCAACCGTGGTGGCTGCCCGAGCCCAAAACCCAAGAACCATTAGCACAGTCTACAGGTTGTATTTATGAAGGAATTTCATTGTAACTTGGTAGGATGCCTCTGTACAATATCTAGATGAGAACGTTCCCTTTTGATCATGATCTGTCAACCATGATGGCTGCCCAAGCCCAAAACCCAAAAACTTTTAGCACAGTCTACAGGTCATATTTGATATGGAGGGATTTCATTGTAACTTGGCATGATGACTCCGTATGATGTCTAGATGAGAAATTCCCCATTTGGTCACGATCTGTCAACCGTGACGACTGCCCGAGCCCCAAACCCTAAGCACAGAAACCCTAAGCACAGTCTACAGGTCGTATTTATGGAGAGATTTCATTGTAACTTGGTAGGTTGACTCCATATAATGTCTAGATGAGAACGTCCCCTTTTGGTCGTGATTGGTCTACTGTGATGGCTACAGGGGCCCGAAGCCCAAGAACCTTTAGCACAGTCTATAGGTCATATTCCTGGTTAATCATTGGATGGGTGACCTTCTGAGCGATCAATTTGGACTCCCACGTTGTGTCCTTGGGCAAGGCACTTAACACCGATTGTCCACATGGGGGCACGATGACGCCGTGTACTAAGGCATACTGCACGTCGATAGTATGCATGTCTTCAACCATTCTAACCCTGCCTGTGCTGCAGTGTGGACTTACGATGTTGGGGAGCTGGCAGCTGCTCGTCGTTGCTCGGTGGTTCTCTCCGGGTACTCCGGCTTCCTCCACCTGTAAAACTGTCACGGTCATGATTAGCCATTGTGCATAAGTATATGAGCTTAAACACCAATAAATAAATAAATAAATATTGGTCATATTTATGAAGGGATTTCATTGTAACTTGGTAGGATGACTCCAGATAATGTGTAGATGAGAACGTCCCCTTTTGGTCGCGATCATTCAGCTGTGACAGCTGCCCAAGCCCAAAACCCCAAAACCTTTTAGCACAGTCTACAGATCGTATTCATTGTAACTTGGTAGGTTGATTCCATATAATGTCTAGATGATAATGTCCCCTTTTGGTTGCCATTGATCAACTGTGATGGCTACAGGGGCCCGAAGCCCAAAAACCTTTAGCACAGTCTACAGGTCATATTTATGAAGAGATTTCATTGTAATGTGGTAGGATGACTGCAGATAATACCTAGATGAGAACGTTCCCTTTTGATCGAGAACGTTCCCTTTTGGTCGCGATCATTCAACCATGATGGCTGCCCCAGCCCAAAACCCAAAAAACTTTAGCACAGACTACAGATCATATTTATGAAGGGATTTCATTGTAACTTGGTAGGATGACTCGGTATAATGTCTAGATGAGGACATCCCCTTTTGGTTGAGATCGGTCAACCGTGATGGCTACACAGGCTTGAAGCCCAAAAACCTTTAGCACAGAGTACAGGCCGTATTTATGAAGGGATTTCACTGTAACTTGATAGGATGACTTGTTTTGGAATAATTTCACTGTAAATTGGTAACTTTCATTGATATACATTAACTGTGTGGGCCACATATATTAACTGTGAGGGCCACATTGACCCACCCCTTTTGTATAGTCTACACCTTATATTATTTTTGTTGAAAACATAGCATACAGGGAACAGAAATTAACATATTCCCAATTATCACAATTCCTGTCTTATTTCATAATCCATTCGTAAACATTGAACATTATCCTTTTCATCAAACATAACATAACACACAGACAAGTTAAGCTACAGTGTCATTGACACTTTCATTCAATTTTTAGAACCAATCTTTTCATGAACCAGTGGGTACAATGACTTGCTATTTGTTATGGAGCCTCCTTTTGAGGTGTAGAATCAAGTTTGTTCAAACGAATTTCATGAAGCAATATTTGGCTTTGTAATGGGAGGGGTAAGATTTTTGGCCCCACCCAAAATTTCTATTTTCTGAACTGATGGTCCGATTTGAACCAAATCTGATCTGTGGTATTATTGGGTCATAAGTACTTAACTCGTGCAAAAAAAAAAAAAATTCCTGCATCCCCATGGGAACCCCTGGAGCTAAAAATAGAAATATTTTCAAACGCCCATATTTCCCAAACTACACGGAAGAGAGAACTGTTATTTGCCTCCTTAAAACCAATAGAATTGAATGGAATAAAAAGATTGCCATCGGTTATGTTAGGGTGTTCTGTAGAGGGCATCGGAAAAATGCTGAGTCAGCATATTTGCAAAAATTTTAAAAATTCTTTTCAGTCACGATTAGCCATTGTACCTAAGTATGTAACTACAAACACCAATAAATAATAAATAAAAAAATCTTTTCTCCAGAACCAATGGTCAGAATCTTATATTTTGGTATACAGTATCCATAGGGGTTCAGATACAAGTTTGTTAAAATGAAGCCCATTGGTTCATATTTGGTCTCAATGCAGGAGCCCAAATTTTTAACTTAGGGCAATATGGGGAATATTCCTTAAAAATCTTCTTCTTCAGAACGACCATTCAGAATCTTTTAATGTTTGGTATACATCATTGTTATGAGGGTCAAATTCAAGATTGTTCAAACCAAGTCCCTAGGTTAATATTTGGGCTTCCTGTGGAAGCCCAAATTTTAACTTAGTGCAATATGGGGCTAATTTTTAAAAATCTTTCTCTTCAGATCCACCAGTCAAAATGCTTTCATATTTGGGGACAGATTCAAGTGGGGGGCAGATTCAAGTTATTTCAAATCGGGTCCCTAGGAATACATTTAGGCTTGCTATGGTAGCCTAAATTTTAATTTAGTGCAATATGAGGAAATTTCTTTAAAAATCTTCTTCAGATCCACCAGTCGGAATGCTTTCATATTTGGTATACAACATCTCTAGGGGGTCAGATTCAAGTTTGTTCAATTCAAGTGCCTGGGTTAATATTTGGGCTCCATATGGGAACCCGAAATTTAACCTAGTACAATATGATGGAATTTCTTCAAAAACATTCTTCAGATTCACCTGTCAGAATGCTTTCATATTTATACAACATCTCTAGGGGGTCAGATTCAAATTTGGTCAAATCGAGTGCCTGGGCTAATATTTGGGCTCCCTATGGGAGCTGGAATTGGCCATGTAGCTGAAGAATTATAAATTTTGTATTTAGTACATTCTAGAGGTGTGTAACAGAGATTAATCCACATAGGTTGTATGAAGGGGCTTCATAGGGGAGGGGAGCTCCACATTTTACATTATTATCAACTGAAGAAAAGGCATGATGCACAGACTATTTTTGTCACTCCTTAGGGTCTCAAGGATTGACAATGTATCCTATGGAGATGGATTACTTAATGTAGATTCATTCATGGACTCTGTTTATATCGTATTGTGTTCAAGATGAGTGCTTCAGGCTCTGTGGAGCCTCTTGTTTTATTATTGTTTTATTTTAATTCAGTTTTAATACAAGTACA
Organism: Pictodentalium vernedei; assembly: GCA_031216915.1. Classification (NCBI taxonomy): domain Eukaryota; kingdom Metazoa; phylum Mollusca; class Scaphopoda; order Dentaliida; family Dentaliidae; genus Pictodentalium; species Pictodentalium vernedei. The sequence continues at coordinate 194,215,790 of CM062295.1, forward strand.
AAGACATTGTTTAATAAATTTCACTTAAAAGTACATAAACTGAAAATCATTACAGATCAAGTTTCAGTAGCTATGTACTTGTATGGTTTATTATCCCCTGCTGATGACGTCAGGAGGGGGATATTGAAATGGTGTTTGTCGGTGTCTGTCCATCCATCTGTCCATCACAAACATTGTCTACTTAACTCCTACATTTTTTATTGGATTTTTACGAAACTTGGTCTGAAATATCAGTATCAAGTGTAGATTTGCATGTGGTCAGGAATTTTCGCTGCAACAAATTTTGCATTGTTATGGCCCTTGGTAATAGCAAAATGTCCATCACAAGTGCTTGTCCGCTTAACTATTCCTGCATTTTTCATTTATTTTTATGAAACTTTGTGTGCAGTATGAGTATGATGTGTACATGTGCATTTGAAAAGGAAGTTTCAATTCGAATAACTTTTCCAGAGTTATAGCCCTTGTCAACTTTGAATTCACCAAAATTGCAGGTTTTTGGAAGATATCTTCAGTTGTGATTAAAGAAATTAAATGATATTTTGTGGTTGACATTATAGGGTATGAATACATGTCCAGGTCAATAATGAGTTTATTCCTCTCATAACATAAAAGTCAGTGAGGTATATGGATGTTGTTGGACTGTCTTGTTTCAGCTATGGATGGAAATATTGAAATGAGTTTTTAGCTTCACCTGACAAAGTCAAGATAAGCTATTGCCATCATGCATGCAGAGGTCTGTGAGTCCGTTGGTCTGTGAGACTGTTCACATGTTCTTTAGCACAGGCTACATCCCGTAGTTCTTGTCCGAACATCACAAAATTTCATATGCAGGTTCGAGGTCATGTCTAGATAAGAACATAGCCATTTGGTCACGATTGGTCAACCTTGATGGCTGTGCATGCCCAAAACCCGAAAACCTTGAGCACAGTCTGCAGGTTGTATTTATGAAGGGATTTTATTATAACTTTGTAGGATGACTCTGTATAATGTCTAGATGAGAACGTCCCCTTTTTCTGTGATGTGATCGGTCAACCATGATGGCCCCACAGGCACGTGACCTAGATTTGTTTAGCAGTCTACAGTTCATATTTATGAAGCGATTTCATTGTAACTTGGAAGGATAACTTGATATGATGTCTAGATGAGACTTTCTTATTTTGGTCACGATCGGTCAGCCGTTACCGCCGCCTGGTCACGTGACCTAGATTCCTTTAGCACTGTTTACAGGTTGTTTTTGTGAAGGGATTTCATTGTAACTTGGTAGGATGACTCATTTTGGAAGGATTTTACTGTAACTTGGTAACTTTGGTTGACATACATTAACTGTGAGGACCACATTAACCCAGGCTTCAGTTCTTTAGTACAGTCTACACCTCAAATTATTCTTATTGAAAACAGCATATAAGGAACAGAAATTAACATATTTTCAATTATCACAATTCTTGTCTTATTTCATAATCCTTTCATAAACATTGAATATTATCCTTTTCATCAAACACTACACACAGTCAAGTTAAGCTACAGTGTCATTGACACTTTCATTATATGTAGCTTCCTGATGGGCAGTTACAGATCAAGTTTCCATTCCATTTCACTCAATTGGTTTATTACAGAGTTGGGAGTGCTATGGCTCAGTGGGAGACTGTTGGATTTCTATGCTAGAGGTCCCGAGTTTGATTCCCGTCCGTGGTGACCCACGTTGTGTACTTGGGCAAGGTACTTTATCCCAGTTGCCTAAATGGGGGCACGCCGTGTACTAAGGAGTACTGTACGTCGATGGTGCACATGTCTTCAACCACTAACCCTGCTTGAGCGGAACTTGAACAGAGTTAGAATGTTGAGGAGCTGACAGTTGCTCGTCAATGCTTGGTGGTTCTCTCCGGGTACTCCAGCTTCCCCCACACGTAAAACTGTCATGGTCATGATTAGCTATTGTGCATAAGTGTGTGAACTTAAACACCAGTACATAAATAAATATTACAGAGCTATTGCAACTTGGAAATTTCACAGTTATAACAAGTTTTCCACACTTTTTTCAGCTAGGGATGGAAATATTGAAATGATTTTTAGCTCAACTTTGACGTAGTCAAATTTGAAGTTTTGTCTGTCAACAATTCAATACCGCTTGGGCTAGAGGCCATATTTATGAACCGATCTTAGGAAACTTCTTGGGTACCTTTGTTATCACCATGGGACGAGAACAAGTGTTTTTGGGTGGGGTCCAAAATTCAAGATGGCCACCGGCAACCATTTTTTACCGAAATTAGTGCAATCAGTTTTTTGTACAGAACTTCTGTATGAAAGTTCTGATTTGAATAAATTTTTGTTTGAATGTTTAGTAATACATCACATATAATGCAGTGTTTTTTCTCTTTTAGATATTATGCAAATTAGATGAACTTTGATTTTTTCAGTGCTACTTACACACAGTAAGTACACATGTCAATACGGCTCGGGCTAGAGTGAGTCTGTATTTATGAACCGATCTTCTCGAAACTTCATAGGTACTTTTGTTATCACCTTGGGACAAGAACAAGTGTTTTTGGGTGCTGTCCAAGACGGCTGCCCGTGGCCATTTTATACCAAAATTAGGTGCAATCAGTTTTTTGTACAGAACTTCTAGGACTACGTTTGTTATCATCATGGGATGGTAACAAGTGCTTTTGGTCTTGGCCCAAAATTCATATTTACGGGAATTGTGTGTATTACATTTTTTGTTCAGAACCTGTAAAGATTTTTTATGTCAGTAATGTTTGCTATAAATTTATTGGGTGCCTTTGTTATCACTGTGGTATGAGAACAAATATTTTTGGGTTCAGTCAGACCCACTTGGGGACTCGAAAGGAGAGATAATTAAAAATCTTTATGTTTCTTGAATTCAGCATCCCTAGGATGTGTATATTCAAATGTGTTGAAGCCAAGTTCCTGTGTTAATATTTGGTATAGTTTGGGGAAGGGAAACATTATTAGCACAATCCGATCCTATATTTTAAGAAGGACTGGACAAATATTTATTAATTAGTATGAATCAACCTTACAAAGGTTTCAATCAAACAGGCCAAAACAATTGCTAACATTTGACTTATGGTGCACCATACAAGGATCCCCATTGTAACATTAATCCCATAAAGATTTCTTTTCTAGTTTAGCATTTAACTGTCACACACCTTTACAATACTTGACCTGTACATTTGTTACAAGCTATGGTCAGTATTTATGTACAGACCTTTACAATGCTTTACATGTACCTATGTTATCAGGTCATTACCTAGATGTGTGTCATTGTGGTGTCACACACTATACATGTACATGTCTTACACAAGTTGAGCTACAGCTTCATTGACACTTTTATTTGTATGTAGCTTCCTGATAAGCACATAAAGATCAAGTTTCAATTGCATTCAACTTATTTGGTTTATTACTGTGTTATTGACCTTCAGCTTTGAAATTTGACAATTATAACAGACTTTATGTACTTCACTTATGTTACCAATACATGAATGATTTTTTGGTATATGACAAATTACCGATGGAGTTCTGTTTTTGTCCCTTCACTCAGTTTTTCATGTACTTACAGAGTTATTGCCCTTGAAATTGAAAATTTGATAGTGATAACAGATTTTCCACACTTTTTCAGTTATAGATGGAAATATTGAAATAAGTTTTTGTATGTAGCTTCCTAATGGGTACCTCCACATCAAGTTTTAATTTTATTCTGATCCTTTCGTTTATTGAAGAGTGATTGCTCTTGAACTAGGAAATTTCACATATTTGCTGTGGTAAAAAACTCCTCATTGATCATACAGATTGCTGCTGTTTGAAATTTGACTGGAAAACAAGACTTTTCATTTTAAATATCTCTTTTATATGATAACATAATAATGATATAAATACCCTGGAACCCAAAGCAGCTATTCGGTACATCGTTTCACTGCCCTCTCAAGACATGTGGTCTCTCAAGGAAGGTTTTACTGTACTGTATACTGTTATAATTGCAAACCATTTCAAATGCAGGGCCCACAGCGATGGCTCCCATCACTTTGCATCTATTTGGTTTTGTCATTACATTACCATTTCTTGTCATCACATTTCAAAGAGAACTGTTTCTAGATTTTTAGCTCACCTGGCCCAAAGGGCCATCTGAGCTATTGCCATCACTTGGCTGTCCGTCATCATCCGTAAACTTTTCACATTTTTGTCTTCTTGTCTGGAACTGCTGAGCCGATGTGACTTCCAGAACTGAGACAGTTGACAGTTAACAAGGATGTTTAGTTAACTATTATCAATTTAAACATTTGCCTGCTGCTGGTAGATTTCTTTTCCCAATATAAAATATTCTAAGCAAAGATATACATCTATACTAGCTCTGTTTAACAAAAAAAAAACACTGTAAATTAATTGGAGTAAGCTTCTTTCATTGTCTTATCATTTGTGGCCAGAGTGTAAGAACAGTTCACTGTGGTAAACAAATTCAGTTTTACTGGTTAAACAGGACTTAATGAATTTAGATACAGTACTGAGTGGACTGAGAAATTTAACTGGATCACAACTGGTTTGAGCTCTGATCAAAATTCTTTATCTGATTTCCTGCCCACGACACTATAGTTTCTGCCATGTTGAAACAGAAGTGTGGAAACTTTACATCTCATATAGTAATTTCATTTGTTTTTCTTTATTCAGACTTGATTTTGCAATATACCCATGTATTATATATGAAATCTCCATCCACTGTTGGAAACATATTGTGACCTGCAGGACTTTTAAATTTCCCAAATTATCGATGGTAAATGCTGTGCCCAAAATACAATAGATAACATGCCCAAATGACTGGTTCATTTGAATACTTTTCCTGATAAAAGTATTCTGTCTCCACATGGTCCAAATATCAAAATTGTTTTGAACAAAGGGCTATTTTGGGGTCTTAACCCCCTGCACACTGATGTCAAAATATCCAGATTTGAAGTAGCCATTTTTCCCATAGTGCAACTGGGAATTTAACCAATTCAATCTTGTTTGACAGAGCTCATTGAGCTCTATCAAACAAGATTGAATTGGTTAAATTTCTAGTTGCATTATGCGAAATATTTGCACCCTGAACTTTAGATATTTCGACACCAGTGTGCAGGGGGTTAATGCGGGGAAATGGCTGGTTTTGGGTCTATATATTTTCAAAAAAATTTCTCGTAACGGCCAAACTATTGTCGGATCCTATGACTTTCACCAGTTGTACCCAAATTTGGACAATCTAAAGGCGTGGTAAACCAGATTGTAATCTAATGGAGAAAAAGATTGCTATTATGATTAAGGTTTTTGCATATCACTTGGTTGATCTCAGTATTCACGCTGGCCCAAAACTGTCTGGGGCCAAAGTTTTAGCCATTCTGGAAAATTTAGTGCCAAACCAAGTGTCTTGTGCCAAAAAGCTGATGGGAGGGGATTGCGGGTTGTGATAAGGAAGGTAGGTGGGAGAGGGTGCATATCGCTATCTGATCAAAAATAAATTTATTAGAGCTGTCGCGATTGATCGATTAATCGACTGTTGATCAGTTACGACGAAATTGATTAGTATTTTTCATTGTCGAATAATCGGTAAATTGTATCCCGTTTTAGACGTTTAATAATTAAAAGAAAATTTGATGAAAAAAACTATTGTTTCTAAAGGTAAAGAGTTAAGAACATCGATGTTAATCCTCCAAGAAGCTGTTGGAAGCAATTGTCTTTCAGGTACATTCATCAAAGCTTTGATGTTCTGAACTTTTGAACCGTCAGTGTAATAATCAAGACCGGTCGTTAGTTGCGAAGTTCGCAACTGCCAACTGGTCTTGATTGTTACACTGACGGTTCAAAAGTTCAGAACATCAAAGCTTTGAATGTACCTAAAAAAGGATCGTCTCCGTTGTTTCCTTGAGGTAGGTCAGCTGACTTGAACTTCATTTTTATCGACTTCAAAGAGAGGGAGGAGGGGGGGGGGATTTAGGTATGATTAATCGATTATCATCGATTATTTGCGACGATTAATCGATTCCTAAATTAAAAAATCGTGAAAGTCCTAAAATTTATACAAGTTTTGAAAATGAACTGGCAATTATTTCTAGAATGGATAATTGGTCACAGAAAAAAATGCAACAGTACTCAAAAGTTAGGTCCAAATCCTCATAGGAGAAATGTAGGTAGCCTAAGTTATATCTATGCCACTGATTCAATTAATGGTCAGGTGATTGATGTTGGTACAGCCACCTGTTGTTGCACTTAGATAATAACAGATTAATCGACTAATTACTGTTAATCCACTGGGCTTAGCTTGGCACAAGTCTTTACAAAAGGCAACATTTAATTAGATAAATACTTCATCCTGTCACAAGTCAATTGTGGCAGGACAAAGAATTTGTCTAATTAAATGCAGCCTTTTGTAAAGTTTATAACCTACAATGTTTTACAGAAGAAAAACATTCCCTCATTACCGCTAACTGACAATTAACTTTTGAATTTTGTCCAGACACTTTTTATGTGTACCCATACTATGTATGGTACACATAATGCCGGCATCCGGGGTGACCATCTGTCGTTCGTCCATCCTTTGCCCATCCGTCTGTCCGTCCGGCGTCCATATCCATTTCTTTGTCATTCGATAACTTGAAAAATATTGCTTGGATTGTCAAGTTACTTTATATTTGTGTTCAGGTTACTGATGTGCCGACCTGTATAGTTTTTGGTGTAAGTCGGATAATTTGATCCTGAGGTATTAACCCTTTATCCTTCAAATTGAAAATTCCTCCAATCCCTTTGGCATTCGATAACTTGAAAAATATTGCTTGGATTGTCTAGTTACTTTATATTTGTGTTCAGGTTACTGATTTGCCGAGCTGTATAGTTTTTGGTGTAAATCTGATGATTTGATCCTGAGATATTAACCCTTTATTCTTCAAATTGAAAATTCCTCCAATCTCTTTGGCATTCGATAACTTGAAAAATATTGCTTGGATTGTCAAGTTACTTTATATTTGTGTTCAGGTTACTGATGCACCGAGCTGTATAGTTTTTGATGTAAATCTGTTATTTTGATCCTGAGATATTAACCCTTTATCCTTCAAATTGAAAATTTCTCCAATCCCTTTGGCATTCGATAACTTGAAAAATAGTGCTTGTATTGTCAAGTTACTTTATATTTGTGTTCAGGTTACTGATGTGCCGAGCTGTATAGTTTTTGGTGTAAATCTGATAATTTAATCATGAGATATTAACCCTTTATCCTTCAAATTGAAAATTCCTCTAATCCCTTTGGCATTCGATATTTTGAAAAATATTGCTTGAATTGTCAAGTTACTTTATATTTGTGTTCAGGTTACTGATGTGCCGATCTGTATAGTTTTTGGTGTAAATCTGATAATTTGATCCGGAGATATTAACCCCCTTTATCCTTCAAATTGAAAATTCCTCCAGTCCCTTTGGCATGAGAGAACTCAAAAAATATAAATCCGATTGTCATGTTACTTTATATATTTATTTAGGTTACTGATGTACTGTGCTGTATAGTTTTTTATGTAAATCTGATAATTTGATTTGGAGATATTAACCCTTTATCCATCAAATTAGACACTCCTCCAATCCATTTCTATATATACCCATACCTTGTATGGTGTACATTATGTCAGCATCCATGGTGGCTCTCTGTCATACAGCTTTCTACTAATTGCACGTATGGGTACACATCTGCCGATTTCATCGACCTATTTTTCTAACACCTTATTGACATCACTGGGTTTGTGTGTGTTTCATGAAAATCGGTTATTATTTCCACCTTTATTACCAACTGATGATTTCCTTGTACAGTGGAACCCTGTCAATTGAATAGCCACTTTGCCAATGAAAATTATTCAATTAACAGGAGAATTCAATTAACATGGATTGTGTCACTTTCCTGTATTCTAGAGATAAACATCACATTTATTGTTATCCATCAGCTCTGTAAAACAAGATATTAGGCTAAATAGAAATAATCTTTTGATTCTCAGGCAGCGGCGCATTCGTGTTTTCGGCCCGCGTTCGTCATATTTATTTCGGAGGCAAAATTCAAAGTGAAGAAAACTATCTTAGTTTGTGATTTTAGCGGTATCGCATCGTGATTTGCACTGTAATATGTCGTATACATTGATATAGTATTGTTATTCTCTACGCGAAATGCGACACCATATTCATATGTATGTACAAAATAAATATTTATTCAGCTGGTTGAGAGCTAGATTAGTTTTGGTGGTCCGAATTTGTTCATCACAAATAGTTTTATTACAAATTATTGCCAACAGGCACTCTCCAATAATTTGTAATAGAACAAATTTGTATAAACAAACTATTTTTATTTATGTTTGACTGAATACGAAACATGGGTAAGGAAAATATTGGCTTTTGAACTGGTACCCTCATTTTTTCGGAAGGCCTAATTATAGTTTTTCGCACTCAACCAGTTCAAAAATTCCTTATTATTTTTTATCTCCATTTTAGTTGTTCTATGTTGATTTTGGGTTGAATGATCACTGTTACAAAACAAAACTATAAGTGAAATCAACATGGAAGCTCTAGTATTTGATTTTAGGCTCTCACAACTGAATTTTAGGCATTGGCGACCATTCCATCGGGAATAAAAAATAAAAATAAAAACCGCCCTCCCTCATTCGTTTTAAAAAAAAATTGCCTGAGAATCAATTATTTAATTTCGTTTGGCCTTATACCCTCACTTTTTTTCAATAAGTGGGGTATACTGGATTGCGCCTGTCCGTGCATCCATGAGTCCGTCTGTCTCTTTGTCCGTGTGTCCATCCATATGTCTGTCCATCTGAACTCAGATGTCTGTTCGCATTATAAGTTCAACATTACTGCTGAGATTTCGATAAAATTTCATACAGATGTTCACTATGAAGAGACCTTAAAGCAGCATTAGCTGTATTGCTGTTGAAATATATTTTCTGTGAGTTATGGCCCTTGAATATACAAAAATAGGCTATTTTTTGTCTGTTTGCGTCGTATCTCAGGTTTGGGTAATTGGTTCTCATTGAAATTGGAATGAAAATTATTTATGGAAAAGGCTTTCAAATGGGTCTCTAATAATATTTTTACTTTTCACTTTTTAGACTTATCCCCCTTTTAACTTTGAAAAATCATGGTTTGTCTCATACAATAGCCAATTTTTTGTCTGTTTGCCTCATATTTCAGGTTTGGGTTATCAGATTTCACTGAAAATTGCAAAGAATATTGTTTATGAGAAGGGCTTTCAAATGTGTCATGTCCCTGTAGTAAAACAAAGAACATACATGAAAATCACCTCCCCACATGTGGCATTATGTCTTTGTTTTCTAAGGTTTGGGTTATCAGATTTCAGTGAAATTTGGAATGAAGATTGTTTATGGGAAAGGCTTTCAAATGAGTCTGGTCCCTGCAGTAAAATAAAGAAAATACATGCAAATCACCTCCTCACGTGTGGCTGTATGTCTTTGTTCTACATCTCTTATGTGAATGGTCCGATCATCACTAGACTTCAGTAACAGGTATTTCTGGCCTTTACAATTACCTTTCTGTAAAGCAAAGAGAATAATTTTGCTGTTTGTATTGTAAAATGGCCAATTTTTTGTCTGTTCATCTCATATCTCTGGTTTGGGGTTCGCGGCTCTCAATCAAATTTGGAATGAAGATTGTTTATGGGACTAGCTTTCACGGTATCCTGGATCATGTCTTCTCTTGTAATTGTTTGTTGGTATGCACCAATGGGCACTATCCAATAATTTGCAACCAATCAACTTTATTTAAAAAAATTTCTTCCACTGCTGAGCAAACATCAAGCTAATGTATACGGTGTTGAGTCACTAAAGTGGCTTCAAACACTTTTCAGTGGAGCCATGATAGTGGCTTCTAGCACTCAACTAGCCAACTAAAAATAAAGCTGTGCATTTAATCTTCAAAAGCACTCAAAGAGAGTGTTCATCACAGAAGATATTTTTTTTTAAATATTTAAAGAATTCAAAATAAATTTTAAATTCATATAAGAAGCAGGACCTACCATGGTTCTGAATGTCATAATTAAATTGAAAAGTGTAGTTAAAAAAGGTTTCAATATCCTTCATTAATTAAGCATTATTAACAATTTTGAGTTAATTTATTTCAGGTTATCAGAAGAAACTGATAAAATGTTTCAGTTGTCTCCCTTTTCTTCTGCACTGGGTAATTTTTCCAATACACTGTACAGAAAAATGACAGTTTCTGATGGCCATCCTACATTGATACGTGCAGTTGGTGCAATGGAGACCTGTCATTCACATCCACCATAATATTTGTGCTTTATAATCACAGCCTGATGAGTCAGAATGGACATCCTATTTTTAAAAAGCCATTTTTGTGCTGGTTGTTACCAGAAAGGGCGAATTATTAAGGGGCTATATAAGTTATCGAATTTTGTTTATTTTGAAATTCTCACCTCCGATATTCCTTAAATTCAGATATACAAAAATTATCAAAATGAAGGTTGGGATTTATAGAACACAAAACACATATGTAATCAACTCATAGAGTTGACAGCAGGCACCACTGGTTCCTGGAAGTCTGTTATTATATTCGTACCAGAACTGATAATAAAATAATATTTCGCAAGAACAACTCGTGGCCGAATGTGCTTCAGATATTCAGTAACAAAGCTAGGCATTCAAAACACTTTTCGAGTGCAGTGATAGGACTGCATTTTGGAAAAGGACAACTCTGTCTGTATTTTTTGTTGAAGATGGTTTCCATGCTCGACAGACATGCGCAAATCACTCGATACCAGGAATTTCCATCGAAGAACAAAATTGTAATTCTAAGAAATTTCAAGAGGTATCATGATACCTTGCATTGAATATGGCAACTGTGCAGTCTCTATCTAATAACAGTATACTGCATTAAGGCAATCTTTCTCATTATTTGCTTTTAGACGGCGTTGTATATAAATGCTTTTTCCGTCCGATGACGTCGACTGGAAATCGAAAGTAAATTCATATGTAAACAAAAGCAAAGGTTTTGGAATTTACCCCCATGCAGCTCTGTCGCTGTGTTTTGAAGAATTTTGATACCCTAGCTTTGTTCTTGTATATGTAAAGCACATTTGGCCACAAGTTGTTCTCATGAAATATTATTAAATTATCAGTTCTGGTACGAATACGTTTGCAGACTTCCAGGAACCAGTGGTGCCTACGGTCGACTCTATTAGTTGATTACACATGTGTTTCGTATTCTATGCATCTCAATCTTCGTTTTGATGTACATTTTGTGTATATTTAATTTGAATTTAAGGAATATCAGAGGTAAGAATTTTCAAAATAAACAAAATTCCATTACTTATATAGCCCCTTAAACACCACAATAGGCCATTACAACTCTTTTGAGAAATATTAAATTGGGCTAGTTTGGGCTATTTTCAGAGCCGTATGATGGATTTTAACAGCAACGGCAAACATGTTTATTTTATCATGACCATCTGAATGTGAAGGTATTTCTATTTGGAAATAAAACATTAGAAATGCCCCAAACTGCCATCTCTTCCAAGTAAATTTGTGAGGGCAACTTGAATTTCGCCCCCAACATAAGTCAAGGCAACTTTAGGAATGACAAGGTGACTTCTTCACTCTAGTCGCCCACTTGGCTGACCCTTGTATCAGATGTTGTCAGACTGAATAAGTCTACAAGCAATGGAAATGCAGTGATTGATTATTAATTTCTCTGCATATTACTAGGGTTGTTGCGACTATCAATTTTCATAGTTGTCTAAATGCCAGCATTAATTGACGGTTAGCCGATAAATAGTCGTTTCCCATAAATTCAAGAAACAATCTCTAATATACTTAGAAAAACAAATTTAAACTTGATGATGTATGAATGTGTACACTTCTGTGTTGAGATAAAATGGAAACACCAAAATATTGCTGATTGGTCTGAAGAATTTAAACAGAAGAACATTTGTGCAAATGTTTCATTTCTATATTTATTTATTTATTTAATGATGTTTAAGGTCACATATTTATGCACAATGGCTAATCATGACCGTGACAGTTTTACGGGTGGAGGAAGCCGGAGTACCCGGAGAGAACCACCGAACAACGACGAGCAGCTGCCAGCTCCCCAACATTGTAACTCCGCACTGCAGCACAGGCAGGGTTAGATTGGTTGAAGACATGCGTACCATCGACGTGCAGTACGCCTTAGTACACGGCGTCATCGTGCCCCCATGCGGGCAATGGAGATGAAGTGTCTTGCCCAAGGACACAACGCGGTTGCCGTAGGTGGGATTCGAACCGAGGACCTCTCGGCTTGCAGCCTGCACCTCTACCTACTGAGCCACCACGCACCCTTTCATTTCTATAACTAATTTCCAGAAATTTCGAACATAAAACTCATTCCATTCCTCCACAAGTTACAACTTAGTACTATAAGTTATCTGATCATTGTGAGCTTTCTGACAATTTTCTCACTTTTGCAGTTCAGATTGTTCCAATGGGGTCATTTGAGTGTACAAGACCGAAGATTCTATTTACTCTGCATTCTGCAATAAGTTCCCAAATTGCTAATTATTTAAATATGCACCATTTGAACAATACTCTTTAGTATTGATTAACAGAGAGCTGGTCAATACCACAGAGCAGAGATTGATCAAATGGCAAGACTCAGTGTTCTTAAAATTAGGTTGTTGCACAATCATGCGGAAAACAAAGGCCATGTGATTATTATAAGTAACTATGGTTGGAAATTTCAATAGGTTAGTAATCTAACTTGCCATTCCCCTCCTTATTCAGTGCCATTTTCCCCGCGGGAACCCTGGGAAATGAAGCAGTGCTTGTTTACTGTGGTAAACAAGCTCTTTTTCACTGGTAAAATAGGACCCAGTCACTAATGCTTGGGGTGTGAGTCCTCTAAAATATTCAGCATGGGGTATAAACGATTGACTGACCTTGACTTTATCTCCATGTTGTGGTCATGATTTGCCATTGTGCAGAAGTATGTAACCTTAAACTTCAATAAATAATAAATAATAATCAGTGCCATTTAAACCCAACTTTTATCACTTTAAAAATGAACGAAAGTTGATTAAAAATAAAAACCACCGACAACCGCAACAGTCAACCGTTAGTTGACTAATCAAATAATCGCAACAGCCCTACATATTACAGATTTTTTTTATTCAATTAAGAGGAGTTTATGCCATAACCTATATGCAATAACTAGTAACAAGTTAAATATGTACTGAAGGTTTAGTAAATGATTTTGTGTTTGGAAGTTATATTTAGTTAATAGGGTAATTCTGTTGAGAAATATCAAATTAAGTGGGTTTCTCTGTATTGGTATTGGTGCAAAAAATATCTGTAATGTTGCAGATTGAATGTTTGTAAAAATCACTTTTTGATATATTCACATTTTTTTTTTATTCATTTCACAGAGATTTATTTGATTACATGAGCCTTGATGCAGTTGACAGGTCAGATGCAGTTAACAGGTTATCGGTGGTTCTCTCCGGGTATTCCAGCTTCCTCCACCCATAAAACTGTCACAGTCATGATTAGCTATTGTGCATAAGTATGAGACCTTAACCCTTTACCTAACATGAAAAGCAGACGACACTTGCAAAAAAAATTCTTGAATAACTAATTTTTTTCATTTTTTGTCTCAAAAACATAGGTTATGACCCCTCGTTGGAACGAGCTCGACGAGCTCGTTCCAACGAGGGGTCATAACCTATGTTTTTGAGACAAAAAATGAAAATATTTTGAAAATTAATTGGCGATTTTTGAGAATAGCGCTGGCCGGTTTTGGCCATTACGTTGGGTAAAGGGTTAAACACCAATAAATAAATAATGAATCCTGACCCACATTATCTGCATTGTGTAACTGCCTGGACAAAGATACCTCATTCCAACTGCCTATTTGGGAGCATGATGGTGCTGTGAACTAAGGAATAGGGCACAACGATAGTACACTTGCTTTTAACTGAAGCTAAACCTGCAAGAGGGTTAGTACGTGGGCAAGAGTAACAGTTACTCACTATTGGTCAGTGATTCTCTCCAAATTCTTCAGCTTCCTTGACACATAATGCTACCTGACATGGCATAAAGTCTGAATACAAGCAACCTGACATTTGCAAAATGAGGTCGCAAGAGGGTAAATTTGCTGATGCTATCCCAAAAAGTGGGGCAATTTATCTTCTAGGTACATCTTTCTGTTTTGGCTTGTAACCTTGATTCAGACTGAGGTTCATAGAGGGTAAATGTTGGTATGCTACCCTGCTGTGCAGGGTAGCATCACCAACTTCACCCTCTGGGGACCTCTTTTTGCAGATGATAGTCTGGCTGTTGAAACTGTGGTTACACACAGATAAATTAAACAAACAAAATTATATTATTTTCCTATTTTTGATACAGGATTTCTTATCAACCTACCTCACAATTGTTTACAACTGGCTTGCAGTACAGTGGAAGTCCCTAACTCAGAAAAATACTCTCTATTTTCTTCTTTCCCAAGTGATTTGGGAAAGAAAAGTGGTGCAAAAGCACCAAGAAAAAATAAGCCCAAACTGGGTAGAGTGTGACCAGCGCACACTCTGGGGATACTCTTCTCCTTGTACTAATCCACGGCTTCCAGAACCAGTACGCAGACGTGTAACCAATGTGTCATTCTATTTTATACCGCCATCTTAAGGATGCGGATCGCCTCGCTCTTCAACAGTGATACTTTTTGACTCGATGTTAATGATGTTTCCTGTTCTGATATGTGGATTCATAGCTGTTTCTTCACTATCCAGACATGCAGGGCTGTGTTTTTATATTTTCTCTAGATTATTCACTGTATTTATCGTGATAAATCTCTATACCGATTTCACGTGTGATTTTTGCATACCGTGCCATTTCGGTCTTTTTTTTCATTAATGCTAACCCTTGGGTTTCTGCTTTTAACTGAGTTAGGTGTCAGCTGGGGGCGGTTGTGGCAGCTTTTCTCCCCTCTATAAGGCTCTGTTGAGGGTAGAATTTCTGCCAGTTCACGTTTGGTTGTTGGGGTACTTTTTTGTTCCGTTGGGCCTTTGTTTCCTGCCACTTTACTCTGGTAGCTGGGGGTGTCCTGATTTATTTTTTTCTTTGGGTTCACCTTCCCATCTACATTGCTCTCGCCAGATATGCCTAGGACAATACCTTGTGGGCCATTGTTATTGTCTTAGCATGTTGAAGTTTCCCATTATTCATGCTCCACTTTATTTAGGTGTTCTATTGAAAGACCCTGTGGGCTGAGTGGTCTTCCACCTTATGGGCTTCCATCTATTGTGTAGTTCGGCACATGACGTTTTCTCCACGCGCCCGAGGGAAGGGGAATGCAGTCGTTTGGGGCCTCCCAATTCGACTCTATCTGGAGAGAGTTATACCCCCTCTTGGGGGTTTTGCAGTCTTTTTGTGGCATGGATACCGCACTGCTTTCTGATCCTCCTGGTGTTCGTACACCATGGGAGGCATCGGCTGATATGCCTAACATGGGCTATGTGTCTTCCGACTCTGGCGATGGGTCAGACATACCTGACATTGAGAGCCATCAGTCTTCTGACTTGGGGGTGGCTCTTGACTTTGTGTTTGAGTTCCTTCAAACCGTCAGACCAGCCAGAGGTTTCAGCCAGGCCGCGATCATCGGTTGCGTGCCTACACACTGTGGAGCACCCTGCTTCTGAGCACCTCGACCATACCAGTTGGTACAACTGGTCAAAGCTTTTACAGCATTGGACTCAAAGCTGAGTTTCAAGGCTATGTAGACCTCGTTCTTCACTAGGCTGATACCTTTTTGCCCACTGTGCCTTATCGTTTCTACGATTCTGCCAATCCGTCGGTCTGCAAGACTTTAACGGTCTTGGATCAGGACTCCAAGCCAAGGCGGCCGTTATTCCTATGGCGACTTGGGAGTCCATGTTGGGCTTACCCAGAGAGACGCTAGGCATGCTTTCTCTCTTGGATCACGTCATCTCTGCCTTGGCTGCTTATCTGCCTCCAGAAAAGTTTGACGACATACAGGCTCCTTTGCGTGTGATCTCTAAGATGCTCATGCATCTTACTCACATGCATGCCTGTAACATGGCTAATTTGGATTTAGTTCACCTGAACGCTGTGTTGGACACAAGCCATTCCCTTCCTGAAGGGCAGGGCGCTGCTCTTCGATCTGCTTCTTTGGTGGGGCCGCGACTATTCCATAATTCCGTGGCGATGGTCCGGAATGACGTCCTGCATCATTCCAAAGATCCGGCTTCTGTTGGAGGCCGGGGCTGTTCCAAGCCTAACAAATGCGATTCTGCTTCCTTTGTGAAGCGTAGGGCTGATCCCCCCGACGCTGCTTCTTCCTTTTACTCACATGGTAAGGGTAAGCGTTGGCAGTCCAAGGATCCTTCATCTAGCAGGCTCGAAATGAAGGTCCTCACTTCGATTCGTCCCAGGTTGAAGGAGGGATATCTGAGTTTGCAGACCATTGGGCCACAATCACGTCGCTAGGGTTCAGAGTCAACTAGGAGAAGTCAGACATGGTCCCTTCTCAGTCATTTTGTCAGCTGGGCATGGACTTCGTGAGTAGTTTCTGGCATCTGATTCTTGGCCAGAAGAGAGCAATCAGTGGTAATGTAACAAATGGAGAGAATTTAAGAACATCACAGCTACTCCCATGTTCTGATAACTCCAATGTTGGCGGATTCAATAGAATGACACATTGGTTATACGTCTGCGCACTGGTTCCGGAAACTGTGGATTAGTACAAGGAGAAGAGTGTCCCCTACTGGGTGTGCGCTAGTCGCACTCTACCCTGTTTTGGCTTATTTTTTCTTGATGCTTTTGCACCACTTTTCTTTCCCATATCGCTTGGGAAAGAAGAAAATAAGAGAGTATTTTTCCGAGTTAGGAATTCCACTGTGGTGCAAGCCTGTTGTAAACAATTGAGGTAGGTATAATTAGAAAGGAAATTTACTATAAAATTTAATTTCTTCCTTATTTATCAGAGTCTATATATTTTTATATATTTTTGGCACTCACTAGTCATGTTGGGGTTTTACTAGGCTCTGAATTTGGGTAGAAAAGTCAGTAGAGTGTAGACCCATTGTTTGAAGCCTGGGGAGACTCTGGTCTTATTTTTGGATTACTTTGGCAGTTTTTTTTGTCTTTTAGGTACCTATTTATTTACTGTGAGGATTAAATAAATCCATCAGTAAAAACCTACCAATAATTAAAACAATGTCAGAGGAAGAAAACTTGAATAAATTAATTAATGCCATAACAGAAGGTAAAACAGATAGTAGAGTACTTGAGGAACTGATAGAGCGAGTCCAAGTTACAGGTGGTTTGGACAAAGTCACCAAACAGAGGAACCTTTCTCCTGTTGTTGCCTGTGTGTCCGTTGGAAACACAAAAATATTGGATCTTTTGCTTTCTCATGGTGCATCAGTAAATACACCCCTAGTTACACACAGTAGTGCACTTTGGGATTATGAAGAACCTACAGCTAGTCCTTTGGAAATCGCGATTACAAAGAAATATCAACACATGGTATCAAAACTACTGAAAACAGGAGCCATCTGCTCATCATTGAATATTTTACAAGCAATGTTCAGATCTGACAAAGACTTGAATTGTTTCAAAGTAATCCTGAAGCACATTGTTGACATGGGTGATCTTGATAAGGATAGTAATGGGAGTAGCTGTGATGTTTTTGAATTCTCTCCATTTGTTCAAGCACTTGACCATGAGCACTGGGAGGAAGAGGATGACTCGCATGTTGCCAATGTCGTGAATATTATAATTGACTTTGGATATTCTATGGACAAACAACTAGTTTCTTGTGTTGGATCTGAAGGTGTGACATATTCTGCTATAGAGTTGGCCATTATAAACAAACACATAAAAACTGCAATAATTTTAATCCAAGCAGGGTGTGAAGTAAACAAAAATATTAATGAAGGTGACATTTTGAAGGTTGCAATTATTTATCGAACATTTCAGCTCTTGCATATATTGGTGTATTCTGGAGCAAAAATCAAGGACGAACATGTTACCACAATACAAAAAATCTACAACAGTATTGATTTGCCTACTGACTTTCATCATGATCAAAATAAGAAACCAATGGAGGAGTTAGTGGAGTGGATGGTAGTGGAAAAATGTAACCCTCCAAGTCTAAAGAGAATGTGTAGAGTAATGATTAGAGAACATTTAAGGGAGATAAGTGACCACCAAACTATTCTCCCCATCATTGAACAGTTAGCCTTGCCAGTTCATACAAAACAATATCTGTCTTTACAAATACCATAAATTGTTTGCAAATAATTGACAGGGCATTAGTGGAACATTAAGTTAAGATGGGTGGTATTGGAATTTTGAATTTAGTATCAGTTTTGGTATTTTTAAGTATACCTTGCTATCAGTTCGTTATTCGGTATTTTACTTGACTGAAATTTGCTAAAGGGGAATTCACACCAGAAAAATACAGAATAAGTTGGTTTTGTATTAAAGCTACCACAGCACTACAAATGCCACTGCCAGTGAGCTCAACATTGTCATTCTTTTGCCAACAGAAATCATATCTACAGTAATTTTGTGACTTTTTCCAAAACAGCTAAGACTTGACTAGAAATCACTGCTAAGCAACTGGATTGTAGTCCAGTGGGAATTTCAGAGCAACTACCCAGGCCCTAGAAAATCAGTAAAATCTTTCAGGAAAATGAACACTTCAACTGCTATCAAGCCTAAAATTAACACTTCAACTGCTATCAAGCCTCAACAAAACCTTATAAATAGCGAATATGGGATTATTTGAAAATACAGATGGTTTCAGTATTCAATGCTTTCTTCAGTTCAGTTTTTCAATTTCCCCATGATTATGGTATCAGTTCGGTTTTTCGGTATATTGCCCATTTCTAACATTAAGAGTTCCAAATGGTGCATTAAAAGGTTTGAAATACCCTTGAAAAAAACTGTGAACCCTTAATGCCTTATTTCTGACTTTGACAATGTTTTACTGCATAAGAACAGGTGCTTCAACTTGAAGTCTTTGGGTAAACTTGTAAGCTACATTCTAAGTACATTGGCAGTTGTTTCTAGACAAGTCTCAACTGCCTGTATAGGCAGCCAATACTTGCATAGACACAACTGCAAAGCGACATAACATTAAATGTCATACTAGTAGTGAAGAAAAAGTATAGGAGAAATCTCTAGCCCTTCAAGGGTTAAGATCTAAAAATATGCTTTAAAATCGAACAACTCATCATGTCTCTCAATGTTTTTTTCCTCTTTGTGGCTTGTTTTTTAAACCTTTACCTAACATGAAAAGCAGACGACACTTGCAAAAAAAATTCTTGAATAACTTATTTTTTTTTATTTTTTATCTCAAAAACATAGGTTATGACCCCTCATTGGAACGAGCTCGTTGAGCTCGTTCCAATGAGGGGTCATAACCTATGTTTTTGAGACAAAAAATGAAAAAAATAATGAAAATTAATTGGCGATTTTTGAGAATAGCGCTGGCCGGTTTTGGCTGTTACGTTGGGTAAAGAGTTAAATTCAAATAAAATGTTTTTTAAAAAAGAATCATTGTTACACATGTAAGTGCGCCATTTCCTATCTGGTTGGCGAGATTGTTTTTGGATGAAACATCTGCATGAAAAAGGCAATGTAAATATAATGCTGCCAGTAAAGTCCACAGTACAATAGAGACAGGAGGGAGCATGGTGGCTCAGTGGTTACAGCATTGGACTTCAAATAGAAAGGTCCACCAGAAGTAACTGCATTGTGTCCTTGGGCAAGGCATTTGATTCAAGCTGCAGCCACATGAGGGCATGATGGTGCTGTGTACTAAGGCGTACTGCTCTTCAGTGGTCCACTTGCCTTCAACCAATGCTAACCCTGCTTGTGATGAGTTAGTACATTGGGGAGTCTGACAGTTACTCGCTACAGCTTGGGGTGGTTCTCTCAGGGTATTTCGGCTTCCTCCACCCGTAAAACTGTCTGACACGAGGTGACCCTTGCTGTCGAAAGTGTCATTAAACCCCAATAAATAAATAGAGACAGAATGATTTGCTATGAAGACATAATTCTTTTTTACTGATATGTTACATGATATTAAATGCTAATTATACACAGGATGCTTTAGTACTCTGATAACCAATAGATGGATATACTTTCTTGCAAGATCAATATAAACTTGTGAATCCCAAAAGTGAATTTACAGCTCATGGACCATCATATTTATTTATTTACTTATTGAGGTTTAACAACACTTCCGACATCAGGGTCTCCTCGTGTCAGACAGTTTTACAGGTGGGGGAAGCCAGCCTACATGGGTAGAACACCGATCAGTGGCGAGTAACTATCAGACTTCCCAATGTATTAACTTCGCACCAGTAGGGATAGGATTGGTTGAAGACAAGTGCACCATCGACGTGCAGTATGCCTTAGAAAACTGTGCCCTCACGTGGGCAATTAGAATTAAGTTTTTGGTTTGAAGTCCAGTACCGCAACCACTGAGCCACCACACTCCATCATGGACCATCAAGCATACAAATAATATTTTGTTTGGAACCTGTCATGGTGATAAGTACCGTATTTACTCTATGTATTGGGACACTCTATGATTTGGGACACACATTTTTTCCAGAAAACTATATTTTTTTTATGCTCCAAAGTTTGGGACATTCAGATTTGTTTCCAGTTGACCCGTCGCTAGTAGCAGACGACACTCATAAAACATAGCTTATGATCCCTCATTGGAACGAGCGCAATGCGCACGTTCTAATGAGGGATCATAAGCTATGTTTTGGAAGCAAAAAATAAAAATATAAAAGAAATTGGAAGGCGATTTTCGTATATAGTGATGTAAAACGAATCACACACAACTTTATTCAGCATCAAATCAAGACCAGGCTGTGTTCTTTCCCCATTTTCTAAGAATTGGGACACCTGTGAAAATAATTATTTTTAGCTGTCCCAATACATAGAGTAAATATGGTACTCACTGTTTTGTCTGTCATCCCAAACATACCACCTATCCCAAGAATTATACTGTGTACTATTACTGTGACTGACATTTCTATGAAGGTGGTAGAAGTAGCATTAAATTATTGAGCTGTAGGACCTTTATGAGGTAGGTTTTGATTAATTTTTCAAGTTTACCTGTCACCATTGGGGGCAAAGAAGAGTTTTTGCTGGTCCAAAAAATCCAACTTGTTACTTTTTTCTTTCTGCATTCTTAAGGGGAATTATGTATCATATTATGTTATTAATAGGCAGACATGTGTTAATTGTGTATGTAGATTTGATAAAAATCTTGGCATGTTATCTTTTATTGGAAAGTTCTCTGTAAGATTGTAAAAGTAACACATCAAGAATTTGGTGATGCCACCAGACTTTTTTTGAAGTTTTTGAAGTGCAAATACTAAAATAGTTTTGTTATAGTAAGTGTTGTTTTGAAATGTATGTTCATATTCTCATATATTCAGTTTGAAGAAATTACTCTTGTCATTATGTCAGACACAAGTGAATTGGTGCCTGTGAAAAACATACAAATTGTGCCTGTCAATGAACATGACAGGCTTCTCATTTGCAAGCTTATGGACCACCAGGTAATTTAACCTGTGGTCCATGAATTGCTGATTTGCTTTGTTCTCTCAATCTGAATCAAGGTTTCAGACCTAAACAGGATGAGGTACCCAAAGGATAAATTAGGCGATTCTAACCTACTGTATGGGACAGCATCAGCTTATTCACGCTCTGGGGACCCCTCATTCTGCAAATGACAGATTGCTTATTTCCAGACTGGTAATGGCTTATGTTCACATGCTGGATGGCAAAGATGCAAATTGGTAATGTCTTTACTTGACATTTTTAACCTGTAAGGGCCTAATTCCATCTTTAATAACTTTTTAATGAACAGAAACAGGTGTACCAACATGCATTGTTTGGGTAAACTCAAAACTTGTTTTCTAAGTACCTTGTCAGTTGTTTCTTGGCAAGTCTTGGCTGGCTCAGTAGGCAGCCAAGACTTGACTAGAAACAACTGCAAAGCCACTGGAGGTAGACTGTCAAAGTATAACGAAAATGTGTAAAAATCCTTAAGGGTTAAACATATTCCTGCAATGTATTTGAGACTGCCAGTTGGCATTCTCTAATAAATTGGTAAATACAGTGGAGCCCAAGCTGTCGAGCCACCACTCAAATTCTGAAGTGAATTTTATCCCATTTTTGTCTGGAACCAGTCCAGGCCTTAAATAGTCCATGGCCTGTGTTTAAAGTTTCTCATCTGGAATATTTCAGTGGGTCGGGAAAAACGACCCACCAGGTTGCTTTTTCGACCAACTTAAATATTCCAGCCAATTGAATCTAAAAATACCATAAACTTTCATTTTCTTTGAATTAAGCAGATAATCTGTCTCAGTCGAAACTTTATTTCACCAAACATTTCAAATACCATTATATACATGTTTGTGTTCTAAATAATTTGAATGAAGACTCACCACACCTGTAGTTTTATGATTATGCAGCTTAGTTCCACTAATTGTGTTAAATGTCTTGATGTCTTCAAGATGAAATGAATACTCTTTGATTGGAATATCTATAACTGGAGTACAAAAGAATATCTATATCTTTGTGAGTAAAAGGACATTGCCTTTCATCAATAGTAGTCTGCTTGTAAACTCCATGATATGTAGGTATGTAAACAGCCTATAATATCATTGAATTCCTTACAGAATTGGATGGGTGGCTTGAGAGCTTGAGTGGAGCCTTGTTAATTTTATAGCCACTTCGACAGTGAAAAATATTCAGTTAACATGAATACGATCATTTTCCTACACTCTAGTGATAAATTAAGTTTATTCTATTTCGTCATTATCTTGTTTGACAGAGCAAACGGGTGGTCCTTTGACCGTATGCTCCTTCAGGGATGAATGAGTAGCAAAACACTGCATTCCATGATTAACTCAGCACGGAACAAGTTGGAAGCTGCATAGACTGTATGTTAGCCCAAACATATCTGCAGACATTTCTTTCACCACAAAAAATAGTTTCTAGTGGAACATGTACATTGTCCCTGCCAGAAACCACAAAAAAATTAAAAACTTATCAGATAAGGCTGCACGGTTTATCAATCAATTGGTGAATACCAGTATTTAAAATACCGGATGGATATGGATACTGGAATTGTTTTAAAATTACTGGCATATTATAAGTAACGGTTCTGGAAAATATATTGAGGAAAATGATAAACTCAAGCAGTCATTCTGTTCTGTCATTTCCCAAATATTCTGATTTTACTGCTTTCAAATTCTATTCAAGTTAGACTTGGATACTCTCACTGATCTGTTACCAATTTATACATTCATATTATTTATTTGAAAAAAATTAAATTTTTGAGATGAAGTAAAACCTGGAACCTCTTCTATCCTCTCCAAAATGCACAGATTGAGTGACACATGAACTAATCTTTGAATCTTTGTTAAGGCTGTACCAGTACAGACTTTGAGAATGTTATTAAAAAATGTGACACAGGGTCGAAAATTTGTGGATGGCTGAATAGGTTCAAGTGGTGTGTCTGTCCATCTGTCTGTCTGTCTGTTTTTATGTTACCACCTCTCCTTCCAACATGCTTTAAGCTACACCTTTCATATTTGGTACATGGATAAATGGTTTTGAGGGGATGATGCACGCTCAACATTTTTTTTTTCAAAATCCAAGATGGCGGCATGGTGGCCATTTTTGTTGTGTTTTTGAAGCTTCTTTCTCTATTTTATGTTACCACCCCTCACTCCAATATGGTTCAAGCTACACTTTTCATATTTGGCACATGGATAGAGGGTTGTGATGGGATGATGCACGTTCAATATTTTTTTTTCAAAATCTAAGATCTGTCTGTCTGTCCGTCCGTCTGTCTGTTTTTATGTTACCACCTCTCCCTCCAACATGCTTAAAGCTACACCTTTCATATTTGGTACGTGGATAAATGGTTCTGAGGGGATGATGCACGCTCAATATTTTTTTTTCAAAATCCAAGATGGCGGAATTGCGGCCATTTTGCTGTGTTTTTTAAGCTTTTTTTTCTCTATTTTTATGTTACCACCCCTCCCTCCAACATGGTTCAAGCTACACTTCTCTCAATTCTCAATTTTTTGATTTCATTCACATTTGAAATCCTGTCTGATAACCTGTATTTTACCCAAACCACCCCCCAGGTCTGACACTTCTATTGACTGTTGTCATGAAACCCGAATTGTCCCCAAGCCGAACCGTCCCCAATTATTTTACCAAAACTGCCCCCCAGGTCTGATACTCCTGCTGACTGTGGTCATGTCTTTTGTGACAAAAAGACCTCATGTCACAAAAGTGCCGTGGGGGACTAATACCACCTCGGTGGTCAAACACTTGTTTATTTAAAAAAAAAATTAATTTTTGGAGATGAAGTAAAACCGAGGACCTCCTGTTTCATCCCAAAAATGCCCCCCCCCCCCAATGCGCGTACCCCCATGGCTATGCCACAGAAACACTAAAATGGCTACAATAAGTTTGAATCTGAACTCAATGATGTCACTCCAATAAGTAAGTGTCAAACGATGAGGATTTCAGTCCTTGTTTTTAACCACCTCCACATTATAATGTAATAAAATATTCAACACAGGCCTCAGATATCTTTGTTTCGTGACAGAGAAAAATTTCCTTGTATAGGTTTATGTAGCAACCAACTGTAACTACAAGTTCAAGCTTCTTTTTGAAGATTTGTGGGAGATTTTTAAATGCAGTACTCACATGATATGAACATACATGTAGTCTATTAAACTGAATTTTGTTTGCTCGTTCCTTATCATATGTCAGTTCAAGTCTATTATCTCCCACCACATAGTGGGAATGGGTTCTGTCTGTCCTTTCATCTTTCCATCTTTCAGTCCATCCATCCTCATTTTTTGCTATCACATTTCAAAGAAAACTTTTCAAGATATTTTTGCCAAATTTGATATATAGTTTATGTTTTATATATAGTTTGTGATTTCAATATGTATCTGTGGCGTAAAGACCAAGCTGGCCACATGCTTTTGTGTTTGAACTTTATATTATGTATCACATGAAATATGAACATATCACATAAATAAATGCTACTACTGCTACTAGAGTTTTGGGTGATAATATCATGAATGGGGTTGTGAACCAGTTGTGTCAAGTTATAGAGCTGCGTTTTTTTATACGCCCTTCATTTTTTGACGGACGTATTATGTTATGGCATTGTCTGTCTGTCCATCTGTCTGTCCATAATTTTTGTGTCGCCTACTCCTCCAAAGGTTTACATGCTATATTGTTCAAACTTTACAAACATGTTGATCAGTAATTGCTGTTGTGCATGTGACAAGAGCAGGTCACTCCATTTTGTATTTCCAGAGTTATGAACCCCCTTTTAGTACTTAAAATATTACAGTATTGTGTTGCCTACTCCTTCAACATTTTACATGCTGTATTGTTCAAACTTTACTTTGCACACATGATGATCACCATTTGCCGTTGTGCATGTGACAAGAACAGGTAACTTCCATTTTGTATTTCCAGAGTTATGCCCCTTTTAGTACTTAAAACATTACAGTATTGTGTCCTCTTCTCCTTCAACATTTTACATGCTACATATTGGTAAAACTTTGCACACATGTTGATCACCAGTTGCCATTGTGCATGTGACAGGAGCAGATGACTTTTATTTTTTAAATGGTGAGGAGAATCTTCTACACCTAAAAATTGTTTGCATTTCCATTCTGCATTCTAAAATTTCAGAAAAACAATATGAAATGTGTGCACACAAGCATACAATTTGAAATCCTTTACCCCAAAAAGGGCAGGGGAATGGGCAATGATTGTGGGGGACTGACATAGTCGAGTCAACAAAAATTTGAAACTTTTCCCCAGAGAAACTTGTGCTTATTCCATTTTTGATGAGCATATGTTGCCCCGCTAGGCGGTGTTCTTGTTTGTTTTTTGTTTGGTTTTCCACATCAGTTCCATTTTTAGCCCACCTGACCTAAAAGGCCATGTGAGCTTTTCTCATCACTTGGCCTGAAATTTCTATTTTCAGAACTGATGTGTGGATTTGAACTGAATTTGATATGATGTATTATTGATTTATAAGTACTTGTGATTCCTGAAATTTTTTTTTACCTGCATTACAACTTGGGTTACACCAAAAAAATTATCTTTTGAAAACTAAGATTTAATCTAAATTTAATGTGCAGTATTCTTGGGATGTGTGTACATGATGCATGCAAAATGTTTTTTAAAAATTTTCACGCATCCCTGAAAGAACCCCAGGAGTTGAAAATAGGCAAATTTTAAAACATCCAAAATTTAAAAAAAATGAATAAAACAGAAAATTGTGTTTTGGTATGATTCTTTCTTAGGACTTATATCAGATGGGCCAAAAAATTATAATTGGTTGTCTCGGGGGGGGGGGGGGGGGGGGGGTATCGTATGCAGATGCCCATTTTAACACTGTAATGACGAAATGCTGAGTCGCCCACTTTCTTGTGAACCAAAGATCCAAACTAACTTGTCACATATCATCATGTGGGGGTATACTCTTTACTCTGCATCCTTGTGGGAACCCAAGGAGCTAAAAGAACAAAGAATTGTTTTATGGAAGAAGCTTCCTTTAGACCAATAGAAATAAATGGGCCCCCAAAAATGCTATTGGACTGCCATGAGTACCATATGAGGATGCCCATTATAACACCACTGGGAGCATGGTGGCTCAGTGGTTATCGCATTGGGCTTCAAACCCAAAGGCCAACATTTCGATCTTCACCAGGGGTAACTGTGTTGTGTCCTTGGGCAAGGCACTTAACTCTTAACCCGCTGAGTATTTTTAAACTATTTTTCATCAGATCTAGTCATGGCTGCTTCAAGGCAGCCATGACTAGATATAATGAAAAATTCATGAAGATTTGAGTCAAGAAATTACTGGTCCAAAGATACAAT
This sequence comes from Pictodentalium vernedei, assembly GCA_031216915.1. Classification (NCBI taxonomy): domain Eukaryota; kingdom Metazoa; phylum Mollusca; class Scaphopoda; order Dentaliida; family Dentaliidae; genus Pictodentalium; species Pictodentalium vernedei. Next base: position 194,242,801 of record CM062295.1, read on the forward strand.
TGATACAATTTGCTGGAAATATTTTTGTTAAATGTGCTCATGTTTTCCTTATTTTAGTGGCAAGAGATTTCTTGTCCTGGGCAGGAATATCCACCAGCAGCATGCAAAGAGTTAATCCCAGATGCCTATGTGGGGGCACATTGGTACTGTGTACTAAGGCGTCACACATTGATGGTTCATTCGTCTTTAACCAATGCTAACCCTCCTTATGCAGAGTTAGTAGCTTGGGGAGTCTGACAATAGCTTCCTGCCTCTCTGCCTCCTGTAAAACTATCCAACACAAGGTGATCTTGGCTGTCGAAGGTGTTAAACCTCATAAAAATAAATAGTAATAAAACTAGATGGCGTCATTTGTGTGCAAAGCACACTATAGTTTATATCCCTGCATTTGCATTCTTGATTATTGGTTAGTGCTTGATACCGACAGAAATTAAAAGATATTATATAAAATTTGAAACCTTTATGCACATCTACATACCCTGCCTGAACATATGAACTCATGCCTGAACATATGAACACACTTTCAATGTTTTGAAATAACTCCCCTTGGAGCCTTTCACAGGAAACTGATTCTCTAATGACAAGTGTGTTGCTATGGGTGCCATATTGTGCCAAATTAAAAATCTGAAACCTTTATGCACATCTAGAGACCCTACCTGAACATATGAACACACTTTCAACATTTCAAATAAAAACCCCCTGAAAACTTTTTTTCAAAGTCAAGCTAAGCTATTGCCTTCACTTCTTGTCCATCGGCATACGTACATACATACATCTGGGCGTACATACGTAAGTACGTATGTACACAATTTCCTTTGGCACACTGCATAGGTCTCACTTATCAGATTGCTTTGAAACTTGGTATGCTTGTTTGGGGGACCTCTAGGTGGGAGCTATCGATTTTCTTCCATTTCTGTCAAAAAATATTGCCACTGGTGACAGCCTTTGAACTCAGTTTAGTCAGACCTCAATATTTCCCTTTGGCACACCCTACAGGGCACATTTATAATTGGTTTTCTTTGAAACCTGGTATGCTTATTTGGGGTGACCTCTGGATGGGAGTTATCGATTTTCTTCCATTTCTGGCAAAAAATGTTGCCGCTTTCAACGACTTTTGAACTTAGTTTAGTCAGGCATCAATATATTCCTTTGGCACGCCCTACAGGATACATTTATGATCAGATCGGTTTGAAACTTGGTATGCTTGTTTGGGGTTACCTCTAGATGGGAGCTATTGATTATCTTCCATTTCTATCAAAAAATGTTGCCAATGGCAATGACCTTTGATGAACTAAGTGCACTTATGCATCAATATTTTCCTTTGGCACAGGGCACATTAATAATCGGATCAATTTGAAACTTGGCATGCTTGTTTGGGGTGACCTCTAGATTGGAGCTGTTGATTTTCTCCCATTTCTGTCAATAAATGTTGCCGCAGGCAACGGCTTTTGAACTTAGTTTAGTCAGACCTCAATATTTCCCTTTGACACACCCTACAGGGCACTTTATAATCAGATTTCTTTGAAACCTGGTATGCTTATTTGGGATGACTTCTAGATGGGAGCTATTGATTTTCTTCCATTTCCGGTAAAGCCCTACAGGGCACATTTATGATCAGATCGGTTTGAAACTTGGTATGCTTATTTTACCTCTAGATGGGAGCTATCGATTATCTTCCATTTCCATCAAAAAATGTTGCCGCTGGAAAGGCCCTTCAATGAACTTAGTGCAGTTATGCATCAATATTTCCCTTTTGCACACCCTGCAGGGCACATTTATGATCAGATTGCTTGAAACTTGGTATGCTTGTTCTGGGTGACCTCTTGATGGGAATTGGCAATTTTCTTCCATTTTCGTGAAAAATAGTTGCTGTTGGCAACGACCATTGAACTTAGTATAGTCAGGCATCAGTATATTCCTCTGGCATGCCCTACAGGGCACATTTATGATAGGATCGCTTGAAACTTGGTATGCATGTTCTACGTGGCTTATGGATGTTAGCTGTTGATTTCTTTTCATTTCCATAAAAAATTATTGTTGTTTTCACCAGCCTTTGTATTTTGTGCATTTTTGTAGCAACTTATCCCTTTTGCTCTCTCTGCAGGGTATATTTATGAATTTTCATAAAAAGGATAAAATGACCATTGCCCCAGCCAGGACCGTCAAACTTAGTGCATTTGTGCATTAACATCTTCATTTGGCTAGCCTCAGAGGGCGTATTCATTATCGGGTTGTTTTGAAACTTCATCTGCTCATTCGGGGTGAAAGTGATAGGAGCTATCGATTTTCATTTCTATAAAAAACTTTGGCTGTCAGCAACAATCTTTGAATCCATTACATTTGTGCATTTACATTCTTTTTTGACATGACCTACAGGGCACATTTATCATAGGATTGTTTTTGGACTCTGTGTGCTCATTAGGTGAAACCTCTACATGTAGATTCATTTCTGTGAAAAAGGTTGCTGTTTACAATAACCTCCGAACTTACTGCATTTGTGTATCAACATTCTTCCTTCAGCCAGCCTTACAGTTTACATTTAAAATGCATGGATCGCTCTGACATTGGCTCACACAATACCGTTATGTTGAAGTTTCACCAAATAACATTGGAACCAGTGATCTTCAGATTTACCATTTCAAGTTTGTCAAGTTGAGCTACAGTGTCATTGACACTTTCATTTAAAAAATGCGGGGATAAAAACACAGTTAGTAATGTGAAAATGCTGAGTCACACTCTGTCTTATGAACCACTGACTTCAGATTTCTTCATAATCACTGGTCCAAATCTAAACTACATTGTCACACATCATCTTGGGGAAGTATACTCATTCCTATTTTTTTTTTTCAATAAAAGTTGCTGCTTTCCTTGAGGTGAAGTAATGTACAGTAAGCCTAAAATTCTTTTAAAATCTTTCAAGTTTGTTCCAAGAAAGTTTTTAGGTCAATTTTTGGACTCACCATGGGTGTATCCCAATTTTGGATTCCACTCCAAATTTCTATTTCAAAACCAATGGATCAATTTGAACCAAATTTGCTAAGCAGTATTATTAAGTAATGCATCCTTGATTTATGCCCCCCCCCCACCCCTATTCTCTGCATTCCCATTGGAACCCCAGGAACTAAAAATAGAACATTTGTTCAAATGTCATTCTGGATTGTCATCAGGTCCAAATTCATTGAAATTTGCATTTAATATCTTTATCGTCATTATCCTCGAAATTTGTTTCAAAATTTTAATGTATAGGACCATCATGACAACTGAAAATTAGCTGTGAATATTTTTGTTTTTCATTTTCTATTGTTTGTTAATGTGGATTTCTTATCAATTGGTTAGTTTTGGTTTGTTATAGGGTTTGTCTTGAGGTTGGAATTCCATCATTCAGGTGATCACCTCATGCTCCTGGGACCATTTGTTTTTGTTCATTATCCATTGGATTGCTGTGTTTTTAAAAGAAAATTCATGTCCTGTTTCATAGGGTTTGTCTTGAGGTTGGAATTCCATCATTCAGGTGATTGCCTCATGCTCCTGGGACCATTTGTTCTAGTTCATTATCCATTGGATTGCTGTGTTTTTAAAAGAAAATTCATGTCCTGTTTCATAGGATGTGTCTTGAGGTTGGAATTCCATCATTCAGGTGATCGCCTCATGCTCCTGGGACCATTTGTTCTAGTTCATTATCCATTGGATTGCTGTGTTTTTAAAAGAAAATTCATGTCTTGTTTCATACTGTTTGTTCAGCCATCTGGATTACCATTTTAGTGTAATAAATCAAACAAATGTAATTACATTTCCCTACTTCGGTAAGTGTGTATCCCCATAGGCAGCCTGGAAAGTTCAGTAATCCATTTTTAGCTCACCTGAGCGAAGCTCAAGGGGAGCTTTACTAATCACTTTCCGTCCGTCGTCCGTCGTCCGTCGTCGTCCGTCGTCGTCGTCCGGCGTTAACTTTACATTATCGACTTCTCCTCCTAAACCACTAGCCCAATTTTATTCAAATGTTGGCTAAATGTTTATTACCTAATGCCAATTCAGATTTGTTCAAATGAAGTTGCCCCTCCTCCTGGGTGGTGCCACGCCCCCAAGGGGCACCAAAATCTTTGTAAATCTTCTTCTCATGAACCAGCAGTAGCAGAGACTTGATATTTGGTGTGCAGCTTCCTTTTGAGGTGTAGACTCAGATTTGTTCAAGAGAAGTTTGTGGGGCTATACTTGGCGTTGTTATGAGAGGGGCAAAATTTTTTGCCCCGCCCAAAATTTCTATTTTCCAAACCGAGAGGCTGATTTGAACCAAATTTTATGTGAGGGCTTATTGGGTCATGAGTACTTGATTTATGCAAAAAAAAATTTTCCCGCAGCCCTGTGGGAACCGCAGGAGCTAAAAATAGAAAAAATTTAAAACGCCCATATCTCCAAAACTGCACTGCACTGAGAATTTTTATTTGGTGTGCAGCTTCCTTAGGACCAACAGAAAGGATTGGTAAAAAAAAATTGCCATCGGTTTTATCATAGGGTACAGTTTCGGGACTTTGAAAAAGTGCTGAGTCAGCACTTTTTAACACTGTAGGCAATGGGGAAAAACATTAAAAAATCTTCTTCTCCAGATCCAGCAGGCAGAATCTTTTGATATTTGGTATGCAACATTGTAGGGTGGATCTGATTCAAGTTTGTTCAAATCGGCCCCCTGGGTTCATATTTGGGCTCAGTATAGGAGCCCGATTTCGAACTTAGTGCATTTCTGGCAAATTTCTTAAAAAATCTTCTTCTCCAGATCCAGCAGGCAGAATCTTTTGATATTTGGTATGCAACATTGTGGGGTGGATCTGATTCAAGTTTGTTCAAATCGGCCCCCTGGGTTTATATTTGGGCTCAGTATAGGAGCCCAAATTTGAACTTACTTCATTTCAGGCAAATTTCTTTGAAAATCTTCTTCTCCAGATCCAGCAGGCAGAATCTTTTGATATTTGGTATGCAACATTGTAGGGTGGATCTGATTCAAGTTTGTTCAAATCGGCTCCCTAGATTCATATTTGGGCTCACTATAGGAGCTCGAATTCGAATTTAGTGCATTTCAGGCAAATTTCTTCAAAAATCTTCTTCTCCAGATCCAGCAGGCAGAATCTTTTGATATTTGGTATGCAACGTTGCGGGGTAGATCTGATTCAAGTTTGCTCAAATCGGCCCCCTGGATACATATTTGGGCTTACTATAGAAGCCCGAATTCGAACTTAGTGCATTTCAGGCAAATTTCTTAAAAAATCTTCTTCTCCAGATCCAGCAGGCAGAATCTTTTCATATTTGGTAAGCAACATTGTGGGGTGGATCTGATTCAAGATTGTTCAAATCGGCCCCCTGGGTTAATATTTGGGCTCAGTATAGGAGCCCGATTTCGAACTTAGTGCATTTCGGGCAAATTTCTTAAAAAATCTTCTTCTCCAGATCCAGCAGGCAGAATCTTTTGATATTTGGTATGCAACATTGTAGGGTGGATCTGATTCAAGTTTGTTCAAATCGGCCCCCTGGGTTCATATTTGGGCTCAGTATAGGAGCCCGATTTCGAACTTAGTGCATTTAGGCAAATTTCTTAAAAAATCTTCTTCTCCAGATCCAGAAGGCAGAATCTTTTGATATTTGGTATGCAACATTGTGGGGTGGATCTGATTCAAGTTTGTTCAAATCGGCTTCCTAGATTCATATTTGGGCTCACTATAGAAGCTCGAATTTGAACTTAGTGCATTTCATGCAAATTTCTTAAAAAATCTTCTTCTCCAGATCCAGCAGGCAGAATCTTTTCATATTTGGTAAGCAACATTGCGGGGTGGATCTGATTCAAGTTTGTTCAAATCGGCCCCCTGGGTTTATATTTGGGCTCAGTATAGGAGCCCAAATTTGAACTTAGTGCATTTCAAGCAAATTTATTAAAAAATCTTCTTCTCCAGATCCAGCAGGCAGAATCTTTTGATATTTGGTATGCAACATTGTGGGATGGATCTGATGCAAATTTGTTTAAATCGGCTCCCTAGATTCATATTTGAGCTTACTATAGAAGCTCGAATTCGAACTTAGTGCATTTCAGGCAAATTTCTTAAAAAATCATCTTCTCCAGATCCAGCAGGCAGAATCTTTTGATATTTGGTATGCAACATTGCGGGGTGGATCTGATTCAAGTTTGTTCAAATCGTCCCCCTGGATTCATATTTGGGCTCACTATAGAAGCTCGAATTCAAACTTAGTGCATTTCGGGCAAATTTCTTCAAAAATCTTCTTCTCCAGATCCAGCAGGCAGAATCTTTTGATATTTGGTATGCAACATTGCGGGGTGGATCTGATTCAAGTTTGTTCAAATCGGCCCCCTGGATTCATATTTGGGCTTAATATAGAAGCCCGAATTCGCACTTAGTGCATTTCGGGCAAATTTATTAAAAAATCTTCTTCTCCAGATCCAGCAGGCAGAATCTTTTGATATTTGGTATGCAACATTGTGGGGTGGATCTGATTCAAGTTTGTTCAAATCGGCTTCCTAGTTTCATATTTGGGCTCACTATAGAAGCTCGAATTCGAACTTAGTGCATTTCAGGCAAATTTCTTAAAAAATCTTCTTCTCCAGATCCAGCTTCAGAATCTTTTCATATTTGGTAAGCAACATTGTGGGGTGGATCTGATTCAAGTTTGTTCAAATCGACCCCCTGGGTTTATATTTGAGCTCCGTATAGGAGCCCAAATTTTAACTTAGTGCATTTCAGGCATATTTCTTAAAAATTCTTCTTCTCCAGATCCAGCAGGCAGAATCTTTTGATATTTGGTATGCAACATTGTGGGGTGGATCTGATTGTGATTCATGAACGTATTTATTTGTAAAGTTGATAGAATCTTAGACAAAATTTGCAGAAAAGATCTACTATAGAAGGGGTGGTATCTAGGGTGAACCGTTTACCCAAATCTAGCAGTACTAATGCATTATTCACACAAATCTCCGTTCAAATTTTATGACCCCTCATTGGAACACACGCATTCAGCTCATTCCAACAAAGGTCATATGCCATGTTTTCGAGACAAAGGAATAAAAATTTTAGTTATTCATGAAATTTTTAGGCAACTGTTGTCTGTTATTCACATTGCTTCATGAAATTTCAGTACTTTTAGAAGTTACCTCAGTAATCAAGGGTTAATTCCCCTTAATTAAATGTCGCCTCTAAAAAACAACCACTTTGCATATCTTACCTTTTTACCAGCATAACTGCCAAAACTTGTCAGCATTCTTCGCAAAAATCGCTATTCAAATTTTAATTTTTGTCTCTTAAACATACATGTACTTATCGCTTGTAAATACCCCATTGGAATGAGCTTTTTGAGCTCATTCCAATGAGAGGTCGCACACCATGCTTTTTGAGTCAAAAAAGCAATTTTTTTAGTTATTCCAGAATTTCGTACGTAAAACACAGCTTTATGACTTCACATTAAAATGAGCTCTCTAAGCTTGTTCCAATCAACATTCACGCACTATGTCTTTCACACAAAAAATAAAATTTTCCATTTATTCAGGAATTTTGTTTGCAAGAACACTCTTACCCCCCCCCCCCCCCCCCCCACACACACACACACAAACACACACACACACACAAACACAGACACACACATCTAAAAGTTTGTCAGCAAAAAAACAGTTACTTCAATTTTTAAATGCATTATAGGAACAACTTGCCTAATCAAATTTAAATACTTTTGCATCATTCTGTATCTAGAACAAACCATTTACCATATCTTTACGCAAAATTCTCCAGCATCATTCACAAAAAAACACCATTATTTATATATTCACATTTCTGTCTAAAAAATATACCTGATCTTCCCATACCCCTATTGGAATAAGCTGTTTGAGCTTGTTCCAATGATGATAAAAAAAACTAATATTTTGGAAAATTTGTGAAAATTTTTGTTTTCTTGCATGCAAATATATACATGTAGCACATGGAAGATATCCACAGTTGGGGAGAGATGTCCAAGGCTATCTCTTCACATTCCTTGTTTGTGCTTCATGCTAAACCAGTTTGTCTGCAGAGATAAATTTGCTTTATTAAAAATCATTGGAGATTGGCCACACACCAACGATTTTAAATAAAACTAATTTTAGGTAACAAATGTTGAACTTCAAACAAAATCTATCACTCAACCAGTTAATGTTGATGAGGCATGACATGGTGAAGGTGACCTAAAATACTTCTTAGAGTCACTTTGTCAGGTGAGCGATTAAGGCCACGTGGGGCCTCTTGTTTATGGTGGTAAACAAGTAATGTTTTTTCTGGTAAACTAGGGCCCCTGCCCTATATAATCACCCATTGGTGAGTAGGTAATTAGTTGTGGGGAGGGAGGGGGGATCGAATTACCATAAACAACTGTCAAGTACAAAAAATTACACAAATTCTAACATGGCCAAAGAAAATTTAAACATGGATGTGATTGGGAAAACCTGAGCTGGATCTAGAGGTGTCCATGTATTATTAGTATGCTTTTATTGACAAATACCATTTAAAAAATATTAAATATAATATATTAGGATGAGGTAAAGGTAGAGGGTGGGAAGCATGAAATGTAAATTATCAGTGTGCTGGCTGCACTTGCAAATCTCCCTGACAAGCATGGAAATCTCACTGACAGTCATATTCAGAGATTAACAGGTCTGGTCAAACACATAGTCAGTCAAACAAATGGTTTGCTATGGTACACAATTGGGAAGTTGGGTGGCCAGCATGACCAGTTTGGAAATATATGTGTTAAATAATAAGAAGTTGCAGTACAACTACTATGTGTATATTTTTGGGGGTTTAAAGTGAGATCCTCCAAACCCACCTCCCCCACCCCAATTGTTCACCTTTGCGGCACTCTCTAGATATAGTGAAGTCTGTTTTACTTACCAAATAGGACCCAGTAACCAATGCTTGAGATGGAAGTCCTCTGGTACAATGGGCAACATGGGTATAAATGGTTGGCTGCTTGGTGCAGAAATAAGTGACCATAAACATAAATATTTAAATAAATATAGTCAAGCAATGCTAAAAGTGACCTTAACTTTCAAGACACTGAGTATTTCAAATTTTTTTTCATCAAATCTAGTCATGGCTGCGGTGTTCTTTCAAGTGTTTTTGAAGGAAGATGTTAACCCCCATAGCCTGGAACCCTGTCCAGTAAACTTAAAATTATTTCAAACTAATTTCTTGTGAATCACCAGTCACAGTGTTTTGAGACGTGGTATTCACCTCCTTTTCGTGAGAGAGATTCCAACTTGGTAAACAGAATATTTCTTGTTTGTTATGCCCCTGCCTCTTTGAGGAGGGGGCATTATGTTATCACCATGTCCGGCATCCATCCATTAACTTTTTGCATTCTGTCAGTTAACTAAAGTTCTACCAACCGGATCTTTACCAAACTTCATATGTGGGTTAGGTATGAGTGGAAGAAGCCTATTTATTTTAACCACTGTGACCTCCAATGTTAAGTACACTTGAAATTGGTTTCCGCTCTATAACTAAAGTTCTGCAAGACTGATCTTGATATATGTCAGTATGGAGGTTAGGAATGGTGTGAGGTAGAACCCTATTCATTTTGATGTTGATGTGCTAAATGACAAGGTCCCTGTGACCTTCAGCTTTAAATGTACTTGAAACAGATTTCCGCTGCATTCTGTAAATTAAGTAAAGTTCTACCAGCTGGATCTTTACCAAACTTCATATGTCGGTTAGGTATGATGAGTGGAAGAAGCCTATATATTCTGAGCATGATGTGCCAAAGGTGAAGGTCACAGTGACCTCCAATGTTAAATAAAGTTCTGCAAGACTGATCTTGTTTCTCTTAGCTCAGAAATGCATTTTGAAGGATTTTTTTTATTTCATCCCAAGATGAGTTTGGCTGTTAACAACTGTTGAATTTAGTACATCTGTGCATCAATATTCTTCTTTGACATGGCCTATAGGCTGCATTTTTCATAGGATTGTTTTTAGCACAACTTGACAATGTCAAGTATGAGCTATTGGGATGGGTTGCAGTCTGCCGTCTGTCCGTACATCCGTCTGTCCACAATTCCTTTAGCACACCCTACAGGCTTTAGCTCTCAACCGATCAGTTCCAAATTTTTTATGTCGCTTTGGGGCAATGTCTAGATGGGAGGTATCATTTTTTTTCGAATTTCGTTGAAAAACATGGCCGTCAGTGGCCATCTTGGATTTGGCATATAAATTGTCAACAATTTCATTAGCACACCCTAGAGGACGCATCTCTCACCTGATCATTTTCAAATTTCATTATGCAGCTTTGGTGTGATGTCTAGATGGGTCCTATCAAATTTTTTTTGAATTTTGTTGAAAAACATGGCTGCCAGCAGCCATCTTGGATTTGGAGATTAATTGTCCAACAATTCCTTTAGCACACCCTACAGGCCACTGCTCACCAGAACAGTCCCAAATTTCATGTGTGGCTTTGGGGCAATGTCTAGATGGGCACTACCAAATTTTTCCAAATTTTATTGAAAAACATGCCTTCCAGCGGCCATCTTACATTTGACATATAAATTGTCAACAATTCCATAAGCATACCCTACTGGCTGCATCTCTCACCCGATCTTTTTCAAATTCAACATGTAGCTTTCGTGTGATGTTTAGATGGGGGTTATCGAATATTTCTGAATTTTGTTTAAAAACATGGCCACCAGCAGCCATCTTGGCTTGGATATAAATTATCAACATTTATATAAGCACACCCTACTGGCTGCACCTCTCACCTGATCCTTCTTGAATTTCATATATAGCTTTGGTGTGATGTCTAGATGGGAGCTATCAAATTTTTTTTAATTTTGTTGAAAAACAAGGCCGCCAATAGCCATCTTGGCTTTGGCATATAAATTGTCAACAATCCATTAGCACACCCTGCAGGCCACATCCCTCGCCCCATCTTTTTCTAAATTTCATATGTGGCTTTGGTGTGATGGCTTTTTTCAGAGTTATTGCCCTTGAACTTGGAAATTAGTCAGGTATAACAGGTTTTCTGCACTTTTTAGCTCACCTGACTGAAAGTCAGGGTGAGCTTTTCTTATCACTCTTCGTCCATCGTCCGTCCGTCCATTGTCCATCGTCCGCCATCCTGTGTGAAGGTGGTGTTTGAGCCTCTTTCTCCTAAACCACTGGCCACATTTTAATTAAATTTCATGTAAGTAGTGGTTATATAGGGGCATTTTGATTTTTATGCAAATTAGGTTTCGGCTCGTATTGAACAGAGGGGTGGGGAAAAAATGGCCAATTTTTTTGAAAATTTTCTTCTAATGAACCACCAGTAGCAGAGACTTGATATGTGGTATACAGAGTCCTTTTGAGGTTTAGAATCAAGTTTGTTCAAGAGAAGTTTGTTGTGCATTATTTGACTTCGTTAAGGGAGGGGCAAAAATTTTGGCCACGCCTAAAATTTCTATTTTCAGAACTGTGAGGTCGATTTGAACCAAATTTGATATGAGATGATAATGGGTCATAAGTAGTTGATTGATGCAAAAATTTTTTTTCTCATTGCCCCGTGGGAACCTCGGGAACTAAAAATAGGAAAAACCTTAAAACTGCCATATCTCCAAAACTACACGGCACAGAGAATTCTTATTTTGTATAAATCTTACTTTTATCCAGTAGAATAGAATGGTTTAAAACAAATCCCTATCAGTTTGATCACAAGTTACTTTATTCAGGACTTTTGAAAAAGTGCTGAGTCAGCACTTTTTAACACTGTAGGCAATGGGAAAAACATTAAAAAATCTTCTTCTTCAGATCCAGCAGGCAGAATCTTTTGATATTTGGTATGCAACATTGTAGGGTGGATCTGATTCAAGTTTGTTCAAATCGGGCCCCTGGGTTCATATTTGGGCTCAGTATAGGAGCCCGATTTCGAACTTAGTGCATTTCTGGCAAATTTCCTAAAAAATCTTCTTCTCCAGATCCAGCAGGCAGAATCTTTTGATATTTGGTATGCAACATTGTGGGGTGGATCTGATTCAAGTTTGTTCAAATTGGCCCCCTGGATTCATATTTGGGCTCACTATAGAAGCTTGAATTCAAACTTAGTGCATTTCAGGCAAATTTCTTCAAAAATCTTCTTCTCCAGATCCAGCAGGCAGAATCTTTTGATATTTGGTATGCAACATTGTGGGGTGGATCTGATTCAAGTTTGTTCAAATCGGCCCCCTGGGTTCATATTTGGGCTCACTATAGAAGCTCGAATTCGAACTTAGTGCATTTCAGGCAAATTTCTTCAAAAATCTTCTCCAGATCCAGCAGGAAGAATCTTTTGATATTGGGTATACAACATTGTGGGTTGGATCTGATTCAAGTTTGTTCATATCAGCTCCCTGGGTTTATATTTGGGCTCAGTATAGGAGCCCAAATTTGAACTTAGTGCATTTCAGGCAAATTTCTTTGAAAATCTTCTTCTCCAGATCCAGCAGGCAGAATCTTTTGATATTGGGTATGCACCATGCTTAGGGGGTGAGATTCAAGTTTGTTCAAGCCAAGTCCCTGGGTTCATATTTGGGCTCACTGTGGGAGCCCAAATGATAACTTAGTTCAAAATGAGGAATTTTCTTTGAAAATCTTCTTCTTCAGATCCAGCAGTCGGAAAGTTTTGATATTTGGTATGCAGCATCCTTGGGGGGGAGATTCAAGTTTGTTCAAGCCATGCCCCTAGGTCCATATTTGGACTCACTGTGGGAGCTCGAATTGTAACTTAGTTCAAAATGAGGAATTTTCTTTAAAAATCTTCTTCTTCAGATCCAGCAGTCGGAATGTTTTGATATTTGGTGTGCAGCATCCTTAGAGGGGTGAGATTCAAGTTTGTTAAATCCAAATCCCTCGGTTCTTATATGGGCTCCCTGTGGGAGCTCGAATTATAACTCAGTTCAATATGAGGAATATTCTTTAAAAATCTTTTTTTTTAGATCCACTGGTCAGAATCTTTAGATATTTGGTATAAGCTTTTCTTAGGAGGTGCAGATGCAAATTGTTGAAATCAATTCTCTGGGTTGATATTTAGGCTACCATGTCAGGTGTGCGCCCTCAGGCCCCTTGGGGCCTCTTGTTTCAGTTATGGATGGAAATATTGAAATAATTTTTTTGTGGGTAGTGTCCTGAAGAGCACTTACAGATCAAGCTTCAATTGCATTTTACTTGTATGGTTTTCTACAGAGTTAATGACCTTCAACTTCCAAATTTTACAATTATAACTGACTTTCCATACTTTTCTTCACAAGTCTTAGTGATACGTGAATGATTTTTGGTATGTACCTTCCCTGTAGCAAATTACAGAAGAAGTTCTAATTTTAGTCCCTTCACTCAGTTTTTATGCAGTTACAGAGTTATTGAAATTTATAGTTAAAAGAGGTTTTCCACACTTTTCAGTTACGGATGGAAATATTGAAATAATTTTTAGCATAGCTTGACAAAGTCAAGATAAGCTATTGCCATCATGCATGCGGAAGTCTTTGAGTCTCTTATATCTGTGAGTCTGTTAGTCTGTTCACATTTTCTTCAGCACAGGCTACTCCCCAAAGTTCTTGTCCGATCATCACAAAATTTCATATGCAGGTTCGAGGTCATGTCTAGATGAGAGCATTCCATTTTGGTCATGATCAGTAAACCATGATGGCTGCGCAGGCCTGAAACCTGAAAACCTTGAGCACAGTCTACAGGTTGTATTTATGAAGGGACTTCATTGTAACTTGTTAAGATGACTCTGTATAATGTCTAGCATAGAACATCATATTTTGGTCAGTTTCAGTCAACCGTGATGGCCGCAGGGTCACCTTACCTAGATTCCTTTAGTACAGTCTACAGATGGCATTTATGAAGGGGTTTCACTGTAAATTGGTAGGATGACTCAGTATAATGTCTGGATGAGAACGTCCTATTTTGGCCGTGCTCGGTCAGCTCTTATGGCAGCACAAGCCTTTGACCTAGATTTGTTTAGCACAGTTTACAGTTCATATTTATGAGGCGATTTCTTTGTAACTTGGAAGGATAACTTGGTATGATATCTAGATGAGACTGTCTATTTTGGTCACGATCGGTCAGTCATTACCATCATCAGGTCACGAGACCTAGATTCCATTAGCACTGTCTACAGGTTTTTATGAAGAGATTTCATTATAACTTGGTAGGATAACTTGGTATGGTATCTAGATGAGACTGTCCTATTTTGAGTTACAATTGGTCAACCATGACCGGCGGACCAGCATGTGACCTAGATTCCTTCAGCAAAGCCTGTGCGTCATATTTATGAAGGGATTTCATTGTAATTTGGTAAGATGACTCGTTTTGGAATGATTTTACTGCAACTTGGTAGCTTTGGTTGACATACATTAACTATGAGGGCCACCTCAACCCAGGTCTCAATTTTTTAGTATAGTCTATACTTCAAATTATTCTTATTGAAAACATGGCATGTGGGGAACAGAAATTAACATATTCTCAATTATCACAATTCTTGTCTTATTTCATAATCCTTTCATAAACATTGAACATTATCCTTTTCATCAAACACAGCACACAGTCAAGTTAAGCTACAGTGTCATTGACACTTTCACTTGTATGTAGCTTCCTGATGGGTACTGCCATATCAGGTTTTAATTTCATTCCGATCCTTTCTTTTATCGAAGAGTAATTGCCCTTGAACTTGGAAATATCACATATTAGCTACAGTTTTAACTCTTCATCCAGCACACAGACTGCTGTTTTAGTAAATTTGACTGGAAAACAAGACTTTTAATTATAAATATATATCCTGTGATAAACAACTAGGAAAGTCCGAGAGGGCCTACTGAAAGGGATATCCTATGTGAGGTAAAGTATTCTTTAATAAATAGTAATTAACAAATAGCCTGACCGGTTTCGTTCCTTTTGGGAACTCGTCAGAGGCGATGTTGTGTTGTAGTGGGATATAGATTTTCCGTCCTATTTATACTATTTTTGCTGGATGCATTTTTGGTGGATGCGGATCCAGCCATATGATTGGTTAATAAATTTGATTGTTTAAAATCCATTTCCGGTTAATGATGTAACAATACAAGAAGAATGATTTAGAATAAGGGGGCATAACTCGGTGTTAGTCTAATGCACCGGAGTATATGTAAACATGGATTTTAATCTATTTCAGGTGTGGTATAGGGTATTGAATGGTTTTAAGGTCACTTTAGTCTTTAATTTATGAAAAAGTGTATTTACCAGAAAACCGATTAGAACACTGTAAACAATCAAATTTATTAACCAATCATATGGCTGGATCCACATCCACCAAAAATGCATCCACCAAAAATAGTATAAATAGGACGGAAAATCTATATCCCACTACAACACAACATCGCCTCTGACGAGTTCCCAAAAGGAACGAAACCAGTCAGGCTATTTGTTAATTACTATTTATTAAAGAATACTTTACCTCACATAGGATATCCCTTTCAGTAGGCCCTCTCGGACTTTTCTAGTTGTTTATCATATTATATTCTTCTAGACGAGTTCCCAAAAGGAACGAAACCGGTCAGGCTATTTGTTAATTACTATTTATTAAAGAATACTTTACCTCACATAGGATATCCCTTTCAGTAGGCCCTCTCGGACTTTTCTAGTTGTTTATCATATTATATTCTTCTAGACGAGTTCCCAAAAGGAACGAAACCGGTCAGGCAATTTGTTAATTACTATTTATTAAAGAATACTTTACCTCACATAGGATATCCCTTTCAGTAGGCCCTCTTGGACTTTTCTAGTTGTTTATCGTATTATATTCTTCTAGACCTACTGAATAGATATGGCATCTTCCAACACGGTCAAAAGCTCTACAAGTACACTAAGCTTAACCAGCGACACAATGTCCGATGAAGTAGAACGGCAAAGTAAACGCCACAAAACCGACCCTACTGGACCCGCCCCAGGACCAGTACCGATCAACCAAACCCGAATAGATCCTGCCAACTTCGACATTTATAGGAAAACACGCAACCTATGCCTTAACTGGTAAAGTGCTGAGTTTTTTCTGACAACAAATCAAAGCTCATCATATACTGCTCTATTACATTTAATTGGATAGTGCCTTATAGGCACTACCCAATTAAATGTCAGAGAGCAAGGTATTGTATAAAAAATCTGATTCATATCGGGGACAATAAAGGCTTCCTCAGGCAGAATGTAGCTACAGACAGTTATTGCCTGTCATTTTAGTAAAGCCCAAAATAGGGCTTCCAGCACTCTACCAGTTAAAGCACTGAAACTTGAACTACAATTACTTTTTCTGGAGAAGTGCTCCAATTTGGGCCTCTCCCCCTCGGGACTCCGGGCTACCATACCAAAACCCCGGACCCCAGCGATTGACATAACAAAAAAACGCATCCAAGATGCACTTATTACCGCCAGCGGGCAGATAACTCTTATCATGATAGATCAAACCCGCCTGGAACTTGACAATACCAAAAGTCAACGGGACACCCCAGTCAGCATTCATTTTAACCAAGCATCCCATCAAATATCGGACTTAAGTTACCGTATCATACAGGTCATATACTCCGTTGGATCCATTGGATCTTCACCCTTAGAACGCTACAACCATTCGGCCTGAACAGAAAGGACTTCTAGTGATTATTATTTATATTTATATTTTGTACTATCTGTTCCAACACGCCGCTCACCTATGTAGCCGATTATACCATAAACGACGTAATTACGTCACAATCACAACAGCGTAACACAGGTTTAATCGAGAGAAAACCAAGTTACGGAGCTATATACTTTTATCATGGGGGCCTTTTCGATGTCTCGTTTGTGACACCTCATACGCCTACAGATAAGGACTAGAAAGACACATCAATGTTGTGCACTGTACAGGCTTTGCCAAAAAATGTGATACCTGTGGAAAAAGTTTTAAAAGATCTGACTGCTACCGTAAACATTAAGTACCTGCCATAATAATAAGACACTATATAACTGTACAACCCAATGCACCTGGCCGACTATGAACACCAACTTGGAAACTGAACGCCTCCAGCTTATCTGTAAAGACATGGGCATGTCCACCCCAATTTCACCTTTAAAGACAACACCACCCTACAGGACATCAGATGAACTGAAAAATATCCTACATGAAATGAGCTTATACTCTCCAATCTCACCTCTAAGAGCACACACCCACACAGATGTTGAACTCAACGAGATAATTAAAGAACTACAAATTGGAGCCCCAATCTCGACTTTACCAAGAGCCCAAACGTCCAGGACTACAAGACTTCATTACCCATGGAGAAAGTTCATCCGTCACCTACCGCCGGCGAGTTCACCACTACATCCATCTCAAAAACAATTGGAGACCAGTCAGACCGAAACTGTCAATTGGGACAACATCCACGTTAATACGGACATCGTACCACCACATCCAACCATAGCATCACATAGCGGGAATACACCACCACATGTTTCGGTACCCGAGTTATACTATTCTGACAAAGTTTTACTTTACGCCTCAGCAGCTCTGCAAAAACTCATGTCAAATATTTAACAAATTTATAGGCGTCTATCATTATCTTTATTGACAATAATCTTTTTACAAAACATCTGTTTCTTATGATTTTTATACGCCCGTTTGAAAAATGGGACGTATTATAGTATGGCGTTGTCCGTCAGTCCGTCCGTCCATCCGTCCATCCGTTCGGCCGGCCGTCCGGCCGTCCGTCCATCCGTTTGGTTTCCGAACAATAACTTTAGTATTTGTTTTCCGATCGGCTCCAAATGTGATATGTGGTTTAATCACAGCAAAATACAGGTCAAGTTTGAATATGGGGTCGGTCCGAACATTTTTCGCCTGAATTATGGCCCCGGTTGGACTTAGAATTCGTCAAATATTTGGTTTCCGGATGATAACTTTAGTATTTGTTTTCCGATCGGCTCCAAATGTGGTATGTGGTTTAATCACAACAAAATACAGGTCAAGTTCGAATATGGGGTCGGTCTGAACATTTTTCGCCTGAATTATGATCCCAGTTGGACTTAGAATTCGTCAAATATTTGGTTTCCGGATGATAACTTTAGTATTTGTTTTCTGATCGGCTCCAAATTTGGTATGTGGTTTAATCACAACAAAATACAGGTCAAGTTCGAATATGGGGTCGGTCTGAACAATTTTTGCCTGAATTATGGCCCCTGTTGGACTTAGAATTCGTCAGATATTTGGTTTCCGGATGATAACTTTAGTATTTGTTTTCCGATCAGCTCCAAACTTGGTATGTGGTTTAATCACAACAAAATACAGGTCAAGTTCGAATATGGGGTCAGTCTGAACAATTTTTGCCTGAATTATGGCCCCTGTTTGACTTAGAATTCTTCGTCAAATATTTGGTTTCCGGATGATAACTTTAGTATTTGTTTTTTGATTGGCTTCAAACTTATTAGTCTTTTTCTCAAATGACTGCAAAATTTAGTCATTTCACAAAATCACTGATTTCAAAGTCTGACCGTAACATATATATATATGCCAGTATAAATTTCTCGCACTCTAAAAAAATTGCAAATGTGTTAAAATGGTACAATTTGAACAGTTCACGGGCGTATGATGCAATGCCCAGCGGTGCTCTTGTTTAACATAGCTGAACACCACGCTGGTACCACTGTTCTAATCGGTTTTCTGGTAAATACACTTTTTCATAAATTAAAGACTAAAGTGACCTTAAAACCATTCAGTACCCTATACCACACCTGAAATAGATTAAAATCCATGTTTACATATACTCCGGCACATTAGACTAACACCGAGTTACGCCCCCTTATTCTAAATCATTCTTCTTGTATTGTTACATCATTAACCGGAAATGGATTTTAAACAATCAAATTTATTATCCAATCATATGGCTGGATCCGCATCCACCAAAAATGCATCCACCAAAAATAGTATAAATAGAACGGAAAATCTATATCCCACTACAACACAACATCGCCTCTGACGAGTTCCCAAAAGGAACGAAACCGGTCAGGCTATTTGTTAATTACTATTTATTAAAGAATACTTTACCTCACATAGGATATCCCTTTCAGTAGGCCCTCTCGGACTTTTCTAGTTGTTTATCATATTATATTCTTCTAGACCTACTGAATAGATATGGCATCTTCGAACACGGTCGAAAGCTCTACAAGTACACTAAGCTTAACCAGTGACACAATGTCCGATGAAGTAGAACGGCAAAGTAAACGCCGCAAAACCGACCCTACTGGACCCGCTCCAGGACCAGTACCGATCAACTAAACCTGAATAGATCCTGCCAACTTCGACATTTATAGGAAAACACGCAACCTATGCCTTAAAGCACTGAAACTTGAACTACAATTACTTTTTCTGGAGAAGTGCTCCAATTTGGGCCTCTCCCCCTCGGGACTCCGGGCTACCATACCAAAACCCCGGACCCCAGCGAGTGACATAACAAAAAACCGCATCCAAGATGCACTTATTACCGCCAGCGGGCAGATAACTCTTATCATGATAGATCAAACCTGCCTGGAACTTGACAATACCAAAAGTCAACGGGACACCCCAGTCAGCATTCATTTTAACCAAGCATCCCATCAAATATCGGACTTAAGTTACCGAATCAAACAGGTCCTATACTCCGACCCAGAAGGACCCAATACCACCATACAGCGCCGGACGCAAGAGGTCCATTGGATCTTCACCCTTAGAACGCTACAACCATTCGGCCTGAACAGAAAGGACTTCTAGTGATTATTATTTATAAATATATATCTTTTATATAATAATGATGTAAATACCCTGGGACACAAAACAGCTATTCAGAACATCGTTTTTTTGGCCTCTCAAGGCAGGTGGTCTCTCAAGAAACGTTTTCTTTACTGTATACCGTTTGAATTGCAAACCGTTTCAAATATGGGGCCCACAATAATGGCCCTGTCACTTTGCGCCTAGTTGCACATGTTATGTAGGATATTTCCATAATGGGCTATGTGATCGTGATTATGTGATAAAATAAGATTCAGTAACTAATGCCTGGGGTGGAATCCTCTAAAGTGAGCAGCATAGAATTAAATGCTTGGCTAAAATTGACTTTATAGTTGTGTTATGGTTGTGATATTGCCACAGATGCCAACAGTGAACTTAACCCTTCATCCACCAGTCGATATCAAAATTTCAAACATTTTCAACAAAACCATATCATGGGAACGTGCTTGACAAGCTCGTTCCGATCTGTGTGTTGTGGGGGAGGAGGGGGGGGGGGGGGGTTACATGATATGGTTTTGTTGAGTTTTTATTGAAAAATAATCTGTTTTTTCAACTGCTCAATTTGTGAATTATGTGGGTGGATGCAGCCGTTCTGTAAGTATAGGGTTAAATGCCAGTAATTAATTAAAACTTTCTTGTTGAAATACCTCCGAAAAGTCATCTCCCGAACAACTGCTCCAATGTCTCTATATTTGATACTATATATAACTGAACTACCTGGTGTTACTTGTGATAAGAAGGTTCTGAATTCAGTAACTGCAACATTTTCTTCAAGTTATCAGTGATAAAGAAACAGAAAGGTAAGTAATCAGTAGGGAGCAAACAGAATAAAGCACACAAGTTTTTGCAGTAAACTGCTGTGTTCAATTAAGTCAACTGTTGTGAAATATGCCGTAAACGTCTAAATTATTTTGCATAAACTGATAAGCAAAAAGCAAATTTCACCACTCCTGCAGGAGGTAATTATTTCCTATATGTGGAGTTTGGATCCCAGCCACAGATTTGGATGGAGGAATGGGAGCGCGTTGGCTCAGTAGGTAGAGGTGCAGGCTGCAAGCTGAGAGGTCCTCGGTTCGAATCCCACCTGCGGCAACCGCGTTGTGTCCTTGGGCAAGACACTTCATCTCCATTGCCTGCGTGGGGGCACGATGACGCCGTGTACTAAGGCGTACTGCACGTCGATGGTACGCATGTCTTTAACCAATCTAACCCTGCCTGTGCTGCAGTGTGGAGTTACGATGTTGGGGAGCTGGCAGCTGCTCGTCGTTGCTCGTTGGTTCTCTCCGGGTACTCCGGCTTCCTCCACCCGTAAAACTGTCACGGTCATGATTAGCCATTGTGCATAAATATGTGACCTTAAACATCAATAAATAAATAAATGGATGGAGGAATGTTCAGAAAGTACCAATTCAGCTCAGTTGGTTTGTAGGACTTGTTAGGTCTCCTGACTTTCAGTCAGGGGAGCTATAGTGATCACTCGCCGTCTGCCGTCTGTCGTCCGTAAACTTGGTGTTTGCATCATCTCCTCCAAAACTGCTGAAACAATTTAAGTGAAATTTGAGATAATAGTTTGTTATCACATCGCAATTTGATTTTGTTCAAATCGAGTTGCTTCGCCCCTCGGTAGGACCACGCCCAAAAAGTGTGCTTAAATCTTGAAAAATCTTCTTCTCATGAACCAGCAGTAGCAGAGACTTGATATTTGGTGTGCAGCTTCCTTTTGAGGTGTAGACTCCGATTTGTTCAAGAGAAGATCGAGGAGCTATATTTGCCATTGCTATGGGAGGGGCAAGAATTTTTGCCCCGCCTAGAATTTCTATTTTCCAAAGCGAGAGGCTGATTTGAACCAAATTTGATACGAGGTCTTATTGGGTTATAAGTACTTACCGTAATTTATACCCCCCAAAATTTTCCCGTCTCCCAACGGGAACCACGGGAGCTAAAAATGGAAAAAATTTAAAATGCCCATATCTCCAAAACTACACGGCACTGAGAATTCTTGTTTGGTGTGAGGCTTCCTTAGGACCAACAGGAGGGAATGGTAAAAAAAAAAATGCTATCAGTTTTATCATAGAGTACTTTCAGCATTTTTTAACACTGTGGGTAACTGTGGGTAATGGGAAAAACATTTAAGACTACTCTTCTCCCAAACCACTGCTCCAAAAGCTTTCATTAGCTCAACTTTGACATAGTCAAATTTGAGGTTATGCCATGGCCCGTCGTCCGTCAGTCCATCTGTCTGCTTGTCCATCTGTCTGTCAGTCTGTCTGTCCGTCCATCTGTCAACAATTCAATATGGCTCGGGCTAGAAGCTGTATTTATGAACCGATCTTTACAAAACTTCTTGGGTACCTTTGTGATCACTATGTGGTGAGAACGAGTGTTTTAGGGTGTGGTCCAAAATTCAAGATGGCCACCAGTGGCCATTTTATACCGAAATTAGTGCAATCATTTTTTTGTACAGAACTACTGCATGAAAGTTCTGATTTGAATAAATTTTTGTATGAGTGTTTAGTAACATGGAATACATCACATATAATACGTTTTTTTTTTTTCGCGTGCAGAAATTATGCAAATTAGATGAATTTTGATTTATTCAGTGCTACTTATACACAGTAAGTAAGCATGTCAATACGGCTCGGGCTAGAGGCTGTATTTATGAACCAATCCTCATGAAACTTCTTGTATACCTTTGATATCACCTTGGGACAAGAACGAGTGTTTTTGGGTGCTGTCAGAAATTCAAAATGACTGTCATGGCCATTTTGTACCAAAATTAGATACAATCAGTTTTTTGTACAGAACTTCTAATACGGCTCGGGCTAGAGGCCGTATTTATGAACTGATCTTTACGAAACTTTTTGGGTACCTTTGTTATCACCGTGGGACAAGAACGAGTGTTTTGGGGTGCAGTCTGAAATTCAAGATTGCCGTGGCAGCCATTTTGTACCGAAATTAGTGCAATCAGTTTTTTGTACAGAACTTCTGTATGAAAGTTCTGATTTGAATAAATGTTTGTATGAATGTTTAGTAACATGGAATACATCACATATAATACAAGTTTTTTTCTCTTGCAGAAATTATGCAAATTAGATGAACTTTATTCAGTGCTACTTACACGTAGCAAGTGCGCATGTCAATATGGCTCGGGCTAGAGTATGTATTTATGAACCGGTCTTCACTAAATTCTTTGGTACCTTTGTTATCACCTTGGGACGAGAAATAGTGTTTTTTGGTGCAGTCCGAAATTCAAGATGGCTGCCGGTGGCCATTTTGTACTGAAATTAGGTACAATCAGTTTTTTGTACACAACTTCTATACGGCTCGGGCTAGAGGCCGTATTTATGAACCGATCTTTATGAAACTTCTTGGGTACCTTTGTTATCACCGTGGTACGAGAACGAGTGTTTTTGGGTGTGGTCCGAAATTCAAGATGGCCACCAGCAGCCATTTTGTACCAAAATGAGTGCAATCAGTCTTTTGTACAGAACTTAAGTATGAAAGTTCTGATTTGAATAAATTTTTGTGTGAATGTTTAGTAACATGGAATACATCACATATAGTACAGGTTTTTTTCTCATGCAGAAATTATGCAAATTAGATGAACTTTGATTAATTGAGTGCCACTCATACACTGTAAGTGCACATGTCAATACGGCTCGGGCTAGAGGCTGTATTTATCAACCGATCGATCTTCACGAAACTTCTTGGGTACCTTTGTTATCACCTTGGGACGAGAACGAGTGTTTCTGGGTGCAGTCCAAAATTCAAGATGGCTGCCAGTGGCCATTTTGTACCAAAATTAGGTCCAATCAGTTTTTTGTCACAACTTCTATACAGCTCGAATTATGAACTGATCTTCACGAAACTTCTTGATATGTGGTATTCAGAGTCCTTTTGAGGTTTAGAATCAAGTTTGTTCAAGAGAAGTTTGTCGGGCATTATTTGCCTTCGTTATGGGATGGGCAAACATTTTGGCCACGCCTAAAATTTCTATTTTCAGAACCGTGAGGTCGATTTGAACCAAATTTGATATGAGATGATAATGGGTCATAAGTAGTTGATTGATGCAAAAAATTTTTTTCTCATTGCCCCGTGGGAACCTCGGGAGCTAAAAATAGGAAAAACCTTAAAACTGCCATATCTCCAAAACTACACGGCACAGGGAATTCTTATTTTGTGTAAATCTTACTTTTATCCAGTAGAATAGAATGGTTAAAAAAAAATCCCTATCAGTTTGATCACAAGGTACCTTTTTCAGGACTTTTGAAAAAGTGCTGAGGCAGCACTTTTTAACACTGTAGGCAATGGGAAAAACATTAAAAAATCTTCTTCTCCAGATCCAGCAGGCAGAATCTTTTGATATTTGGTATGCAACATTGTAGGGTGGATCTGATTCAAGTTTGTTCAAATCGGCCCCCCCCCCCCCCCCCCCCCCCCTGGGTTCATATTTGGGCTCAGTATAGGAGCCCGATTTCGAACTTAAAGCATTTCAGGCAAATTTCCTAAAAAATCATCTTCTCCAGATCCAGCAGGCAGAATCTTTTGATATTTTGTATGCAACATTGTGGGGTGGATCTGATTCAAGTTTGTTCAAATCGTCTCCCTAGATTTATATTTGGGCTCACTATAGAAGCTCGAATTCGAACTTAGTGCATTTCAGGCAAATTTCTTCAAAAATCTTCTCCAGATCCAGCAGGCAGAATCTTTTGATATTTGGTATGCAACATTGTGGGGTGGATCTGATTCAAGTTTCTTCAAATTGGCTTCATATTTGGGCTCACTATAGAAGCTTGAATTCTATACAGCTCGAATTATGAACTGATCTTCACAAAACTTTTTGGGTACCTTTGTTTTCACCTTGGGACAGGAACGAGGGTGTTTTGGGGTGCCTTTGTTATCACTGTGCTATGAGAACAAATATTTTGGGGTTCAGTCAGACCCACTCTGGGACTCAAAGATTTCTTTTCTAGTTTAGCATCTGACTGTCACCCACCTTTACAATACTTTACCTATACATTTGTTACAGGCTATGGTCAGTATTTATGTACCGACTGTTACAATACTTTATATGTATCTTTGTTATCAGGTTATTACCTAGATGTTTGTCATTGCTGCGTCACATACTATAAATGTACATGTCTTAACAAGTTGAGCTACAGTGTCATTGACACTTTCATTTTTACCTTAACTTTGACAAAGGCAAGATAAGCTATTGCCATCACGCGTGCGGAAGTCTGTTAGTCTGTGAGTCTGTTCACATTTTCCTTTAGCACGGGCTACACCCTGCAGTTCTTGTCTGAATGTCACGAAATTTCATGTGCAGGTTTGGGGTCATGTCTAGATGAGAACGTCCCCTTTTAGTCGCGATCGGTCAACCGGTATGGCTGCCCGAGCCCAAAACCCAAAAACCATTAGCACAGTCTACAGGTTGTATTTATGAAGGGATTTCATTTTAACTTGGTAGAATGCCTCTGTATAATGCCTAGATGAGAACGTCCCCTTTAGGTCATGATCTCTCAACTGTGATGGCTGCCCAAACCCAAACCCAAACCCAAAAACTTTTAGCACAGTCTGCAGGTCATATTTAATATGGAGGGATTTCATTGTAACTGGGTAGAATGACTCCAGATGATGTTTAGATGAGAACTTCCCCATTTGGTCGCGATCTGTCAGCCGTGACGACTGCCCGAGCCCCAAACCCAAAAACCTTTAGCACAGTCTACAGGTCATATGTATAGAGGGATTTCATTGTAACTTGGTAGGTTGACTCCATATAATGTCTAGATGAGAACTTCCCCTTTTGGTCGCGATTGGTCAACTGTGACGGCTACAGGGGCCTGTTACAACCGATAATGTTACAACGCTGCATAATGTTACACCAATGCATAATGTTACAAAAAATGTAGTAAACAACCGATAATGTTATAAACTCCACATAATGTTATAAATTTTTTCAGCCTGTTATGTTATAAAAATCGACGAATAATGTGTTATAACTTTTTTCAACCCGTTATGTTAGAACAAATTAACCGAGAATGTTATAACGTCTGAATACTAATTCCAGTTACAGCTATTGTAGATGGACTTTACCACTTACCATTTATTGCCGCATAAAGGTATGTAATGTTTATACTAAAGGTTTCTGCTCTGGTTAAGGTGAGGAGACACCTCCCCCCCCCCCCCCCCCCTCAACTCCCGGACATTTATCACAGAATGACCTAGTCACGTTACATACACGCGGATTACCCTGGTATCTCAATCGTGCGACCTCATTACCATGATCATCCAGTGCCCAACACGGTAAAGGCGGGGGTGGTGGGGGAGGGGTGCTGTTTTATCCGGTTGTATGTTTACCAACATGCGTAGTCTCCGCTTCCAGAAATGTAGTGTACCATAGTCCCCTGAGGCCTTTGGGGATGGGCAAATGCCTCTGTTTCTGCTTGTTTTGGGCATCTAAAACTCATTTGTCGCATATTTCTTAGTCATAAGAATATCTTAATGTTCATTAATTTGACATTTTAACAACTAACAGTGAACAAAAATGAGGTGGAGTTAAAAGAGGTCGAAAAGTTGGATGGAGCGAGGTACATATGGTGGATGTAGCGGGTTGGTAGTGTCGCACGGAACAAGAATAAGATGCGAGACTGGGTAGAAAGAGGAATGGGGTTTAGGAGGATTGAAAGGGGTGGCCAGGGATTAGGCTGAGAAAGAGAGGAGGTCGTGGATTAGTACATCAGGGTGATTGTGCACAGAAGGCTATCTGAAAATGCTATAAGGGAGTAGTACTAGACAGTATGATAATATAGATGGTGGAGATGTTGGAAGAAGTGGAAGTGATGAATTTGGGTTTACAGGTTCTGGAAAAGGCGGAATCACTAGAACAGGCAGTATAGGAAGAAGGAGTAGGTTGTGGAGGAGGAGTTGTGGTGATGTTGTGGCGGTGTTGGTGATGGTGTTGAGTAGTTATGTATGTTGAAAATGAGCCATTTTGTAGGACCCCGGAAGTGACGTCATGTCATGTGACTGGTCGGTCATGTTGAGTTGTCATGATAGTGCACGTGGATGGCCATGTTGTGATGTCATTATCATGATAATAGGTGGTAGGAGTGCATATGCGCAGCGCGTGTTGTTATGGGGACACGTGCTCAGTCTCACCATAACAACCCGACATTAGATATCGAATTAATCCAAACAACTCGACAATCTTCAGAAAACTGACCCAAACACTCCCAAAAACACTCCCAAATAAAGGTAGGATAGTATCCTTAATGAGGGTGTGAGACGTATGAAGAGGTACTCATTTTCACAGCTTTCATTTTGAGGCGTTTGATTTTGCGCACATCGAGCTCATTTTCATAGCTTTCATTGCTTCATACGACGAAAAAGGGGATTCCGTGGGTTTATTGAAGTTATAACATTATCAGTTAATTTGTTGTAACATAACGGGTTGAAAAAAGTTATAACATTATGCGTCGATTTTTACAACATAACGGGTTGAAAAAAGTTATAACATTATGCAGAGTTTATAACATTATCGGTTGTTTACTACATTTTTTGTAACATTATGCGTTGGTGTAACATTATGCGGCATTGTAACATTATCAGTAGTAACAGGGCCCGAAGCCTGAAAACATTTAGCACAGTCTATAGGTCAAATTTATGAAGAGATTTCATTGTAACTTTGTAGGATGACTCCAGATAATGTCAAGATGAGAATGTCCCCTTATGGTCAGGATCATTCATCCATGACAGCTGCTCAAGCCCAAAACCCAAAAACCTTTAGCACAGTCTACAGGTCGTATTTATGGAGGGATTTCATTGTAACTTGGTAGGTTGACTCCATATAATGTCTAGATGAGAACTTCCCCTTTTGGTCGCGATTCGTCAACTGTGACGGCTTCAGGGGCCCAAAGCCTGAAAACATTTAGCACAGTCTATAGGTCAAATTTATGAAGGGATTTCATTGTAACTTGGTAGGATGACTCCAGATAATGTCAAGATGAGAATGTCCCCTTATGGTCACGATCATTCAGCCATGACAGCTGCTCAAGCCCAAAACTCGAAAACCTTTAGCACAGTCTACAGCTCGTATTTAGGGAGGGATTTCATTCTAACTTGGTAGGTTGATTCCATATTATATCTAGATGAGGATGTCCTCTTTTGGTCGCGATTGGTCAACTGTGATGACTACAGGGGCTCGAAGTCCGAAAACCTTTAGCACAGTATACAGGTCATATTTATGAAGGGATTTGATTGTAACTTGGTAGGATGGCTCCTGATAATGCCTAGATGAGAACATCCCCTTTTGTTCACGATCATTCAGCCACGACGACTGCCCGAGCGCAAAACCCTAAAAGCTTTAGCACAGACTGTAGGTCACATTTATGAAGGGATTTCATTGTAACTTGGTAGGATGACTCAGTATCATGTCTAGATGAGGATGTTGCGATCGGTCAACCATGATGGCTACACAGGCGCAAATCCCAAAAACCTTTAGCACAGTCTACAGGTCGTATTTGTGAAGGGATTTCATTGTAACTTGATAGGATGACTCGTTTTGGAATAATTTCACTGTAAATTGGTAACTTTCGTTGATATACATTAACTGTGAGGGCCACATACATTAACTGTGAGGGCCACATTAACCCACCCCTCATTTCTTTAGTACAGTCTACACCTCATATTATCTTTATTGAAAACAGCATACAGGGAACAGAAATTAACATATTCCCAATTATCACAGTTTTTGTCTTATTTCATAATCATTGAACATTATCTTTTTCATCAAACATAACACACAGACAAGTTAAGTACAGTGTCATTGACACTTTCATTTGTAAAATTGCATGCAGCTTTTATTTCATTTTTATTTTGTAATTATTTCATTGCCATTAAAAAGTTCATGCTCTTGGTTTGTTTTATGTTTTAAGCCTCATAATCTACAGTATAGCATGGGTGGTGCTGTATTTTGTCCCTTGAGTGCAACAATGCTGATGCATTGCAAAGCTTTGTTGCACTCAAGGGACAATTTTATTGACGTGGGTAAAATATCAGATACAAACCATTTAATTTTTATTTTTTATGTTTGCATTGGTTATAACAAGAGAGCACACGGCAGCCAAAAGGACCATGCAGGAGGGCCTGAGAAACATATTTTTAATGGCTTTAGGCCTTATGTGTCATTCTGTTGGAAAGGCTGTAGATCTCTGTGTCAGAAAGTAATTAGTCCCCTAAAAAATACACAAATATGATGTCTTTTGTTAGAATAGGTCAAGGTAATAAAGCAGTGGAAAAAGTTAATGGTTTACTGTATAAACTATTTCTGTTAATGCTAAAATTTATTTTTCAGAAGACTCGACAACACAAGTGACAACTGGACAAAGAGACGCTAGTGAAGAAGAAGCTGGTAAGATTATTATGCATGCCGTCATTTTGGTGTAAGTAGTTAGTGTGGACAACAGGAGGTGATAAATTATTGTAACTTGCTAACAAACATTGCATTATTTTGCTTGCTTGCTTGCTTCAGCGTATAGAATCTACGCAGCAGCATGAATTGGCATCGATTCAGTAACACTCGTCAAAATCACCAAAATAATCCAATGCAGGCTTGTCAGTGGAGTAATCCAGGCTTACCAGTGCAAAGGTGGTGGTTTAACCGTGGAAGCTGGATGAATACACCACAATATCCAATGCACCAATGGAATGCACCCCAGGCTTCACAGCCATTCAGAGGTAGAAGTACAGATTTCCAGACTACCATGAATGTTTCTGGACAACAGATTGTTTCTAACAACTGTCATCAGCCTAATAGTAATTTTCAGACTACAGGGAGGAGTTATAATGACGAGTACAGCTCTCCCAAGTCATATCCTTCATCACAAATGTTTTCTTGTTCAGCTGAACATGCCGATGTAAAGTGGAAATCTAGAGCATCAACAACAACTGAAGATTCACAGATTCGAACTACCCAAGTTGAAAGGAAAAGTAGTCAAGTTACCTGTAAAACCACTGACAACCATGCACAAACACCCATGCCAATTCCTGTTGTTGGTGCTATGAGGGACAGTGGTTCTTCACATTGTTCACCTCTACAATCCTCTTCTGCACCTAGTACTAGTCCTAATAGGAGTGTGCTTAGTATATCATGTCAAGTCAGCAGTTGTGAAGGAATAATTGATAGAGCTGATGGTACATTGCATCATAAAAAGTATGATGAACTTAGTGATGTCATTGGAATTTCACCAGTTCATAATGAAGTCACAACTGGCCAGAGAACAAAGGATCACCAACACAGTACCATTTCCATAGATACATTTCAGAATGCATTAATTTCAGTGAGCTCTCATGATCTGCTTGAAAAATCATATGTTGTAAATCCTGATGCTGAAAAGAAAAGTATTGATAGCACTACAACCAGAACTACTCCGGATAAATGTTTTGAAGATTTCAATGTTTCTCTATCTGAAATGGTTATGAAGACTGAGAAGATTAATTTCAGTGATGCCTGTAGAGAACCTAATGAAGATGGCAGGATGGAAGGTAGTAAAATTGAAGTTATATCAAGCAAACTCACTTCACCAGTATCCAGCAATAAACAGTCTACCACTTGTGATCAAGAAGCCGTAGAAAATTTTCCTATTCGTGTCACACCTTTAAAGGCAAGAAAACCTTCAGGCAAAAAATTGCCTAACAATAGAGAGTCAGTTTTAAAGACTGTTCCATTGATGTCTGGAAAAACTTCAGAAAAGACTCCTAGCACAACTGAACTATGTGATGTTGGTAGTTCTATAAAATCTACTTCTGTATCAAACCTCATGCCCAACCACATTACAACACACTGTTCTCTCACATGTTCATCATTAACCAATCCAGTGTTTACATTTCATGCAACTCATGGAGGAACAAAAAACACAGATCTACTATCTAGTTATAAAACATCAAGAGCATTTGCCAGTTATGTTGAAAATAGGCCCACAGATCATTGTACTGTTAGCTCGCCTATATCTTCCCCTACAGCCAGAACACTTGATCAGAATACAGAGAAATCGGCAAACAATAAGCTAACAACACATTTACCTTTTTCTACTTCTCGAAGTATATGGTCTTCATTAAATGAAAACGACATTGATTTTGTCACTGATACTGATGGCTACAAAAATAGGAAACCTGATGTTGAATACTTGAAGGGTGTGAAGAATTCCTCAGTGGCAGCTAGATCATCTTCATTGCCATGCAACAAAATAACCACTGCAGATGAAAATAAGGTTGCATGTGTAAAGAATACACAAAATGAACCAAGTGAGATGAAAGAAGACATCACATCAATTCCATTACCAGACATCTCATCAATTCCATTACCTAATGAAAATATGCACACAAAAGAAAAAAACATTTCCATTGCTCAGAAACAGAATTCTGCAAGTTTGAGCAGAAAGGAGCTATGCTCAAAACTAGATTTATATTCTCTTCATGAAAAAAGCACTAACTTGGATTCTGGGATAAGGAAGGTCATTCCATCTAAAACAGATGTAATGTCTATTGATACGTTGTTCATAAACAAAGGACACATACATTCATATACATCTACTGATGTATCAACATTGAATAATATAAGCATGCCAACTCTCACCATTGCTGGGGAAAGTAACTCAATGCCACCTGCCTCATTGTATGCACCTATTTTGCAAAGAGAACACCTTGGCAGCTCTGAGGGTGAGGATATCTTAGCACGAGAAGTGTTTTCTAAACAAAATGACAAACTACATTTCCACATCAATAGTGACAACTCAGACAATAAAACAATGGCACTGCCTTTCATTTCTTCACCTGTGGCTACAAGTAAAGTAAATCAGTTTTCCCAACTTACCTCCATGGACACAACATCCCTTGAAGGTTTATCAGATGCTTCAGATTCTAAAATAAGTAAAAAGGTAATGATCGATTTTGATGTGACCAGTAGTACTAAAGATCAAGAGGAAACATCAGAAGAGACACTATCAGAAAAGGCTATTCCTGCATCACAGAATATAGTGGATGAAAGTTGTGAGCTGCCTATGGATTGTGACGCCCATCCCTTTTGCACAGATTCTGGCAAAGAAGATGATATTGTCTTGGCTGCGATGAACAAAGAGAGAAGAAAATTCTTTGAATCTGCAGACATATTTATTGATTCTTCAGCAAAACCAAACAGGATACAAATCAGTACACCCAAATCAGACATAAGGAGTGAATCATCTAATGTATTCAGCAATATTATCAATGACATATCTCTGGAATCACAGGTTAAAACATACAAAACTGATTGTATAAATAACAAACACAGTGACTTGGGAAATAAATATCATAAAACTAAAACTGATAGTTACAGAGAAAGATCCATTAACGAGTCAGTTAAACAGCCTCTTGTGATGTTGGAACGACTTAAAGATATCTTCTCAAAGATACCAAAGAAAGAATTGGAGTCAGTAAAGGAAGTTCATGCAAAGAAAGCTCAAGATTCTTTGTTGAGGAAATCTGTTGACAGAAGAAATACTAATAATGGTAAGCTTTTCCAATGAAAGATGTAAATGTAAATGCTGCACTTTCCTCCTCCTTCCTTCATCATCCTTGTAAAATGTGCATGAAAAAGAAAACAAAATGAGAGATCTGTGATCAAACTCCAAAAGTTGCCTGTCAGTGGTGCTTTTGATTTTGTTAATGAACCCTTTGTCTAACACAAATTGTAGATGACATCTGGAATTTTTTTTCTAAAATAATTCCAAAATTATGTGTTAATTTGCTTCCAAATAGTAGCACATGGCCACTCAGTGGAATAAGCTCAGAGGTTTAGAAGCTAAAATTAACTCTTTGCATGCTGCTGGCGGATATTCCTGCCCAGCACAGGGTTTCTCTTGTCTCTAAAAGAAGTATAATTTGTGCACATTTAATCATATTGTCTCCCTGTAAATGGAATAGATTTTTCACCAATGATTTCTTGTGTTACATTTAGATTAATTTTTCATCAAATCTAGTCATGGCTGCTTTAAAGCAGCCATGACTAGATTTGATGAAAAATATCTAGAAAATACTCTGCAGGTTAAGAGTTAAACAAGTTACAACATTTGGATTGTCATTATTTATTGAAGTTTTTTATGATCTATTTCGTGAAAATTATATAATGACAAATTATTTCGAAAAAACAAAAAGATGGAAAAACTTTTAATGGATTGGTCGTTTAGAAAACTTAGCCTGATTGGAAAAACTACAGTTGTATAAACAAGGACACTTCCACTGTCGATACATTGCCTAGCACTTCTGCCTTATCCACCTGATAGTATGTTAGATACAATACAGTCACAACTATTTCATTTTCTATGGTCTGGGAAGTGTGATAAGATTAAACATAATATTCTTATGAACGAAATTGAGGAGAGGGGGGGGGGGGCAGGGGGGGGGGGGGGTCAAGTTTGCAAACATTAGGTCATACAGTTACTCCTTAAAAATGATTTGGATTAAAAAGTGATAGACCCCAACATAATGACACCTTGGAAGACTCTTATTCTAGATGACTTTGAAAAATATGGCGGTTTCAAAACATGGTTTTTAGCTCATCTACATCTGTAAGATGTGGTGAGGTATTGTCATAACCTCGGGCGTCAGCGTCGGCATCGGCGTCCAGCGTGTCCAATATTGTAAGATTTAATGTTAAGGTTAATTTCTCAAACATCAGTGGGCTCAGGCCTTTGATATTGCATATGTAGGTTGTAGGGGACTATCAGAACAGCATTTAACCCTGATACTACCACTTTTTTTCCAAATTTCACCTAAAATTTTCTGCCAAAAGTTGTAAGAATTTGCATTTCGGTGTTGTAAGAATTTGTGTTAAAGTCAGCTTTTGTGCAGATTGTGCTGCTTTAACTTCTCATTACTGTTGATTTTCATATTTCAATAACAACTGTAGGTATTAACCCGACTGTATGCAGAAATTTAACGGAAATTTTCTTTTTTTTCAGTCAAAATTTTCATGTTTTTCTCTGACTTAGTAAATTTTAAGTTCTAAAAGTTTGTGTTAAGGTGAGGTGTTAAGATGAGTTCTCAAAGATCAGTGGGCTCAGGCCTTTGATATTGCATATGTAGGTTGTAGTGGACTATCACAACAGTATTTAACCCTGATACTACGACTTTTTTCCAAATTTCACCTAAAATTTTCTGCCAAAAGTTGTAAGAATTTGCGTTTCGGTGTTGTAAGAATTTGCGTTAAAGTCAGCTTTTGTGCAGATTGTGCTGCTTTAACTTCTCATTACTGTTGATTTTCATATTTCAGTAACAACTGTAGGTATTAACCCTACTGTATGCAGAAATTTAACGGAAATTTTCTTTTTTTTCAGTCAAAATTTTCATGTTTTTCTCGGACTTAGTAAATTTTAAGTTGTAAAACTTTGTAAACTTTGTGTTTAGGTGAGTTGTGTTTCTATGTGTCTTTCCAGGCGATTAATATTCTATACTTGGGTTACTGAACTCCATTGCAGTAATATTCAACCCTCATTACATGCATATTTGAGGAATTTGAGGCTGATTTTCTGCCAAAACTTGTTGTAAGAATTAGCGTTTAGGTGTTGTAAGAATTTGCGTTAAAGTCAGCTTTTGTGCAGATTGTGCTGCTTTAACTTCTCATTACTGTTTATTTTCTCATTTCAATAACAACTGTAGGTATTAACCCTACTGTATGCAGAAATTTAACTGATTTCTTTTCTTTTTTTTCAGTCACAATGTTCACGTTTTTCTCTGACTTACTCAATTTGAAGTTCTAAAAGTTTGTGTTAAGGTGAGTTCTGTTTCTATGTGTCTTTCCAGGCAATTGATATTGTATGCATGGGTTACTGAACTACATTGCGGTAACGTTGCGCCCTTATTACATGCATATTTGATGAATTTGAGGGGGATTTTTGGGACTTGTATTCACTTTCTTTAAAAAAATATTTTTTTAACTTTTTTTTTTTATTTAATACTTTCTCATACTTGTTACTAGTAACATTAAGGCTTATTTTAGTTGTTGATGTGATGTATTTTTGTTGGGACTTATAGTCACTTTCTTGAACGAATGTTTTTCCGCAACTCCTCTTTAACCAATGAATGTACTTCAGTTACAATTTCAGTGATTTATGAAAGCCTTTCCTAATTCTTATTTATGATTTAATATCTGGCCTCACGATTCATATTCTTAATCATAAACATTTCTAAAAGAAAAAAATGCTTTTATATCCAATGATTCTATGTTGAATTGATATATAATAAATGCAGAAATATAGACTTTCCAAAGCCATCACATAAACCACATTAATCATTTGATGCTTAGTTAATGATTTATATTAACTAAATATTAGGCATGTTACATTGGAACGACATTATCAAGCGCGAATGTAGGTGAGCGTTGGGATGTAACATCCCTCTTGTTATGCAAGGGTTAAAAACAGCTAGTGGAAAAACGTTCTCGTCGCCTGGTCTCTTTTAGAAGACAAGTCTTCGACAGACTTCGAAGAAATCTGCTCTAAACTCATGTTCTACATCAAGAATATAAAAATTACCAAGAGGCCCCAAGGGGCCTTAATCGCTCACCGGCCAAAGTGGTTCAAAGAAGTATTTCGGCTCACACTCAGTTAGACATGGTTCATCAACACTACAAAGGAATGAAGTCATGAGAGGCAAATTTTATGGAAAAAACACAAAGGAATGGATTTGAACAAACCTGAACCTAACATGCCCCCCCCCCCCTCCCCTGCCACCAAAATTTTCAGGGTATAATTTTTTTTTTTTTCAACTCAAAATTGAACAGAATGCATAAAAAATAAAAAAAATGTCCGAATTTTTGGTCCCCAATTTTGGAGTCTGAACCTGACCCAAAATTTTCAGGCTAAAAAATTTGGGGGAGAGGGGGTTCATCTCAAAATTGAACAAAATGCATAAAAAATGAAATTTTTTTTTCCAATTTTGGTCCAGAATTTCCAAGTCTGAACCGGACCCAAAGTTTTCAGGCTAATTTTTTTTTTTTTCGTCTCAAAATTGAACAAAACGCATACCCCCCCCCCCCTCCCCCCCACCCACCCCCCCAAAAAAAAAAATCCGAATTTTGGTCCAGAATTTTCAGGCTAAAAATTTTTGGGTTTTTTTTTCATCTCAAAATTGAACAAAAAGCATAAAAATATCAAATGTTTTTTTTTCTTTGAATTTTGGTCAAGTCCAAACCAGACCAAAATTTTCAACCCAGGGACCCGATTTGAACAAACTTGAATCTGACCCTTCCTAGAGATGATGTATACCAAATGTTAAAGCATTCTGACTGGTGGATCTGAAGAAGATTTTTAAAGAAATTTTCTCATATTGCACTAAGTTAAAATTCGGGCTCCCATAGGGAACCCAAATATTAACCGAGAAACTTGATTTGAACAAACTTAAATCCGTCCCCCTAGAGATGATGTATACCAAATATGACAGGATTCTGATTGGTGAATCTGAAGAAGATTTTTAGCTCAACTTTGGCGAAGCCAAATTTGAGCTTATGCCATGGCCCGTCGTCCGTCTGGCCGTCTGTCCGTCTGTCCGTCTGGCCGTCTGGCCATCTGGCCATCTGGCCATCTGTCCGTCAACAATTGGATACGGCTCGGGCTAAAGGCCGTATTTATGAACCGATCTTTACGAAACTTCTTGGGTACCTTTGTTATGATCGTGGGACGAGAACGAGTGTTTTTGGGTGCGGTCCAAAATTCAAGATGGTTGCCAGCCACTATTTTGTACCGACGATGCAGAAATCTGTTTTTTTGTACAGAACTTCCATATGAAAGCTCTGATTTGAATAATTTTTTGTGTGAATGTTTAGTACCATGGGATACATCACATATAATACGGGTTTTTTTCTCGTGTGTAAATTATTCAAATTAGACTAACTTTGATGTTTTTTGGTGTTACTTTCAGCACTGTAAGTGCAAATGCCAATACGGCT
Source organism: Pictodentalium vernedei (assembly GCA_031216915.1). NCBI lineage: Eukaryota > Metazoa > Mollusca > Scaphopoda > Dentaliida > Dentaliidae > Pictodentalium > Pictodentalium vernedei. Next base: position 194,279,567 of record CM062295.1, read on the forward strand.
CGGGCTAGAGGCCGTATTTATGAACCGATCTTTACGAAACTCCTTGGGTACCTTTGTTATCACCGTGGGACGAGAACGAGTGTTTTTGGGTCCGGTCCGAAATTCAAGATGGCCGATGTCAGCCATTTTGTACAAAATTTGGTGCAATCAGATTTTTGCACAGAACTTCCATATGAAAGCGGTGATTTGAATAATTTTTTCTGTGAATGTTTAGTACCATGGGATACATCACATATAATACGGGTTTTTTTCTCGTGCAGAAATTATGCAAATTAGATGAACTTTGATTTTTTCAGTGCTACTTACACACAGTAAGTACACATGTCAATACGGCTCGGGCTAGAGTCTGTATTTATGAACCGATCTTCCCGAAACGTCTTGGGTACCTTTGTTATCACATTGGGACGAGAACGAGTGTTTCTGGGTGCGGTCCAAAATTCAAGATGGCTGCCAGTGGCCATTTTGTACCGAAATTAGGTCTAATCAGTTTTTGTACACAATTTCTATACGGCTCAGGCTAGAGGCCATATTTATGAATCGATCTTTACGAAACTTCTTGGGTACCTTTGTTATCACTGTGGGATGAGAACGAGTGTTTTTGGGTGTGGTCCGAAATTCAACATGGCCACCAGCAGCCATTTTGTACCAAAATTAGTGCCATCAGTCTTTTGTACAGAACTTCTGTATGAAAGTTCTGATTTGAATAAATTTTTGTATGAATGTTTAGTAACATGGAATACATCACATATAGTACAGGTTTTTTTCTCGTGCAGAAATTATGCAAATTAGATGAACTTTGATTTATTCAGTGCTACTTATACACTGTAAGTGCACATGTCAATACGGCTCGGGCTAGAGGCTGTATTTATGAACCGATCTTCACAAAACTTCTTGGGTACCTTTGTTATCACCTTGGGACGAGAACGAGTGTTTCTGGGTGCGGTCCAAAATTCAAGATGGCTGCCAGTGGCCATTTTGTACCGAAATTAGGTCCAATCAGTTTTTTGTCACAACTTCTACACAGCTCATATTTGTGAACTGATCTTCACAAAACTTCTTGAGTACCTTTGTTTTCACCTTGGGACAGGAATGAGTGTGTTTTGGGGTGCCTTTGTTATCACAGTGCTATGAGAACAAATATTTTGGGGTTCAGTCAGACCCACTCTGGGACTCAAAGATTTTTTTCTAGTTTAGCATCTGACTGTCACCCACCTTTACAATACTTTACCTATACATTTGTTACAGGCAACGTTCAGTATTTATGTACAGACCGTTACAATACTTTATATGTACCTTTGTTATCAGGTCATTATCTAGATGTTTGTCATTGCTGTGTCACATACTATACATGTACATGTCTTTGTCTTGACAAGTTGAGCTACAGTGTCATTGACACTTTCATTAAAGAATGTTCCACGCATTGTACAGAGTTAAAATTTGGGCTGCCTATGGGAGCCCAAATATTAACTCAGCAACTCGATTTGAACAAACTTGAAGCTGACCCTCCTATAGATGTTGTATACCAAACATGAAAGGATTCTGACTGGTGGATCTGAAGAAGAAGATTTTGAAAGAAATTTCCTCAAATTGCACCAAGTTAAACTAGGGCTGTCGCGACTATCATTTTTTGTAATCGACTAATCGTGACCAGTAATCGACGGTTAGTCGATTAATAGTCGCTTCCCATGATTTTTTAGCAAATCATTCTTCTGTTCGTAAAACTCTGAAAATGACAATGGCACCAGTGTGTTCAGACGAAGTGGGGTTGTGGGAACAACAAATCGGTCCCGACTGAAGCTACATGTAGTCCAATCTTGGACCCACAGTCTGTAATATAATTTTTGGGGTTGGTACGTCCTGTAGGACGTACCAACCCCAAAAATAATATTACTGACTGCGGGTCCAAGTTTGAACTAGATTGAAGCTGATGAATTAAAATGAATTTACCAAAGAACGTTCCTGCATATGTTTCCTTTCTGCAATAAGTTTCTCGAAATTTTGAACATTGAGATCTATGCATTCCCTGGTCAGTTGTTAAAATTGGATCTTAGTCTGAAGTTCCGAACTTTGAGAAGTGATCTGACGTTCTGACTTTCATCATAATTTTGTCACTTCCGCGCTTTGGGTTTTCCAATGGGTGCATTCGTGTGTACAAGACTGGAGAAATTCAGAAGAATCTATTCTCGAGTAACTGTGAGTGTTCTTTCTTACACAGTCAGTGACACTCGTACAGTCTTCCGGATATGAATGTTAACTATGGTTAGATATTTAAAGTTATTCACCTTCATTGATCATTCACCTCACAAAACAATGCAATTTAGCCCCGACGTGTAGTAGACGTGTACCACCTTGAAAATGAACGACGATCGACTAAAAATAAAAAACGTTGACTACTTCAATAGTCGACGGTTAGTCGACTAATCGAATAATCGCGACAGCCCTAAGTTAAACATTGGGATCTAATAGAGAGCCCAAATACTAACTCAGGGACCCGATTTGAACAAACTTGAAACTGCCCCCCCCCCCCCTCCCCCCCCCCCCTCTCCCGAGATGTTGTATACCTACTTACAACAGCAAATATGCTCAGTTATTAACTATGAAAACGGTCATGCAAATCATTTTCCGATATTCTATTCGAAAGTGGCAGAAAAGTTGTTAACTCAAAATGAGCCGATTTTATGAAAAATTTGAGGGTACTCCAGTTCAAGGCCCGGAAACTGGGTGAAGGTTAAAACTTTTAATAAAACATATAACAGAAAAATAGTTCTTGGATGAATGCCCTATCTTCCCATGTGAAATGTTTTGAGAAAATATGGCTCTAGTGTTGAGAAATCGCATGTGAAAATTGGCGAAAATGACAATTATTCCTACAGTACCGTAATATGAACTCTCAAATCTGCCACGGGTTAAACTTTTAATAATAACATATAGAACAAAAGTTGTCATACTATGACCGCTTCATGCAGCCATAGAAAGCATTCAGTGCTGAATCATTTAGGCATGTAGTAAATTGTCACTTAAACTTACCAAAGTCTGAAAAAATGGGAATTTTTGGGATGGCATGTACTTTTACGCAACCGTAATGGGCATAGGGTTAAACTTTATGACCAAACTTATAACAGCAAATATGCTCGGTAGTCAATTATGAATACGAACATGCAAATCATTTTTCAATATTCCTTTCGAAAGTGTGAGAAAAGTGAACTCAAAATGAGCCAATTTTATGAAGAATTTGAGGGTACTCCAATTCAAGGCCTGAAAACTGGGTGAAGGTTAAAACTTTGAATAAAGCATATAACAGCAAAATTGTTCTAGGATGAATGCCCAGTATCCTCATGGGACATGTTTTGAGAAAATGTGGCTGCAGTGCTGAGAAATTGCCTGTGAATGTTGGTCATTTTTGCCAAAAATGCATTTTTGGAGGTAGTTTGTGGCAAAATAGGGTCAATGTGGGTAAAACCGCCTATGCAGGCAGATGCAGTTGGTTATGCTTCAAATATTAGGAAAGTTTCAGCCAAATCGTCCAGAGAATTTTTGAGAATTGGGGCAAAAGGTGACATTTTGACTACATTTTACACGGCTTTGGCAGAAAACGAAAACTTCAGAAATAGCTTGACCATATCAAGCAACTTTGCATGGAGCTCTACAGATGTGCCGAATTTCAGCAAAATCGTACAAGCCATTTTCACACAATTCGGCAGACAAAAATCAGTGAAATAAAAAAAAAGAAAAAAAATGAAGAAAAATAAGAATAACAAGAGATCACCTGTTAGAAAATTGGTGAATCTAATAAAAAATCAGAGCCTGTCAGGAGACCACTGATAGACAAATTAAAAGAAACTACTGTGGTTAACAAAACATTTTATTCATTATTCCTTCAACAAATGGCTTCGTACCCAGCCCAGTCTCAGGAAAAATGGAACAAACTTTTGCATATCGATGTTGAAGTCTATGCTTGGAGTTCAATATACAAATGTGTTTTTTTAACCACCGGAGATACTTATCTCCAATCGTTGCAATATAGAATTTTACAGGGAACACTATTCACAAATGCTCGCCTTTTTATGTGTAGCCTATTGGAAACTGAATTGTGTACATTTTGTTGTAACACTAAAGAGACAGTGTTACACTTGTTTTTCGAATGTTCGGTGACAAGGCCAATCTTGTTGCAAATGGCAGACTGACTTCAGGAAAAATGTTGTATTCTACTGCCATTGACATCACGCTTTATCCTCATTGGTTATAATAATAATAATAATAATAATAATAATAAGCATCCCTGTCCACAAGAACACTCTCTCACTCTTCTAGTTCTCATATATAAAAAGATTATTTATTCGTGCAGGGTGAGAAAACGTCAACCAAGCTTTGATGGTTTTATTTAAGTCCTTCGTCAATACCATGAAGTTGAGCTATATTCCCTCCATGTGTACTCGGAAAAAAAATAAGATTGATAAAAACAGATGGGAATTTCTACAAGCCCTGCTTTATCAACCTATTCAGTAATTCCTCGCACTCAACAGACAATACCCTTCGACACTATAAATATTTTTCCTTTTTTATATGAAAAGCCTCTACTTCCTTAAGCAACATTACCCTGATACTGTTCATTGAACTATCGTTTCTCCATAATATTCCTGATGTAGAAAATATTTCTGCTTTCAAATCTGTATGTCTGCAGAGAATTCCACTTAACCCTTTGAATCCCTGAGAGCACTTTTCCTGCCCAGTAACATGATACTTCATAATTTCATTAAGAAGGTTGACTTTTGGGTGAAGGTGTGGTGTAAACCAAGCAATATTTTCAACATGCAGCCCGAAGGCTGCACATTGAAAATATTAATTGGTCTACCCCCAAATAAAGAATACGGACTCTTCCCGTTGCTTCCATTGAACTGATATGGAAGATGCCACTAGGGTTCAAAGGGTTAATATGCACACTGTATCGACTTATGTACTCAGAGATGTATATATGTATACAACTTTTAATTTGAATAAAAAATATTAAAAAAAAATTAAAAATTATTTATTGCACTGAGTATATGCGGTTGATTCGGTAGGAATGTGTAAAGGATTAAAATTATTTAAAACTTGCTTCAATGGAAAAAGTAATAATGACCATTTTATGCCCCTTCCTGAGGGTTGTATAGTAAAGAGCTGCGTACGTTAGTACATTCATAAGTTCTAATGTTTGAATGTCTATATTTTCAGTTCTGGGAGGGTACTGAGCTTCCTTTTGAGGTGTAGAATAAAGTTTCTGCAAATTAAGATTATGGGACAATCTTTGTCATTGTAATAGGAGGGGACTATTTTTAATCAATTTTTTTCCTTCATACTTGACAACATGTTACAATTTCTAACGCTTCCTCCCCACAATGAGGCCATAGCTTCTTATGTGGTATTAAGCACCAAAAAATAAATATAGAAATGCAATTGGAGGGTGCCAAATTTTTGTCCCTGCCCCAAATTTCTGTATTAGGACCCAACAGGTTGATTTGAACCAGATTTGAAATGCCCTGTTATTGTGTCATAAGTAATTGAATCATGCCAAAAAATAATTTCCTGAATCCCCATGGAAACCACACCACAGCAGATAACAATAAAAAAGAAAAACATTTAGTTTCCCTTATTTTGAAACGTACATGAAGCAGAGAGTTGTTAATTGGTTTGAAGCTTCTTTAATTTGGACCTAAAGAATCAAATGATCCCCAAAAATTACAGTCCGTTGTGTAATGGGTTACGAAATAGGGATGCCTATTTTAACACTGTCGGTTACAGGAAAATGCTGAGTCAGTCTCTTTCTTATGAACCAGTGACTTGCATCTTCTCTTTTTTCAGAATCAGACTGGTGCAACTCTAAACCAACATGGCACACATCATCTTGGAGGAGTATACTCTTCCCAGTTTTTTTTATAAAAAAATTGCTGCTTTCCTTGGGGTGGGGGTAATTTATTAATTTATTTATTGGAGTTTAACAACAATTTTGACAGCCAGTGTTACCACGTGTTGGACAGTTTTACAGGTGGAGAAATCTGGAGAATCCAGAGAGTTTTTTAGCTCACCAAAGGGAGCTAAACTTATCACTTGCCGTCCGTCGTCGTCCGTCCGGCATCGTGAACATTTTTCAAACGACTTCTCCTCTGAAACCACTAGGTCGATTTGCTCGAAACTTGGTATGGATGTTTATTACCATATGTCAATTCAAGTTTGTTCAAATGAAATGGCCACGTCCCTTGGGGGCTCTGTATGGGGCATAACTCTGATGGCACCGTATGAATTATAGAAAAATTATTAAAAAATCTTCTTCTCCAGAACCGGTGGGCAGAATCTTTTGATACTTGGTATGCAGCATCTTGGTATGGGTCTGATTCAAGTTTGTTCAAATCGGCCCCCTGGATTCATATTTGGGCTCACTATAGAATCCCAAATTCGAACCTAGTGCATTTCAGGCAAATTTCTTAAAAAATCTTCTTCTCCAGATCCAGCAGGCAGAATCTTTTGATATTTGGTATACAACATTGTGGGGTGGATCTGATTCAAGTTTGTTTAAATCGGCTCCCTGGATTTACATTTGGGCTCAGTATAGAAGCCCAAATTCGAACTTAGTGCATTTCAGGCAAATTTCTTAAAAAATCTTCTCCAGATCCAGCAGGCAGAATCTTTTGATATTTGGTATGCAGCATCCTTAGGGGGTGAAATTCAAGTTTGTTCAAGCCATGTCCCTAGGTCCATATTTAGGCTCAGTGTGGGAGCCCGAATGATAATTTGGTTCAAAATGAGGAATTTTCTTTAAAAATCCTCTTCTTCAGATCCAGCAGTCGGAATATTTTGATATTTGGTATGCAGCATCCTTAGGGGGGTGAGATTCAAGTTTGTTCAAGCCATGTCCCAAGGTCCATATTTGGGCTCACTGTGGGAGCTTGAATTGTAACTTAGTTCAAAATGAGGAATTTTCTTTAAAAATCTTCTTCAGATCCAGCAGTTGGAATGTTTTGATATTTGGTATGCAGCATCCTTAGGGAGGGTGAGATTCAAGTTTTTTCAAGCCATGTCCCTAGGTCCATATTTGGGCTCAGTGTGGGAGCCGGAATGATAAGTTGGTTCAAAATTCGGAATGTTTTGATATTTGGTATGCAGAATCCTTAGGGGGGGGGGATATTCAAGTTTGTTCAAGCCATGCCCCTAGGTCCATATTTGGGCTCAGTGTGGGAGCCCGAGTGATAAGTTGGTTCAAAATTCGGAATGTTTTGATATTTGGTATGCAGAATCCTTAGGGGGGTGGGGGGGGGGGGGGGGGGTGAGATTCAAGTTTATTCAAGCCATGCCCCTAGGTCCATATTTGGCCTCACTGTTGGAGCTTGAATTGTAACTTAGTTCGAAATGAGGAATTTTCTTAAAAAATCTTCTTCTTCAGATCTGGCAGTTGGAATGTTTTGACATGTGGTGTGTAGCATCCTTAGGGTGGGGGGGGGGGGGGGAGATTCAGGTTTGTTAAAGCCAAGTCCCTGGGTCCATATTTGGGCTCCCTGTGGGAGGAATTTTTCTTTAAAAATCTTCTTCTTCAGATTCAGCAGTCGGAATGTTCTGATATTTGGCATGCAGCATCCTTAGGGTGTGGGATTCAAGTTTGTTAAAGCCAAGTCCCTGGGTTCATATTTGAGCTCACTGTGGGAGCCCGAATGATAACTTAGTTCAAAGTGAGGAATTTTCTTTAAAAGTCTTTTTCTTCAGATCCCCCAGATGAATGCTTTTGATATTTGGTATGCAACATCCTTAGGGGGGTAAGATTCAAATTTGTTCAAGCCATGGCCCTAGTTCCATAAAATTTGTCTCTCATGACTTCATTCCTTTGTAGTGTTGATGAACCTCCACTTTGGCCGGTGAGCGATTAAGGCTCCTTGGAGCCTCTTGTTATAAAAAAATTGCTGCTTTCCTTGGGGTAGGGGTAATTTATTAATTTATTTATTGGAGTTTAACAACAATTTTGACAGCCAGTGTTACGATGTGTTGGACAGTTTTACAGGTGGAGAAATCTGGAGAACCCAGAGAGAACTTCTGAATCGTAGTGAGCAGCTATCAGATTCTCTCAACATACTAACTTTGTACAAGCAGGGTTAGCATTGTTTGAAAGCTAGTGCATCATCGATGGGCAGTATCCTTAGTACACAGTGCCACCGTGCCCCTACATGAGCAATCAAGATTAAGTGCCTAACTCAAGGAAACAAGCCACTGTGCTTCCAGGGTGGGGGTAAAGCCCAAAAAACCTAAAATTCTTTAAAATTCTTCCTCTGAGCAAAGAGTGTATATGTGAAGGTGATAACGCTTTCCATTTTTTTTTGTTAAAAATTTGCCACTTTCTTCAGGGTGGGATAATTCCCAAAAAGCTGAAACAAGGTTTAAAATCTTCTCATAAACCACCAGTAAGAATATTTTGATATTTTGTATTCAAGTTCCGTAGGTGCTGATGATTCAAGTTTGTTCAAAGAAAGTTTCTTTGTCAATATTTGGGCTTACATGGGAGAATTCCAATTTTAAGCCCCACCCAAAAGTTCCATTTTCAGAACTATTTGGTCAATTCGATCCAAATTTGGTATGCGGTATTATTGGGTCATATGTGCATGACTTACACAAAGATGATTTCCCTGCATCCATGTACCCCAGGCAGGCCTTCAAATAAGAAAAATTTGCATAACCCAAAAAAAGGTTAAGCGGAAAAAGTTTGCTTAACCTTTTTTCATTTGCATAACCCGTTTTCCAATTTTTCAGAATTGTGAGTTATGTAACACTGAAACACGTCTAAAGACCACTGTCACTTATGTATACCTTCTGTACCGTTTGTTTATTATGTATATGTATCACTTTACTAAACACCGTGACTAAAAAAAGACTACCCCCGTTGAAATATAATTTTGACAAATGGTTTAATAAATATATTTTCACTTACTGTTATATATTCCCCCTTTTCTATACTATAGTATAGTATAGTGGACTGACATTAAACTGTGGACAATATTTCAAGAGCATCATCTGACATTTCACCGTGACCGCCGACCCCACAGGTCATAAGGTAAGTTGAATGAAACTTCTTCAGGGTGCCGACTACAGGACATCATGGGGACACAGCCCGACACTGTCACACACAAGCAAACTTTTCATGCCCGGTTGTTTCAAAATTGTCGGGTGCTATTGGCACGTGATCTTATTGTTTACATCCATACTCGGTTTTCCTCTTGAATTTGACTTGGAAAATTGTCTGAAAGATCACCCCTGGACAGCGGCGATTCATGAATAATCCCCATGATTCAGCTATTGGCGGTCTGAACCTCATTATAACAATGATATCAAGGCTCGTCAATGCCAAAATAGATTACGCCCAATGGCGTTTGATTGAATGTACCACACACACAAAAGTCATTTCCGAAAACTTCGCGAATTTCGGGGACTCGAAAATACAAGCGCAGTGTGAGTGCTGCCAAATATTGACGTGGGATTTCACGAACACGTGTCGACACACGTGCTTGGAGTTTCCCAAGACAAAATTTTTCTTCACTCTCAAAGTATCAGTGTGGTCGTGAGAATGACGCTTAAATTATAAAATCAATTTCGAAGGCAAAGTTAAATTTGTTGATTAATGAATACAGAAAAGTTTTAATAGCAGAGATATATATCATAGATAATGATAGAATAAAATAAATGTTTCGAAATTTTCCAATATGATAAGAAAGTCTTCTTTCTGCAAAGGCATCAGTTTGCCCAGGGCTGATTAATTATGCACAGACAGCACGTGGTTTTCATCTTCCAATCAGCTGCTGTGATTACCAGTGAGAACCGAAAGGATGGAGATACAGATTGCTGTTCCAAGTCGTGGATAAGGACTGATAAAACGTGGTTCAATTTCCTCTTGTTCAAACTCCGACTCGGGGCACAGAGTACTGCCGACCACATGCTTAGAGTTTTTCCTTTGGGCAAAAAGCTGGGAAATACTCATTTTGTGCTGTGTTATTATTCTAGCATATTTGAGAAAAAATAAATTGACTCGCTCTCTTTTGGGCAGTTTCAAAATTCAGTTCAGACTGTTAAAACTCATCATTGTTTTTTAAATGCGCTACTTGATTTGGCTCGCTCTGCGTTTATGCGAGTGGTACGCGAGTGTGTGTAATGGGGGGGGGGGGGGGGGGGGGGCACATTGCCAATTAGTCAGGGATATATAACCAATCATTTCTTGAACACTGTGGCTCAGAACACACTAGGAATCGCGGGGTAGTAATAAAATTAGTAACACTGGACTTATTATATCGCGACAGTTCTGAGTACGGACTTGCCGTATCCCTCAGGTCCTACCAGGGCCGCCGAGAAGGGGGGAGAACCGGGGTAGTAACCCCGGGGCCCGGCATTATTGGGGGCCCGCCGATTCCCGTAATTTCCTGAAGGCGAGATACTCTTACGTGTGGTCCCTTCACTGCACGTCAAATTTTGATGTGCAGTGAAGGGCCCGAGAGTAAGAGAATCCTGCCTTAACCCTTTACCTAACGCTAGTAGCAGACGACACTCGTAAAAAAATTCTCGTATAACTAAAAATTTTCATTTTTTTGCTTCCAACACATAGGTTATGACCCCTCATTGGAACGAGCGTGATGCGCTCGTTCCAATGAGGGGTCATAACCTATGTTTCGGAAGCAAAAATGAAAATATTTTAAAAATTGAATGGCGATTTTCGTGTATAGCGCTGGCCGGTTTTGGCCGTTACGTTAGGTAAAGGGTTAAGGCAATTAGAGAAAATCCCCGGTGTTCCAAACTGACACTGTTTGTGTGCATTCACAAAAGCGCAATCTTGATGCATTGCTAGCTTACGCAGTTACAAACTTGGAACCTTATATATCAACAGTTTAGTTCTGCACAATATAGAACTAGTGGGTCTTACTATAAAGAATAAATGTATGGGGGTTGGTGGTGGTTTACAACAAGAAAGTTTCCAGATTCAATTCAAGATTTTGGAATCCGCGCAATCCCCCCACTCCCCCTCCCCCCCCCCCCCCCCCCCCCCCCCAAAACCCTGCCAGAGCTCGTGCCCTGTGCACTCGCGGCCTTCGGCATCTACTCGCCCATGTTGCCAAGGGGGCCCGGAATATTCCCTCTCCCGGGGCCCGGATTTTCTCTCGACGGCCCTGGGTCCTACCCATTAATTCAGTCAACAGATTGCTATACGAAAACTATGCAACTGACAAAAAAATGGCGTAGTTTTCTCCAATAAAACCACACAAACAATAGATATCACGGGCGTCAGCTAATCAAGTTAATCCCAATGATATCCATATTTGCATTGTTTTATTGAAGAAAGTTCAAAATATTTCAGTTGACTTCGTTGGATAAAGGTTGATAATGAACTGACACGAATTCTATAACATTTTTATTATCACCCATATGCAGTGATTATTACTGATACCGAGTTACTGACTCGTTATACTGCCCACTAAGAGAAAACTAAAATAAAACAAAACACAACCCCAGTCTCAGGATAAAGCAGTTAACTTCAAAGTTATAATAAACGAGCATACGATCAATGAATGGTCTCTGATAAAAACTGGCGAACATTTGGAGGTAGGTGAACGGACTTGTTCTACACTGAACAGCTTCAAGTAGTTAGAACGGAGTAGGGTTATCATCCCCCTCTGTATCTGAATCATCACTGCGCGATTTGTTGTCCGTTGAATCCATCAATACGTCTGATCCACTGTCACTGTGAGAGTCAGGAATCAGGACTGCGGTGTCTACTTTTGGGCATTTTATTTTTACATCTCCCGCAGAACCCAGTGTTTGTGATCTTTTTAAACTTTTTTGAGCAGTTTTAGGTGTCCGCCTCTGTTTCTCAGTCACATATTTTTCCGTTGCTCGAGCAACCAAGTCTCTGCGGTATTCACCTTCAGGGTGCAATGCTGCGATAACTGGTACATTTATTTTGATGAGAAGTAAGTCATTAAGGAGAGAGTTGGACATGGCTGTCCTGCTCTCACTTAGAATTCTTCTTAGAGTACTGAAACCTGCCTGGACAGTCCCCTGTGCCCATGCAACACTTAAACAAATCTCAATAATTAACAGAATGTTTTGAAAATTGTCATAATGATAAGTAAAAACACTGTTCCAGAATACTATTTTGTCTTTAATTTTGGGATATTTTTTAGATTTCAACCTCTGAAGTTTCTGAAATTCCTTTCTTGCCTCCTTTGAATCGTAATTGACTTGTTCAAGAACAGCCTTGAAATGCTCTTCGATTTCTGTTATTTCAACAGAACCAAACTCTTCACTACTCTCATCCCACCTTGTGTGATCCACAATCGACATGCAGAACACTACTTTCTGTTCCCTTAATGCTGTGAATCTTTTTACAATACAGTCCTTCACGGCCTGAACAAGTTTAGCTTTCCTCGCCTTTTCTTTCCCCGATTTAACCTTCTGCAGTTTAAACTCCTGTTCAACATTGACTGCCGTCACTAACTTCTTGTCCAAATTCACTTTTTGTTTTTCTGACAAATAACTTTTTGTTGTCAGAGTACAGGGCAATGAAGTACTACACACTTTTAAAATAACCTCGCCTGCCTCATCCGGGGGTTCGTGGCACTCAAAGCATTTATCTACTGTGGGCAATTGCATGGGGCTATCAGAAATTGTATCTAGGTTCTCGATACACTCATCAAGCACATCAAGAATGTCACAAATTGACTTTGCTTCGAGCGTGAGAATAACATGAGCCATTTCTTTGAGAACATCATGGTACATGGCGGAGCATGCGACAAAATCATAATTGAGAAGCTTCTGGTGAAAACCTCTAACTTTAATTGTCATTGCATTTGTCAATAAACCTTTCATTTCTATTGCATTTTCAGAAAAAAGTAATAAAACACAATAATTGTATAATAGTGCATTCAAGCCCCTCTGTTTGTGTGATTGGAATCTTGTCCCATGCACTTTTGGATGCCTCACAAGACCAACACGCAATCGCTCTGCAATCAGTTGCATCAGTCTCCAGTTTTTGCCACTATTTTTAAATAGGTAAAAAATAGATTTCATGAATTCATCAATTGCTTCAAACTCTGTGGAACATTTGAAAGAGTCCTTTATAGCTAATTCAAATTTGTGGAGTGAGCAATGAACAACAATGAGATGATTAATTTGTTGTTTTAACACTGTGAATGCGCCTGTCTTCTGCCCCATGTTGGTACTGGCGCCGTCGGCACAAATGGAAATCATTCTATGATTATCCTCATCTATAATGTCTATTCCATACTCATCAAATGACTTGACAAAAGCTTCTTTTACGGATGAAGCCCCCGTTCCCCCAAAATCCTTCATCCGTTGGCACGCTAACATAAGAAGAACAGGTTTCCCATCTGCAACAAATTTCACGTATACTAATTCCTTTTCATCGCGGGTTTTCCTAGCTTCGGAACCGTCAGACAGACCAGATATAAATTTTGCCTTTGCCAAAATACCCTGCATGTCACCCCTCAGTGTTTTTGCAATGGTTGAGATCAATTCAGTGCAGACAAATGAGGACTTTCTCACATCTGAAATAGGAACACCGTTTTCTTTTTGCAGATCAATCAGACTAGTAAATTTACTAAAGGGCAATTCTTCTTCTGCGATCCATAATGCAGACCTAATAAGTTTTTGGTAGTTAGTTCTGTTTGAAGCAATAAAATAACTGCTTATTGAGGCCGATTCGTGGCTACTGGTGCTGGTGCTTGGTTGATCATCGAGTTTTGCGACAGCTCCGGACTCTTTGGCAGAAGTGCGTTCCGCCTCCTCTTGTTTTTTCTGCAAGTTCAGAGCAAATTCGTGCAGAGAACCCGGTTTTAAATGCCGTTCGATGTTTGCTCTATGGATATATGCCACTCCGTCTATATACATTTTCACGTTGTTTATGGCCGTTCCCCTTAAACCACGGCGTTTTGCTTCTTGCTGAATGGATGTCCATTGACTGCTGCAAACTTTACATTTTAAATCAGTTAGACGATTGTCTATTTCATCAACCTCAACAATGAATTGTGATGCAAATGGCCAAGATTTGAATGTTTTTAAACAAACACTTTCAGTTTTTGTTTTTGTTGAATCCGTCATTGCTCATAAATGTGCTGCAACAGACATCCGAATTGAAAACGCAAACGATACAACAATACTGAATCTGATAGTCCCCCACGCTTCAGTCAGCGCACGTTTCCAAGAACTGGGTCTATTTTTAGAACGCTTCAAATGAGTAAATGTCATTATAGGTGTGATACTCCTGTCAATACCGGGATAGCTGATTGTGGCGACATGCACATTTGCCGTTTGATGTCGTCATTATAATTTAGTACGAAATTAGATCGTATTCACCAACTAATGTTCTCAATATAGGGCGGATCATCAGCGAGGCCTTTAGTTTTTTGCACGAACGGAAAAAAGGGTTATGCCCAGAAAATTTGCATAACCTTTGCACGAACTAAACGATCGTTCGTGCCGTATTTGAAGGCCTGCCAGGTGCTAAAATATAAAAATTTTCTAATGCCCACACTTTATGGGCTGTCACCTGGTCCAAATTCTTTGATATTTTTATTTAATATCTTCATGATCATTATCCTTGAATTTCATTATTGTATAGTAGCATGTGGGTTTTTTGTCTCTTGGTTAGTTTGGGTTTATTACTGGGCATCTCTTAAGGTTGAAATCTCATCTTTTAGGTGTGCTACAGGCCCCAGGACTTTTTGTTTATTAGAAAAATACTGTCTCACATAGCATCACACTGATAAATGGACAATTCTCTGGGTGAATGACCAGAAATATCATGAAATATACCCTAGCTTTATTATAGCACATTGTGTGTTGGAAGGATGTGGGGAAGAGTTATTTTGATCTTGACTTTTGGTAAAATCTTTGAAAAAACCTGACTATTTCTTTGATGAAGTCAGTGGGCGGCCTTTACAAATAGCTATAACTTGAAAAAATGTGGTTGGATTTAAAAAATATTTGGAATCTGGATTAATATCTATGTGATTAATATCTATGTCTGTCAGCCGCAGACAAGCTTGCACTTTCTGCCAAAAGTTATGGGACTTTATGGGAAACAACTAATTTTCAATTTGTTTGTACAATAACACTAACAAACAGCAACCAATTTGCTGGATATTTATTATACGAGTCTCCCAAGGCAATATCTTCATCGAGTGTGACAACCAGTGTGGCATGACGTTTCGCAGCTGAGTTATTGCCCATAATTATCCAATATTCATGAATTTTGTAGCTTGTTAGTGAAATAACCTAAACAAATATTAGCAGATTCGATTGATATTTTATATATATATATGTCTTTCACAACAATATCTTGATCAAGTTCAAAAACCAGTTCAGCCTGACTTGCATTAGCTGAGTTATTGCCCTTAATTAGTTGATTTCAGTGAATTTTGAGCTTGTTAGGATAGTAAGTTGTTGAATTTTGAGCTTCTTTCTGCTATGTCTCAAACTGACATCAATCATTTTTATACGCCCATCATTTTTTGATGGATGTATTATGTTATGGCATGCGTCTGTCTGTCTGTCTGTCTGTCTGTCTGTCTGTCAACAATCTTTATGTCGCCTACTCCTCCAAAGGTTTACATGCTACATTGTTCATACTTTGCACACATGTTGATCAGTAATTACCGTTGTGAATGTGACAAGTGCAGGTAACTCTGTTTTATATTTCCAGAGTTATGCCCCCTTTTAGTACTTGAAACATTACACTATTGTGTCGCCTACTCCAACATTTTACTTGCTTTATTGATCAAACTTTGCACCCTTGTTTATCATCAATTGTCATTGTGCATGTGACAGGGGCAGATAACACCATTTTATTTTTAAACAATGAGAATCCTCGCCGTTTATAGCCGTTATGATCCTCAAAATGTCCTTTTCCTTGGCGCCACCGATCGTCAACCATTATCAATGAATTTAACCTGTCAATGAATGGACGCCTCCATTGTAAACGGTGAGGAGAATCTTCTACAGGAACCTTGCAGCCCTTTAGAAGTTATCTTATGAATAAAATGGATGCTACCATTTTTATGTGTACCCATACCATGTATGGTACACATAATGTCGGCATCTGAGGTGGCCCTCCATCGTTCATCCGTCCTTTGTCTGTCCATCCGTCTGTCTGTCTGGCATCCGTATCCATTTCTTTGGCATTCGATAACTTGAAAAATATTGCTTGGATTGTCATGTTACTTTAAATTTATGTTCAGGTTACTGATGTGCCGAGCTGTATAGTTTATGGTGTAAATCTGATAATTTGATCCTGAGATAGAGATATTAACCCTTTATTCAAATTGAGAATTCTTCCAGTCCCTTTGGCATGAGATAACTAAAAAAATATCAATCCAATTGTCAAGTTACTTTATATATATCTTCAGGTTTCTGATGTGCCATGCTGTGTAGTTTTTGGTGTAAATCTGATAATTTGATCCTGAGATATTAACCGTTTATCCTTCAAATTGAAAATTCCTCCAATCACTTTTTGAAAAATATTGCTTGGATTGTCATGTTACTTTATATATATCTTCAGGTTACTGATGTTCCGAGCTGTATAGTTTTTGGTGTAAATCTGATAATTTGATCCTGAGATATTAACCCTTTATCCTTCAAATTGAGAATTCCTCCAATCCCTTTGGCATGAGATAACTCAAAAAATGTCAATCCGATTGTCATGTTACTTTATATATGTGTTCAGGCTACTGATGTGCCGAGCTGTATAGTTTTTGGTATAAATCTGATAATTTGATCCTGTGATATTAACCCATTATCCTTCAAATTGAGAACTCCTCCAATCCATTTCTTCGGCATGTGAAAACACAAAAAATATTAATCCGATTATCAGGTTACTTTAGATATGCATTCAGGTTACTGATGTGCTGTGCTGTATAGTTTTTTATGTAAATCTAATAATTTGATCCGGAGATATTAACCTTTTATCCATCAAATTAGGCTCTCCTCCAATCCATTTCTATATGCACCCATACCATGTATGGTGTACCTAATGTCGGCATCCGGGGTGGCCCTCTGTCATTCGTCCATCCTTTGTCCATCAGCATCTAGAGGTTATTTTCCATTGATGGGCCCTTGTTTGACCATCCATTCATCTATCTGTCTATCCATCTGTTTGACAATTGAACCCTTTTTAGCTTACCGAAGGGAGCTAAACTTATCACTTGCCGTCCGTCGTCATCCGTTGTCGTCATCCATCTGGCATCGTGAGCATTTTTCAAATGACTTCTCCTCTGATACC
This sequence comes from Pictodentalium vernedei, assembly GCA_031216915.1. Taxonomy (NCBI): domain Eukaryota; kingdom Metazoa; phylum Mollusca; class Scaphopoda; order Dentaliida; family Dentaliidae; genus Pictodentalium; species Pictodentalium vernedei. Next base: position 194,296,860 of record CM062295.1, read on the forward strand.
GCTAGGTCGATTTGCTCGAAACTTGGTATGGATGTTCATTACCATATGTCAATTCAAGTTTGTTCAAATGAAATTGACATGCCCACTTGGGGCTCCATAGGGGGCATAACTCCGATAGCACCCTATGTATATTAGAGAAATTACTAAAAAATCTTCTCCTGCACAAGTGGGCAGAATCATTTGATATTTGGTATACAGCATTATGGGGTGGATCTGATTCAAGTTTGTTCAAAACGCCCCCCTGGATTCATATTTGGGCTCACTATAGAAGCCCAAATTCGAACTTGGTGCATTTCAGGCAAATTTCTTAAAAACTCTTCTTCTCCAGATCCAGCAGGCAGAATCTTTTGATATTTGGTATGCAACATTGTGGGGTGGATCTGATTCAAGTTTGTTCAAATCGGCCCCCTGAATTCACATTTGGGCTCAGTATAGAAGCCTGAATTCGAACTTGGTGCATTTAAGGCAAATTTCTTAAAAAAATCTCCTTCTCCAGATCCAGCAGGCAGAATCTTTTGATATTTGGTATGCAACATTGTGGCGTGGATCTGATTCAAGTTTGTTCAAATCAGCTTCCCTGGATTCATATTTGGGCTCAGTATCAAAGCCCGAATTCGAACTTGGTGCATTTCAGGCAAATTTCTTAAAAAAATCTTCTTTTCCAGATCCAGCAGGCAGAACCATTTGATATTTGGTATGCAACATTGTGGGGTGGATCTGATTCAAGTTTGTTCAAATCGGCCTCCTTGATTCATATTTGGGCTCAGTATAGGAGCCCAAATTTGAACTTAGGGCATTTCAGGCAAATTTCTATAAAAATCTTCTTCTCAATATCCATCAGGCAGAATCTTTTGATATTTGGTATGCAGCATGCTTAGGGGGGTGAGATTCAAGTTTGTTCAAGCCAAATCCCTGGGTTTATATTTGGGCTCACTGTGGTTGCCCAAATTATAACTTAGTTCAAAATGAGGAATTTTCTTTAAAAATCTTTTTCTTCAGATCCAACAGTCGGAATGTTTTGATATTTGGTATGCAGCATCCTCGGTTGGGGGGGGGGGGGGGGGATTCAAGTTTGTTCAAACCATGTCCCTAGGTCCATATTTGGGCTCAGTGTGGGAGCCCGAATTATAACTTAGTCAATATGAGGAATTTTTCTTTAAAAATCTTCTTCTTCAGATTCAGCTGTCAGAATGTTTTGATATTTGGCATGCAGCATCCTTAGGGGGGTGAGATTCAAGTTTGTTCAAGCCAAGTCCTTGGGTTCATATTTGGGCTCACTGTGGGAGCCTGAATGATAACTTAGTTCAAAATGAAGAATTTTCTTTAAAAGTCTTCTTTTTCAAATCCAGTAGATGAATGCTTTTGATATTTGGTATGCAGCATCCTTAGAGGAGTAAGATTCAAGTTTGTTCAAGCCATGTCCCTAGTTCCATAAAATCTGTCTCTCATGACTTCATTCCTTTGTAGTGTTGATGAACCATGTCTAACTGAATGTGACCCCAAATACTTCTTTGAACCACTTTGGCCGGTGAGCGATTAAGGCTCCTTGGGGCCTCTTGTTTTAGTAATTGTTCAGTAAAAAAAAATGTCTTTTTGGTTATAATGTTTTCATGAATATTTCAGATAACAAAGAGGGTGTGCTGACAAAATGCCCTCACATGAATTTTACCTGTCCACAAAATTGGTCCTGAGATTATAACAGCTTTCTACTAGTTGCGCGTATGGGTACACATCTGACAATTTAATCGGCCTATTTTTTTTATTTTGTGAAGACCTCAGATCTCCTAATATGAAAATGTGAAAACAGGTGAATTACCCTTTACCCCAGACAGGCAGGGGAATGGGCAATGATTGGAAGAGGGGGGGGGGGGGGGGGCAGACAAAAATTCAACAAAAATTTCAAACTTTACCCCAGAGGAACTTGTGCATGTTCCAATTTTGATGGGCATATGTTGCCCCGCTAGGCGGTGCTCTTATTATTGATATTTGATATATGAGCTTCCCGCCAAGCATATCTTGATCCAATTGTGTTCAAAAACCCTGTGCAGTCCAACCTTTCTTAAAAGAGTTACAGCCCTTACTTAATTAATTTTGATCTCATTAATGCGATAACTCAAACAAACATTAACTGATTTGATTGATATTGATATATGAGTTTTTCATAACAATATCTTGACTCCGAAAACCAGTATAGCGAGCAAAGATATTACCCTGCATCTGTCATGTGTACCTCTTGTTTTAAAAATGTACTTAACTACATGTATCAAGGATTTTCCCTGAAGATTCCTGGTTGTTACCCTGTAGGTTGCTAAAAACATTTATGCATCATTTGCCAATAAAATGCTCTGTCCTTTCCCTGAAAATATATAAATTACTTGGCCTTATAGAGCCCCAATCTCAGATACATATGTGAAATACATGTGCACTAAAATGTCTAAATCTATCACCATCCCCCACGGGAAGCCCGGGAAGTTAGGCAGTGCTTGTTTACTGTGATAAGCAAGCATCGTTGTAAGATAGGACCCAGTTACTTATGTTTGGGGTGTAAGTCCTCTAAAATAGGCAACATGGGGAATAAACAATTGACTGACCTTGACTTTATCTCCATGTTGTGGTCAAGATTAAACATTGTGCAGAAGTATTTGACCTTAAACACCAATAAATAAATAAATATCTATCACCATTGCCCCATTCACCCACCCGATGCACTTGCAGAAAACGATAATGTTTTTATGTAAAGAATTGGAACGTAGACAGTTAAATTTTGGAATACATTTGCAAATCAAAAATATTGGTTGGAGTGTTTTGGAATGCAAATGAGTGTGAGTGTGTCTCTACTGAGGTAGTTGAATTTTTATACATATATGTATGTCAATGAATTATTTTGGAAGAAGGTTTTGTTAGTAGGCCCAAGGTGCCTGATTTTGTTGTAGTAAGATTAATTGACAATTTACACTGCAGGCAAAAGCCCCCCCCCCCCCCCCCCCCCCCACCCCTCCAATCCAATATTTATCAGTGCCAGCATGAAGAATAACAAGGGATTGAAACAGTTGTGAGTGCCATATTTATTAACAGAATTGATATTACTAAGCACATTTTCCATATATATGGTGTAGTAGATAATTATACTAGATTTGAAACATTAACAGATGGTTGTCATCATGCACTTTGAACAATAGGATCTAAATCTAAATAATTTCCCTGGTCTCGACACACCTGTTGAACTTCCAATCGAGTGACAACTAGTTGACATTTGATTAGAAGTTTGAGCTATCATATTAGTTTTCAAGACTGTATTGGTCTTATTTTAACATAAGCAGCTCCAAAATTACTTCAGAAGGGTTAAACTTGCAAATCTCCATGGAGATCATTTCTGAAGGGTTAATCACATAAATAGTCAGCAAATCTGCCTGAAGATCATTTCAGATGGATTAATCACACATTAAACAGCAAATTTACGTTTTGAATACTTTGGGAGAATTAAACAAATTAAGGGGCAAATTTTAAACTGATCATTATAACATTGTGGATCACCCAGTAAAACAGCGAATAAGTTGTTTAGCAAGATTTACAAAATTACCTGAGAAATAATTTCTAGAAATTTACATGTTATTATTCAACACTTACCCTGTACCGTCGAAACGATTAAATTCTTTGATATCCATTCTTTAACACACATAGCAAATCACATATCAGGCTTCTCAACAATCCACAGTGAAATGCTGATTAGACAGAACTTGAAATTACATATATTTAGATCCCCGCGGGAACCCCGGGAAGTGAAGCAGTGCCTGTTCACTGCTGTAAACAGGCTCTGTTTTACTGGTAAAATAGGACCCAGTCACCAATGCTTGGGAGGTGCAAACCCTCTCTAAAATGGGCATCATGGCTTATTAATGCACACCCCTGGCCTTGAGTTGATACTCATGTTGTGGTCATGCTTAGCTATTGTGCAAAAATATATGACCTTAAACAAAAATAAATAAATAAATAAACATATATTTAGAAAACACAAACCGATTTTAGGGAGGCCTTTATGAAGAACTAAAACTGTCAACTTGCCAAGCAAGAGCCATTAGTGAAATGAAGAACAAAGACTTCCAGTTCAGTAATTCGATTCCCAAATCATGCTTAATCAGTGTGAATAAATCTCGTTCCAGTTTTTGATTTGTTCATCAGACAAAGACTTATCTAACCCCGCAATTAAATACACGAATCTGACATCCATAATATAAACTCATCAACACCCAAGGCATCCAACACTTTAACCCCTATGTTGAACTGACTCACAATTTTCTTTTTATTACCTCACCTGTCTGAAAATCAGGGGGAGCTCAAGTGATCACTTTCTGTCCGTCGTCTGTTGCAGACGTCCATCCGTCCAGGATGCACCTTTTCCTTCAAAATCGCTGGACCGATTTCAGTTAAATTTGAGGTGATTGCTTGTTCTGACATCGCATTTTGTTTTTGTTCAAATCAACTTGCCCAGCCCCATAGGAAGGGGTGGAGGAAAATGCTCAAAAATTAAAAAAACAATGTTCAGTGGGTAAAATAACTTGATATTTGGTATCACGCTTCCTTTTGAGGTGTAGATTCAAGTTTGTTCAAACAAAGTTTGTGGAGCAATATTTACCTTTGTAATGGGAGTTGCAAGATTTTTGATCCCGCCCGAAATTTCTATTTTCTTAACTGCTGAACCAAATTTGGTATTATTGAGTCATAAGGACTTGATTCATGCAAAAAAAAAAAAATCCTGTGTCCCTGTGGGAACCCCAGGAGCTAAAAATAGAAATATTGTCAAATGCCCGTATTTACCAAACTACACAGAACAGAGAACTGTTATTTGGTATGAAGCATCCTTAGGAGCAATAGAATGGAATATTAAGAAAAAATTGCTATTGGTATTGTCAGCGTGATCTGGCGGCGGCATAAAAAAAAATAGTGAGTAAACATATTTGTAAAATTTAAAAAAAATTTCTTCCCTGATATCAGTGATCAGAATCTTTTGATATTTGGTATACAGCATCCATAGGTGGGTCAGATACAAGTTTGTGCAAATTAAGCCCTCTAGGTTCATATTTGAGTGCAATACAGGTGCCTGAATCTTAACGTAGGGCAATATGGGGAATAAGCTTTAAAATCTTCTTCTTCAGAACTACCAGTCAGAATCTTTTAATATTTGTTATACACCATTGTTACGAGGGTCAGATTCAAGTTTGTTCAAATCAAGTCCCTCAGTAAATATTTGGGCTTCCTATGGGAGCCCAAATTTTAATGTAGTGCAATATGGGGAATAATCTTTAAAGATCATCTTTTTCAGAACCACCAGTCAGAATCTTTTGATATTTGGTATACAGCATCCTTAGGGAGGTTAGATCTCATTTTGTTCAAACCAAGTCCCTGAATTAATGTTTGGGTTCCCCATTGGAGCCTGAATTTTAACTTAGTCCAATATGAGGAATAATCTTTAAAACTCTTCTCCAGAAACACCAGTCAAAATCTTTTAATATATGGAATACAGAATCCTTACAGGGGTTGGATTCTATTTGTCCAACTCATGTCCAGTGGTTAATAATGGGGCTCTTTAAGGGAGCCTGAATTTTAACTTAGTGCAATATGAGGAATAATATTAAAATCTTCTTCTTCACCAATATGAGGAATAATCTTTAAAACTCTTCTTCTCCAGAAACACCTATCAGAATCTAATGGTATGCAGAATCCTTACAGGGGTTGGGTTCAGATTTGGTTAATAATTAGGCCCTCTTTTGGAGCCCGAATTTTAACTGAGTGCAGTATGGGAAATAATCTTTAAAAATCATCTGCTTCAGATCCATCTGTCAGAATCTTTTGATATTTGGTATTTAGTATCCTTAGGGAGGTTAGATCGAAGTTTGTTTAACCCAAGTCCCTGGGATAATATTTGGGCTCCCTATTGGAGCCTCAAACTTTGTGTAAAATTGGGTCTCGAATCGAATCTTACAGCTTTTCAAGTTGTAAAATATTGTACCATTCTACAATGGTATATACTGTCTACTTAAGTATTGTACTCAGTAGTGATTCGTCTGGGCAAGTCAATAAAAATGTGGAATATTCTAAAACAGGATCAAAGCAAAGTAGTAATTTTGAGTGGAACCTCCTTGAACTCTTCTTCAAAAATCTGTTATCAGGTCTCCTGTACATGAAACCATATAACAAAAGAAGAGTTCAAGAGGAGACACTTGGTAGGATTTGAAAACATCTTCATTAAAAAATTTCCGAATCAGTGCAGTGCAATTCGAATTGATTGAATCATCAGACCAAATTTGAATAAAATCGACTTTTGAAGCTTTTCAGAGCCCAAAATGAAAGTCCCGTGTCACATTCAATTGCTTTTGCATGTCAGGTGTATTTTGTTTGTCATGGTAGACTTTTCAAAAGCACCAGTTTTTAGCTCACCTGGCCTAAAAAGCCATGTGAGCTTTTCACATCACTTGGCGTCCGACGGCCGGCATCCATAAACTTTTCACATTTTCATCTTCTTCTCTGTAACTGCTGAGCCAGTGTGAACCAAACTGGATAGGAATGGTCTATGAGAGGTCCTCTACAAACGATCCTCATTTTGTTCCTGTCGGATGAAAAACATGGCTTCCAGAGGCATTCGTTGATTCTGGTTGATGGATTTTCACAAATCGTCTTTGAAACCGCCAGGCCAAATGTTTTGAAACTTCACATAAATGATGACTGGGACCCCATCTCCATTTAATGTTGATCAGGTTACAAACATGGCCGCAATTGCAGCTTACAGTTACTGAAGAAACCCTTTGAGAAATCACATTTTCATCTTCTTCTCTGGAACTACTGAGCTGACGTGAACCAAACCTGGCAGGGATAGTCTATGGGAGGTCCTCTGCAAACGATCCTCATTTTGTTCCCATGGGATTGAAATCATGGCCGCCAGAGGCATTCTTTGATTCTGATTGGTGGATTTTGAAAAATCTTCTCCTCTGAAACCAAGTGTCAAATGTTTTGAAACTTTGCATGGTACTGGGACCCCAACTACCAACGATCCTCGTTTAATGTTGATCGGGTTGCAAACATGGCTTCAATTGCGGCTTATAGTTACTATAGAAACCCTATGGGAAATCACATTTTCATATTCTCTGGAAATACTGAGCCGACATGAACCAAACTTGGCAGGAATGGTCTATGGGAGGTCCTCTACAAACGATCCTCATTTTGTTCACGTGAGTTGAAAAACATGGCTGCTAGAGGCATTCTTTGATGCTTGTTGGTGGATTTTCAAAAATCTTCTCTGAAACTGCCATGCCAAATGTTTTGATACTTCACATAAATGATGACTGGGACTCCCTCTACCAACAATCCTCATTTAATGTTGATCGGATTGTAAACATGACTGCAATTGCAGCTTATAGTTACTATAGAAACCCTATGGGAAATCACATTTTCATCTTCTTCTCTGGAACTACTGAGCCAACATGAACCAAACCTGGCAGGGATAGTCTATGGAAGGTCTTCTACAAAGGCTCCTCACTTTTGTTACTGTGCATCGAAAAACATGGCTGCCAGAAGCATTTTTTGATTCTGATTGGTGGATTTTGAAAAATCTTCTCCTCTGTGCATTGAAAAACATAGCTGCCAGAAGCATTTTTGATTCTGATTGGTGGATTTTGAAAAATCTTCTCTGAAACCACAAGGCCAAATGTTTTGAAATTTTGCATGGTTGATGACTGGGACACCCTCTAACAACGATCCTAATTTAATGATGATCGTTTTGCAAACATGGCCACAATTGCGACTTATATTTACTATAGAAACCCTATATGAAATCATATTTGCATCTTCCTCTCTGGAACTACTGAGTCGACGTGAACCAAACTTTGCAGGAATGTTTTTTAGGAGGCCCTCTATAAATGATCCTCTTTTTGTCATTAGCTCACCTGACTGCAAGTCAGTGGGAGCTATTGCCATCACTTTTGTCCGTCGTCCATCGTTCATTAACTTTTTGCAGACTTGACATCTTCTTCACAACCACTAGGCCAAATTCAAACATATATTGTACAGACCATCTATGGAGTATACTCTTTCTATTTTTGTTTAAATGAAGCAGCTGCCATATTTGGGCTCTGGTTTATGCCCCAAAAGCTTAAAAACCTTTAAAAATCTTCTCATGAACCACCAGTGGGAATGCCTTGATATTTGGTATGGAACATCCTTTGGTGTAGAAGATTCAAGTTTGTTCAAAGGAAGTTGATAGGTCAATATCTGGGCTCTCTGAGGGGGCATGTCCATTTTGGGCTCTACCCAAAACTTCTATTTCAAGAACCGGTGGGCCAATTTCAACCACATTTGGCATGTAGTATAAGTGGGTCTTGAGTAATTGATTGATGATTGATGCCCCCCCCCCCCACCCACCCCCTCCCAAATTTTTTTTTTTTACAACTCTGTGGCAACTCCAGGTGCTAAAAACAGAAAAAAATTCAAAAGCCTACATATCCCAAACCACAAGGAACAGAGAAGTGTTATTTGGTATGAAGCATCCTTTGGACTGGAAGAAAGGATTGGTTAAAAAAAATTGCCACCTGTTCAATCAGGGTGCCCGGTAGAGGGTATTAAAAAATGATGAGTCAGCATTTTTGCAGTAGTTTATCCTGGAGAAAAATTTTCATTCACTGAGAACCTTGACATATTGTTCTTAATCAACAAAATTGCTGCTAACATTCTAATCTTTTAATTAGAAAATTTGTGACTTCAGTTTGTTTTCCAAAGATTTTATTTCATATTCAGAACCCTTTTAATGCTGGATACATTTATCTGATTCCTGTATGTGTGTCTTTAATTTAACCCTCTCAAGACTGCAATATGGGTTCCAAAGATTTTATTGATGCCATGAACAAACCAACCCTTTCAATGCTGTATATGTTTTTTTCTGGTTCCTTGGAAAAAAATTGATCTGATTCCTGTATGAAGATCTTTAATTTAACCCTCTCATGATTTAAGTGTGTTTTTCCAAAGATTTTATTTCATGATGAACTCTTTCACTGCTGTGCACATATGTTTTTTTCTGGTTCCTTGGAAAAAAATTGATCTGATTCCTGTATGAAGATCTTTAATTTAACCCTCTCATGGTTTAAGTGTGTTTTTCCAAAGGTTTTATTTCATGATGAACTCTTTCACTGCTGTGCACATATGTTTTTTCTGGTATCTTGGAAACATTTATCTGATTCCTGTATGGATGTCTTTTAATTTAACCCTCTCAAGACTTCAGTATGGCTTTCAAAGATTTTATTGATGCCTTGATCAAACCTTTTCAATGCTGTGCACATATATGTTTTTTCTGGTTTCTTGGAAAAAAATTCTCTAATTCCTGTATGAATATCTTTAATTTAACCCTCTCAAGACTTCAGTGAGGGTTCCAAAGATTTTATTTCATGTATAATTAATGTTAATGTACTGTTAATGAAAACCTATTTCTGATTGCTTTAAAAATATTTTACCACCCAAAATAAGCCTCCATAAAATCTCTTTCTGTTTTGTTTATTAGTCCCCTACGGGAACCGTAAGGGGACTATAGGATTGCACTCCATCCGTCTGTCTGTCCGTCCATCTGTCCGTCCGTCCATCTGTCCATCTCTCTGTTCGTCCATCCATTCATCCATCCATCCATCTGTCCATCTGTCTGTCTGTCTGTTTTTTATTTTACCACCTCTCCCTGCAACATGCTTTAAGCTACACCTTTCATATTTGGTACATGGATAAATGGTTCTGGGGGGATGATGCATGCTCAAAATTTTTTTTTCAAAATCTAAGATGGTGGAATGGCGGCCATTTTTGTTGTGTTTTTTAAGCTTTTTTTCTCTATTTTCATGTTACCACCCCTCCCACCAACATGGTTCAATCTACACCTTTCATATTTGGTACATGGATAAATGGTTCTGAGGGGATGATGCACTCTCAAAATTTTTTTTTCAAAATCCAAGATGGCGGAATGGCGGCCATTTTTGTTGTGTTTTTTTTAGCTTTTTTTGTCTATTTTCATGTTACCATCCCCTCCCACCAACATGGTTCAAGCTACACCTTTCATATTTGGTACATGGATAAATGGTTCTGAGGGGATGATGCACGCTCAAAATTTTTTTTTCAAAATCCAAGATGGCGGAATGGCGGCCATTTTTGTTGTGTTTTTTAAGCTTTTTTTCTCTATTTTCATGTTACCACCCCTCCCACCAACATGGTTCAAGCTACACCTTTCATATTTGGTACATGGATAAATGCTTTGAGGGGATGATGCACGCTCAAAATTTTTGTTTCAAAATCCAAGATGGCGGAATGGCGGCCATTTTTGTTGTGTTTTTTAAGCTTTTTTTCTCTATTTTCATGTTACCACTGCTCCCACCAACATGGTTCAAGCTACACCTTTCATATTTGGTACATGGATAAATGGTTTTGAGGGGATGATGCACGCTCAAACTTTTTTTTTCAAAATCCAAGATGACGGAATGGCGGCCATTTTTGTTGTGTTTTTTAAGCTTTTTTTCTCTATTTTCATGTTACCACCCCTCCCACCAACATGGTTCAAGCTACACCTTTCATATCTGGTACATGGATAAATGGTTTTGAGGGGATGATGCACGCTCAAAATTTTTTTTTCAAAATCCAAGATGGCGGAATGGCAGCCATTTTTGTTGTGTTTTTTAAGCTTTTTTTCTCTATTTTCATGTTACCACCCCTCCCACCAATATGGTTCAAGCTACACTTTGCATATTTGGCACATGGATAGAGGGTTGTGAGGGGATGATGCACGTTCAATATTTTTTCTTCAAAATCCAAGATGGCGGCATGGCATCCATTTTTGTTGTGTTTTTTAAGCTTTTTTCTCTATTTTATGTTACCACCCCTCACTCCAACATGGTTTAAGCTACTCTTTTTATATCTGGCACATGGATAGAGGGTTGTAATGGGATGTTGCACGTTCAATATTTGTTTTCCAAAATTCAAGATGGCACCATGGCAACCATTTCTGTTGTGTTTTTTAAGCTTTTTTCTCTATTTTTTGTTACCACTGCTCCCTCCAACATGGTTCAAGCTGCACTTCTCATATATGGTACATGGGTAAAGGGGTTGTGAGGGAATTATGCACGCTCAATATTTTTTTTTCAAAATCAATCATCTGTCTGTCTGTCCGTCTGTCTGTTTTTATGTTACCACCTCTCCCTCTAATATGCTTCAAGCTACACCTTTCATATTTGGTACATGGATAAATGGTTCTGAGGGGATGATGCACAGTCAATATTTATTTTTCAAAATCCAAGATGGCAGAATGGCGGCCATTATTGTTGTGTTTTTTAAGCTTTTTTCTCTATTTTATGTTACCACCCCTCCCTCCAACATGGTTCAAGCTACGCCTTTCATATATGGTACATGGATAAAGGGTTGTGAGGGGATTATGCACGCTCAATATTTTTTTTTTCAAAATCCCAGATGCTTATATACTCTAGTGTCTTCTGTGACAAAAACACCTTATGTCACAAAAGCGCCGTAGTGGACTAATACCACCTCGGTGGTCAAACACTTGTTTTTGATGCTTTAACCATTTTCACACAGACTCAAATTTACTGGTGGCAGTAAAATTCTGTTTCTCTAGTATGAAATCTTTCTTATTCTTTAAAACCACTGGGCAAAATTCATTCATTTTCCACTGACCATCTTTGAAGTAAACCTTTTCTCCTTTGTTCAAATGAAGCTGCTGCCATCTTCAGGCTGGTAGAATTTACTCTAATGATTTTTCCCTCCAAATTTCTCTATCCCTTAGGGTGGGGTTAGGTTAATGCTCCATAAGCCTAATATGCTTTTAAAATCCTCTTTTTATAAACCACTTGCAATAATGCTTAGATTTCTTGTTTGGAACTTACTTTAGTGATGCAGATTCACTTTTTTTCAAAGAAACTCAGTAAGTAAAAATTTGGGCTACCAAATTTTGGGCTACACTCAATATTTCCATTTTCAGATTCAATGGGCAGATGTCAACCATATTTGTCATGTAGTATATAACTGGGTTATAAGTATTTCATTTATGCCGGAATATATTTTATTTTGTGTGTGTGTTTTGGGGGGGGGGGGGGGGGGGGAAGAAGCATAGTAGTTGAAAACAAAACAAAAATTCACAGAACAGAGCTTGCCAGAAAGCTTTCCTAGGACCAGCATAAGTGAATGGCCAAAAAAGTTGCCTTTGGTTGTGTCATAGCAAATCAAAATATTGCTCTTGCTGCTGATCACTTACTGATACACTCATCTCTTTCGACAACTTAAGCCAGGCGAGCATTTTAGGCTCACTTGAGCCTCTGGTTTATTTATTGGTGTTTAAGGTCACATACTTCTGCACAATGGCTAATCATGACCTCAACAGTTTTACAGGTGGAGGAAGCTGGTGTACTCGGAGAGAACCACCGAGCACCAGCGAGCAACTGTCAGAATCCCAGCATACTAACTCCACACAAGCAGGGTTAGCATTGGTTGAAGACGAGTGCACCATCGATGTGCAGTACGCCTTAGTACACAATGCCACCATGCCCCCCTCCCCTCCCCTCCCCTCCCCTCCCCTCCCCTCCCCTTTTTGTTTCCGTTGGTTGGAAAATATGGCCACCAGAGACATTTTCTGATCCCCTCTGAAACTACAAATGTTTTGAAACTTCACATGATTGAGGACTGGGACACCTACCGATGATCCTCATGTAATGTTGATGTAATGTTGCATACATGGCCACAATTGCAGCTCATAGTTACCATGGAAAGCCTGTGGAAAATCACATATGCAGTTCCAGGTGAGCGATTACAGGCTCTTTAGAGCCTCGAGTTAAATTTTAACTCGCCTGACTTAAAGTCAGGGTGAGCTATTGCCATCATCAGGCATCTGTCGTCTGTTGATTTTGCTTATCAATCTTCTTCCGGGCCACCAGACCAAACCCATCCAAATTTGGCATGAATTATTTTTGGTGGACGTGTACTTGATTTGTTTCTCCAATTTTTTTTTTCTGCAGCCCTGTAGGAACCCCTGGAGCTAAAAACAGAAAAAATCCAAATGCCCATATTTCCCAAACTGCACCAAACAAAGAATTTTTATTTGGTATTCAGCATCCTTTGGACCAGTAGAATCAGTTTGGCCCAAAAATCTCAGTCGGTTGTGTCATGGGGTGCCATATGGGTTAATGGAAAATGCTGAATCGGCACTTTTCAAAAATAAAAAAAAATTGTTTCTCCAGATCTTTCGATATTTGGTATATAACATCCTTAGAGGATCTAATTCAAGTTTATGCAAATCATGTCTCTGAGTTCTTAACCTTGTGCAGTAAGTGAAAAATTCATCAAAAATCTTCTTCGAATCCACCATTCAGAATCTTTTGATATTAGATGTACAGAATCCTTATGGGGATCAAATTGTTGCTATGAATGCTTCCATGTTTGATTCATAACATATTAATAAGGATGATTTACAAGTTTATTCAAATCAAACCCCTGGGAGTCATACTTAGGGGTTTCGTCAGATGTTAACAGTGTGGGTGATTGGGAAAAACAATACAAGAATTTTCATCTCCCAAACGACTGCTCCAAATGCTTCCATGTTTGATATAATTTCATTGGAAGGTTGATTCTCATGATCTGTCGGCTAAACCCCTTGGGTCTAATGTGTGTTTTTTGCATATAAAGTTTTTCCACTTTATGATTTCACAAGTTCAGACATTCAGCAACTATATTCTGTCGGCTGCTGAGCTGGTAGCCTTCAGAAATTGTTTAGCGCACCAACGAAGTTGTGTGAGCTTATGTCATGACCTGAGGCACGTCGGTGTCAACAATTGTGTTAAAGTTATTGTAAGAGTCGACTTTGACTTTCCCACCTTACTATGCACCTCATTCTGTTTCTATGGCTTATAATTACCCACAGATCCTTACCCAGTGATATTTTTTCGATTTTTATGTGTACCCATACTATGTATGGTACACATAATGCCGGCATCCGGGGTGACCATCCGTCGTTCGTCCATCCTTTGTCCATCTGTCTGACCGTCTGTCCGTCCATCCGTCTGTCCGTATCCATTTCTTTGGCATTCGATAACTTGAAAAATATTGCTTTGATTGTCTAGTTACTTTATATTTGTGTTCAGGTTACTGATTTGCCGAGCTGTATAGTGTTTGGTGTAAATCTGATGATTTGATCCCGAAATATTAACCCTTTACCCTTCAAATTGAAAATTCCTCCAATCCCTTTGGCATTCGATAACTTGAAAAATATTGCTTGGATTGTCAAGTTACTTTATATTTGTGTTAAGGTTACTGATGTACAGAGCTGTATAGTTTTTGGTGTAAATCTGTTATTTTGATTCTGAGATATTAACCCTTTATCCTTCAAATTGAAAATTTCTCCAATCCCTTTGGCATTCGATAACTTGAACAATATTGCTTGGATTGTCAAGTTACTTTATATTTGTGTTCAGGTTACTGATGTGCCGAGCTGTATAGTTTTTGGTGTTAATCTGATAATTTGATCCAGAGATATTAACCCTTTTTATCCTTCAAATTGAAAATTCCTCCAATCCCTTTGGCATGAGATTACTCAAAAAAGATCGATCCGATTGTCATGTTTCTTTATATATTTATTCAGGTTACTGATGTGCTGTGCTGTATAGTTTTTTATGTAAATCTGATAATTTGATCTGGAGATATTAACCCTTTATCCATCAAATTAGACACTCCTCCAATCCATTTCTATATGTACCCATACCTTGTATGGTGTACATAATGTCAGCATCCGTGGTGGCCCTCCGTCATACAGCTTTCTACTAGTTGCGCGTATGGGTACACATCTGACGATTTCATCGATCTATTTTTGGAGAATGTTTTTGTAAGTATGGACTTAGAGAAAATTTCTGACCTGTTTTGCTTTTCATGAGTGGAAGCTACCACCGGTATATTTCATATATGTGTTAAATGCATCAATATAAGACAACATTAACCCTTGGCCGGACATTTTTTGGAGATTTTGGACTTTTTTAATGCAATGTTTGACTTTTTTGTAAGTGTGGACTGAGAAAAATTGTGACCTGTTATGCTATACATGTACATGATTGGAGGCTACTACTGGTATGCTGTGGCTTTTATATTTCATATACATGTTAAATGCATCAATATAAGTCCACATTAACTCTTGACTGGACATTTTTTGCAGATTTGTAATAAGCCTAGGTTTATTGCATGCCATGCGTTGGTGAGCTAATGGGGATGGACATCCCTCCCCCCATCTTGTTTTTCTAGAGTTATGTGCTTTTCCCCACTTTTTTCAACTTAGAAACCCTTGGCAGGGGATACCAATGGCATTGCACCTTGCCTTGTTTTTATACGCCCATTTAAAAAACGGTCGTCTTATGTTATCAGTTTGTCTGTCTGTCCGTCTGTCTGTCTGTCTGTCTGTCTGGGCCAACATTGGGGGTTTAGGGGATATTATTATTAGGGGCTACCTCCAAATTAAGGTAGTGTTAGGGTTAGGAGTGGGGTGGGGTTAGGGGTAGCCCCAGAGTAGGGCTTAAGGTTGGGGAGAGTTAGGGTTAGGGTCAGGGGTGGGGTTTTAGTTTTAGTAGCCCCTAAACTGAAAAATAGCTCCTAATTCTATTGGTTTGGCTAGGGTGGGGGTTGGGTCAGGGGTGGGGTTAGGGTTAGGGGTAGCCCCAGAGTAGGGCTTAAGGTTGGGGGGTTAGGTCCCGGGGTGTGGGTGGGGGTTGGGGTCTGTGGTGGGCTTTTAGGGTTTAGGGTCAGGGTGGGGTAGGGTTAGGGTGTGGTTTTTGGGTGGAGGGGTGGGGTTAGGGTTAAATATAAGTTCTAGGGTGGAGGGGTGGGGTTCTGGGTAAAATAAGGTTTTGGACATACAAAATGTTTTTTTGGTAGCACATAAACCCGAAATGTTGGAGCATCTGTCTGTCCATCTGTCTGTCCATAAACAATTTGGTTTCCGTTCATTTAAAGTCGAACGCCTTGACGGATCGACATCAAACTTTCAGAAGTTGTTTTAGCATTAAAATACAGGTGAAGTTCGATATTGGTGTTTCTCAGTCCATCTGCTGCAGAGATATGGCCCTTTGAAAACAAAATTTTTCTAAAAAAAATTGGTTTCCGTTCATTTAAAGCTGAACACTTTGACGGATTGACACCAAATTTTTCAGATGTTGTTTTTAGCAATGAAATACAGGTCAAGTTCGATATTGGTGTTTCTCAGTCCATCCACTGCAGAGTTATGGCTCTTTGAAAACACAATCTTTCGAAAAAAATTGGTTTCCCTTCATTTAAAGTCGAACACCTTGATGGAGCGACATCAAACTTTCAGATGTTGTTTGTAGTGATAAATACAGGTCAAGTTCGATATTGGTGTTTCTCAGTCCATCTGCTGCAGAGTTATGGCCCTTTGAAACCACAATTTTTGAAAAAAAAATTGGTTTCCGTTCATTTAAAGCCGAACGCCTTGACGGATTGACACCAAATTTTTCAGATGTTGATTTTATACACCCGTTTGAATAACGGGACGTATTATGTGAATGGTCTCTCCACCCGTCTGTCTGTCTGCCCGTCCATGGACACATTTCGTTTCCGGACGATAACTTTAGTTGTAATGGCTTGAGCTGAGTTAAATTTGGCATGTGGATTTAGTATGACAAAATACAGGATGGGTTCGATTTCCATTTCTAGCGGCCCATTTGCAGTAGAGTTATGGCCCTTTATTTATGGGAATTTTGCCCAACTTTTCGTTTCCGGATGATAACTTTAGTTTGCCTTGACCGATTTATTTCAAATTTTCAGTTTTTGGTTTTTGACCACAAAATACAGCTCAAGTTCACTTTTGACCACAATCTCATATACCTTTCCAGAGTTATTCCCCTTGAATGATTGCAAATTTGTGGATTTTGTGGTTTCCGGATGATAACTTTAGTTTGCCTTGACCGATGTTTTTCAAATTCTCAGATTTTGTTTTTGACCACAAAGCACAGCTCAAGTTCACCTTTGGCCATAATCGCATGTACCGTTCCATAGTTATTCCCCTTGAATGATTGCAGATTTGTGAATTATGTGGTTTCCGGATGATAACTTTAGTTTGCCTTGACTAATTTGTTTCAAATTCTCAGATTTTGTTTAAGACCACAAAGCACAGCTCAGGTTCACTTTCGGCCAAAATCGCATGTACCTTTCCAGAGTTATTCCTCTTGAATTTGTGCATTTTGTGTTTTCCGGATTATAACTTTAGTATGGCCAAACTGTTGGACATAGAATGCATCAAATATTTGGTTTCCGGATGATAACTTTTATTATTTGTTTTCCGATTGGTTCCAAACTTGGTATGTTGTTTAATCACAACAAAATACAGGTCAAGTTCGAATATGGGGTTGGTCCAAACAATTTTCACCCTCACCCCGATCCTTACCCCAACCCTTCCAAAATACAAAACGGGCGTATATTGTCCCGCTACTCAGTGCTCTTGTTGATAGTACAAAGATTTCCGTACCAAGTGCAGCTTGAAGACTTACTGTCACTGAAAATAAGAAGCAGTTGATAGATAATAATTGTCAACCATTTGAGTTGCAACAAAAAGTTCACTGTGAAAACACAACCAAACACAAACACAATTTGTTCATAACTGGCAAAATATGGCCCCAAGAGAGATTAATACCAGTGTTGTCATAGACAGACAAGATGACAACTAGCCATGAGGCAGCTGACTATATCATTGTCCAGCAGGCAATCCAAATTGAAAGAATAATTATGTTACCATCCTAGCTGATGACACAGATGTGTATACATAACTTTTGATTCATTCTGTGGAACAGAATATGACATCTGCTACCTTCATAGAATCTCCTGTAAAAGAATGGTCTGCAGTGTATATCTGCACAACTGTTGAGAAGCATCAGGATATCATCCCAAACCTACTTGCTGCTCATGTGATCTCTGGTTGCGATGCAGTTGCTGACGGTTACGGTGTATGCAAAGGCCGTGTGCTCAAAGTTTTGAAAGCCAATGGGGAATCATTGATATCA
The DNA here is from genome assembly GCA_031216915.1 of Pictodentalium vernedei. Taxonomy (NCBI): domain Eukaryota; kingdom Metazoa; phylum Mollusca; class Scaphopoda; order Dentaliida; family Dentaliidae; genus Pictodentalium; species Pictodentalium vernedei. The sequence goes on from CM062295.1 coordinate 194,314,928, forward strand.
GTTGGTGATATGAAAGTTCCCTGGGCCGATGTTTTGGGCAGGCCACAGGATTCATGTGTACCTGCTATAGGAGCAAGACATCAAGTACCAGTCAAGTGCATCTCTAAGCAGATTGGAAGATTGCCTTAGACATGGATCCACCTAACTTGGATACAATGGACTTCAGCTTCATCAGAGGTAAAAACTCAAGGTCAAAATTGCGTCTCACTGTTCCAACAAACATCAAAGGTAGCATTAGCACCTGACACAGGTTTGTGGATGATAAGATATTCAAGTTCGAGTCAGCTGCTAGGTGCAGCTGCAGTGCTTCAAGATTGGTGTATACCATATTTTGTTCCAGTTATGGAACACTTGAATGTTGTAATAAACAAACTTTTTTGAGTGGTGAGAATCAGCCCACAGAGATGAATGAGTTTCTCAAAGCAAGCCCACCTCCAATAACTTAGACTCAGACGTAATATGTAGATGTGTATATAGTTCTTAATTCATCAACTTTCAATCATCTTGAAACCATGTCACATTGTAGTATCACCATATTCCCTTTAATCCCACCTAATTCTTTTCTGAGATTCATGATCAACCTCTACGAGAATACATCTCTTGTTCTGATTTGGTACATCTGCCGCATCATTTTTAGCTCAACTTTGGCGAAGCCAAATTTGAGCTTATGCCATGGCCAGTCGTCCGTCTGTCCGTCAACAATTCAATACGACTCGGGCTAGAGGCCGCATTTATGAACCGATCTTTACGAAACTTCTTGGGTACTTTTGTTATGACCGTGGGACGAGAACGAGTGTTTTTGGTTCCGATCCAAAATTCAAGTTGGCCGCTGGCAGCCATTTTGTACAAAATTAGGTGAAATCAGTTTTTTGTGCAGAACATCCATATGAAAGCGCTGATTTGAATAATTTTTTGTATGAATGTTTAGTACCATGGGATACATCACATATAATACGTTTTTTTTTTCTTGTGCATAAATTATGCAAATTAGACTAACTTTGATGTTTTTTGGTGTTACTTTCAGCACTGTAAGCGCAAATGCCAATACGGCTCAGGCTAGAGGCCGTATTTATGAACCGATCTTTACGAAACTTCTTGGGTACCTTTGGCATCACTGTGGGACGAGAACGAGTGTTTTGGGGTCCGGTCCGAAATTCAAGATGGCCGATGGCAGCCATTTTGTACAAAATTAGGTGCAATCAGATTTTTGCCCAGAACTTCCATATGAAAGTGCTGATTTGAATAATTTTTTGTGTGAATGTTTAGTACCATGGGATACATCACATATAATATGGGTTTTTTTCTCGTGCAGAAATTATGCAAATTAGATGAAGTTTGATTTTTTCAGTGCTACTTACACACAGTAAGTACACATGTCAATATGGCTTGGGCTAGAGTCTGCATTTATGAACCAATCTTCACGAAACGTCATGGGTACCTTTGTTATCACCTTGGGACGAGAACGAGTGTTTCTGGGTGCGTTCTAAAATTCAAGATGGCTGCCAGTGGCCATTTTGTACCGAAATTAGGTCTAATCAGTTTTTTTGTACACAACTTCTATATGGCTCAGGCCGATATTTACGAAACTTCTTGGGTACCTTTGTTATCACCGTGGGATGAGAACAAGTGTTTTTTGGGTAAGGTCCAAAATTCAAGATGGCCACCAGCAGCCATTTTGTACCAAAATTAGTGCAATCAGTCTTTTGTACAGAACTTCTGTATGAAAGTTCTGATTTGAATAAATTTTTGTATGAATGTTTAGTAACATGGAATACATCACATATAATACAGGGTTTTTTCTCGTGCAGAAATTATGCAAATTAGATGAACTTTGATTTATTCAGTGCTACTTATACACTGTAAGTGCACATGTCAATACGGCTCGGGTTAGAGGCTGTATTTATGAACCGATCTTCACAAAACTTCTTGGGTACCTTTGTTATTACCTTGGGACGAGAACGAGTGTTTCTGGGTGCCGCCCAAAATTCAAGATGGCTGCCAGTGGCCATTTTGTACCGAAATTAGGTCCAATCAGTTTTTTGTCACAACTTCTATACAGCTCGTATTTATGAACTGATCTTCACGAAACTTCTTGGGTCCTTTTGTTTTCACCTTGGGACAGGAACGAGTGTGTTTTGGGGTGCCTTTGTTATCATTGTGCTATGAGAACAAATATTTTGGGGTTCAGTCAGACCCACTCTCGTACTCAAAGATTTCTTTTCTAGTTTAGCATCTGACTGTCACCCACCTTTACAATACTTTACCTATACATTTGTTACAGGCTACAGTCAGTATTTATGTACAGACCGTGTTACAATACTTTATATGTACCTTTGTTATCAGGTCATTATGTAGATGTTTGTCATTGCTGTGTCACAAACTATACATGTACATGTCTTAACAAGTTGAGCTACAGTGTCATTGACACTTTCATTTGTTCATTTTTTCCCTGCTTATTATATACATGGTTCTCTTCTGAATGGAGAATTCTTTGGACTGCTTTCTTCAATCATGAATTCCTCTTGTCCCCTGATATTGAGTCACCAAAGTGGTTTAGCGATCTGCTATTCTATTACATGGCTATCTGAATTGATCCTCCCTGGTGATGGTGGTCTCAATTCCTGTATATCTTCTGTAGTCACATTGCAGCTTATGTAATTCTCTTAAGAGGTACATCTTCTGAACAAACGAAAACATTGGTCAAAGATGCCCATTTCTTATCAACCTACCTCACAATTGTTTACAACAGGCTTGCACAACAGTGGAAGTCCCTAACTTGGAAGTATACTCCTAGTACTAATCCACGTCTTCTGGTACCAGTGCGCAGACACATAACCAATGTGTCATTCTTTTTTCTTCCACCATCTTAGGAAGATGCGTTTTCATTTACTCTCATACAGTGATAATTCAGCTCATTTACACTATGTTCCTATGCTGAATTATGGATCTGCTGACCGTTGAATAATACATGGCTGTGTTTTTGTATATTCTTGTTATATTCAACCACATTTTTTTGTCATATATATTCTCAGTGTTCGCTCATGACTTTTGTGTACCGTGTGGTTCTGTCTTTGTTTTTTGTTAATATATATATGCTATCCTTTTGGATATTGCTTTTGGAGTTAGGTGTCAGTGGGGGCTGTTCTGGCAGCATTTCTCTCCTCTGTTGAGGGTCGAATTTCTGCCTTTTGGGACTCTTTTGGATTTTTGGGTTCTTTTGTGTTCCCACCGGGCCTTTATTTCCTGCCACCTTCCTCTAGTAGTTGGGGGTGTTCTGCTTCTTATTTCTGTTGGGTTCACCACCCCTTCTACTTCTCTCACCTCTGTTATGCCCAGGACAGTTCCTTGTGGGCAATGCCTTTGCCGAAGCATGTTGAGGATTCTCATGCTTCATGCTCCACATGTAATGGGTATTCTTCTGATCAACCCTGTGGGCTCTGTGGGTCTTGGTTGTCCACCTTTTGGGCATCCGTGAACCATGTGGTGCTTTGTTTGTGGCCGTTCTTCCCACACCAAGGGAAAGGGGAACGCTGTCATTCGGGGCCTCCCAACATGACTACATCTGGTGAGAGTTCTGCCCCCTCTGTGGGGGATTTTCAGTCTATTCTTGTAGTGGATACTGTGGGAGCTGTTGAAATGTCCGGTGAAGAGATGCCTGGTTTCGGGACTGTTGTCCCTTCCCAGTCAACATCTAAGGCTGTCACTAAGTTTGTAACTCCTCCTTTGGAACCAAGCTCAGTTGCTCTCTCTGCTTTTCCACTAGTTTCAACAGCTTGCGACGTATCTTCTGCAGCTGCTGCTCCATCTGTGCATTATCATTCCTACGATTCTGCCAATCTGTCAGTCTGCCAGACTTTGATGGTCTTGGATCAGGACTCCTTCTCCCTAAAGCTTTCCAGACTTTCGAGTCCCTGTTGGGCTTATCCAGACAGATTCTAGTCATGTTTTCTCTCACGGATCACGTCGTCTCTGCTTTGGCTGCTTATCTGCCTCCAGATAAGTTTGACGACATACAGGCTCCTTTGCATGTGATCTATAAGGCACCCATGCATCTTTCTTACACGGATGCCTGTACCATGGCTAATTTAGAATTAGTTTGCCATAACTCGGAGTTGGACACAAGCCATTTCCTTACTAAAGGGTAGCGTGCTGCTCTTCGATCCGCTTCTCTGGCGGGTCCACGACTATTCCATCGTTCTGTGGCGGCGGTCTGGGATGACGTCCCGTGTCCTTCCAAAGATCAGCTGTTGCTTTGTCAGCTTGATCTGCCTTCTGTTGAGGGGCCCTTCCAAGCCTAACAAACAACCTTCTGCTTCCTCTGTGAAGCCAAGGGCTGATCCTCCTGCTTCCGCTTCTTCCTCTTACTCATGTGGTAAGGTAAGCGTCGGCAGACCAGACAGAGGTCTCAGGATCCTTCTACTAGTAGAGGAGGTGGTTTCTCCTCTCACAGGCCTCACTGGGGGTTGAAATGAAGGTCCTCACCTTGATTCATCCCAGGTTGGAGGAAGGATATCAGAGTTTGCAGACTGTTGGGCCACGATTACATCTGATCCTTGGATGTTAGATGTTGTTCGGTCAGGTTTGTAGATAACCTTTTGGAGGCACCCCACTCTGTTGAGGGTGCCGCTTCCAACCCAAGTTCCTTCAGATGGTTCACGTCGGGAATTTTTGATCATGGAGATAGACAATCTCCTGTCAAAGGGGTTGATCAAGGTTGTCAGGAACATTCATTCAGGGGGATTTTATTCCCGCCTGTTCTTGGTGCCGAAGGAGGATGGCTGACTCTTACCGGTTATTGATCTGAGTGTCCAGAACCAGTCTATCATTGCTCCCAAGTTCCACATGGATACTTTCATTCACCAGGGAGATTTCGCTTCCAGCATTGACCTGCGAGACGCTTACTTTCACGTTTGAATTCATCGGACATTGTGAAAGTATCTCATGTTTTTCTGGGGCGAGTTTACCTGTTCAAGGCCATGCCTTTCGGCCTCAACCTGGCTTCTTGGGCCTTCACCCTACTGATGTCGCATTTGATAGACTTCCATCGCACACAGTCCAGGGTGACTACTTCGGCATATCTGAACGATATTCTCCAGAGGCACTCCAATGCTGCTCGGACCTGGTCCCTTCTCAGTCGTTTTGTCATCTGGGGGATGGACTTCCGAACTCAGCTGAATACGGTGCCGGTTCTCTGGGTGAGGGCAGTGATTCTCTCGGCTTTCAACCTGACTCTGACCCAGACCACGTCCGTGACAACTTGGAGTATTCTCCGGTTGCTGGGTCTCTACGGTTCAGTGACGGATCTCATTCCTTTTGGTCGGCTGCATGTCAGACCTCTCCAACATTTTCTGCTCAATCATTGGAGACCGAATGCCGATCCTCTGGATCTGGTGCTTCAGTTACCAGCATCTGTCAGTCATCACTTTCTTCCCTGGATGGATGTTCAGTGGATTATCAGAGAGTTTCGTTGTCCCACATCTGATCGTGTTCTGACGGTGATCCCTTCATGGGTTTTGCAGCTGACCCCAAGATGGAATCTTTCATTCTGCTTTGCTTCGGGAGGTGGGGGGACGCCATTCGAACCATTATCCCAGGTGGATATGTGTTTTTTCACATACAAGATGGCTTTTCTGATGGCTTTTGCTTTAGCCAGAAGGGTTAGTGAGCTTGTCGCCCTCTCAGTTGATCCGGCCTTTTTCAGGAGCTCTGCCAACAGTGTTACTTTTACCACTGACTTCTTCTTTTTGGCCAAACATCAGATACCAGACTCTACTCCACCTCCTATCTGTATCAGGGCTCTTCTCTCTATTGAGGGTAATCACCCTTTGCTCTGTCTGGTTTGTGCAATTCACATTTACTTCAACCAGACACAGTTTATTAGGAAAGGCAGGAAACGATTCTTTCTGTCTGTTATCCCTGGTCAACAAAAGATCTCTCCTCAATCCATTTCTAGATGGATTTGTCTTGCTATTCATGGGTCGTACGCTCATCTATTGACTGACAATTATATTACCAATCGCATTTCTGTCCACAAGGTGCATGGATTGTCTACCAACCGGGCTTATGCTAACTCTGTCAAGTTGTCGCATGTTATGCAGGCAGTCTACTGGAGAAATGCTTCAACTTTCTTCACCTTCTACCTGCGTCAATTGCAGGAGTAGTCTGAGGACCTTTTTTCTTTAGGCCTTCTTTCTTCTGCTCAGGCTGTTATCAACCCTAGCCATTATGCTTCTTCCAAGGTCAGTCCCAGCCCTGTGCTTGGTTACTCTCCTTTCTGTCTGTGTGTTACACAGAGCCATACACCTCATCTCTCATTGTTGTTTACTACTGTCTGTGATGCTATGGTTTTATAGGTCTAGGGAACTCTTCTTCTATCCATGGTTCCAGTGCAGTCGGGTTATGTGGGGTTGGTTATGTGATTCCATCCTCCTATTGTCTATTCAGCCTGTTGTAAACAGTTGTGAGGTAGGTTGATAGGAAATTTAAATTTTATAGTAAATTTCCTTTCATAGTATACCTACCACAATTGATTCAAATGGAATGACATGTTGGTTATACATCTGCGCACTGTACCGGAAGCCGTGGATTAGTACTAGAAGAGTTCCCCTACTGGGTGTGCACCGTTGCACTCGACCCAGTTTTGGCTTATTTTTTCTTGGTGCTTTTGCACCTTGTTTTCTTTCCCAAAACGCTTGGGAAAGAACAAAATAGAGAGTATACTTCCGAGTTAGAGATTTCCACTGTAGTGCAAGCCTGTTACAAACAACTGTAAGTATAAGAAAGGAAATTTACTACAAAATTTAATTTACTGATGGTCATTTGTTGAAATTAACCAAAAAGCAATTTCGTGCCACCATCTTGGTGACCGTTTTTGAAACCATTTTCAAACATTCAGATGAACAGCTATTGTGATTACTCTGTCAGTTGTCCATCCATCATCTTTTGGTGTTCTTGACTTTTCCTTCAAAACCACTGGACCGATTTCAATTAAATTTGAGGTGATTCTTTGTTCTGACATCGCATTTTGTTTTTGTTCAAATCAACATGCCTGGACCCAGATGGAGGGGGTGTGGGAAAATGCTTCCAAATTTAAAAAAAAATCTTCTCATAAACCAATGGGTACAATGACTCTTCTCTCTATTGAGGGTACTGAGCTTCCTTTTGAGATGTAGAATCAAATTTGTTCACATCAAGGTTCTGGAGCAAAATTTGTCTTTGTAATGGGAGGGACAAGATTTTCAGCCCTGCCCAAAATATCTATTTTCTGAACCCATGAGCTAATTTGAACCAAATTTGATATGTGGTATTATTAGCTCCCCTGACTGAAAGTCAGGTGGAGCTTAAATGATCACTTTTTGTCTGTCGTCTGCTGCCAGTCCCTCTGTTGTTTGTCATCTGCCCGGCATGAACTTTACATTATCGACTTCTCCTCATAAGCAGCACGGGAGAATCAAACCCAATTAGATATGTATGTTCCATATCATATGTCAAATTCAAGTTTGTTCAAATAAAGTTGCACCAAAAGGGGTGTAATTCTATTAGGACCCCACAAATTTTGTTTTAAAAATTAAAAAATGGTTTCAAAGTTGGTCACTTCTCCAGAACAACCAATCAGAATCTTTTGATACTTGGTGTACAACATCCTTCGAGGGGTCAGATTCAGGTTTGTTCGATACAAGTCCTTGGGTTCATATTTTAACTCTTTACCCAACGTAACAGCCAAAACCGGACAACTCAATTCTAAAAAATCGCCAATTAATTTTCATTATTTTTCCATTATTTGTCTCAAAAACATAGGTTATGACCCCTCATTGGAACGAACTCGTTCCATTGAGGGGTCATAACCTATGTTTTTGAGACAAAAAATGAAAACAATTCGTTATTCAAGAATTTTTTTTTGCAAGTGTTGGCTGCTTTTCATGTTAGGTAAAGGGTTAACTTGGTACAATATGAGGAAATGTATTTAAAAATCTTCAGATCCTCCAGTCAAAATCTCTTGATATTTGGTATACTGCACCTTCATGGGGTAGTGGGGGGTGCTTCAGCTTGAAGTTTGTTCAAGTCAAGTACCAAGAGTCATCTTTGGGTTCCCTGTTGAACCCCGAAAGTTAAATTGGTGTAATTCATCAGTCAGAATCTTGGTATTGGATATGTAGCATCCCAAGTGGGGTGAGATTCAAGTTTGTTCAAACCAAGTCCCTGGATTCATATTTGGGCTCTCTATGGGGACCCGAATTTCAGCTGTGCAATATGAAGAAATTTAATTAAAAACTATGCTCTTCAGATCTGCCAGTCAAAATCTCTTGATTCTGGTATACTGCATCTTGGGGGAGGGGGGAGGGGGTGGTGGTGAGAATGAAATTTGTCCAAATTAAGTCCCTGGAGCCATATTTGTGCTCACTGTGGGAGCCTAAATTTTCATTCGCTGTAACCTGAGGAATATTGTTTAAAAATTTTCTTCTTCCGATCCATCAATCAGAATCTTTTGCTATTTGGTGTGTGGCATCCTCAGTGGGGTGAGATTCAAGTTTGTTCAAATCAAGTCCATAGGTTCATATTTGGACTCCCCATGAGAACCCAAATTTTAACTTAGAGCAATAGGAAGAAGTTTATTGAAAAAATCTTCCTCTTCAAATCTACAAGTCAAATTCTCTTGATATTTAATATACTGCATTTTTAGATGGATTAGCTTTAAGTTCCCTAAGTCCTATTTGGGCTCACTATGGGAGCTTGAATTTTAACATGGTGAAACATGAGGAATATTTTAAAAAAAAACTTTCATCAGATGCAACAGTCAAAATCTTTTGATATTTTGAATGCAACATCCTGAGTGGATTGAGATTTAAGTTTGTTCAAAGCAAGTACCTGGGTTCATATTTAGGTTCCCTGTGGGTATGTAAATTTAGTGCATTATGAGGAATTTAAAAAAAAAATCAGATCCACAAGTCAGAATCTTTTGATGATTGGTATAGATCCTCCTTAGGGAGGGCAAGAGTCAAGTTTGTTCAAAGCAAGATACTGTGATCATATTTGGGCTCCCTTTGGGAACTTGAACTAAAACTCTAACTTAATGCAATGTGAAGGATATACTTTGAAAATCCTCTTCTTCAGATTCATCATTCAGATTCTTGTGATATTTGGTTCACAGTATATTTAATGGTGTCGAAGTCCAGTTTGTTCAAATGAAGTCCCTGGATTTATATTGGGGCTATCTATGGTATAGTATACTACTCAAAGTTTGCTAAGCACCACATATTTGACACAACATTGTGAAATTTGCTTGTGACATATTTGCAATATTTTTGGTGGATATGATTGAGGAATGTATTGAGATGGTCCCCAGTGTTTTCATTAGCTCTCTTGACAGGCAGATTTTTCGTGACAGTCATGGAAAGCATGTACCCCTTGATTTTCAGTATGTTTTCGTGTACTGTCTACATGTACATGACATATGTAGGGTATTCAGTCTTCATTGCAACACCATACAGTGATCACCAGAGCCTGGGCAAGATTTCAGCAGTAAGGCACACCAGTAAGACAGCATGGTGGTGGCAGAGACAGGCAACATATGTAGCTGAAGACCGGTTTTTGATCATTCAGGCCCGTAGGAACTGCTTTGCCACAGCAACCCAGCTTCGCAGTGACCTTCAGAATGCATGCGGGGTAAATGTTTTGACGCAGACTATCCGGGCAAGGTTGCACGAATGTGGTCTCCGATCGAGAGGACCATGTATTTGCATTCTGCTGTCCTAGAACCACTGCTAGGCATGATATGAATGGGCCATGGACCACGTTGGATGGACCAGAGAAGATTGGCGATCTGTCCTTTTTACAGTTGAGTAAAGGTACTGCCGAGACCACATTGCTGAGCATGACTGCTATGGTAGAGGGTCAATCATGATCTGTGGCGGCATCAGCAGAGATGGACATACAGAGCTCTGTGTCCTTGAATGTGGTACATTGACTGCACAACGGTATATTGATGAGATCCAGGATGTCCATGTCAGATTGTATGCAGGTGCATTGGGTGATAGATTCATTCTGATGGACGATAGTGCTCGTTCTCATGTTGCCCATGCTGTCGGGGAGTAAGGACAGAGGGAGGGGATTGAACGTATGGACTGGCCAGCAAGATCCCCTGACCTATCCCCTGACCTCAATCCAATCGAACATTTCTGGAATGAGTTGCAGCTTGCAATTTCAGCCCGTACAGTCCAGCCAAGAAGTGTCCAGAAGCTTGGTGCCATGCTGGTCCAAGAATGGAACAACATCCCACAAAGGACCACCAGGAACCTGTTTGGGAGCATGAGAAGGCATTGTCAAGCTATAATTAACAGTAATGGGTCTCATACTCGATATTGAACCCATATCAGTTCGCTCCGTCATCAACTTTTTGGCAAATTGGAAAATTTCCTCTTTTACCAATAATATCCATTTTCCATGGTTATCAAATTCAAAAGCTAAAAAATAATGTCAAACACAAATAAAATCTTAATTTCTGTGCTTAAATCATTAAAGATATAATTAAATAAAAAATATGTGCACTTTTCATAACAGTATTTCAACGAAAACGTAAAACAGGTAGTTGGATATACTTGGTGCTTAGCAAACTTTGAGTAGTATATATTAACATGTAGGTGCTGAATGTGAGCTTAAATCCTTCTTGGAACAAATTTATCAGGTGAGCCAGGGGCAGATCCAGGGGGGGGGGGTGCTCTGGGTGCTCGAGCACCCCCCCCCCCCCCCCCCCCCCCACACACACACACACACACACACACACACATGCCTACTCACTACTCACAGTCATCCAAGAAAATTTGAATTTGCAGACATTCTGAAAGAGTGAGAACTTCATCCCAATCACAAGTGTTACTGTAATAAGCATACGCGATTACTGTATTTCTGATCCAGCCTCCAATAATCAATTTATCTTGAAGATTTAATTTCAATAAAATGTAATTGTTATAAGAATGTGCCTGGAATTTAACCAGTTACCAATCACAGCTTTTCCCAAAATTGTGAATTTCTTAAAAACATTTTTTAAAATATGCCAATATCCATACAAATATGGATGGCATTTGAATCAGTTGATGAGCTGATTCCAATGTCATCCATATATTTACGGTCTTATGGACAAAGTTTCCACATATATCAGCTCTGTTCGTAAATATATCTTTGTTCAGCTGAATCAGTGATGCTATAGTGACGTTCGCCTTCAGCAATAGTTTTACACTATGACAGATGATTGAATGGGACAATTTAATATTTAACAAAGAGCATTTGACACTGGTGAATGATTCACCAATGTTAAATGCTCTTTGTTAAATATTAAATTGTCGCAACAGTTGAACTTGGTGGATAATGCCTACAGGCATTCTCTAGTAAACTGAAACAATTTAATGTTACAGAGCAACAGGACATCTAGTATCCAGACTTATTTCTTCGATAACATGAATAAAATAATTAAGCTACTTACCAGTTAAGATCAGTTGATGGAACAATGTATTTACACAGTGTACAAGTTTGTGCATTCACATACCACGGTAGAAGCGCACAAACTGAGACAGGACTTGGGTGTTTCAGAAGCGGATCCAGGATTTTGAAATAGAGGGATGTCGCCCTCTATACTTATATGGTCACAAACTGTTGTGATGCAAGTGTGCACATACTATTAATTTATAGTACGCACTGGCTTCAATTAGTTTATTAGAATTGACTGGGGCGTGCCTTTGCCTTTGGCACGCTCCAGTCAATTCTAACAAACTAATTTTCAACGACATATACTTTTTATATCTTATTAATAGACGGGGACGCACGCCTCTATTTTCTCAGAAATGATTTCTGAGAAAATAGAGGGGTGCACACCATGTGCGCCCCCATCTAAATCTGCCTTTGGGGTGTTTAACATTTAAATAGTATATGCATCTCAAAGTTGACCAGAAGAAATGTGACCCCCCCCCCCCCCAGCCACTCACCCAGTGGCACCCACCCATCCACACATTCACCCACCTACACACACTCATACTTCTTGGAACTTCTGTCGCCCCTGCGTACAACAGGTATGTCATGGTGAAAATTATTATGTTTCTTCCAGGCAATTCCCGCATTTCAGTTAATTTGATGCAAAATCCAGGGGTGATTATATTTGCTTTTTGGTAGGTAACAATTTCGAATGATTATTTTGTTTTTCATTGGGCAGTGTCAGTACCATAATTGTTTTTACCAAATTTCAAGCTAAATCGGCAGAAAATAGGTTTAAGAGAAAAGACAAATATATGACCAGGATACGTCTCAGATAGCATCTGATGGGTTCCTAATACAAAATTTTTTCTGGGGGAGGACCCCAAGACCCCCCGCTAATTGCTTCATGCCTTCGGCGCTCGCAAGGACGGCTCAGAGCGCCGTCACACTGCGCGTTTTCGGCGCTTGCCGACCAGCAATAGCACCCCCTCTTATAAAATCCTGGATCCACCCCTGTGAGCAATTAAGGTCTCTTGGAGCCTCTTGTTGAGTCATAAGTACTTGATTCATGCAAAAAGTTTCCTGCATCCTTGTGGTAACCCCTGGAGCTAAAAATATATATATTTTCAAATGCCCACATTTCCCAAACCTCACAGAACAGAGTTCTGTTGTTAGCTCACCTGACTGAAAGTCAGGGTGAGCTATTCTAATCACTGATCACTTGGTATGCTTGTTTGGGGTTACCTTTAGAATGGAAGCTATCGATTTTCTTCTATTTCCGTCAAAACATATTACTGCTGGCAGTGTTCTTTGAACTTAGTTTAGTCAGACCTCAATATTTCCCTTTGGCACACCCTACATGGCACATATATGATCGGATTGCTTTGAATCCTGGCATGCTTATTTGGGGTGACCTCTATCGTGTTTTTCTTCCTTTTCCGTCTAAAACAACCTCTGAACTTAGTTTAGTCAGGCATCAATATATTCCTTTGGCACGCCGTACAGGTCACATTTATGATCAGATCGGTTTGAAACTTGGCTTGCTTGTTTGGGGTTACCTCTAGATGGGAGCTATCAATTTTCTTCAATTTCTGTCAAAAAATGCTGCCGCTGGCAAGACCTTCGATGAACTTAGTGCAGTTATGCATCAGTATTTTCCTTTGGCACAACCTGCAGTGCACATTTTTGACCGGATCGCTTTGAAACTCCAGATGGGAGCTATCGATTTTCTTCTATTCCCATAAAAAAATATTGCAGCTGGCAACGACCTTTGAACTTAGTTTAGTCAGTAGAGACTGGCGGGTAACTGAGACCACAACTCGGTTTCGGTTGTGAAAAAAAAACTGCGAGTTGCACCGAAATTGCTGTCATTCAACCGATGTTACATTTTTTAAAATTAGTCATTCGTACAACGCATAATCTAGGTATCCTGGAACAATGGTTGAGCTCATTTGAAAATGCAGGCGTTATTTCTTAGAACTAACCCATATCATCCATGATCGGGTGGGGGGGGGGGGGGGGGTGGTGGAATGCGCCAAGCGCTGCGAACGGCTATCTACTGATTACAGAAACGAAAGTAGAACTTGGTAACCAACCGTGTGTACTATGTGAGAGTTACAAGTTTTCTTGAGTTAAAATGGCGACTAAAGATCTGAGTCCCGTGTACTATAACCTGAAATTAAAATTTTGCACCTGCAATGTTTGCAAAAGAGAAATATCTTCCGAACACGTAAATACTACCAACCTAATTTGACATATAGAGTCGATGCATAAACATTTACCCGAAGGTTAAAAAGTTACTGGATGAGAGATCATCTGCAAGAAATCGGCGAAAACGATCATCTGCAGTAAGCACTAAATTAGTTTGCCCAAATGTATGCGCACACAACGTGTAAACCCAGATGTGCTAGTGGTAAGATAGTAAAATGAAATATATGAGTTTTACTGCAACATTCTACTCTAAAATTGTCTCCGAACCCCTTGTCATACATTGCGTGTATATATTTATTTATAGCACAAAAGCACATGGAGATACGTTTTGTATACGCACTGATCGAAGGTGAATAATTCTTTTTCTATAGACACCTATGAAGTAATGGTTACAATACTCTAAATGATTTGCATTGGTGACAGTGTTAAAATTTTCTTGTCTCCGAATCTCATCAAGCTTATAACAGTCCTTAAAAATCATGGTCAGAGGCCTAAAGGTGCTTAAATTTGATTGTCTGATACCCTGCAATAATAATTTTGAATTATGAACAACCAATGAATTCAAGTTCACCTGGAAAAAAACATTCTGAGACTATCACTTCAAACTTCAACACGAGTTCACTGCTCCTTCACTTCACATTGTTGTTGTTGAAGGTCTTGAAAAGTGATGAATATCGTGTTGAGTTTCGTGTATTGATACTGAAAGCCTCCAGTCCTGGCCTGCAGTCTTGAAAATGTTATTGGAACAAGTGTAGTGTTTTTTTTAATTCTATTCAAACAGATACATAGAAATTACTGACAGTGGCCAGCAGGTGCATGGATATTGCATTCAAGTGAAGTCCAAATTCCCGAAATTAGTTGAGAATGCATAAAGTAGAAAAAAAACGAAAACCGGGTCTTCACCCCCCAAAAAACCGAAACCGAAGTGAAAAAATCACAATCATCAATCTCCATTAGTCAGACCTCAATATTTCTTGTTGGCTCACCCTGCAGGGAACATATGTGATTGGATTGCATTGAAACCTGGTATGCTTATTGGGGTGACCTCCAGATAGGATCTATTGATTTTCTTCAATGACCTTTGAACTTAGTTAAGTCAGGCATTAATATATTCCTTTGACACGCTCTATAGGGCACCTTTATGATCAGATAGGTTTGAAACTTGCTATGCTTGTTTGGGGTTACCTCTAGGTGGGTGCTGTTGATTTTCGTCGATTTCCATCAAAAAATGTTGCCGCTGGCAATAGCCTTCGATGAACCTAGTGCAGTTATGCATCAGTATTTCCCTTTGGAACACCCTGCAGTGCACATTTATGATTGGATGGCTTTGAAACCTGGTGTGCCTATTTGGGGTGACCTATAGATGGGAGCTATCCTCTTTCTTCTATTTTTTTTTAAAAATGTTGCAGCTGGCAACGACCTTTGAACTTAGTTTAGTTAGACCTTAATATTTCCCTTTGGCACACCGTATTGGGAACATTTATGATCGGATTGCATTGAAACCTTGTATGCTTGTTTGGGGTGACCTCTAGATAGGAGCTATTTATTTTCTTCCTTGTCCGTCAAAAAATGTTACCGTTGGCAATGACCTTTGATGAACTTAGTGCAGTTATGCATCAATATTTCCTTTGACACACCTTGCAGGGTGCATTTATGATTGAATCGCTTGGAAACTTGGTGTGTTTGTTTGGGGTGACCTCTATATAGGGGCTGCCTCTGACCTTTGAACTTAGTTTAGTCAGACCTCAATATTTCCCTATGACACACCCTTCAGGACACATTTATGATCGGATCACTTTGAAATTTGGTATGTCTGTTCAGGATGACCTCTAGATGTGATAGGTAGGATAATCTGTATGATTCTAGATGAGACTGTCCTATTTTGGTCACGATCAGTCAGCCGTGACTGCCAGATCGGCACATAACCTAGATTCCTTTAACAAAGTCTACGAGTCATATTTATGAAGGGATTTCATTGTAACTTCGTAGGATGACTTGTTTTGGAATGATTTTACTGTAACTTGATAACTTTAGCTATTGTTTCATAATCCTTTCATAAACATTGAACATTATCCTTTTCATCAAATGCTACACACAGTCAAGTTAAGCTACAGTATCATTGGCACTTTCGTTGTAGAAAAGTGATCAAAATTGGGCCCTCAAAGGTTAAATCTTCTTCACCAAAACCACTGGCCAAAATTTCAATGAAATATTGCGGGATGGTAATTAATTTGAACAACCTCTCCCATTGCATGCCTACCTGGTTGAGTATAATCTTAGCCCTGGTTGAGTGTAATCTTGACATTTATTCTGACCAAGAAGCTTTTTATTCTCAAAACCAATGTCAGTAAATGTTGTTGGATGCACAAAAGAGCTCATTATAGAAAAATACCAGGATATTCCATTTATTGCCCCATAATAAGCTGATGGACTAGGGTAATTCTCAGGTGTACCAAGGGATTATTGGTCAGTATTATGGCGTACCATGTGACTTTTCTGTAAGTGGCATACAGAACCCCTCATGTTTGTGCAAGTCTGTGGCCCTGGATTCTTCAATATCTGGGTAGTATTCCCATAACACCCTGTCCTCATCATTCATAATGCCAGATATGTATTATTGTGTTGTTACGTGGCATGCTGTTTGAACGAAAGTGTTAAATAGCAATTAATTCGCTAAAAAATATACAAATATGATGCCTCTGTGTTAGAATTGGTCACGGTATTGAAACAGGGGATAGAGGTATTTGGTTTATTTTATAACTGTAAACTATTTCTGTTAATGTTGAAATTTATTTTCCAGAAGAGTTGACAACACCAGTGACAACTGAAAAAAGATACACAAGTGAAGAAGAAGCTGGTAAGATTTTAATGCATCCTGTTATTATTGTGTTATTAGTTAACTCCTAGCACTCTGTTTACACTAGTGTTGGGAGGTTATGAAATTTGTCCATGGTTTCGGTTTCTACTTGGTTTTTTTAAAAAAGAGTTGACTCCAGTTTCGGTTTCGGTTTTTTTAGAGAAAAATATTCAAGTATTAAACACTATAAACACTTGGGTTTTCCCCAAATATTAGGTTTAATAAAAGTTCAAAGTGCAAGTGTACCTTCCCCTCTCTCTAAATTATGAGATTATATATAACACAGCACATGGACAGTGAACCATTAATCCAGAAGACAATGAAGATTGTTCATAGATATACAGCTGAATAGCATTGGGACCCCCCCCCCCCCCCCCTCCTCCACCACCACACACAAGACAAGAGAAAAATGTTGTGGTAGCAATGCACAACTTGGTTAACAAAAATGCTGAAGGTGTAATGTTGTGAAATGTCAGGCCAAAGAAAAAAAAATCCCTTTGTTTAGGGTAACCAGACCAACCCGAAACAAATATGCCGACCCTAAAAATTTTACAAAGTAAAAGTTGCTCATTTAGGTCATTGTAACCCTAATTTTGATCGGACTTCACTTTGAATTTGAAACCTATTTTCATGTTCAAACTTTTAAAAATACATGTAAAAATGAATATATCAGACAGTATAGATGCAGAGCAAGTGGTAGGTTCCAGTTCAGCAAAGGAAACCGCATTTGATAAAATGATCATTTTACAGATAGTGTTTTACCGTTGTTGTTGTTGTTGTTGAAGGTCTTGAAAAGTGATGAATATCGTGTTGAGTTTCGTGTATTGATACTGAAAGCCTCCAGTCCTGGCCTGCAGTCTTGAAAATGTTATTGGAACAAGTGTAGTGTTTTTTTTAATTCTATTCAAACAGATACATAGAAATTACTGACAGTGGCCAGCAGGTGCATGGATATTGCATTCAAGTGAAGTGTGTGGTCATTTTGGTAATTCGATGTTTGTTTTATTTTTTGTCCAAATCCAGGTGGCGCTTTCAATCTGACACTGAATGGGGGGATTTTTATCATTTCATTCATTTGTCATTCGAAAGAAAGTTTATTTAATACATAAATACGATTATATTAGGGGACCAAAAAAGTTATTTATTAGGAATACCTGGCTCTGTTTTTTCTCTGTGATTTCCTCCCTTTTATTTAACACATTACACAAAGTGACAGTATTCAAGATAGTGCAGTTAAATAACCGTGTGTGTCCCGACTGACGGTTATCTCATGTTCAGGTCGGTCGGTGTTTTTAAATAACCAACACCGAGTTGTATTTTCAGTTAACCTCCCAACACTAGTTTACACAATAAACTTTTGTTGATTTTCCTTTGATAGAGTTCACGAGGAAGATATAATTAATTTTATATTCCTAGTTGCATTATGGAAAAGATTATTGAAAATTGTGGCATTTTGACACCAGGGTGCCAAAGATTAATGTGAACAACAGGAGGCGATAAATTAATGCAGCTTCCTAACAAACTTTGCATTGTTTATATTGTGTGGTGGATTTGCTTCAGTATGTAGAATCACTAACATCTAAACAGGGACTGAGAATGATTCAGTAACAGGTGCCATCCCCCCCTCCCCCCCCTTCCCCCCCCTCCCCCCCTTCCCCCCCTCCCCCCCCTTCCCCCCCTCCAACAAAATTACCAGTTGTACAGTACACACATCTGTGAGCAAACGCGACCATGTCGTGTCATGACCAAGAGCATTGTGAAATGAGCAGGATGAATGAAATTTTAAATAGCAGTGTGCTGCTGGCTGGCTGTCTTTCTGATCAACCAACCTCACAATTGTTTACAACAGTCTTGCATTACAGTGGAAGTCTCTTACTCGGAAGTATACTCTCTATTTCGTTCTTTCCCAAGCGATTTGGGAAAGAAAAGTGGTGCAAAAGCACCAAGAAAAAAGAAGCCAAAACTGGGTCAAGTGCATCCGGTGCACACTCAGTAGGAGACACTCTTCTCCAAGTACTAATCCACGGCTTCTGGTACCTGTGCGCAGACATATAACCAACGTGTCATTCTTTTTTCTTCTGCCATCTCAGAAAGAAGCATTTTCGTTTGATCTAATCAGTGATAATTCAACTCGTTTTACACTATGTTCCTGTGCTGAATTATGGATCCACTGACTATTGAATATTACAGGGCTGTGTTTTTAGCTCACCGAAGGGAGCTAAACTTATCACTTGCCACCTGTCGTCGTCCGTTGTCGTCGTCCGTCCGGCGTTGTGAACATTTCTCAAACAACTTCTCTGAAACCGCTAGGTCGATTTGCTCGAAACTTAGTATGGATGTTCATTACCATATGTCAATACAAGTTTGTTCAAATGAAATGGACATGCCCACTTGGGGCTCCATAGGGGGCATAACTCCGATAGCACTCGATGTATATTAGAGAAATTACTAAAAAATCTTCTTCTCCAGCACAAGTGGGCAGAATCATTTGATATTTGGTATACAGCATTATGGGGTGGATGTGATTCAAGTTTGTTCAAATCAGCCCCCTGGATTCATATTTGGGCTCACTATAGAAGCCCGAATTCGAACTTAGTGCATTTCTGGCAAATTTCTTAAAAAATCTTCTTCTCAAGATCCAGCAGGCAGAATCTTTTGATAGTTGATATGCAACATTGTAGGGCTGGATCTGATTCAAATTTGTTCAAATCGGCCCCCTGGGTTCATATTTCGGCTCAGTATAGAAGCTTGAATTTGAACTTAGTGCATTGCAGGCAAATTTCTTTAAAAATCTTCTTCTCAAGATCGAGCAGGCAGAATCTTTTGATATTTGATATGCAGCATTCTTAGGGGGGTGAGATTCAAGTTTGTTCAAGCCATGTCCCAAGGTCCACATTTGGGCTCACTGTGGGAGCCTAAATTACAACTTAGTTCAGTATGAGGAATTTTTCTTTAAAAATCTTCTCTTTATGATTCAGCAGTCGTAATGTTTTGATATTTGGCATGCAGCATCCTTAGAGGGGTGAGATCCAAGTTTGTTCAAGCCAAGTCCCTGGGTTCATATTTGGGCTTTCTGTGGAAGCCCAAATGATAAATGAGTTCAAAATGAGGAATTTTCTTTAAAAATCTTCTTCTTCAGATCCAGCAGTCAGAATGCTTTTGATATTTGATATGCAGCATCCTTAGGGGGGTAAGATTCAAGTTTGTTCAAGCTATGTCCCTAGGTCCATATTTGGGCTCACTTGTGGGAGCTCGAATTGTAACTTAGTTCAAAATGAGGAATTTTTAGCTCACTGAAGGGAGCTAAACTTATCACTTGCTGTCTGTCGTCCGTCTGGCATCGTGAACTTTATTAGCTCACTTGAGCGAAGCTCAAGGGGAGCTTTACTGATCACTTTCCATCCGTCATCCCTCCATTGTCCGTCGTTAACTTTACATTATCGACTTCGTCTCACAAACTACTCAACCAAATTGAACCAAATCTGATTTGCGTGTTCCCTATCATATGTCAATTCAAGTTTGTTCAAATCAAGTTGACCCGCCCCTTGGTAGGGCCAAGTCCAAAAAGTGAGCCTAAATCTTGAAAAATCTTCTCATGAACCTGCAGTTGCAGAGACTTGATATTAGGTGTGCAGGTTCCTTTTGAGGTGTAGACTTAGATTTGTTCAAGAGAAGTTCTAGGGGCTATATTTGCCATCATTATGGGAGGGGCAAGAATTTTTGCCCCGCCCAACATTTCTATTTTCCAAACATAGAGGCTGATTATACCCCCCGCAAACAAAGTTTGGGGGTGCATATAGGAATCACCCTGTCCGTCCGTCTATCCGTCTGTCTGTCTGTCCGTCTGTCCATCCTTGTAAGCACAACTCCTCCTAAACCGTTTTAAGAATTTTCATGAAACTTTACACCATGGAAGAACTCCATATGAAGATGTGCATGAAGCAATATAATTCCGTTCTGACATTTCCAAGGGGAGATAATCTAACTTTTTCCGTCTGTCTATCCTTGTAATCGCAACTCCTCCTAAACTGTTTGAAGAATTTTCATGAAACTTTACACAATGGAAGAACTCCATATGAAGATGTGCATGAAGCAATATAATTCCGTTCTGACATTTCCAAGGGGAGATAATCTAACTTATACATTTCAGGCAGGGGGGGGGGGGGGGTGGAGATCACTTTGTGAGTTTGCTCACAGTACCTCTAGTTTGAACCAAATTTGACATGAGGTTTTATTGGGACATAAGTAGTTAATTTATGCCAAAAAAATTGTTCTTGTTGCCCCATGGGAACTGCAGGAGCTAAAAATAGAAAAAAATTAAAACACCCATATCTCCAAAACTACATGGCACTGAGAATTCTTATGTGGTGTGAAGCTTTCTTATGACCAACAGAATGGAATGGTCAAAAAAATTGCTATAGATTCTATCATGGGGTACTTTTTTGGGACTTTGAAAAAGTGCTGAATCAGCATTTTTTAACACTGTGGGTAATGGGAAAAACATTTAAGACTACTTTTCTCCCAATCCACTGCTCCAAAAGCTTTCAAATTTCACATATAACATTTTTGGAAGATTGTTTCGCATATTTATTGAAATCAATTCCCTGGGTCCATATTTGGGCTCTCTATGGGAGCCCAAATGTTTAATTTAGTGCAGTATGAGGAATATTCTTTAAAAATCTTCTTCTTTAGATCTACAAATAAAAATCTTTTGATATTTGGTATGCAGCATCTTTAGGGGGTGAGATTCAAGTTTGTTCAAGCCGAATCCCTCGGTTCATATTTAGGCTGAAAATTTGGGGGCTCGGTCGGACCAAAATCCGAAAATGAGTTTTTTGTTTTTTATGCGTTTCGGTCAGTTTTAAGACAAAAATTTTTTTTTACTTTGAAAATTTGGGGTCTGGGTGGGACTTGGAAATTTTGGACGAAAATCCGAAATGAGGTTTTTTTATGTTTTTATGCATTTTGGTCAATTTTAAGACAAAAAAAAAATTTTTTTTTTACACTGAAAATTTGGGTTCTGCGTGGGACTTAAAAAATTTTGGACCAAAATCCAGAAATTAGTTTTTTGGTTTTTAGATCAACTTGACAAAGTTAAGCTGAGCTATTGCCATCACTTCTCGTCCGTCGGTGTATGAAGACCTCAATATTTTCATTTGGCACACCCTACAGGGCACATTTATGATCGGATTGCTTTGAAACCTGGCATGCTTGTTTGGGGTGACCTCTAGATGGGAGCTATCGATTTTTTGCCATTTCCGTCAAACAATGTTGCTGCGGACAATGTTCTTAGAACTTAGTTTAGTCAGACCACAATATTTCTCTTTGGCACACCCTTCAGGGTACATTTATGATTGGATTGCTTTGAAACCTGGTATGCTTGTTTAGGGTGACCTCTAGATGGGAGCTATCGATTTTCTTCAATTTCCGTCAAAAAATGTTGCCACGGCCAACGTTCTTAGAACTTAGTTTAGTCAGACCTCAATATTTCCCTTTGGCACACCCTACAGGGCACATTTATGATTAGATTGCTTTGAAACCTGGTACGCTTGTTTGGGGAGACCTCTAGATGGGAGCTGTCAATTTTCTTCAATTTCCGTGAAAAAATGTTGCCAAGGCCAATGTTCTTAGAATTTAGTTTAGTAAGAAGACCTCAATATTTCCCTTTGGCACACCCTACAGGGCACATTTATGATTGGATTGCTTTGAAACCTGGCATGCTTATTTGGGGTGACTTCTAGATGGGAGCTATCGATTTTCTTCAATTTCCGTCAAAAAATGTTGCCGCGGCCAATGTTCTAAGAACTTAGTTTAGTCAGATCTCAATATTTCCCTTTGGCACACCCTACAGGGCACACTTATGATTGGATTGCTTTGAAACTTGGCATGCTTATTTGGGGTGACTTCTAGATGGGAGCTATTGATTTTCTTCAATTTCCGTCAAAAAATGTTGCTGCGGCCAATGTTCTTAGAACTTAGTTTAGGCAGACCTCAATATTTCCCTTTGGCACACCCTACAGGGCACATTGATGATCGGATTGCGTTGAAACCGGGCATGCTTGTTTGTGGAGACCGCTAGATGGGAGCTACCGATTTTCTTCCATTTCCGTCAAAAAATGTTGCTGCGGCCAAGTTCTTAGAACTTAGTTTAGTCAGACTTCAATATTTCCCTTTGGCACACCCTACAGGACACATTTATGATCGGATTGCTTTGAAACCTGGCATGCTTGTTTGGGGTTACCTCTAGATGGGAGCTATCGATTTTCTTCGATTTCTGTCAAAAAATGTTGCCACTGACAATGACCTTCAATGAACTTAGCAAAAACTTAGTGCAGTTAAGCATCAGTATTTTCCTTTGACACACCCTGCAGGGCACTTTTATGATTGGTGAGCTTGTGTGAAGTGACATCTATATGGGAGCTGTTGATTTTCTTCCATTTCTGTCCTTTGAACTTAGTCAGACCTCAATATTTCCCTTTAACACGGTCTTCAGGGTACATTTATGATCGGATCACTTTGAAACTTAGTATGTGTGTTCCGCTTGACCTCTAGATGTGATCTATTGCTTTTTTTCATTTCCGTAAAAATTTATTGTGTTTATCACCAACCTTTGAACTTACTGCATTTGTGCATCAACTTATCCCTTTTGCACTCTCTGCAGGGTATATTTATGAATTTCCATAAAAAACCCATTGCCACAAGCAATGACCTTCTACTTAGTGCATTAACATCTTCCTTTGGCATGCCTCAGAGGGCACATTCATTATCAGGTTGTTTTGAAACTTTGTATGCTTATGCAGGGTGACAAAGGAGCTATTGATTTTCTTTTCATTTCCATCAAAAACTGTTGCTGTTAGCAACAATCTTTGAATTTATTGCATTTGTGCATCAACATTCTTTGACATGGCCTACAGGCCACATTTATCATAGGATTGTTTTTGAACTTGGTGTGCTCATTAGGCAAGAACTTTAGATAAGAGCTGTTGATAAGCATTCATTTCTGTGAAAAAAGTTGCTATTTACAATAACCTCTGAACATACTGCATTTGTGTATCAACATTCTTTCTTTAGCCAGTCTTACAGTTTACATTTAAAAATGCATGGATTACTCTGACGTTGTGCACACACAATGTTGTTATGTTGAAATTTCATCAAATAACATTGTTACCAATGATCTTCAATTTTGCCGTTTCATTTATAACTTACCAAGTTCAAGTTTGTCAAGTTGAGCTACAGTGTCATTGACACTTTCATTTATGCATTTTGGTCAATTTTAAGAAGAAGAAAAAAAAATTTTAGTCTGAAAATATTTTGTCTTGGAAAAATTTCCGAACAAAAATAAAAAAAAATCTGTTTTTTATGCGTTTATCTCAATTTTAGTACGTAAAAGTGCAGGAACTGAAAATAGAAGGAAAATCCTGTGTATTGTGTGGGTACAATCACTTCATCCAGTTGGTATATGCTTTTCTTAGGAGGGGTGTATGCAGCTTATTCAAGTCAAGTCCCTGATTTGATATTTAGACTACCATGTAAGGTGAGTGCCCTCAGGCCCCCTGGGGCCTCTTGTTTGTATATTCTCTCATTATATTCACCATATGTTTTGTGTCATATATCTTCTCTGTGTTCGTGTGCGACTTTCGTGTACTGTGTGGTTCGGTCTTTGTTTTTTGTTGACATATATACGCTGTCCTTTTGGATATTGCTTTTGGAGTGAGATGTCAGTTGGGGGTGGGGTGGAGCTGTTCTGGCAGCATTTCTTCCCTCTTTAGAAAGTCAAATTTCTGTCTTTTGGGTCCCTTTTGGATGTTTGGGTTCTGTTGTGTTCGCACCCAGCCTTTATTTCCTGCCACCTTCCTCTAGTATTTGGGGGTGTTCCTCTTTTTATTTCTGTTGGGTTCACCATCCCATCTACTTCTCTCACCTCTGTAATGCTCAGGACAGGTCCTTGTGGGCAATTCCTCTGCCAAAGCATTTGAGGATTCTCATGCTTCATGCTCCACATGTAATGGGTGTTCGTCTGATCGACCCTGTGGGCACCTTTTGGACTTCCGTGAACCGTGTGTTGCATTCTCTCGTGGCTGTTCTTCCCGCGGCAAAGGGGAATGCTGTCATTCTGGGCCTCCTGACATGACTGTCTGGTGAGAGTTCTACCCCCTCTGTAGGGGATTTGCAGTCCATTCTTGCAGTGGATACTGCGGAAGCTGTTGAAATGTCCGCTGAGGAGATGCCTGGTTCCAGGACTGTGGTCCCCCTCCAGTCGACATCTGAGGCAGTCACTAGGGTTGTGCCTCCTCCTCCTTTGGAGCTGAGCTCCGTTGCTCTCACAGCTTTTCCAGCGGTTTCAAGAGCTTCCGACGTATTTTCTGCTGCTGCTGCTCTGTGACGTCACCGTTTCAGCCGGCCTCGGCTTCTCCCTGCAGGGGTCTGCAGGGATATCTGCTAATTTGGACGTGGGATATCGGCCTCAGCCTTCCTTGGCTTCAACTCTGCGAACTCAGAAGGGACTGCCGGCCGATTCCTCTGCTGTAGTCTCTCAGCCGTTGAGCCCAGCAGGTTTTGCTTTGGATTCAGATGCCCATGGTGGGGTCACCATGGACTCTGTTGCACTTCTTTCCACGCACTCTGGTCCTTCGGCCTTCAGTCTATGGCAACTCTCCTAAATTCCTGCACTTTGGATCCACGGGGTATTTCATACCCTTATAAACATCTGCATTCATATGTTTCAGTAGCCCCCAGTCGCCCCACATCGGGTGTTCTCAAGGATCCTGACCCTTCGTTGGTTGAGCGGGTCAGATGCGAAGTCACTTCATCTTCCATATCGAACCGGCAGATACTGGTCATGAGCTTAGGGAGGCCCTCTCCTTGCTCATGCAGGTTCTTTCCAAGTGCCATCCTGTTGCTTCCAGTGAGGCTACTAGTGGTTTTCTTGGTGGCGCCACCTCCCAGGATTGGAAGCAGGCCGCTTTCTGATTCCTTTGGTATTCCTACACCATTGGAGGCATCGTCTGGTATGCCCGAAATGGGCTATGTGCCTTACGACTCAGGGGATGGGCCAGACACACCTGATGTCAAGAGCCATCAGTCTTCTGACTTGGGGCAGCTCTGGAGTTTGTGTTTGAGTTCCTTCCATAACTCAAACCGTCAGACCAGCCGGACGGTCTTGGATCAGGACTCCTCCTCCCTCAGGCTTTCCAAGCCCAAGTCAGCTGTTATTCCTTTCAAATCATCATGTCCTTCTGTTGTCCGACAATTCGACATTCGGAACCAGAGCGGCACGCACTCATTTCCCATGTATGAATTGGCTCGGGATCTTCTACAGCTCACTCAGGACGTCAACTCTGGGGTGGTGGTTCATCACATTCCCGGCTGACTCCCTGTCCCGACAGGGCAGGGTCATTTCTACCGAGAGGATTCTTCACAGAGCAGTGTTCCAGTCACTTTGCGATCTCTGGGGTCATTCCCACATCGATCTGTATGCGACCCATTGGAACCATCAGGTGGACACTTGAGTTTGAACTATTATCCCAGGTGGATATGTGTTTTCTCACATACAAGACATCTTTACTGATGGCTTTTTAGCTCACCTGGCCTAAAAGGCCATGTGAGCTGTCCTCATCTCTTGGCATTCATAAATTTTTCACATTTTTATCTTCTTCTCTGTAACCGTTGAGCCGGTGTGAACCAAACTTGGCAGGAATGGTCTATGGGAGGTCCTCTACAAACGATCCTCATTTTGTTCCTGTCGGATGAAAAACATGGCTTCCAGAGGCATTCTTTGATTCTGGTTGGTGGATGTTCAACAATCTTCTCCTCTAAAACTGCCAGGTCAAATGTTTTGAAACTTCACATAAATGATGACTGGGACCTCTACCAGCGATCTTCATTTAATGTTGATCGGGTCACAAACTTGACCGCAATTGCAGCTTATAGTTATAATAGAAACCCTATGGGAAATCACATTTTCATCATCTTCTCTGGAACTACTGAGCTGACATGAACCAAACCTGGCAGGCATAATCTATGGGAGGTTCTCTACAAACATTCCTCATTTTGATCCCATGGGTTTGAAAACAAGCCACCAGAGGCATTCTTTGATTCTGATTGGTGGATTTTGAAAAATCTTCTCCTCTGAAACCACAGTGCCAAATGTTTTGAAAACTTTGTATGGTTGATGACTGGGACCCCCTCTACCAACGATCCTCATTTAATGTTGATCGGGCTTATAGTTACTATAGAAACCCTATAGGAAATCACATTTTCATCATCTTCTCTGAAAGTACTGAGCCAATGTGAACCAGGCTTGGTAGGCATGCCCTATGAGAGGTTCCCTACAACTCTTACTCATTTTATTCCTGTTGATTGAAAAACGTGGCTGCCAGAAGCATTCTTTGATTCTGATTGGTCAGTTTTGAAAACTCTTTTCCTCTGAAAGTACAAAGTCAAATGTTTTGAAACTTCATATGATTGAGGACTGGGACACCTACCAATGATCCTCATGTACTGTTGATGTAATGTTGCAAACATGGCGACAATTGCAGCTAATAGTTACCATGGACATGCTATGGGAAATCACATTTTTAGCTCACCTGACTTTCAGTTAGGAGAGCTATAGTGATCACTCACCGTCCATCGTCCGTCGTCGTCCGTAGTCTGTCGTCCGTGAACATGGTGTTTGCATCTTCTCCTCCCAAACTGCTGAACCAATTTAATTGATATTTGAGATAATAGTTTGTTATGACATCGCAATTTGATTTTGTTCAAATCAAAGTGCCTCCCTTGCCCCTTGGTAGGGCCACACCCAAAAAGTGTCCTGAAATCTTAAAAAATCTTCTTCTCATGAACCAGCAGTAGCAGAGACTTGATATTTGGTGTGCAGCTTCCTTTTGAGGTGTAGACTCAGATTTGTTCAAGAGAAGTTTGATGGGCTATATTTGGCGTCGTTATGGGAGGGGCAAAATTTTTGGCCCTGCCCAGAATTTCTATTTTCCTATCTAAGAGGCTGATTTGAACCACATTTTACGTGAGGGCTTATTGAGTCATAAGTACCTAATTTATGCCGATTTTTTTTTTCCCGTAGACCCGTGGGAACCGCAGGAGCTAAAAATAGAAAAAAATTAAAACTCCCATATCTCCAAAACTGCACGGCACCGAGAATTTTTATTTGGTGTGAAGCTTCCTTAGGACCAACAGAAAGAATTGGTAAAAAAAAATTGCCATCGGTTTTATCATAGGGTACAGTTTCGGAACTGAAAAAGTGCTGAGTCAGCACTTTTTAACACTGTTGGCAATGGGAAAAACATTAAAAAATCTTCTTCACCAGATCCAGCAAGCAGAATCTTTTGATATTTGGTATGCAACATTGTAGTGTGGATCTGATTCAAGTGTGTTCAAATTGCCCCCCTGGGTTCATATTTGGGCTCAGTATAGAAGCCCGATTTCGAACTTAGTGCATTTCAGGCATTTCTTAAAAAATCTTCTTCTCCAGATTCAGCAGGCAGAATCTTGTGATATTTGGTATGCAACATTGTGGGGTGGATCTGATTCAAGTTTGTTCAAATTGGTCCCCTGAGTTTATATTTGGGCTCAGTATAGGAGCCCAAATTTGAACTTAGTGCATTTCAGGCAAATTTCTTTGAAAATCTGCTTCTCCAGATCCAGCAGACAGAATCTTTTGATATTGGATATGCAACATTGTGGGGTGGATCTGATTCAAGTTTGTTCAAATGGGCCCCCTGGGTTTATATTTGGGTTCAGTATAGGAGCCCAAATTTGAACTTAGTGCATTTCAGGCAAATTTCTCAAAAAATCTTCTTTTCCAGCCAGATCCAGCAGGCAGAATCTTTTGATATTTGGTATGCAACATTGTGGGGAGGATCTGATTCAAGTTTGTTCAAATCGGCCACCTGGATTCATATTTGGGCTCACTGTAGAAGCCCGAATTCGAACTTAGTGCATTTCAGGCAAATTTCTTCAAAAATCTTCTTCCAGCAG
Source organism: Pictodentalium vernedei (assembly GCA_031216915.1). NCBI lineage: Eukaryota > Metazoa > Mollusca > Scaphopoda > Dentaliida > Dentaliidae > Pictodentalium > Pictodentalium vernedei. Next base: position 194,343,447 of record CM062295.1, read on the forward strand.
GCGGAATCTTTTGATATTGGGTATGCACCATGCTTAGGGGGGGGGGGGGGGGGGGGGGGGGGGGAATTCAATTTTGTTCAAGCCAACTCCCTGGGTTCATATTTGGGCTCACTGTGGGAGCCTGAATTATAACTTAGTTCAAAATGAGGAATTTTCTTTAAAAATCTTCTTTAGATCCAGCAGTCAGACTGTTTTGATATTTGGTATGCAGCATCCTTGGGGGTGGGGGGGGGAGATTCAAGTTTGTTCAAGCCATGTCCCTAGGTCCAAATTTGGGCTCACTGTGGGAGCTTGAATTGTAACTTAGTTCGAAATGCAGCATCCTTGGGGGGTGGGGGGGGGGATTGGGATTCATGGGTCCATATTTGGGCGAGAGCCCTAATTAAAACTTAGTCAATATGAGGAATTTTTCTTTAAAAATCTTCTTCTTCAGATTCAGCAGTTGGAATGTTTTGATATTTGGCATAGAGCAACCTTAGAGGTCTGAGATTCAAGTTTGTTCAGGCCAAGTCTCTTGGTTCATATTTGGGCTCACTATGGGAGCTCGATTGACAACTAAGTTCAAAATGAGGAATTTTCTTTAAAAATCTTCTTCAGATCCAGCAGATGAATGCTTTTGATATTGGGATCCTTAGGGGGGTAAGATTCAAGTTTGTTCAAGCCATGTCCCTAGGTCCATATTTGGGCTGATTGTGGGAGCTCGAATTGTAACTTGGTTCAAAATGAGGAATTTTCTTTAAAAATCTTCTTCTTCGTATCAAGCAGTCGGAATGTTTTGATATTTGGTGTGCAGCATCCTTAGGGGTATGAGCTTCAGGTTTGTTAAAGCCAAGTCCCTGGGTTCATATATGGGAGCTCGAATTATAACTCAGTTCAATATGAGGAATATTCTTTAAAAATCTTTTTTTAGATCCACTGGTCAGAATCTTTGGATATTTGGTATAAGCTTTTCTTAGGAGGAGCAGATGCAACTTGTTGAAATCAATTCTCTGGGTTGATATTTAGGCTACCATGTCAGGTGAGTGCCCTCAGGCCCCCCTGGGGCCTCTTGTTATATTTTTGATTCTGATTGGTGGATTTTTGAAAAATCTTCTCCTCTGAAACCACAGGGCCAAATGTTTTGAAACTTTGCAATGTTGATGACTGAGACACCCTCTACCAACGATCCCCATTTAATGTTGATTGGGTAGCAAACATGGCTGCAATTATGGCTTATAGTTACTGTAGAAACCCTATGGGAAATTACATTTTCATCTTCTTCTCCAGAACTACTGTGCTGATTTGAACCAAACCTGGCAGGTATAGTCTATGGCAGATCCTCTACAAATGCTACTCATTTTGTTGCTGTGCATCGAAAAACATGGCTGCCAGAAGTATTTTTTTATTCTGATTGGTGCATTCCACAGGGCTAAATGTTTTGAAACTTTGCATGGTTGATGACTGGGACACCCTATACCAACGTTCCACATTTAATGTTGATCGTGTTGTAAATTGGCCACAATTGCGGCTTATAGTTACTATGGAAAACCCTATGGGAAATCACATTTTCATCTTCTCTCTGGAACTACTGAACCGACGTGAACCAAACCTGGCAGAAATGGTCTATAGGAGGCCCTCTACAAACGATCCTCTTTTTGTTCCCGTTGGTTGGAAAATATGGCCACCAGAGACATTCTCTGATTCTGTTTGATGTTTGCAAAAATAATCTCCTCTTAAACTACAAAGTCAAATGTTCTGAAACTTCATATGATTGAGGACTGGAACACCTTCTACCAATGATCCTCATGTAATGTTGATGTAATGTTGCAAACATGGCCACAATTGCAGCGCATAGTTACCATGGAAAGCCTATGGGAAATCACATTTTTATATGTAGTTCCAGGTGAGTGATTACAGGCTCTTTAGAGCCTCTAGTTTCTCAGCCCGTAGGGTTAGTAAGCTTCTGCCCTCTCGGTTGATCTTGCCTTTTTCAAGAGCTCCATCAACAGTGTTACTTTTACCACTGTTTGCTCCTTTCTGGCTAAGAATCAGATACCAGACTCTACTCCGCCTCTATCAGCATTGGCGCTTTTCCTTCTGTTGAGGGTAATTGCCCTTTGCTCTGTCTGGTTCGTCTGTCTGGTTCGTGCAATTCTCTTTTATCTCCACCAGACGCAGTTTATTAGGAGAGGCAGGAAACGATTCTTTCTGTCTCATATTCCTGGTTGACAGAAGATCTCTCCTCAATCCATTTCTAGGTGGATTTATCTTGCTATTCGCATGTCATACACTCATCTAGCGACTGATGATTGTATTACCAATCATTTTTCTGCCCACAAGGTGCGTGCATTGTCTACCTCTTGGGCTTATGCTAACTCTGTCAAGTTGTCACATATTATGCAGGCAGCCTGCTAGAGAAACGCTTCTACTTTCTCCACCTTCTACCTGCGTCAGTTGCAGGAGCACTCTGAGGGCCTTTTTTCTTTAGGCCCTCTTTCTTCTGCTCAGACTGTTATCAACCCTAGCCATTAGGCTCTTCCAAGGTCAATTCCAGCCCTGTGCGTTGTTACTGTCCTTTCTGTCTGTGTGTCACATAAAGCCATACGCCTCATCTCTCATTGTCGTTTCTAATGTTTGTGATGCTATGGTTTTATAGGCCTTGGGTACTCTTCTTCTGTCCATGGTTCCAGCGTAGTTGGGTTATGTGGGGTTTTTTATGTGATTCCCTCCTCCTATTGTCTATTCAGCCTGTTGTAAACAATTGTGAGGTAGGTTGATAAGAAATTTTAATTTTATAGTCAATTTCCTTTCTTATTATACCTACCACAATTGTTTACCTGGAGACCCTCCCGTCTTCATTTTAGGTTAAGAATCCTTCATCCCCTCTGATCACATTACTCCAATGTTGGCAGATTCAAATAGAATGACACGGTTATATGTCTGGGCACTGGTACCGGAAGCCATGGATTAGTACTAGGAGAAGAATGTCCTATACTGGGTGTGCGCCGGTCACACTCGACCCAGTTTTGGCTTATTTTTTCTTGGCGCTGTTGCACCACTTTTCTTTCCCAATCACTTGGGAAAGAACTAAATAGAGAGTATATTTCAGAGTTAGGGACTTCCTCTGTAATACAAGCATGTTGTAAACAATTGTAGTAGGTATAATAAGAAAGGAAATTTACTATAATATTTCAATTTCACACTCAAGCAGAACAATGGAAATTTTCTGTGTTGAAGGAAATCTGTTAATATTCTCCAATTGTGAGCACGTGCCTAACTGAAGTACGTGACCATTTGTTGCCTACCACTTGCAAGCACAGGTGTTCATGGTATCATCAGAATTTAACTTATTATGTAAACTATATACTATCCTATCAACACTAAAAAAACATGTTTTTTAATGTTGGTAATATGCTGTATATTTATTTTATCGAGTATTTAAAATTCTGATAATACGATGGGTCCCTGTGCTCACTACTGAAACAGTCCCACGTCTGCTTTCACTTCCAGATCTATATTTGTATGTATTTGTGAAATAAAATGGTTCACATCAGTTCTTTATACATGTTCGAAAGAAATAAATATTGCTCAGATGAAAAAAATCTCAAAATTAAAGAATTTCATCAAGTACCTGTGCTGGATTGGTCTGAACATATACAGAACGTTAACACCTTCCATTATTTTGTCTTGAGAAGTTTTTGTCCCTTTTTTTTGAATGGAGAGCGTGATCCTCTGAGCGAGACTTTTCAACACCTGATGAATTCCTGCGAGATCTGAAACTGAAAATACAGTAAACAAACTTTCAGCTTATAGTCAAGTGGTCCATAAGCTGAAAGGCTTCTAGTTTTTTAAATGCTGTGGTCCAGGAACTTTACACTTCACATACTTCTGGAGGTTCCATGTTCCATGTGTCATCATTCATGTACTTGTGTGAAGTGCTTTCTGAGATAACTCTCAGAATACCAGGGTAAAAATGTTACAGATGAGTGTCTTGAGATTAAATTCCATTTTACTGTGTTTGTTTGTATATGTTAAGAATCCATACATTATGAAGATCAAAACATTTCACATCAAGTCAGACAGACTGCAGTACATTGAAACCAAATAATCCTGCATTGGAACAGAAAATGGAAAAAGGCTGTGTGTACAGTGATTGTTGTCTGCTACTCAAGGCTTCCTCAGTGACTTCCTTACTGTCAAAGCCCTTCTTATGAAAACTTCGCCAGCTTGGTGCCAAGATGTTGATGTTTTGATATTTATTAGCTAACTGAGCTTGTGCTTGAAGATTTTACCAATTGTCATTTAACTGGTCTCCATTCAACGGTATATGATGACAGAATTTGGTCATGAAAGTTCAAAACCACTTCTCTGTTAAGATATTGAACATGAGCACTCTAAGACAGTTGACTTAAGCCCAATGCACTATGGCATAATTTTTTATTGCAAGAAAATGTGGTTTGCTGCAAAAATGAGCCAGATTGAATGTGATGGCATATCTCAACAAGGAGCAGACTATATGGTTCGATGCACAGATCGGTGTAAGCCCACACTTGCACAGGTTGTTACTAGTGGAAGCAGTGCTGAAGTGAACGTGTTATTGGATGAAAACTGTGACTGTACACCTGATGAGGTATTAGGGCTCCAGATGACAAGTGAACTTCAAACAACAACTGAATCCGCAACAACAATGACAACAACAACAGCTGCAGCATCATCATCAACAACAACAACAGCTACAGCATCATCAACAAACAACTGTAACGTCACCAACAATAATGACAGCAGCTTCAGCATCATCATCAACAACAAGAGCACAGACTACAGGAGCACCAACAAGAAAAACAAAAGAGAACACAGGTTTGTTTCAAATGGTAAGTTGCGAAAAATATATTTTTGGATAAGCATAGGTGGACATCCCCATTATTTATGCATTTTACAATTTAACAGTGTTATATTACAGTAGGAATAACATGCATATCAAGCTAAGCTTATCTAATATTTCCAACACGATGGGGCTCTACATTCTAAAATCAACTCAGTTGATTTGGGTTAATTTTTAACCCAACTGATTTTAGAGTTCATGTTTCAATTCAGTTCTCCAGTCAACAATTTTCCATTGCACAGGAGGTTGGAACTGTGGGTTGGAAGAATATAACCCACCCTCATACTAGATATGCTTGGAGAGCGGTAAATTTGAGTGCATGGATGTAGGGTTTGGAGGATGGTGGGATGGGGGTGGTGTGTGAGTGAGGGGGCAAGGATTATCAACTTTAACCTGTTGCGAATTAGCTGAATATAATACAGCACAAGAATAGGTTGCAATTTACATGGGCGATACCACATTTTTAGCTCAACTTGACAAAGTCAAGCTGAGCTATTGCCATCACTTCTCGTCCGTTGTACGTTAGTACGTACGTCCACAATTTCCTTTGGCACACCTCACAGGTCGCATTTATGATCAGATCGCTTTGAAACATGGTATGCTTGTTTGGGGTGACCTCTAGATGGGAGCTATCGATTTTCTTCAATTTCCATCAAAAAATGTTGCCGCGGCCAACGTTCTTAGAACTTCGTTTAGTCAGAAGACCTCAATATTTCCCTTTGGCACACCCTACAGGGCACATTTATGATTGGATCGCTTTGAAACTTGGTATGCTTGTTTAGGGTAACTTCTAGATGGGAGCTATCGATTTTTTCTATTTCCATCGAAAAATGTTGCCACGGCCAACATTCTTAGAACTTTGTTTAGTCAGAAGACCTCAATATTTCCCTTTGGCACACCCTACAGGGCACATTTATGATTGGATTGCTTTGAAACATGGTATGCTTGTTTAGGGTGACCTCTAGATGGGACCTATCGATTTTCTTCAATTTGCGTCAAAAAATGTTGCCACGGCCAACGTTCTTTGAACTTAGTTAAGTCAGACCACAGTATTTCTCTTTGGCACACCCTACAGGGCACATTTAGGATTGGATTGCTTTGAAATCTGGTATGCTTGTTTGGGGTGACCTCTAGATGAGAGCTATCGATTTTTTAGCTCACCTGACTTTCAGTCAGGAGAGCTATAGTGATCACTCACCGTCCGTCGTCCGTCGTCCTGCGTCCGTCGTCCGTCGTCCGTCGTCCGTGAACATGGTGTTTGCGTCTTCTCCTCCCAAACCGCTGAACCAATTTAATTGATATTTGAGATAATAGTTTGTTATGACATCGCAATTTGATTTTGTTCAAATCAAGTTGCCCCGCCCGTGGGTAGGGCCACACCCAAAAAGTGTGCTGAAATCTTAAAAAATCTTCTTCTCATGAACCAGCAGTAGCAGAGACTAGATATGTGGTGTGCAGCTTCCTTTTGAGGTGTAGACTCAGATTTGTTCAAAAGAAGTTTGTGGGGCTATACTTGGCGTCGTTATGGGAGGGGCAAAATTTTTGGCCCCGCCCAAAATTTCTATTTTCCAAACCGAGAGGCTGATTTGAACCAAATTTTATGTGAGGGCTTATTGGGTCATAAGTAACTAATTTATGCTGATTTTTTTTTTCCCGTAGCCCCATGGGAACTGCAGGAGCTAAAAATAGAAAAAAATTAAAACGCCCATATCTCCAAAACTGCACGGCACCGAGAATTTTTATTTGGTGTGAAGCTTCCTTAGGACCAACAGAAAGAATTGGTAAAAAAAAATTGCTATCGGTTTTATCATAGGGTACAGTTTCGGGACATTGAAAAAGTGCTGAGTCAGCACTTTTTAACACTGTAGGCAATGGGAAAAACATTAAAAAATCTTCTTCTCCAGATCCAGCAGGCAGAATCTTTTGATATTTGGTATGCAACATTGGAGGGTGGATCTGATTCAGGTTTGTTCAAACCGGCCCCCAGGGTTCATATTTGGGCTCAGTATAGGAGCCCGATTTCGAACTTAGTGCATTTCAGGCAAATTTCTTAAAAAATCTTCTTCTCCAGATCCAGCAGGCAGAATCTTTTGATATTTGATATGCAACATTGTGGGGTGGATCTGATTCAAGTTTGTTCAAATCGGCCCCCTGGGTTTATATTTGGGCTCAGTATAGGAGCCCAAATTTGAACTTACTGCATTTCAGGCAAATTTCTTTGAAAATCTTCTTTTCCAGATCCAGCAGGCAGAATCTTTTGATATTTGGTATGCAACATTGTGGGGTGGATCTGATTCAAGTTTGTTCAAATCGGCCCCTTGGGTTTATATTTGGGCTCTGTATAGGAGCCCAAATTTGAACTTAGTGCATTTCAGGCAAATTGCTTTGAAAATCTTCTTCTCAAGATCCAGCAGGCAGAATCTTTTGATATTGGGTATGCAACATTGTGGGGTGGATTTGATTCAAGTTTGTTCAAATTGGCCCCTTGGGTTTATATTTGGGCTCAGTATAGGAGCCAAAATTTGAACTTAGTGCATTTCAGGCAAATTTCTTAAAAAATCTTCTTCTCAAGATCCAGCAGACAGAATCTTTTGATATTTGGTATGCAACATTGTGGGGTGGATCTGATTCTATTTTGTTCAAATCGGCTCCCTAGATTCATATTTGGGCTCACTATAGAAGCTCGAATTTGAACTTAGTGCATTTCAGGCAAATTTCTTCAAAAATCTTCTTCTCCAGATCCTGCAGGCAGAATCTTTTGATATTTGGTATGCAACATTGTGGGGTGGATCTGATTCCAGTTTGTTCAAATCGGCTCCCTGGGTTTATATTTGGGCTCAGTATAGGAGCCCAAATTTGAACTTAGTGCTTTTCAGGCAAATTTCTTAAAAAATCTTCTTCTCCAGATCCAGCAGGCAGAAGGGGGGCTGAGATTCAAGTTTGTTCAAGCCAAGTCCCTTGGTTCATATTTAGGCTCACTATGGGAGCCTGAATGACAACTTAGTTCAAAATGAGGAATTTTATTTAAAAATCTTCAGATCCAGCAGATGAATGCTTTTGATATTTTTTATGCAGCATCCTTAGGGGGGTAAGATTCAAGTATTTTCAAGCCATGTCCCTAGGTCCATATTTGGGCTGATTGTGGGAGCTCGAATTGTAACTTGGTTCAAAATGAGGAATTTTCTTTAAAAATCTTCTTCTTCAGATCCAGCAGTCGGAATGTTTTGATATTTGGTGTGCAGAATCCTTAGGGGTGTGAGATTCAGGTTGTTAAAGCCAAGTCCCTGGGTTCATATATGGGCTTCCTGTGGGAGCCCGAATTATGACTTAGTTCAGTATGAGGAATATTCTTTAAAAATCTTTTTTTTAGATCCACTGGTCAGAATATTTGGTTTCAGCGTTTCTTAGGAGGAGCAGATGCAACTTGTGGAAATCAATTCTCTGGGTTGCTATTTAGGCTACCATGTCAGGTGAGCGCCCTCAGGCCCCCTGGGGCCTCTTGTTTCCATTTCCATCAAAAAATGTTGCTGCGGCCAATGTTCTTAGAACTTAGTTTAGTCAGACCTCAATATTTCCCTTTGGCACACCCTACAGGGTATATTTATGATTGGATTGCTTTGAAACCTGGCATGCTTGTTTTGGGTGACCTCTAGATGGGAGCTATCGATTTTCTTCCATTTTCTTCAAAAAATGTTGCCACGGCCAACATTCTTAGAACTTAGTTTAGTCAGACCTCAATATTTCCCTTCAGCACACCCTGCAGGGCACATTTATGGTCGTGTTGCTTTGAAACCTGGCATGCTTGTTTGGGGTGACCTCTAGATGGGAGCTATCAATTTTCTTCCATTTCCGTCCATCAAAATATGTTGCCACTGGCAACAATCTTTGAACTAAGTTTAGTCAGGCATCAGTATATTCCTTTGGTATGCCATAAAGGGCATATTAATGATCACATCGGTTTGAAACTTTGTATGTTTGTTTGGGGTTACCTCTAGACTGGAGCTATCGATTTTCGTCAAAGAATGTTGCCACTAGCAATGACCTTCGATGAACTTAGTAAAAACTTAGTGCAGTTAAGCATCAATATTTTCCTTTGATACACCCTGCAGGGCACATTTATGATTAGATCACTTGCAAACTCGGTGTGCTTGTGTGGGGTGACATCTATATAGGGAGCTGTCGATTTTCTTCCATTTCTGTCAAAAAATGTTGCCGCTGACCTTTGAACTTAGTTCAGTCAGACCTCAATATTTCCCTTTAACACAGCCTTCAGGGCACATTTATGATCAGATCACTTTGAAACTTGGTATGTGTGTTCCATGTGACCTCTAGATGTGAGCGATTACTCTTTTTTCATTTCCGTAAACAATTATTGTCTTTATCACCAGCCTTTGAACTTACTGCATTTGTGCATCAGCTTATCCCTTTTAACCTCTCTACAGGGTATATTTATGAATTTCCATAAAAAAACCCAAAAAACCATTGCCACAAGCAATGACCTTCTATTTAGTGCATTTGTGCATTAACATATTCCTTTGGCATGCCTCCGAGGGCACATTCATTATCAGGTTGTTTTGAAACTTTGTAAGCTTATGCAGGGTGACAAAGATAGGAGCTATTGATTTTCTTTTCATTTCCATCAAAAACTGTTGCTGTTAGCAACAATCTTTGAATTTATTGCATTTGTGCATCAACATTCTTTGACATGGGCTGCAGGTCACATTTATCATAGGATTGTTTTTGAACTTGGTGTGTTCATTAGGCAAGACCTTTAGATAAGAGCTATTGATTAGCATTCATTTCTGTGAAAAAAGGTGCCATTTACAATAACCTCGGAACATACTGCATTTTGTGTATCAACATTCTTCCTTTAGCCAGTCTTACAGTTTACATTTAAAAATGCATGGATTACTCTGACGTTGTGCACACACAATGCTGTTATGTTGAAATTTCATCAAATAACATTGGTACCAAGGATCTTCAATTTGGCCATTTCATTTATAACTTCATATATAAGTTCAAATTTGTCAAGTTGAGCTACAGTGTCATTGACACGTTCATTTTGTAAACAGCCAAAATTTTTTACAGAAAATCGATACCCAGTGGACATCTTTTTGAAATGTTGCTAACACTACATGGATGGACATATAATATTATATTGCGTAGCGGTGGCGCCATAGGGGGGATTGAGGGTGGAGACTATTCTGCCCCTCCGCACATCTGTCCTGGAAAAATGTCAACCATATATACATTCAAGATAAATAAATTATAATATTTAAAGGAGGCTAGCCAAGTTGAAAGGTTAACATTTTTTGTTATAATTTTCCGTTGGCTGTAATGTTTATTTTGCTATAAACTACGGTCAGTGGCATTTTCGCCTAATTTTTATATCATTAACATCATTATTACAACACAACCACAGATATTTTCCATTTCATGAGTTAAAAAATGTAATTGCATGTAATCACTGTGCGAACAATGGATTTTTGTTTTTGGCATGCTTCTATCTTACTTTGGGGTGATATGTTTCTACCTTACTTTGGGGGAACAGGAAAAACAAATGTTCTGACTTGAATATGTACAGTTATTTTTCATTGTTTTACTCCTGTGATTATTAAAATCATCTATATCCAACATGTTTTGTGCTCTTGCATTGTCAATATTTGAACTAAAAGGAATTTTTACGTTGCAGCAAATTGAATAATTTTTATTTTGCCTGTGTCGAATGAGTTTGCAGAGGAAGGTTTTAAAGGAGATAGTCCCACTGTCTGACACAAGGTGGCCCTGGCTGACAAAAGTGTCATTAAACTCCAATAAATAAATAAATAGCAGAGCAAGTCTGCATGTGTGTTTGTTTGTTCAAAATGTCAGATCTTTACACCAACTTGGATTTTTTGGAAACAGCCTATCTCATACATTTTGAATTGAAAATACTTATGTTCACATTAGTTTCCTGTTCAAAATGCCACCACTGCAGTGAGACACTAGCTGTTTTGACTTCACAAGTGAGGCTTAATGGATGGGGTTAGGGATACTAAAAGTGTTTCATGCTTATTTCTTATTTCTCCCCCCCCCCCCCCACTATACGTGATACATATGCATGTCCTGGGTGAGACAGCAGGGTGGGATAGAAATATCCTACCCACCCCACATGACATACTATTTGCGTATTTTATTAGGTCGCCAGAACTATTTCATCATCGTCTGCACAGTTGTAAATAAACAAAAATGGCTTCACGATTTCCCACATGTAATCCACGTGCCATTCAAAATCAACAATGTTTATTTGTTTCAACCCCATGTTTCTCTGCAGATTTAATAATATCACTGCGCGAATTTATCGATCGATCGCTGCAAGCCGAGAGGTCCTCGGTTCGAATCCCACCTGCGGCAACCACGTTGTGTCCTTGGGCAAGACACTTCATCTCCATTGCCTGCGTGGGGGCACGATGACGCCGTGTACTAAGGCATACTGCACATCGATGGTACGCATGTCTTAAACCAATCTAACCCTGCCTGTGCTGCAGTGCGGAGTTACGATGTTGGGGAGCTGGCAGCTGCTCGTTGTTGCTCGGTGGTTCTCTCCGGGTACTCCGGCTTCCTCCACCCGTAAAACGGTCATGATTAGCCATTGTGCAATAAATATGTGACCTTAAACATCAATAAATAAATAAATAAATAAATAAATAAATAAATAAATAAATAAATAAATAAATTGATCGATCAATAATCTCACAATGCCCTTTACATTAGAGTTTGATACGTGCAAATTCATTAGCCCCTTAACGGACAGTGTTACAAATCAATTTTTTAGTACATACCTATGGTATATACCTAACTTTTGTACGATCTTTCTGATGAAACTGTTCGTTTTTCAAAAGGACTACGACTTCATAAATTGGGTGATCACCAATTATCTATAATTAAGTAATCCTCGTGTGGGGGGAGAAAAATCATCCTCGATGATTCTGAAGGTGGGAATGGGGAAATCTCACCCTTGGGGCAAGATATTTGAACCAGACCCTCGGCAAGCCTCGGGTCTGGTTCAGATATCTTGCCCCTCGGGTGAGATTTCCCCATCCCACCTCCAGACTCATCGGGGATCATAATAATCTCAGGCATAGTTTGGACATCTCAAGTGGGAACTAACACCAAATCATGAGGGTTAAAAATATGGGTCAAGGTCATTGGTGTCACCCAGGGATCATTTGATGCTTTTTTTTTTAAAAATTCTCATTTTGAGACCTGCTGTTACATTTCTTAACCTCCCTTTTAAATTTTATGGCTCAGAAAGGTTGTTGGAGCAAAATATTCTGAATTCGGTTCACACTCATATTTGAGGCCCAGGAATGACATACAACTTGGAATCAACACCAAATAAGTTTAAAACTCATTGATGTTACAGATATGGTTCAAGATCACTGGGTCACCTAGGGGGTCAGTGGAAATCACTTTAGAGACCCCTTAATATTTTTCTGAATCTCTTTTTTAGCTCATTCAACTAAAAGTCAGTGGGAGATATTGCAATCACTTGGTGTCTGATGTCCATCGTCGGTTATTGTCAGCTTTGCATGTCAGTCTTCTTCAGAAGCTCTTCACCATACCCAACCAAACATGGCACAAATTATCTTTGGTGGATACCCTTCCATGTTTGTTCAATAGAAGTTTGTAAGTTTGATGGGTTTAGGAGAAGTGCCCCGAAAAAACAAAAAGTAATTCTTCTCATAAACTGTCAGTCACAGTACTTTGAAATGTGGAATTTTCTCACCCAAAATTTATATTTTCTAAACTTGTGAGCTAATTTGAACCAAATTTGACATACAGTATATTATTAGGGGGCATGTACTTGATTTATATAAAAAGAAATCTGTGTTCATGCCCAATGGTTCCGAATCCCAGGGGCTAAAAATAGAAAAATTCATATGCCCATATTTTCCAAAATACACAGAACAGCAGATTGTTATTAACTATGAAGCATCCTTGTGACTAGTAGAATTCAAGAGAAAGGACAAAAAAGATTCAGTCGGGTTTGTCATGGGATGCCATATGAAATAATTGAAAATCACATATTTCAAAAAAAAAAAAAAAAAATCTTTTCCAGTACATGTACAACCAGTCAGAATCTTTTAACCCTTTACCCATTGTAACGGTCAAAACCAGCCAGTGCTATTCTCAAAAACTGTCAATTAATTTTCATTATATTTTCATTTTTTGTCTAAAAAACATAGGTTATGACCCCTCTTTGGAACGAGCTCGTCAAGCTCGTTCCAATGAGGGTTCATAACCGATGTTTATGAGACAAAAAATGAAAAAAAATAGTTATTCAGGAATTTTGTTTGCAAGTGTCGTCTGCTTTTCATGTTAGGTAAAGGGTTAATATTTGGTATACAATATTTTTTCCACAATTCCTTTAGCACACCCGATCAGTCCCAAATTTCATTTGTAGCATTGGGGCAATGTCCGAATTTTGTAAAAAAAACATGGCCGCCGTTGGTCATCTTAGATTTGGCATATAAATTGTCAACAATTCCAGTAGTACATCCTTGGGGCTGCATCTCTCACGCGATCTTTTTCAAATTTTATATGTAGCTTTGGCGTGATGTCCAGATGGGAGCTATTGAATTTTTCTGAATTTTTTAAAAAACATGGCTGCCAGCAGCCATCTTGGATTTGGATATAAATTGTCCAACATTTCCTTTAGCACACCCTACAGACCGTGGCTCTCACCCAATCAGTCCAAAATATGATATGTAGCTTTGGGGCAATGTCTAGATGGGAGCTAACAAGTTTTACCAAATTTTGTTGAAAAACATGGCCACCAGCGGCCATCTTAGATTTGGCATATAAATTGTCACTATTTCCATTAGCACACTCTGCAGGCTGCATCTCTCACCCGATCTTTTGCAAACTTCATATGTAGCTTTAGTGTGATGTCTAGATGGGAGCTATGAAATATTTCTGAATTTTGTTGAAAAATATGGCTGCCAGCAGCCATCTTGCATTTGGATATAAATTGTCAACAATTCCATTAGCACACCCTACAGGCCGCATCTCTCACCTGATCTTTTTTGAATTTCATATATAGCTTTGGTGTTATGTCTAGATGGCCTCCGCAGGAACCCCTGCAAGTGAACTCGCTCGTAAAATAGGATCCAGTCACTATGCTTGGGGTGCGAGGCCTCTAAAATAGGCAACATGGGGTATAAACGATTGACTGACCTTGACTTCATTTCCATGTTGTGGTCATGATTAGCCATTGTGCAAAAGTATGTGACCTTAAACACCAATAAATAAATAATGTCTAGATGGGAGCTATCAAATTTTTTGCTTAACTTGACAGTCACAGTCGGACAACCGTGATGGCTGCCCGATCCCAAAACCCGAAAACCTTTAGCACAGTCTACAGGTTGTATTTATGAAGGGATTTCATTGTAACTGGGTAGGATCCCTCTGTATAATATCTAGATGAGAACGTCCTCTTTTGGTAATGATCTGTCAACCATGACGACTGCCCAAGCCCGAAACCCAAAAACTTTTAGCACAGTCTGCAGGTCATATTTAATATGTAGGGATGTCATTGTAACTTGGTAGGATAATTCCGTATGATGTCTAGATGAGAACTTCCCCATTTGGTCGCGACCTATCAGCCCTAAGGACTGCCCGAGCCCAAAACCCAAAAAACAAAATTGGTGCAATCAGTTTTTTGTACAGAACTTTTGTATGAAAGTTCTGATGTGAATAAATTTCTGTATGAATGTTTAGTAACATGGAATACATCACATATAATACAGGTTTTTTTCTCGTGCAAAAATTATGCAAATTAGATGATCTTTGATTTATTCAGTGCTACTTAAACACAGTAAGTGCACATGTCAATACGGGTCGGGCTAGAGTCTGTATTTTTGAACCGATCTTCATGAAACTTCTTGGGCACCTTTGTTATCACCTAGGGATGAGAATGAGTGTTTCTGGGTGCGGTCCAAAATTCAAGATGGCGGCCAGTGGCCATTTTGTACCGAAATTAGGTCCAATCAGTTTTTTGTACACAACTTTTATATGGCTCAGGCTAGAGGCTGTATTTATGAGCCGATCTTTCTGAAATTTCTTGGGTACCTTTGTTATCACAGTGGGACGAGAACAAGTGTTTTTGGGTGCTGTCCAAAATTCAAGATGGCCGCCAGCAACCTTTTTGGACCAAAATAAGTGCAATCAGTTTTTTGTACAGAACTTCTGTATGAAAGTTCTGATTTGAATAAATTTTTGTAGGAATGTTTAGTAACATGGAATACATCACATATAATACAGGTTTTTTTCTCATGCAGAAATTATGCAAATTGGATGAACTTTGATTTGTTCAGTGCTACTGATACACTGTAGGTGCACATGTCAATACGGCTCGGGCTAGAGTCTGTATTTATGAACTGATCTTCACGAAACGTCTTGGGGTACCTTTGTTATCACCTTGTGACAGGAACGAGTGTTTTTGGGTGCCTTTGTTATCACTGTGCTATGAGAACAAATATTTTTGGGTTCAGTCAGACCCACTCTGGGACTCAAAGATTTCTTTTCTAGTTTAGCATCTAACTGTCGTCCACATTTACAATTCTTTACCTACACATTTGTTGCAGTCTACTGTCAGCATTTATGTACAGACCGTTACAATACTTTACATGTACCTTTGTTTCCCCATGGGAACCCCGGGAAGTAAGCAGCACTTGTTTACTGTGGTCAACCAGTTCCGCTTTACTAGTAAAATAGGACCCAGTCACCAATGCTTGGGGTGAAAGTCCTCTAAAATGGGCCACATGTTGATCAGCGATTGACTAAACTTGACTTCATCTTCATGTTGTGTCACGATTAGCCATGGTGCATAAATATGTGACGTTAACCACCAACAAACAAACAAACAAACATGTACCTTTGTTATCAGGTCATTACCTAGATGTTTGTCATTACTGTGTCACATGCTATACATGTACATGTCTTAAACAAGTTGAGCTACAGTGTCATTGACACTTTCATTTTTATTGAAAACATAGCATACAGGGAACAGAAATTAACATATTCCCAATTATCATAGTTCTTGTCTTACTTCATAATCCTTTCATAAACATTGAACAATATCCTTTTCATCAAACACAACACACAGACAAGTTTAACTTCAGTGTCATTGACACTTTCATTATGAATTGTATTAAAAAATGTGGTTGCCAGCAGCCATCTTGGATTTGGCATATAAATTGTCAACAATTCCATTAGCACACCCTGCAAGCTGCATCTTGTAATTAGTTTGTAAAAAAAAAACCCTCAAATCATGTCCTTGTTGAATAGCATTTCACTCCATTTTTCACAGAATTGATGCCTTCCAGATGCACTGAATGTTTTACCCTATTTCAACCACAGAGTTTACCCAACCTAGGACCACAGTTTTGTGAAGCTGCTTGTTATACCCCTGCAACGAGTTGTTGGGGTGGGGTGGGGGGGGGGGGGGGGTTATACTGGAATCACCTTGTAGTCCATCTGTCTGTCCATCCATCTGTCCATCCATCAGTCTTTCCGTCAATGTTTACATTTGTTTACTTGTGTGTCTAGGATTTGGCGAAAATGGATATTTATGTGGCTAATTTCTGTTATTTGGCTAGCCACATAACAGAAATCTTTTTGGACATCTAAGAATATTCTGTATGACTAAAGAAGACATGTGACAGCATAGTCACATTAAAGTTTGGGAAAACGATCTCCAAATTTTTTACATCCATCTATTGGCAACCACATATTTGATAGCCACTTAAAAATATAAGCCTGCTAAAATTATATATGGACAGCCACATAAAAGTTGGGAAGCCACTTAAATATATAAGCCACATAAAATATATATGGACATTCGACACATAAATAGCCATTTGTTAGAAAAGAGCCACATAATTGGCAGCCACATAATTGATAGCCACAAAAAATTTGAGAAACCACTTTAAAAAAATATAAGCCACATAAAATATATATGGATATCTGACACATAAATAACTGTTTGTGAGAAAAAACAGCCAAATAATTTGAGAAGCCACATAACTATTGGTTAAAAAAGCAGCCACATAATTTGAGAAGCCACTTAAGCATATAAGCCACATAACTATTAACCACCACAAAATTTATAGGCACATATGTACCCATCTGTTAGTATGTTCATCCGTTTTTTCGTTCATAGACATAATTTTGTCAGATTGTCTCAGATGTTATGGACCAATCTGCTCGAAGCTTAGGATGAATGTTCACCACCATGGGAGCCTGTGATTATAGTTTCGTTCGGTTTATTTCTGCCAGAATTATGCCCCTTTTCAACTTGAAAAAAAACAGGCCTAGAATTTTGTCCAGACATTTTCTCAGATGTTTATGGGTTGATTCCTTTGAAACTTGGTATGGAAGCTTACTACCATGGGAACCTGTGCACCTTTGATTATAGTTTTGTTCATACTTTTGCCAGAGTTATGGCACTTTTCATATTAGAATGTCTGAATTTTGTCCATAGACTTTCTCAGATGTGTATGGATTGATTCCTTTGAAATTTTTATGGATGTTTACCATCATGGGAACCTGTGCATCTGCGATTATAGTTTCAATCGGACTCTATTTTGCCAGAGTTATGCCCTTTTTCATCTTCGAATACCTGAATTGCATAGAATTTTGTCCTGAGATTTTCTCAGATGTTTATGGGTAGATTCCTTTGAAACTTGGTATGGATGTTCATTACCATGGGAACCTGTGCACCTGCAATTATAGTTTTGATCAAACTTTTTTTTTGCCAGAGTTATGTCCCTTTTCATCATAGAATGCCAGAATTTTGTCAGGAGATTTTCTCAAATGTTTATGGGTCGATTCCTTTGAAACTTGATATGGATGTTCACTACTATGGGAATCTATGCACCTGCGATTATAATTTTGATTGGACTTTTTTCCAAAGTTGTACGTCTCCCTTTTTATCTTGGAATAATCAAGGCAGTGGAGATGGCGGAGGTATGGACAGGCCATCTTGGTCAATCACACCTCTAGTTAACAAAGTCAACTGTCAGAGAGCATCCATCAGTTTTACTGATTTTCTTGTTTCAGAGTGTTTTGGTGATAGTCATTGCATACACATATGAGGTGACAGTCCTTCTGATCTCTTTAACATTAACATCCTTATTTCACTCTTGCTTCCTCCCTCTGACCCATTCTAATTTCCTTGTAGGTAACTTGAAAATACTCACCTGAGCCTCTCGTAATTACAAAACTGATGTTATATGGATTTTTCTTATCCTTGGTACCTCAAATTCATGCAGTTTGTTCATTCCTGCACTCTTTGACAGCTATCACAATGTCAAGAGCTATATAAATATTTCACATCTACAATCCACATGCAAATATGTAACAAAACAATTCTGATAAATAAATACATTACAGCAGTGCTTGAAACTTATAAGTCTAATTCTGACATAAGATTAACTATTGTAGATTGACTCTACAGTACATGTTCATCAAAATCTATAAAAGGTATAAATCACCCATGAGGTGGAATTTCCATGCAGAGAGTAACTTGTACTCTGTCCAAAAGTATAAAAAACATGAGTAAGGTTTTTAGCCATTGGAACTCTAGGTGGGATTGAAACTCTGCTTGTGCTTCTGAAGCTCCTGAATAGGCAGACTAAAAACAACTGCAAAGCTACAAGTCTTGATTACTGTTCATGCTCAGTGAAATATGTGTTATTTTTTGCCAGGCTTTGCACAAGTGATCAGCACAAGCTGATAACTTAGAAAAAGTATATTTGGTACCCTTATTTATCAATCCTGTTTGCCCCTTATTATTAATTTATATATGGTAACTTTTTTGTGTCAATCTTGTTCACCCCATTATAAATTTTTATATCTATAATGGGAGGTGGGGAGTGGGGGGATTGGGCTTGGTGGCACTGTTTACTAAGGGGTATGCACATCGATGGTACACTTTTCTTCAACTGCTGCTAACTCCGCTTGTGCAGAGTTTGTAAATTGAAGTGTCTGCCATTTGCTCGCTGCTATTTGGTAGTTCTCTTTGAGTACCCTGGCTTCCTGCACCTGTAGAACTATTTGACATGATGTGACCTTGCTTGGTGAAAGTGTCATTGAATCCCCAATAAACAAACAGTAATTGGTGTTGACCAGGACCGAACAAAAAAGTTACCTCATCTCATTTTCTCTAGTTATCTGCTTGCACTGAGCACCTTTGAGGTTTCTTGGTGTTTAGAAACTTATGTTCTCTTAAAGTGTCATTAAACCCCAATAAATAAATTAGAAGCTTAAGTAGAAATAACTCTTTTTTTAGCTCACCTTGACAAAGTCACAAGATGAGCTAATCTCATCGCTCTCCGTCCGTCGTCCATCAACAACATGTTTTGGTCTTCCCCTCCAAAACCACTGGGCTAATTCAAGTGAAAGTTTGTGTGAGTGATGGTCCTGAAGGAGCATTGCATTTTTGTTCAACTCAACATGCCCAGCCCCATAGGGAGTGGGTGGGGAAAAATGCTCCAAAAATTTTTTTAAAATCTTCTTC
Organism: Pictodentalium vernedei; assembly: GCA_031216915.1. Taxonomy (NCBI): domain Eukaryota; kingdom Metazoa; phylum Mollusca; class Scaphopoda; order Dentaliida; family Dentaliidae; genus Pictodentalium; species Pictodentalium vernedei. The sequence goes on from CM062295.1 coordinate 194,362,871, forward strand.
TGATGAATTTGTGGATGAAAGTGGCTTGATATGTGTTATGGAGCTTCCTTTTGAGATGTAGAATCAAGTTTGTTCAAACGAAGTTCGTGAAGCAATATTTGGCTTTATAATGGGAGGGGTAAGATTTTTGGCCCCGCCCAACATTTCTATTTTCTGAATCAATGGCCCGATTTGAACCAAATTTGGTATGTGGTATTATTGGGTCATAAGTACTTGACTCGTGCAAAAAAGAAAATTCCTGCATCCCCATGGGCACCCTAGGAACTAAAAATAGAAATATTTTCAAACACCCATATTTCCCAAACCACATGGAACAGAGAGCTGTTCTTTGGTATGAAGCATCCTTAGGACCAGTAAAATTGAGTGGTAAAAAAAAATTGCCATCGGTTATGTTAGGGTGTTCTGTACAGTGTATCAAAAAAATGCAGAGTCAGCATATTTGCAAAAATTAAAAAAAATCTTTTTCCCAGAACCAATGGTCAGAATCTTTTGATATTCGGTATACAGCATTCATGGGGGTCAGATATAGGTTTGTTAAAATAAATCCCATTGGTTCTTATTTGGGCTCAATACAGGATCACAAATTTTTAACTTATGGCAACATGGGGAATATTCTTTAAAAATCTTCTTGTTCAGTACCACCAGTCAGAATCTTTTAATATTTGGTATACATCATTGTTATGACGGTCAGATTCAAGATTGTCGAAACCAAGTCCCTAGGTTAATATTTGGGCTTCCTATTGAAGCCCAAATTTTAACTTAGTTCAGTATTGGGGGATAATTTTTTTAAATCTTCTTCAGATCCACCACTCAGAATGCTTTCATATTTGGTATACAACATCTCTAGGGGGGTTAGATTCAAATTTGTTCAAATCGGGTTCCTAAGTATATATTCAGACTCGTTATGGTAGGCCAAATTATAACTTTGTGCAATATGAGGAAATTTCTTTAAAAACCTTCTTCAGATCCACCATTCGGAATGCTTTCATATTTTGTATGCAACATCTCTGGGGAGGGGGGAGGCAGATTCATGTTTGTTTCAATTCGAGTGCCTGGGTTAATATTTGGGCTCCATATAGGAACCTGAAATTTAACTTAGTACAATATGAAGGAATTTCTTCAAAAATTTTCTTCGGATTTAACTGTCAGAATCCTTTCATATTTAATTTATAACATATCCAGAGGAGTCAGATTCAAGTTTGTTCAAATTGTTTCCCTGGGTTAGTATTTGGGCTCCCTATGGTAGACTGAATTTTAGCTTAGGGCAGTATGAGGAAATTTCTTTAAAAATCTGCTTTTTCAGATCCACTAGTCAGAATGCTTTCATATTTGGTATACAACATCTCTAGAGGGGTCAAATTCAATTTTGTTCAAATCGGGCTTGTAGGTTAATATTTGGGCTCGCTATGGTAGCCCAAATTTTAACTTAGTGCAATATGAAGAAATTTCTTTAAAATTTCTCTTCTTCAGATACAACAGTCAGAATGCTTTCATATTTGGTACACAACATCTCTAGGGAAGTCAGATTCAACTTTGTTCAAATCGAGAGCCTGGTTTAATATTTGGGCTCCCTATGGGTGCCGGAATTGGCCATGTAGCTGAAGAATTAGAAATTTTGTGTTCAGTACCCTCTAGAGGTGTGTATCTAAGATTAATCCCCATAGGCTGTATCAAGGGCTTCATAGGAGAGCTCTGCATTTTACATTATGATCAACTGAAGAAAAGGCATGATACTCAGACTATTTTTAGCTTAACTTGACAAAGGGAAGATTAGCTATTGCCATCACGCGTATGGAAGTCTGTTAGTCTGTGAGTCTGTTCACATTTTCCTTTAGCACAGGCTACACCCCATAGTTTTTGTCCGTTTGTCACGAAATTTCATATGCAGGTTTGAGGTCATGTCTAGATGAGAACATCCCCTTTTGGTTGCGATCGGTCAACCGTGATGGCTGCCCGAGCCCAAAACCCGAAAACCATTAGCACAGTCTACAGGTCGTATTTATGAAGGGATTTCATTGTAACTTGTTAGGATGCCTCTGTATAATATCTAGATGAGAACGTCCCCTTTTGGTCATGATCTGTCAACTTTGACCGCTGTCCAAGCCCGAAACCCAAAAACTTTTAACACAGTCTACAGGTCATATTTAATGTGGGGGGATTTCATTGTAACTTGGTAGGATGACTCTGTATGATGTCTAGATGAGAACTTCCACGTTTGGTCATGATCTGTCAACCATGATACCTGCCCGAGCCCAAAACCCCAAAACCTTTAGCACAGTCTACAGGTTGTATTTATGAAGGGATTTCAATGTAACTTAGTAGGATGACTCCAGATAATGTCTAGATGAAAACGTCCCCATTTGGTCATGATCATTCAGCCGTGATGGCTGCCCGAGCCCTAAACCTGAAAACCTTAAGCACAGTCCACAGGTTGTATTTATGGAGGGTTTTCATTGTAACTTGGTAGGTTGACTCCATATAATGTCTAGATGAGAACGTCCCCTTTTGGTTTTGATTGGTCAACTGTGATGGCTACAGGGGCCCGAAGCCCGAAAACCTTTAGCACAGTCTACAGGTCATATTTATGAAGGGATTTCATTGTAACTTTGTAGGATCACTCCAGATGATGCCCAGATGAGAATGTCCCCTTTTGGTTGCGATCATCCAACCACGATGGCTGCCCGAGCCCAAAGCCCAAAAACTTTAGCACAGTCTCCCGATCATATTTATGAAGGGATTTCTTTGTAACTTGGTAGGTTGACTTCATATAAAGTCTAGATGAGAACGTCCCCTTTGGACACAATTGGGAAACTGACGGCTACAGGGGCCCAAAGCCCGAAAACCTTTAGCACAGTCTACAGGCCATAGTTATGAAGGGATTTCAATATATATTGATAGGATGATTCGTTTTAGAATAATTTCACTGTAACTTGGTAACTTTTGTTGATATATGTTAATTGTGAGGGCCACATACATTAACTGTGAGGTCATATTAACCCACCCCTCAACTCTTTAGTACAGTGTACACCTCGAATTATTTTTATCAAAAACATAGCATACAGGGAACAGAAATGAACATATTCCCAGTTATCACAATTCCTGTCTTATTTCATAATCCTTTCATAAACATTGAACATTATCCTTTTCATCAAACACAACACACAAGTTAAGCTACATTGTCATAGACACTTTCATGTTGAAAGCCTCATTAATTGGCAATAAAGTTACATATAGGTTTAGCTGGCCTAACTTCTTTATTTATTGAGTTACTCTTATCTGAACATACTGTATGTATTTTGCTGTAAATGTATAAAACAATTCAGCACTGGGGAACCTACTATAATATTGCATAAGTAGCACTTGAAGGGTTAAAAATCATTTTCTCATAAATCACTCACAATAATGCTCAGATCTCTGGTTTGAAACATTCTTTAGTGATGCAGATTCCAGTTTGTTCAAAAGAACTCCGATCAATATTTAGGCACCCTATGGGAGGATGCCTATTTTGGGCTCCATTCAACATTTCTGTTTCCAGAACCGATGGACTGATTTGAACCATCTTTGGCATGTAGTATAATTGTGTTATGAGTACTTCATTTATGCCAGAATCATTTTTCAGCAGCCTTGTGGGAACCCCCAGAGCTAAAAATAGAAAACATTCCAATGCCCATATTTAAAAAATTGCATGGACCACACTATTGTTATTTGGAATGCAGCTTCCTTGGAACCAATAGAGTTGGATGAATCAATTGTTGTGGATATGTCATGAGGTACCGTATGAGTATTCCCATTTTAACAGTGTTGGTTATCTGAAACTGCTGAGTTATCATCTTTCTTGTGCTCCGACAACCAAGTTTTCTTCTTCAGATCCTGCCAAATATAAACTAACATGCCACCCGGCATCTCGATGGAGTATACACTTTCAAGTATTTTTCTAAAAGAGTTGCTATTCCCCTAAGGGTTGGGATTATACCCAAAATTCTAAAATGCTTTAAAAATCTAGTTATCATTAAAGACTCGCAAGAAAGCTTTGATATTAGTTTAGCACTTTCTTTGGTGATGAAGATTCAAGTTTGTTCAAGGAAAATGTATAGGTCAGTATTTGGGTTTACTAGGGAAGGATGCCCATTTTAGGCTACACGCAAAATTTCTCTGTTCAGAAACTATGGGGTGATATGAACCAAATATGGTATTAAGTATTAATTATGCCATAAATACTAGGTTCATGCCTGAAAAATGTCTTTGCAAGCAACCACCACTTGGTATGCATCCGCTGGGAGAAACTCACAAGCTTAAAACAATAAAAATTGCATACAGACATTTTTTTAAGACTCCACAAAACAGAGCTTTGTTTTTTCCTGAGAAGCTTTCCTAGGACCAGCAGAAACGAATGACCAAAAAAAAGAAGCTTTTGGTTGTGTCATGGCAAATCAAAAAATTGCTCTGTTCTGCTCTACAGTTTTGCACTATTGCACAGGGGTCAAATTCTAAATATATTTTTTTGTATCAAATACATGATTACATTAGGCTATTTATTGGACAAGAGAATTTGAAGTTTTGGTCATAAAGTTGGAGTCTGATGCATGGGGGTAAATTACCAGAGGAATTATGGGAAACAGTGGCTTCGAAAAATTTGGTTTTTGAAATGTCATTTTTACACGGAGTTGTTATCAGGCATGTAACTAAAAAAAGAAATGGAAACATATCATTTTTTTCACATTTTAGAAATAGGGGGTTATATGCTCCAGGGTTAGGTAAGTGGGAGTAGTGGGAAAATTCTGCTTTTGAGGCTGATGGGTGGCTAAAAATGATTGGTATTGGCAATTTTCATGCAATTTTCAGGTTGAAGTCTTGCATTTGACAATAAATTATTTCACTCGCATTCAGATTGTTTCTTGCTAATTTGTCAGATAGTGTTATATGTTTTTAGTGGATTTGTGAAATGTAATACATGTTATGGGTTAGATAACTAAGTTAAAGAATATTCACATTTTAAGAGAGTGTATGGCATGTCATTTTTGGAAATGCTTGGAAAACTGTGGAGTGGCACCTCTTGGTATCCACCATTTACTGACCTCATCTTTTTTAACAACTTAAGCCAGGTGAGCTTATTAGGCTCACTTATGCCTCTTAATTTCAATTATTGCCCCCAAAGCATTGATGTCTAGTTAATGGAACAAGCTTGTCGAGCATGTTCCACTGACAGGTCATAGGCTATGTTTTGGAGGTAAAAAATAAAACTTCAGATCTCCAAAAATATTCTTTACAAGTTTCATCTGCTACTCATACAGTGGGGCCCTCTTAATTGGATATAACACAAAACCATTTATCATACCTTCAGTACAAATTTAACCCTTTGAACCTGAGTGGCCGCTTTTCTACCCAGGAACATTATATGTAATAACGTCATTATATTGGATGACTGTTCAGTAAATGTGTGTGGTAGACCAATTAGTATTGAAAATATTGTTTGGCCTACCCCAAATAATGAATATGGACTCTTCTAATTGCTGTCATTGAACTGACATGGAATATACCACTGGAGTTCAAAGTGTTAAACTATTAATTACATATAAGTTATAGAGTAAACTCCATTGAATAAAAAAAAGTCTTGTAATATGTCAAGAAATCACCCTAATAGTCCCTGATTTCTTCTTGTTTATAGAAATATTTGGCCTCAGCAATCCAGTACAGGCATTTACTGTATCATATTTTGTTTGAAAGAGCTTATGGAGCTTTGTGAAACAAGATATAATAGAATAAATGCTCAGTTTATCTTTAAAATATAGGAATATGACCAAATATATGTTAGTTTAATACTCCTGTTAACTTAATAATTTTCACCAGCAAAATGCCTGTTCATTTAACAGTTTCCACTGTATTGAAAAAAAAACTTGGGATCAGGAAGAGCTTTGAACTAAGTACACTATGTGGAGAGTGTATTTCACTAAAGGTCACATGGAGTTGAGTTGCCGCCACCACAGTAACTATTGATTCACCTGATAACACATGAGAGAGACCAAGCACAAGTTTAGCCAATGTGCCTCCTGATTCTTTCCAGAGAAGAACATTGCTTGGTGTTCTTACATGTATACTTTCCCACAGACAAAGAGTTTTTGCCCAGTTGAAAACTCTTCTGTGTGGTCATGTCAATTAGAAAATCACAGGTGTGCCACTAACACTCTCCTTGGAAAAGGTTCACAAGGACAAGTCTCGGCAACTGCCCCCATAATGTAATAGTCATTTCACAATGATGGGAAACTGTGTATGATAGGCTTTTCTTTAGTAGCATTCATTAGGCATTCAATAGTCTTCATTCAACTTTGACAAACTCTGCAGTCTGACAACAGATACTTAAGGCATCGTTCAACAAAATTTTCCCAAAATTTTTTTGCCAGACTCGAAGAAAGCATATTTTACCTTTTAGTCTCTGATGTGTTAAGAATGCCCTCAATGGAAGGCACGAAAAAGAAATAAGTTTAGATGCGACAGAAGCATGCTTGGTTCAGTCAGATGGCATTGCGTAAGATATAAGGCAATTTGTGTAACTTGGGCTAAATAATGCTTTCCAATATTCAAAACTCCAGAAATGTGCACAGTCTCTTCAAATCTTCCAAGAGTTGGAATTGAAAACACTCAATACATTCACAGGGAAAAGTTAAATTCACAATGTCACTTCTGCCAGATAAAGTCTTAATTGAATATGACTTTTCAATTTCTGTATCCAGGGATGCCAGTTTAGTCATAGATCACTAAGCCTCTGCTCCTAATATTATACTTTTGTTCTTGTTGATGATATGTAAAATATAAAATTAGATAATAAGTTAGAAAACAAAAAATATTTACATCAACAAAAATGGTAATCATCATAATTGTATTTGTTCAAAAGTATCATTTGATTGAAGACCGAGCTATATTTGACACATATTTATACCATTTTCATGTTTTGTCTACGATCAAATAAGTCCCAAATAGGTGAACAACCCTTTTACAGCTGTCCATGTGCAGTGTAATTTTGTCACATGGTAAATTTAACTTCTTTTGCCATGCAATCACATTGAGTGTAAAACTGATCAATACCCTGATTTGAATCGCCATTGCTGTCCAAACCTTATATTGTGATGTTGGTACTATTGGAAATTGCAAACCCAAATAAACATATTCCCCTCAGCCCACCCCCCCCTCCCCCTGCCAACCCACCTCCAACGAGTGGTTGAACTACCAAAATGAAAAATGAGGCCCCAACTCTTCTGAAATTACAGAAAAATGAACTCAGTAATCGAAATAATTGTGATTTTGTTTACACCTTTCATGGACTGCCTATCACATTGGAATAAGTCAACAGACCTGTTATTATTTATGTAAAATTTACTGGTTCTGGTAACAGTCTAGCCTTTCCAGACTCCTGCCGAATAATAGTGATGTTACTATTTTTAATTTTGAAGAAAAATATTGGCTATCACCATTGTTAGGATATGATACAGAGAGTGGAAATGCCTTCACTATAATTAATTATACCCCCACTTTCGAAGAGATGGGAGGGGGGTATACTGGGTTGCATGTGTGCGTCTGTCCATCTGTGTGTGAGTACGTCCGAGAATATTCATAACTTTCATAACTTAAGTAAATTATTATACCCCCACTTTTGAAGAAAATGGGGGGGGGGGGGGGGGGTATACTGGATTACATGCGTATCTGTGTGTGAGTCCGTCCGAGAATATTCATAACTTTCATAACTTAAGTAAATTATTAATAATATTTGGTCATAGGTATGCCCACACTAGGCGGTACACCATCTGGGGGTGTGCCCTGGACGACAGTCCAGCTCTCGTTTTAACTGAAAATCGTCTGTGTATCTGTGCGTTCGTCCATCCGTCTGTGTGTGAGTCCGTCCGAGAATATTCATAACTTTCATAACTTAAGTAAATTATTAATAATATTTGGTCAAAGGTATGCCCACACTAGGCGGTACACCATGTGGGGGTATGCACCGGACGACAGTCCAGCTCTTGTTTTAACTTAAAATTCCGGATCTCACTAATATTCAGTGGGATTCATACTGTGCATGTATGGAATGAATGGACAGGAATTTTTTCTAGAGCTGTGGTTTTTACGCTGAATAAGAAAGTAAACTTTATTCAGTTATTCTCCTTGGAATTTCTCGATAATAAAGGTTTATAGTGCAAATTTACACACAACAAACTAAAAATGAGAGGTAAATTGAATCCTAAAAGGCGTGATTGCATATCTGATTGTGAGACACCCAAAGCAAGTTCTAAAAGGTCCAAATGGGGGTTGAAGTAAGCAATGTTAATGTGGACATATCTGGTAATATCGGCTGTGTTGAGGATTCTGCTGCTGGTGTTCCTTGTGAAGCAGAATTAATCACAAGCCAGCTGAGTAAACTTTGTAATGTAGTTACTGATATTGAAAAAGGTCACAATGAATTAAGAAAAATTATTGACAGTAAATTAGACATGTTGAAAAGTGAGCTATATGCTTTCATTTGATCAGAAGATAAAACAAATGCAGGAAGATCTTTACATTCAGGTTGGTGTGGAAAAGGCAAGAATTGATGAACACATAAAAGTCAGTCAGATGCAAGCATGCTTCAGTGATATGAGCAATCCATACACCATGATGTTCAAAATTTTGATAGTAGTAGTTGTCCCATTAATACCATTAGTGAGGATAATACTGAGTCTAATTTGGTCGTAATAACTGCAGATATTGAAGAGCAGGAGAATAATAGTGAGAATCTCATCAATGTTATTAGCCCTATGTTGTCGGAATTGGGGAATAATGTTAGTGGGCAAGTTCACATTGTTATGGCTACAAGGTTAGCGAAGCGCTATCATGATAAGCCCGGACTGGTTAAAATTAAATTTGAAACTTTACAGCAGAAAACTCCTAGTACTTAGGAACAAAAGGCAATTTAAGCAAACGGAAACTTTTAAATATTACTATCTGCGAGGTGGAAAATCCCATGTTGAGAGGTTGATGGAAACTAATACTAGGACAATTCTCAAATACCTCCGACAGGGAAAAGATTTTGTCAGAGAAGACGGTGTATTGTTTGAAAATCAAATTACAATAGACAGGATGGGGCAACATACAGAAATACCCTTGGGCTCACTTTCTTCTGCTCAGGCAGTTGCCTACCCCTGCCAAGGTCAGTTCCAGCCCTGTGCTTGGTTACTGTTCTTTCTGTCTGTGTGTCACACAGAGCCATATGCCTCATCTCTCTTTATTTCATAGTAAATTTCCTTTCTTATTATACCTGCCACAATTGTTTACGTGGAGGCCCTCCTGTCTTCTTATTCGGGTAAGAATCCTAAATCCTCCTGCCAATCACATGACTCCAATGTTGGCGGATTCAAATAAGAGTGACACATTGGTTATACGTCTGCGCACTGGTACCTGAAGCCGTGGATTTGTACTAGGAGAAGAGCATCCCCTACTAGTATGCACTGGTAGCTCTTGAATGTTTTTTCAGTGTTACTTACACAAAGTAAGTACACAAGTCAATACGGCTCGGGCTAGAGTCTGTATTTATGAACTGATCTTCACTAAACATCTTGGGTACCTTTGTTATCACCTTGGGATGAGAACGAGTGTTTCTGGGTGCGGTCCAAAATTCAAGATGGCTGCCAGTGGCCATTTTGTAACGAAATTAGGTCTAATCAGTTTTTTTGTACACAACTTCCATACGGCTCAGACTAGAGGCCGTATTTATGAACTGATCTTTACGAAACTTCTTGGGTACCTTTGTTATCACCGCGGGATGAGAACGAGTGTTTTTGGGTGTGGTCCAAAATTCAAGATGGCCACCAGAAACCATTTTGTACCAAAATTAGTGCAATCAGTCTTTTGTACAGAACTTCTGTATGAAAGTTCTGATTTGAATAAATTTTTGTATGAATGTTTAGTAACATGGAATACATCACATATAGTACGGGTTTTTTTCTCGCGCAGAAATTATGCAAATTAGATGAACTTTGATGTATTTAGTGCTACTTATACACTGTAAGTGAACATGTCAATACGGCTCGGGCTAGAGGCTGTATTTATCAACCTATCTTCACGAAACTTCTTGGGTACCTTTGTTATCACCTTGGGATGAGAACGAGTGTTTCTGGGTGCGGTCCAAAATTCAAGATGGCTGCCAGTGGCCATTTTGTACCGAAATTAGGTCCAATCAGTTTTTTGTCACAACTTCTATACAGCTCGTATTTATGAACTGCTCTTCACGAAACTTCTTGGGTACCTTTGTTTTCACCTTGGGACAGGAATGAGTGTGTTTTGGGGTGCGTTTGTTATCACTGTGCTATGAGAACAAATATTTTGGGGTTCAGCCAGACCCACTCTGGGACTCAAAGATTTCTTTTCTAGTTTAGCATCTGACTGTCACCCACCTTTACAATACTTTACGTATACATTTGTTAAACGCTACGGTCAGTATTTATGTACAGACCATTACAATACTTTATATGTACCTTTGTTATCAGGTCATTACTTAGATGTTTGTCATTGCTGTGTCACATACTATACATGTACATGTCTTAACAAGTTGAGCTACAGTGTCATTGACACTTTCATTTCATTTACAGTTTCTAGAATATAAAGTTTACTCTTTCTTTTTCTAGATGCAAAACATGAACAAGGTAATTCTTCAAGCAAAGAAAGTGTGTTTTATCAACCAATGCAAATTTACTCTCTTTTTCTAGATGCAAAACCTGAACAAGGTAATTCTTCAAGCAAAGAAAGTGTGTTGTATCGACCAATACAGAAACACAGCTCAGATCAAATGAAAATTAAGGCTGAGAGTGATGAACAACAATTCAGGAACAGGAATTCGTCAGCCAAATCATCACCACAAACACCAGCTAAACTGTCCTTGTTTTCGAAATCATCACATTTTTCAAAACATTTACTTCTTAGTTTGAATTCCCCAAGTACAACAAAAGATGTTTGTTTTTCTGAATTGAGCAAAACACACCTGCAGGACTCTTCTGGACTGATTGAAGATACCATGGATGATGCCAGAAAGAAAAGTAGTGGCAGCCCATTACATATGAGTTTGCCTGGAAGTACCACAACAAATAAAACTTCTGAAAACAAATCTAAGTCAAGCCCGTTGCTGTTCTCAAAAAACAAGTTGCTTGAACTGAAAGAAAAATTAAGTCGAGCTTCAATTGGCCCTGTGAAGAAAACTAACATTGGAAGCTCATCAGCTGAAGAGCCTTCTGGAATTGGTACATCTGGTGAGAAAATTTCTACTCAGAAAAGTCCACTTTTGGTGTCCAAAAATAAATTGCAAGCACTCAATCAAAAATTAATTCGGTCATCAAAAATTCAAGCAATGATTAAACATCAAAGTTCAGTATCCCAAAAAGAGAATGCTGCTTTGTCAACTGCTGTTATGTGTGAAAAACAGAAAATAAGGCTTGAAACATTAGAAATCGATAGTCAAATAAATGTTGCCCAAGATGCCAGTGATAATGATATAGAAAATGAAGAATTTACTGATGAGCTAGAAATTGGTGACATGGAAATTCCAATGGACGATATATCTTGTGACACCATTCTTGCACAGATTGATGATATTTTGAACAAAGATGAAAACATTGATCAGAGTGAAAATATTCAAGATAATACTCTTAATCAGGATCAGCAGAATAGTAGTAAAAGCATTCCTCCTCATGATGACAAGTTCAAACTTTCTGGACAGGGAGATAAAAAAGAGGTTTCAAAAACATGTAACAGTGATTCTGGTAGTGATAGTAGTGAGATGGAAAATATACAAAGGACAAAAAGAAGCAGTAAAATTAAACCAAATTTGATTGAGAGTGAAGATAGCGAAGAAGGTAAATGTAGTTTGTAATGCAGAATACAGTGAAACCTGTTAAATTTATTGCCACTTTGCCACTGAAAAATTTCAGTTAGGCCCCTCAAAGTAGATCTGTTTCTCAGGCCATTTTTTGTAAAATTGCATGTGGGTGTTTTTTTTTTTTTTTTTTAATTTTTGTAATTATTTCTTTGCCAACAAAAGTTTATTCTTCTTGGTTTGTTTTATATTTTAGACCTCGTAATCTACAGAATAGCATTGATGGCGGTGTATTTCTTCCCTTGAGTGCAAGAAAGCTTTGCAATGCTAAGGTATTGCAAAGCCTTGTCGCACTCAAGGGACAAATTCATCAATTTTATTAACTTGGGTAAAATATCATACATTAACCATTTAATTTTTATTTTTTTATGATTGCATTGGTTATAAAAAGAGAGTATGTGGCAGCCGAAAGTGCCCTGTGGGAAGGCCAAAAGTACCCGTGGAGGGCCTGAGAAACAGATTTTTAACTTTTTAGGCCTTATCTCTAGAATCCAGCAGTGACCAAATCCCTGTTAATTGAATATACCTGTTAATAAAATAATTTTCACTGGCAAAGTGGCTATACAAATAACTGCATATTCAATTTATTTATTAGGGTTTTAACGACACTTTCAACAGCCAGGGTCACTTCATTTCGGACAGTTTTACAGGTGGAGGAAGCCGGAGTACAATGGCGAGCAACTGTCACACTCCCCAACATACTAACTCCACACAAGCAGGGTTAGCATTGGTTGAAGACAAGTGCACCATCGACATGCAGTATGTCTCAGTACACAATGCCACATGGGCATTTGGGATTAACTGGTAGAGTGCTAAATTATTTTTGGTCATCCAAATTTGTCCACGTCTCTTTGCCTTGTTACAATTTATGGGAGAGTGCCTAGTGGCGCTCTCCCATAAATTGTAACAAGGCAAATCCTCATAGACTAAATAATTTCAATTCAAATATTATATGATGCTCATCCATAGAATATGAAGCCATTAAGTTGCAGCACCTGCACTTCAGAATAAAGCCCAAATATGGGCTTCCAGCACTCTACCAGTTAATTGTCTTGCCCCAGGACACAATGCAGTTGCCGCAAGTGGGATTCGAACTGAGGACATCTCGGCTTGCAGCCTGCATCCCTACCTGCTCCCGGCATATTCAATTAACCAGAATGTATTATTCAACTGTTTTCCAATAAATTGGGTATTTTTTCTGGTATTTCAAACAAGATATACAGCGGAAACCAGTTTTTGAATAGCCACTTTGCCAGTGAAAATGATATTATTAACAGGAATATTCAATTAACAGGGATTTGGTCACTCTGCTGTATTCTAGAGTGAGATGAGGCCTAAAAATGTTAAAAATCTAATTCTCAGACCCTCCTGCATGGTCATTTTAGCTGCTGAATGCTCTCTTTTTATAACCAATGCAAACTTAAAAAAATAAAAATTAAATGGTTCAAGTATTGATATTTTACCCAAGTTAATAAACTTGATAAATTTGTCCCTTTTTTTCCTCAAGGGTTTGCAATGCTTTAGCATCGCAAAGTCTTCTTGCACCCAAGGGACGAAATACACCACCACCCATGCTATTCTGTAGATTAGGAGGCCTAAGATATAAGATAAACCAAGAATATGAACTTTTGATGGCAAAGAAATAATGGAGCACTGTCACATAGATATAGATTGAATGCCAGTTTGGGATGCACGGAGGCAAAATATGTTCTTAAACATTGAGAATTTGGTGATTGTCGTGGTAATTTCTTGACATATTACAAGATTTTTTATTCAATTAACATGAGTTTACTCTATATCCTATTTGCACTTAACTTTTCAAATTTAAAGTCAAGGGTTAAGTGTGGTCCACTGTACCACTATGCAGGGCACTATTGTTTATTCTTATTCATTGTACCCTGCCCTGCATCCCTACAAATGAATAACCAAAGATTTGGAGGGTATCATGTCTATACTTGTTTGTGTGTCTTTGTGTACGTATTCGTTTGTGTGTGTCCTTTGCCAATTCTCTTCTGGGTTTTAATTTTGATACTCTTTAACCTGGAGCCACAAAAATTTAAAGGTGTTATTAGTGCCCCAAGGCACATCATAGGCCCAAACTGTGTCATTGTGTTCTAGGTTTGATTGACCATAGTGCATAATTCCCTTCAGCTTGTTATTTGAGACATTGTTTCACATGGACCTATGAAAATTCAGGGGTGAATACATTAATCCTCAAAGGTGTTTTGCAAACATAGACTGGGTCATTGTGATCCAGACCTTTAAATTGTCCTAATTTGGGCACAACAGATTAGGGACACAGGGCATATTGGGATCTGACATGGTTCTATCTGGTTGGAGAAAAGTTTGAAAATATATAGCCAAAACTAGTCATTTCCTTGCATTTGGGACTTCAGATAGAACCATGGTCAGCACAATATTTTTGATAATGTTGCTTGTGGAGACAGTTGGGTTTACTTTTAGCAGAAAAATTAATCAATGGACCTCATACTTTGGGTACATTATCATATTTTGGTCACAAGGTTTACCATTAATAATTTGGGAAATTTAAAGGCCTTATATGTAATCTATTTGCTATGCTTGGGACCATTCTCCGCATAAAATGTCCTTCAGGACAATATTTCAGATACTTTTTATCCCCCACGAAAAAATTTGGGGAGATATAGTCATGCACTATCTGTCTATCTGTCTATCTGTCCGTCTGTCTGTCTGTCTGTCTGTCTGTCTGTCTGTCTGTCTGCCTGTCTGTCTGTAGACAGAGTTGGTTTCCACTCTAATTAAAATTCTGCTTGGCCAACTGAAACCCAACTTGGCATGTGGGTTAGGCATGATGAGAGGAAGAACCATATTTATTTTGAGGTCATTGTGCCAATGGTTAAGGTCACAGTCACCGTGAACTTAAACATTTATCAGAATTGGCTTTTCTAATTGAAATTTTGCTTCCCCGCTCGATACTAAACTTGTCTTATGGGTTGAGTATGATAAAAGGAAGAACCCTATTTATTTTGGGGTTTTTGTGTCAAAGGTAAAGGTCACAGTGGCCTTTAATTTAAAGTTTTATCGCCTAGAGTTTGGTTTCCACACTCTGATATGTTGTTTGCCTATTCAAAATCAAACTTGGCATGTGGATCGAGCATAATGAGAGGAAGAACCCTGTATATTTTTTAGGTCATTATGCCAGAGGTCATGGTCACAGTGACCTTGAAATTAAAATTTTATCGGTCCCGATTGAAATTAATTATTAAAATTCTGCATTCCCGATCGAAACACAACTTGGCATATGGTTTGAGTATGATGAGAGGAAAAACCCTGCATATTTTTAGGTCATCGAGCTAAAGGTCAAGGTCACAGTGACATGAACTTAAAATTTTATCGGTTCCAATTGAAACCAAACTTGATATGTCATCAAATACAGGTAATCTTATCTGTATTATTTGAGTAAATAATACTAACAGTGCATTACGTGTACAGTCCATTTAAAATATTCTCTCCTCTCCACTAGTCGATTGCATAATAGGGTGTCTAAAAATAGGATAAGCTAATTGGCTTTGAGGGGAACTTTTTAGTATCCATGGTAATTACTTCAACAATAACACATGCAGTTGTCGATGATGATCTTATGAACAGTCAGCTGTGTTAACTGATTATATGGGAGAAATGATTTTAACCAACAATACTTTATTAAGCAATTTTTTTATTAATGATATCTGACTTTCATGCTTTGCATGTATCTACAAACATTTGCACACACGAATAACAGAATATTAAAAAATATATACGCAAGCACTCTTTCAAAGCACTATAATATCGATCGGGTTTTGTGATTAATGATATCTGACTTTAATTCTTTACAGGTATCTATAAAACATTTGCACACATGAATGACAGAATATATTATCTTTAAAAAATATATATATACACAAGCACTCTTTCAAAGCACTATAATATCGATCGGGTTTTGTTTGCACTTTTGAATAGAAAATCTTTGCTAATATTCCATGGACTTTGCACTCAACTACTAATGGGTAAAAATACACAGTACATGACAGGTGGAGTTCTACCAAATCACTTGTCAAGTGAATGTTTTACAGAACTCATATTTTTTTTACACGAACCGATTTTTTAAGGGCCACCAGGTTTATCTACACATCCATCAAGAGACAATTTGCTTGCTTGTCTGCTGTTTATCGGCGCCTGTGTGTTGAAGTTGAGTGGATAATTCACTCTGTGTGTGATTTGGTTGTAATCCATCCTGCACTTATCAGCACACGAAATAAATTGTGTGAACAAACTAGACACTTTGCAAGAAGCATTAGCTATTTATTTATTTATTTATTTATTTATTTATTTATTTATTTATTTATTGGTGTTTAAGGTCACTTTTCATCAGCTATGGCTAATTGTGCCCATCGGTCGCAATAGGCCATAGTTGCAGAAAAGTGACATTAAACGCCAATAAATAAATAAATTGTGACCACAACAAGGGTCTAAAGTCAAGTTTAGCCGATCGTTTACCCATTTGGTGCCCATTTTAGTGGACATCCATCCCAGGCACTGGTGACTGGGTCCTATTTCACCAGTAAAGCGGAACTTTCTTACCATAGTAAATAAGCACTGCTTCACTTCCCGTTCCCACGGGGAAAGAAGCACTATTAAATATTATCACAGTGTACATTATTGTCTAAGAAATTCTGTGGAAATGCAATGACCCCTCCCCCCCTCCTCCCCCCCCCCCCAAATATTTCAGACAGCACACCTCTTGAGCAAGGTGGTGGTGATCCATTGAACATGTGTTTGTTTAAACACACGAGAATAATTTAACTGGGTTTTTTTTTAACAATTTTTTTGTGGTTGGTTTAACTGATAATTTTCTGTTGGTAAACAATTTTTACTGGCAATGCAGTCCAGGATGTGATGGAAGGGCATGACGGGAAAACCCCTTTGAAGTGCTTGCCTTATCGGAATGGGAATCTTTTTCCCTTTCAGTGCTCCATCGCAGGTCAAAACAACCTAAACCTTGGTTGACATTCCTTTACCGCGATCATCGAGATCGTTTCAATGAGAGGTCATAAGCTATGTTTTTTTTAACAAAAATTTAAAACATAATAAAATTTGAATCGAGATTTTTGTGTATAGTGCTGGCTGAATTTGGCTGTTGACGTTGAGTAAAAACAGAAAGCTTGCTAGCGGTTTTCATGCTTTTTCCCGCATATTGGACGATTAATTTTTTTAATGAATAATACATTCTCATTTTAGTTCATCTAAACTATTTCGGTAAAATGCTTATGCTATAATAAAAATTAAATCACCGGGTTTTTACTTTGAAATGTTCGGGCACTCGGCACAGTATAGAATCCATAATCCTGTATCGGAAAAGCTATTGCCGCAGCGAAACGCCAGGATGTTTCTTCAAGACTGTCACATTGTTGTTTCAAAAACACCGTACACCAAGAACACATTTTATTCACTGAAATACTCGTTCTATTCCATAATTTCATTTAAAAAATACAGATGAAGCGTTATGAGAATGAATGAAGACAAGATCATTTCAACGGAGACAATCCGACTTTCAGTTATACGGAGGGGGAGGGGGGAATCCAAATCATATATCAGCGAAAATTTTATTTTAATATGAAAACAAATCGAAAATCTCATGAATTAACGAACGGATTTTATCAATTCCTATATTAAACCGCAGTACAGAGTTCTGGAAATGAAAGATATTGCATTTGTATCTGAATATTTTATTAAATGTAGGGTTTAGAAATTTTCTGACTGAACAATATAATTGCTAATCAGGGACAGTCTCTGAAAGATTTTTCTCGCCAAACATTAATTATAATAATGTAATCCTTCTCACATGACCGCACTAAAACAGCTTTTCATACCCGGTCGTTTCTACACAAACGACGAGGTAATTAACAAGTGCGGTTTTGTATGCAATGTACACGTAATGTAAAGATGAGGGCGTTCTTGTTATCAATGTGCTTGAAATTAATTCGCATTTACAACAAACTTGTTGTCCATCATTTATGCTGTATTTTTGTTTAAAAAAATAGTTGATTCCTATTGGGGGACAAATAATGAATTAGTCTACATTCATTTTTATTATTTTTGAAAACGAATCGATGTATTAATTGCATAAACACAGAATGTTTTTCCATATGCGACTGGATATCAGTAATTCGGTTTCATCAAGAAACGAACCGCCTTTGATGTCTGGATTTTCCCGTCGTCTTTAATTAGCCTCGCAAAGGGGGTTGTGGACCCGTGAAGACAATGTGTTCACCAGGTGTGACGAAAGGGGGTTTTAAATGGAGCGTACATGTAATGGGCTATGTTAATTATACCCCCACTTTAGAGAAGTGGGGGCTATTTTGCTGATGCCTTGTACACCTGTTACGTCCATCTGTAGCCCATCCATCTGTACATCCATACGTCCAAGCTTGTGTGTGCACCTTCTCCTGCATTATAGAACCGATTTCGATGAAACTTCTCAAACATTATGACTAGCAAGTGAACATGTGCATGTTCTAAAATTTTTTGTCTGCGGCAATTTTAACAGGTCTCCCCTGAACTTAGATTTATTATGGATTTTCAGATGAGATTCTTGTGTGCGCAACTCCTCCTACATTATTGAACCAATTTTGCAGAAACTTCCCAAAAATTATGACTAGAAAGTAAACATGCGCATATTCCAAAATTTTTTATCTGCGGCAAAATTTTACCAGGTTATCTCCACTGAACTTAGATTTATTATAGATTTTCAAATGAGATTCTTGTGTGTGCAACTCCATCTACATTACTGAACTGATTTCATTGAAACTTCTTAAACATGGTGGCTAATGAGTGAACATGTGCATATTTCCAAATTTTCCATCTGTGGTGACTTTTACAAGGTTATCTCCCCTTCAGCTTTGAAGATTTAATATAGATTTGTACATGAGATTTTTGTGTGTGGAACACCTCCTTCATTAATGAACCGATTTTTATCAAACTTCTCAAACATTATGCCTAACAAGTGGGCATACTCATATTCAAATTCATTTGCGTCAATTTTAACCAAGTTATGTTCCATGAACTTGGATATATTTAGGGCTTTTCAAGCTCAACATTCAGAGATGCATTCTAGTAAGCAGGAAGTGAGAGTATTAATCACCTTCAGTGATAGTTCTAGTTTAATGTAATATATTACCAAGGTTACTGCATCAGGGTGATTTTTCAGGGGGCTTGGCCACCCCTGGTGGCTACCTCTAGTTTACCAGAGGCTTTGAATTTCATGGGTGTAAGCATCAAGCCATGGTGGTATGTTGTAAAATAAAACCGGGTTACTGTGATCAATTTTTTGTACTTGATCATATTCACTGTGAAATTTTCATTCTGAGCCCTATTTCAGATACTATTACACCTGAACATATGAAATTTTACGGGTGTAAGTATCAAACCCCAAAGTTGACATATTCTTCATGCTTTACCCTTGGCTTTATATTCCTTTCCAACCATATTTCAAATTTTGTTTCACCTTAGGCCATAAATTTTGATGGATGTGTACACCATCGACCAAAGATATGTCTCAAACCAGAGGTAGGTTTCAGTTACCTGAATTCACACTCAAATGCAGTTTGTTTTAACATTTTACATTCGGCAATGTTTCAGATGTTATTTGACCCAGGGCTATGAAACTTGTGTGTAGTGAACAAAAAATAGGTCACTGTGCCCTATTCCTTTTGTTTGAATGCATTTAGACCAAAAATCTCTTCCAGGCTATATAATTCAGATGATATATGACCTGGAGTTATGAACCTTGATGGTTGAAAAGCCTTCTGGAAGTGGTGCATCTGGTGATCAGTGAAGATGTGTCGCAAGCTAGGGCTGAGTCACTGTCAGATATTCACTTTGTCATACTTAGTGCAAAACTCTTGACCAAGCAATATCAAATGGTATTTGGGATGTTTTGAGGATATCTAGTGATATGGCATTCTGACACCTCTATTTTGAGTTTAACTACACTGCCAAGAAACATGGTCAGGTTGAACAGTTTATTGTTAGCTCACCAACGAAGTTGTGTGAGCTTATGTCATGACCCGAGGCGCGTCAGCGTCAACACGTGTGTTAAGGTTATTGTACCAGTCCACTTTGACTCTCAGCCCTGTTGCTATGCACCTCATACTGTGTTTTCTATGGATTATAATTACCCACAGACCCTTAACCAGTGACATTTTATTGATTTTTAGTGTTTTTGCAATGTTATACTTTTTTGTCAGTGTGGAAGTAGAAAATGTCTGACCTGTTTTGCTGTATATGAGTGAAGGCTACCACCGGTATGCTGTGGCTTTCATATTTCATGTATGTGTTAAATGCATCAATATAAGATGACTTTAACCCTTGGCCGCACATTTTTCGAAGATTTTGGACTTTTTTAATGCAATGTTAGGCTTTTCGTCAGTGTGGACTTAGAAAATTTCTGACCTATTTTGTTATGCATGTACATGCACAAATTTCTGACCTCTTTTCCTATACATGAGTGGAGGCTACCATTGGTATGCTGTGGCTTTGATATTTCATATATGTGTTAAATGCATCAATATAAGGTGACATTAACCCTTGGCCGGATATTTTTCAGAGATTTTTTATTTTTTTAATGCAATGGTATACTGTTTTGTCACTGTGGACTTGGAAAATTTCTGACCTGTTTTGCTATGCATGTACATGATCGGACATTTTTTGCAGATTTGTAATAAGCCTAGATTTATTGCATGCCATGTGTTGGTGAGCTAATGGGGATGGACACACCCTTCTTGTTAGAGTAAAGTGACAGTGAGGAAAATATTGACCTGAAACATCCAGACCTCTACCCCTTTTTTGCATTGGTTCACTGCACACTGTCCCATTGTGTTCCCATATGAACAAGAAGTGTGGAATGATTTCCACTGGGATATAATGCGTCTGACTCTGGCTGAATTATAATGCATGACTTTTTTTTATCTTACAATCAACATGTATTTTGTCTATATTAACTCTGCAACTGTCGTGTATCCGACCCCCTGATACAGATGTTTGTATCAGGGGGTCGGATACAAGCACATTCCTTTCGCATGAGTTTCATTTTTTAGCTCAACTTTGGCGGAGCCAAATTTGAGCTTATGCCATGGCCCATCGTCCGTTTGTCCGCCTGTCCGTCAACAATTGGATACGGCTCGGGCTAGAGGCCGTATTTATGAACCGATCTTTACGAAACTTCTTGGGTACCTTTGTTATGATCGTGGGACGAGAACGAGTGTTTTTGGGTGCGGGCCGAAATTCAAGATGGCTGCCAGCCACCGTTTTGTACCGACGATGCAGAAATCTGTTTTTTGTACTGAACTTCCATTTGAAAGCTCTGATTTGAATAATTTTTTGTATGAATGTTTAGTACCATGGGATACATCACATATAATACAGGTTTTTTCCTCGTGCGTAAATTATGCAAATTAGACTAACTTTGATGTTTTTTGGTGTTACTTTCAGCACTGTAAGTGCAAATGCCAATACGGCTCAGGCTAGAGGCCGTATTTATGAAGCGATCTTTACGAAACTCCTTGGGTACCTTTGTTATCACTGTGGGACGAGAACGAGTGTTTTTGGATCCGGTCCGAAGTTCAAGATGGCCGATGGCAGCCATTTTGTACAAAATTTGGTGCAATCAGATTTTTGCACAGAACTTCCATATGAAAGCGCTGATTTGAATAATTTTTTGTGTGAATGTTTAGTACCATGGGATACATCACATATAATACAGGTTTTTTTCTCGAGCAGAAATTATGCATATTAGATGAACTTTGATTTTTTCAGTGCTACTTACACACAGTAAGTACACATGTCAATACGGCTCGGGCTAGAGTCTGTATTTATGAACCAATCTTCACGAAACGTCTTGGGTACCTTTGTTATCACCTTGGGACGAGAACGAGTGTTTCTGGGTGCGGTCCAAAATTCAAGATGGCTGCCAGTGGCCATTTTGTACCGAAATTAGGTCTAATCAGTTTTTTGTACACAACTTCTATACGGCTCAGGCTAGAGGCCGTATTTATGAACCGATCTTTACGAAACTTCTTGGGTACCTTTGTTATCACGGATGGATGAGAACGAGTGTTTTTGGGTGTGGTCGGAAATTCAAGATGGCCACCGGCAGCCATTTTGTACCAAAATTAGTGCAATCAATCTTTTGTACAGAACTTCTGTATGAAAGTTCTGATTTGAATAAATTTTTGTATGAATGTTTAGTAACATGGAATACATCACATATAATACGGGTTTTTCTCTCGTGCAGAAATTATGCAAATTAGATGAACTTTGATTTATTCATTGCTACTTATAGACTGTAAGTGCACATGTCAATACGTCTCGGGCTAGAGGCTGTATTTATGAACCGATCTACACAAAACTTCTTGGGTACCTTTGTTATCACCTTGGGATGAGAACGAGTGTTTCTGGGTGCGGTCCAAAATTCAAGATGGCTGCCAGTGGCCATTTTGTACCGAAATTAGGTCTAATCAGTTTTTTGTACACAACTTCTATACGGCTCAGGCTAGAGGCCGTATTTATGAACCGATCTTTACGAAACTTCTTGGGTACCTTTGTTATCACTGTGGGATGAGAACGAGTGTTTTTGGGTGTGGTCGGAAATTCAAGATGGCCACCGGCAGCCATTTTGTACCAAAATTAGTGCAATCAATCTTTTGTACAGAACTTCTGTATGAAAGTTCTGATTTGAATAAATTTTTGTATGAATGTTTAGTAACATGGAATACATCACATATAGTACGGGTTTTTCTCTCGTGCAGAAATTATGCAAATTAGATGAACTTTGATTTATTCATTGCTACTTATAGACTGTAAGTGCACATGTCAATACGTCTTGGGCTAGAGGCTGTATTTATGAACCGATCTACACAAAACTTCTTGGGTACCTTTGTTATCACCTTGGGACGAGAACGAGTGTTTCTGGGTGCGGTCCAAAATTCAAGATGGCTGCCAGTGGCCATTTTGTACCGAAATTAGGTCTAATCAGTTTTTTGTCACAACTTCTACACAGCTCATATTTGTGAACTGATCTTCACGAAACTTCTTGGGTACCTTTGTTTTCACCTTGGGACAGGAATGAGTGTGTTTTGGGGTGCCTTTGTTATCACTGTGCTATGAGAACAAATATTTTGGGGTTCAGTCAGACCCACTCTGGGACTCAAAGATTTTTTTCTAGTTTAGCATCTGACTGTCACCCACCTTTACAATACTTTACCTATACATTTGTTACAGGCAACGGTCAGTATTTATGTACAGGCCGTTACAATACTTTATATGTACCTTTGTTATCAGGTCATTACCTAGATGTTTGTCATTGCTGTGTCACATACTATACATGTACATGTCTTTGTCTTGACAAATTGAGCTACAGTGTCATTGACACTTTCTTTTCGTTAACCTGTACGAATAAATAGTTCGTTATATATATGTCTACATTCTTGGCTTATCCCCAATGTATTGTAAGATAAAATGATTATTACCATTATGTGGATGTATGAAATATGTATCCGAGTCTCGCTCTGGGTTCTAAAGGTAGATCACGACACGGTTTCGACTCGTCGTGATCTGCCCTTAGAACCCGAAGCTCGACTCGGATACATATTTTGTACATACACATAATGATAATAATCTCTATTTATCACAAATCTGACATGCTAACAATGAGCCTGATATTACACTACTGGCAAAGTCTCCATAATAACAATAATACTTGCATCTTCTACTGATTTGCCACAGCCCTCTAATGAGGAGGCCTACATCAACCCTGTCCACCCCCACCCCCTGGGTATGCCCTCCCCCACTCTCTCCCTCAAATAAATAAAAATAAAATAAAAAATTATCCACCCTGGTACTCCTCAAAAGCATATCTTTCTTGCACAGCCTTCTAATGAGCTTTTAACCCTAATTCCAGCCTGCTAGTTTCTGTTGCAATCTTTGGGCACCCTTCCCCGGATGAAGCTGCTCCACTGCTTCAGTCTCAGTTTTAGATGTTGAGTCTCAGTGGAATAAATCTCCATTAGCTCCCTAACGTGTCTTGTTCATCATGTCTGAATGTTGGAGCCTCATACATAGTGAAACGCCATTTTACTTATCTGCTGTTTAGATGGTTATTCTCTCTTTAATAGGCATCCACCGAAGTTCCCCTCTGTGACTGCTTCCAGTGCAGCTGCATTACTTGACCCAGTTATCCACCAATCCACTTCATTTTTCAGAATCTCCAAGTTCTTCACTACTGTTCGGTTCAATGGGATTACATCTGTTCCATAGGTTATACTTGGTAGTCCCACTCTCTCAAATAGTTTTCCTAATGAACACCTTGTTAAAGCTATTTTTTCAAGAAGTTTTAACTGGTTGAGTATTCTTTTCCCCTTTGTATTAGGTTTATTGGTGTCGTCTGTATATGCTTCTACCTGTAACACATAAGTTCACCCCTAACCATTCATATTTCCCTATTTCCCCCCACTGTTAGATGCTTGCATTCCTCTTCAGAAAGGAATATTCTTTGAAATCTTCTTGAGAAAAAACATTCAGAATGTTTTGATACTTGGTATACAACACCCTAAGGCTCAGATTCAACTTGTTCAACTGGATTCATATTTGGGCTCCCTATGGGGGCCCAAATTTCAACTTGTGTAATATAATGAATAACCTTTCAAAAAAATTTCCTTCTTCAGATCCATCATTCCGAATCTATTGATATTTGGTATACAGCATCCTGGAGGTCGAAGGGAAGGGGGCAGATTCAAGTTTGTTCAAGTTAAGTCACTAGGTTGAAATTTGGACTCCCTAGTTTTGTTTTACTGGAAATCTGGGCATTATTTCTGAGGTAGCATCCCAATTCTAGAAAAAAATCATATGGAAGAGTTAGAAATAAATAACTTCCTTCATCTATATTGTTAACTAGCCATAGATGCTAATTAAATCCTTCTTTAAACAACTTTGGTCAGGTGAGTGCCTCAAGCCCCATGGGACCTCTTGTTTACCTACAGAATGCATTGGATGTTCCCCCTGTTCTCTTATTTGTTTTAATGAGGCTGCTATTCCACTATTTCCTATTTTTAGTCGAGTTGTGACGAAGTCAAACTCGACTTATAGTTTGGTGAATGGCGGGCGGGCAGGCGGGAGGGTGGGCGGGCGGGCGGGCGGGCGGGCGGGCGGGCGGGCGATTGGGCGGGCGTAAACAATTGGTTTCCGGATGATAACTTGATAGTGGTTCAACTCACATTCATTAAACTTCATACGTAGGTTGGTCTTGGTGGGAGGAAGAACCCTATTGATTTTGGACATGCTACGTCGAAGGTCAAGGTCACAGTGACCTTGAACATAGTAAATCTTAAACAATTGGTTTCCGGATGATAACTTGATAATGGTTCAACTCACATTCATGAAACTTCATAGGTAGATTGGCCTTGGTGAGGGGAAGAACCCTATTGATTTTGGACTCGCTACGTCAAAGGTCAAGGTCACAGTGACCTTTAACATAGTATATCGCAACAATTGGTTTCCGGATGATAACTTGATAGTGGTTCAACCTAGAGTCATGAAACTTCATAGGTGTGTTGGCCTTGGTGCGAGGAAGAACCCTATTGATCTTGGACTCACCAGGTCAAAGGTCAAGGTCACAGTGACCTTGAACATAGTATATCGCAACAATTGGTTTCCGGATGATAACTTGATAGTGGTTCAACCTAGAGTCATGAAACTTTATAGGTGTGTTGGCCTTGGTGCGAGGAAGAACCCTATTGATCTTGGACTCACCAGGTCAAAGGTCAAGGTCACAGTGACCTTGAACATAGTATATCGCAACAATTGGTTTCCGGATGATAACTTGATAGTGGTTCAACCTAGAGTCATGAAACTTCATAGGTATGTTGGCCTTGGTGCGAGGAAGAACCCTATTGATCTTGGACTCACCAGGTCAAAGGTCAAGGTCACAGTGACCTTGAACATAGTATATCGCAACAATTGGTTTCCGGATGATAACTTGATAGTGGTTCAACCTAGAGCCATGAAACTTTACAGGCGTGTTGGCCTTGGTGCGAGGAAGAACCCTATTGATGTTGGACTCACCAGGTCAAAGGTCAATGTCACAGTGACCTTGAACATAGTATATCGCAACAATTGGTTTCCGGATGAGAACTTGATAGTGGTTCAACCTAGAGTCATGAAACTTCATAGGTGAGTTGGCCTTGGTGCGAGGAAGAACCCTATTGACCTTGGACTCGCCAGGTCAAAGGTCAAGGTCACAACTCGACATTGGATCTGTGATCCTGAGCGGCATTTTTGTCCTTGATTCCATTAACTCTTTTTCGTACCTCTTCCTATACTTCTTTGGTACTTCTAGTGACTTTATCATTCACGCCCTAAAGTTTTCTACTTCTTCAAAATGCTGCACATTTAGCTCATCACTTGGCGTCCGCCATCGTCTGTCGTCATCCATCGTCCGGCATCCGTAAACTTTTTGCATTTTCATCATCTTCTCTGAAACCGCAGAGCCAGTATGAACCAAACTTGGCAGGAATCGTCTATGGGAGGTCCTCTACAAACGTTCCTCATTTTGTTCCCGTCAGATGAAAAACATGGCTTCTTTGAGGCATTCTTTGATTCTGGTTGGTGGATTTTCAAAAATCTTCTCTGAAACCGCAAGGCCAAATGTTTTGAAACTTCACATAAATGATGACTGGGACCCCCTCTAACAACAATCCTCATTTAATGTTAATCGGCTTACAAACATGGCCACAACTGCAGCTTATTAGCTTAACTTTGGCGAAGCCAACTTTGAGGTATTGTCATGGCCCGTCATCCGTCTGTCCATCCGTTGCACTGTACACACTGCTCGGGCTAGAGACCGTATCTTTACGAAACTTCTTGGGTACCTTTGTTATCATTGTGAGAAGAGAATGAGTGTTTTTGGGTATGGTCCGAAATTCAAGACGTCCGCTGGCAGTCATTTTGTACAAAATTAGGTGCAATCCGATTTTTGCGCAGAACTTCCATATGAAAGTGCTGATTTGAATAATTTTTTTGTGTGAATGCTTAGTACCAAGGGATACATCACATATAATACGGGTTTTTTTCTCGAGGATAAATTATGCCAATTAGACAAACTTTGATCTATTTAATGTTACTTTCAGCACTGTAACTCCAAATGCCAATACGGCTCGGGCTAGAGGCCGTTTTTATGAACCGATCCTTATGAAACTTCCTGGGTACCTTTGTTATCACCGTGGGGCGAGAACGAGTGTTTTTGGGTGCGGTCCGAAATTCAAAATGGCTGCCGCGGCCATTTTGTACCAAAATTAATGCAATCAGTTTTTTGTACAGAACTTCTGTATGAAAGTTCTGATTTGAATAAATTTCTGTATGAATGTTTAGTAACATGGAATACATCACATATGATACGTTTTTTTTTCTCTTGCAGAAATTTATGCAAATTAGATGAATTTTGATTTATTCAGTGCAACTTATACACAGTAAGAGTATTTGTCAATACGGCTTGGGCTAGAGGCTGTATTTATGAACCGATCTTCACAAAACTTCTTGGGTACATTTGTTATCAACTTGGGATGAGAACGAGTGTTTCTGGGTGTGGCCCAAAATTCAAGATGGCTGCCAGTGGCCATTTTGTACCGAAATTAGGTCCAATCAGTTTTTTGTACACAACTTCTATACAGCTCAGGCTAGAGGCCATATTTATGAACCGATCTATACAAAACTTCTAGGGTACCTTTGTTATCACTGTGGGACGAGAACGAGTGTTTTTGGGTGTGGTCCAAAATTCAAGATGGCCGCCAGCAGCCTTTTTGTACCAAAATTAGTGCAATTAGTTTTTTGTACAGAACTTCTGTATGAAAGTTCTGATTTGAATAAATTTTTGTAGGAATGTTTAGTAACATGGAATACATCACATATGATACAGGTTTTTTTCTCGTGTAGAAATTATGCAAATTAGATGAACTTTGATTTGTTCAGTGCTACTTATACACAGTAAGTGCACATGTCAATATGGCTCGGGCTAGAGTCTGTATTTATGAACTGATTTTCATGAAAATTCAAGGGGTACCTTTGTTATCACCTTGTGACAGGAACAAGTGTTTTTGGGTGCCTTTGTTATCACTGTGCTATGAGAACAAATATTTTTGGGTTCAGTCAGACCCACTCTGGGACTCAAAGATTTCTTTTCTAGTTTAGCATCTAACTTTCCCCCCACTTTTACAATACTTTACCTATATATTTGTTACAGGCTACGGTCAGTATTTATGTACAGACCGTTACAATACTTTACATGTACCTTTGTTATCAGGTCATTACCTAGATGTTTGTCATTGCTGTGTCACACACTATACATGTACATGTCTTAAACAAGTTGAGCTACAGTGTCATTGACACTTTCATAGTTACTATGGGAGGTCCTCTGCAAACAATCCTCATGTTGTTCCCGTGGGTTAGAAAACATGGCCGCCAGAGGCATTCTTTGATTCTGATTGGTGGATTTTGAAAAATCTTCTCCTCTGAAACCACAGGGCCAAATGTTTTGAAACTTTTCATTGTTGATGACTGGGACACCCTCTACCAATGATCCTCATTTAATGTTGATCGGGTTGCAAACATGGCTCCAATTGTGGCTTATAGTTGCTGTAGAAACCCTATGGGAAATCACATTTTCATGTTCTTCTGTGGAACTACTGAGCCGATGTGAACCAAACTTGGCAGGAATGGTCTATGAGAGGTTCTCTACAAACGATCCTCATTTTGTTCCCGTGGGTTGAAAAACATTGCTCTGAAACTGCCAAGCCAAATGTTTTTATACTTCACATAAATGATGACTAGGACCCCCGCTACAATTGCGGCTTATAGTTACTATGGGAGGTCCTCTACAAACGATTCTCATGTTGTTCCCGTAGGTTTGAAAACATGGCCGTCAGAGGCATTCTTTGATTCTGATTGAAGGATTTTGAAAAAATCTTCCCCTCTGAAATCACAAGGCCAAATGTTTTGAAACATCTCATGGTCAATGACTGGGATCCCCCTCTACCAAAGATCCTCATTTAATTTTCATCAGGTTGCAATTATGGCTGCAATTGCAGCTTATTGCTTATATAGAAACCCTATAAGAAATCACATTTTCATCTTCTGCTCTGGAACTACTGAGCCAATGTGAACCAAACTTGGCAGACATGGTCTATGAGAGGTTCTCTACAACTGTTACTCATTTTATTCCTGTTGGATGAAAAACGTGGCCACCAGAAGCATTTTTTGGTTCTCATTGGTCAATTTTGAAAACCCTTCTCATCTGAAACCACAAAGTCAAATGTTTTGAAACTTCACATGATTGAGGACTGGGACACCTTCTACCAATGATCCTCATGTAATGTTGCAAACATGGCCACAATTGCAGCTGATAGTTACCATGAAAAGCCTATGGGAAATCACATTTTTAGCTTAACTTGACAAAGTCAAGATAAGCTATTGCCATCACGCGTGCGGAAGTCTGTTAGTCTGTTCACATTTTTCTTTAGCACAGGCTACACCCAGTAGTTCTTGTCTGATCGTCATGAAATTTCATATGCAGGTTTGAGTTCATGTCTAGATGAGAACGTCCCGTTCTGGTCCCCTTCTGGTCACGATTGGTCAACAGTGATGGCTGCCCAAGCCCATAACCTGAAAACCTTTAGCACAGTCTACAGGTCGTATTTATGAAGGGATGTCATTGTAACTTGGTTGGATGCCTCTGTATAATATCTAGATGAGAACTCCCCCTTTCGGTCATGATCTGTCAACTGTGATGGCTGCCTAAGCCCAAAACCCAAAAACTTTTAGGACAGTCTGCAGGTCATATTTAATATGGAGGGATTTCATTGTAACTTGGTAGGATGACTCTGTATGATGTCTAGATGAGAACCTCCCCATTTGGTCGCGATCTGTCAACCATGACGACTGCCCGAGCCCAAAACCCGAAAACCTTTAGCACAGTCTACAGGTCATATTTATGAAGGGATTTCATTGTAACTTGGTAGGATGACTACAAATAATGTCTAGATCAGAACATCCTCTTTTGGTCGTGATTGGTCAACTGTGATGGCTACAGGGGCCCGAGGCCCAAAAACCTTTAGCACAATCAACAGGCCATATTTATGAAGGGATGTCATTGTAACTTGGTAGGATGACTCCAGATAACTCACAGATGAGAACATCCCCTTTTGGTTGCGATCATTCATCGATGACGCCTGCCCGAGCCCAAAACCCTAAAAACTTATAACACAGAGTACAGGTCGTTTTTATGAAGGGATTTCATTGTAACTTGATAGGATGACTCAGTAAAATGTCAAGATGAGGACATTCCCTTTTTGGTTGCGATCGGTCAACCATGATGGCTACACAGGCCCGAAAACCTTTAGCCCAGTCTA
This sequence comes from Pictodentalium vernedei, assembly GCA_031216915.1. Taxonomy (NCBI): domain Eukaryota; kingdom Metazoa; phylum Mollusca; class Scaphopoda; order Dentaliida; family Dentaliidae; genus Pictodentalium; species Pictodentalium vernedei. The sequence continues at coordinate 194,393,228 of CM062295.1, forward strand.
CAGGCTGTATTTATGAAGGGATTTCATTGTAACTTGGTAGGATGACTACAAATAATGTCTAGATCAGAATGTACCCCTTTTGGTCGTGATTGGTCAACTGTGATGGCTACAGGGGCCCAAGGCCCAAAAACCTTTAGCACAATCTACAGGTCATATTTATGAAGGGATTTCATTGTAACTTGGTAGGATGACAGATGAGAACGTCCCCTTTTGGTCGCGATCGATCATCGATGACGCCTGCCCGAGCCCAAAACCCTAAAAACTTTAGCACAGACTACGGGTCATTTTCATGAAGGGATTTCATTGTAACTTGGTAGGATGACTCCGTATAATGTCAAGATGAGGACATTCCCTTTTGGTTGTGATCGGTCAACCATGATGGCTACTCAGGCCCGAAGCTCGAAAACCTTTAGCACAGTCTGCAGGCCGTATTTCTGAAGGCATTCCATTGTAACTTGATAGGATGACTTGTTTTGGAATAATTTCACTGTAACTTGGTAACTTTCATTGACATACATTTACTGTGAGGGCCACATACATTAACTGTGAGGGCCACATTAACCCACCCCTCAATTCTTTAGCACAGTCTACACCTCATATTATTTTTATTGAAAACATAGCATACAGGGAACAGAAATTAACATATTCCCAATTATCACAATTCTTGTCTTATTTCATAATCCTTTCATAAACATTGAACATTATCCTTTTCATCAAACACAAACACAGACAAGTTACGCTACAGTGTCATTGACACTTTCATTATAGGTAGTTTTGCCAGGTGAATGATTACAGACTCTAGTTTCTTCCTCTCTTGTTCCATTGTTCAGTTCATTATTCTCTCTATATCCTAATTCTTTTGTAAACACTCAAATTCTCCCTATCCTTTCTCTCCCAGCATGTATTAGATTTCTCACCATTGATTCAGCCAACTCCTGAACATTATTCCCAGTTGACACATTTTCTAACTTCGATTTGAAATTCTTCTCAAAATGCCCCCAATCTGCTTCGATTTCCAGTTTTCAGATGTTCTTGAAGAGCGCCTGGTGTTTTTCTTTTCTGTTTCCCCTCATTCTAACTGTTATCAGGTTGTTATCTAACTCAGAACTTTTGTTCATCTATTTCCATGTCTATAACTTCCATCCATAACTCAGGGTCAGTGAGTACATAGTCAGTTATTGTCTCTCTGTCATTCCTTTCCCAGGTCCATTTACCCTTAAACTTGCGTCCCTATTCAATATCTTTATGCCCAATTCGTTTGTGAATTCCAACTGTTTCCTCCCATTTACATTGATTCCCTTGTCTCCACCCACTATACCCTCCCTCTGTCCCAAATATGTCCATTAAAATCTCCCATCTGTGTATTCTGCGTGTTGCATAAATATTGTTCCACTTGGGCCCCCTCTTCAACTGCCAAGTATACAAATCCCACAGCAAATCTTAAATTTTTTATTTTGATTTTTGCCCATATTATTTCACTTTCTATTGCATTTGTTATGTTTACTTTTCGACAGAGACCCTGGATGTTAGTATATCATCTGACCCAGCTCCTATAACGTGGAGTTCCTCAGGGATCTGTGCTCTTCCTAATATATGTAAATGATATTCATGATATAACTGTACTAAAAACTCTCTCCTTTGCTGACGACACAACTGTGTATGCCTCCGCCCAATATGCCCAAACCGTAGCCACACACGTAAAGTCTGAAAGATACAGCGGGGAACTTGTACACTATGATACGTGCAAACGGAGTTCAACTAATGTAATATGCACAGTAACTTGCTCAATGGTCAGTGTTTGAAGGCGAAGTCGTGTATTTTGATCTTTTGAAAATGAACAAAAGTACTCATTTCAACACTTTAATTAATAGCTTAAGTTATTTCTGGCTTCATCGAACTCCATTTTGATTCAGCATGCCATTTTTTGCAAAATCAAAATTATAGAATTGTTCCCCTTAGATCATGACAATCATGGCCATATGCTGTCTCTGCTGTACAATTGTATTCTTTTGAGGTGCACAATTTTGACAAAATTGCTGGAAGTGTATACATTGTTGACAAAAGTTTTTAGCTTAACTTGACATAGTCAAGATAAGCTATTGCCATCACGCGTGCGGAAGTCTGTTAGTCTGTGAGTCTGTTAGTCTGTGAGTCTGTGAGTCTGTGACGTCTGTTCACATTTTCCTTTAGCACGGGCTACACCCCGCAGTTCGTGTCTGATCATCAGGAAATTTCATATGCAGGTTTGGGGTCATATCTAGATGAGAACGTCCCCTTTTGGTCGCAATCGGGCAACCGGTATGGCTGCCCAAGCCCAAAACCTGAAAACCATTAGCACAGTCTACAGGTCATATTTATGAAGGGATTTCATTGTAACTTGGTAGGATGCCTCTGTATAATGCCTAGATGAGAATGTCCCCTTTTGGGCTTGATCTATCAACCGTGATGGCTGCCCAAGCCCGAAACCCAAAAACTTCTAGCACAGACTGCAGGTCATGTTTAATGTGGAGGGATTTCATTGTAACTTGGTAGGATGACTCCTTATGATGTCTAGAAGAGAATTTCCCCATTTGGGTATGATCTGCCAACCGTGACGACTACCCGAGCCCAAAACCCGAAAACCTTTAGCACAGTCTACAGGTCATATTTATTGATGAATTTCATTGTAACTTGATGGGTTGATTTCATACAATGTCCAGATGAGAAAGTCCCCTTTTGGACTTGATTGGGCAACTGTGACGGCTACAGGGGCCCGAAGCCCAAAAACCTTTAGCACAGTCTAGAGGTCATATTTATGAAGGGATTTTATTGTAACTTGGTAGGATGACTCCAAATAATGTCTAGATGAGAACGTCCCATTTTGATCGCAATCATGCAGCCTTAATGGGTGCCCGAGCCCAAAAACCTTTAGCATAGGCAAAGGGTCATATTTATGGAAGGATTTCAATGTAACCTGTTAGGTTGACTCCATATAATGCCTAGATGATGACATCCCCTTTTGGTCGTGATTGGTCAGTTGTGATGGCTACACGTGCCCGAAGCCCGAAAACCTTGAGCACAGTCCACAGGTCATATTTATGAAGGGATTTCATTGTAACTTCTTAGGATCACTCCAGATGGTGCCCAGATGAGATTGTCCCCTATGGTTGCGATCATTCAACCATGATGGCTGCCCGAGCCCGAAGCCCAAAAACCTTTAGCACAGTCTACAGGTCATATTTATTAAGGGATTTCATTTTAACTTGGTAGGTTAACTTCATATAATGTCTAGATGAGAATGTCCCCTTTTGGACATGATTGGGCAACTGTGGCGGCTAAAGGTGCCCGAAGCCCGAAAATCTTTAGCACAGTCTACAGGTCATATTTATGAGGGGATTTCAATATAACTTGTTAGGATGACTCCAAATAATGTCTAGATGAAAACGTCCCATTTTGATCGCGATCATTCAGCCTGTATGGGTGCCAGAGCCCAAAAACCTTTAGCATAGGTAAAAGGTCATATTTATTGAAGGATTTCATTGTAACCTATTAGGTTGACTCCATATAACGCCTAGATGATGACATCCCCTTTTGGTCATGATTGGTCAGCTGTAATGGCTACAAGTGCCCGAAGCCCAAAAACTGTGAGCACAGTCTACAGGTCATATTTATGAAGGGAGTTCATTGTAACTTTGTAGGATCACTCCAGAGGACCACATACATTAACTGTGAGGTCATATTAACCCACCCCTCAGCTCTTTAGTACAGTGTATACCTCATATTATTTTTATCATAAATATAGCTTACAGGGAACAGAAATGAACATATTCCCAATTATCACAATTCTTGTCTTATTTCATAATCCTTTCATAAACATTGAACATTATCCTTTTCATCAAACACAACACACAAGTTAAGCTACAGTGTCATTGACACTTTCATTACTTCACACATTGAGTCGACATTCAGTTGAGTCACCTCGATAAAGATTCACATTGACATGGCTGATAACAATGCAGAGGACGTTCTGATCATCAATCTTATATGGAGTTCAAAATATAAATCAGTAGTGTGAAAATATTTGGTATGGCCACATTCATGCAAGATGGAGTAAAAAAAAAACAACTCCAAAAACCCCCAATATGTCAGCTCTGCTATACACAAATCAAATACACATAATCCACCAAAACATGTTAAATCACTCAGAGTTAGAGAATGAAGTTTCAAATTTTTTATGGTGTTCGGTTTTTCAATAAAAAATTAGCTTGAATGGATTCTAAATTGTTGTTGAATAACAATGTGTTGAGTAATCCACAGATGGTCTTCTGTTTTATTTTAATGTTGCTGCTACAGAGAATCTAAGAGCCCAATAAGCTCTTGTCAAAAATATAATTGGGTAAATTTTTGATCCCACAAGGTCAAAATAAACTAACACATGAAACTTCTATTACACCTCTAGTGCTGGGAGTTAATCATAAAAGTGTAGAAAACCTGGTCAAATAATTAATAATTACTTAACCTGGTTAATGTCCATATAAATGGAAGTACACCTCAGGCCTAGCAATCTAGAAAATCAAGTGCAAAACAGTTGCCCTCCTCAGATTGCTTGGGAGTGCAATTGCACCTGAAATTTTCAATGCAAAAACACGTATGCTATTTTGGTTATATTCACTTCACGGTATTAATTTTGTGACAGAAAAATTGTACTACATTCAGCTACATAGTGGAAAAATTGGCACACACATCTTCTCATCATTCAAAGTGTTGCATTCAATTCTTATGCAACTATCTTCTACACTCAAAGTCAATTGAAATGCAACACAGAATGGCCTCTTGAATTATTGCAAATCAATACAACATTGACAAATTACCCCCTGAGTTCCATTGTGTTCTCTGTGCCAGTGGGCACAGAGAACACATTGGAACTCAGGGGATGGAATTATAATAGATTTTAAAGGCAGTCCCAAACAGGTCTGGCATTTCAGAAAATCAAGGTGTGCAAAAAATTGCCCCCTCAATTTGTTTTAGGTGTGCAGTAGCTGTGCAGCACCCCTGCACTCCTAAAGAATGCCAGGCCTGACACCTTTTGTCTGGAAAAAAATTACAAATTGCACTAAACATCATATAGGCATGATCAGAGATTACTGCAATCCAGCTAAGTTGGTCATTGGATACATCTCCCCAGCCCACCCACCCCATCCTCATGTACCAAATCTGAACTGCATATCTTGAAAATTGACAGAATGCATAGACAACAAAATCAGATAGACAGAGGATCACTTGCATGTATATATTAATTTTTTAAAATGAGTCTTCTTAATTTATATTTTAGATGTCATGTCTATGACTTCTTCTTCTGATGATGATGATGAATTGGTTATGGTTGATATAGTTGGAAAGTTTAGAGAAGCTTGGTAAGATAAAGTCAGAGTCCATTGAAGTATAAGTTTCTGAAACTTTGAAGCTGTGAAATTTAAATATTGGGCTAATCAAATGATAATTTACCTTACTAAATTGTGTACAGATAAACTGTGAGCCCACTAATTTAATTGCATATTTTCTTCATGATTACTACCACATACTCTCTTACCTGTACAGTAAAAACGTCTTATATCTGCTAGAAAAGCTGAGATATTGATTCCACCAGCCAAAGAATTTTAAAAAATGATTGGGGTATACTGTTTTCTGTTTGTCAGTCTGTCTTTTCGACCATCTGCCCATAGCTGCAATCATGCTAATCATTTCACCATGTCTTGCAAAAGCAGGAGGCAATAGCATTCAACTTTGTGTAAATCACTCTGTCCCTGACTCTTGCCCACTGTCTTGAGTTATATCTCGGGAACTATCAGAAGTAACCTGACAAATATTGCCAAACCACACATTTTGTCTGCACCACTTTCCAACTCCCAAAGGATTTATTTCAATTTCGGTCATGATTTTAAAGTTATTGCCCTTGACTGCAATCATTTTTAGCAGAATTTGAGCGTTTTGGTTTCCAAGAGATGAAATTTGAAATAAACAATTGTTTTCAAACTTCGGGAGCATCTTATATTTCATGAAAAACAAGTCAAGTTTGTACCTATTGTAGTTTAGGAGGTATGCCTCCTGAAGTACAAGAAAATAGCAAAACGAAAGGTTTGCATTGTTTCTGATGAATAAAAACTGTTTCAAACAACCAATTTTTTTCTAACTTCTCTAACATTTCAACTTCACTGGAATACAGGTCCAGTTCAATATTTGCATTTCTGCCTGTTTTATTTTAGGAGTTACTCCTTGAATTAAAAAACAAAATTTGTGGTATCAGTGTTTTTCTGTAGTTTCCTTCACATGAATACTGTTTTAAACATAGAGTTGTTTTCAAACTTCTGGAATATCTAAGGTTTAATGCAATGCAGGTGAAGTTCAATTATTCGTATTTGTACCCAATGTAGTTGTGATTTTTAGCTCACCTGATTGAAAGTCAGGATGAGCTCTTGTGATCACTCATCATTCGTCATCTGTGAACAGTGAACATGGTGTTTGCACCTACTCCTCTGAAACCTCTGGACAAATTTCAGTTAAATTTGAGGTGATTGCTAAGCTGGACATCGCTTATTTTGTTTTTGTTCAAATCAACTTGCCCAGCCCGATAAGGGAAGGGGGGTGGAAGGGGGAGAAAATGCTCAAATTTTTTTTTAAAATCTTCTTCTCATGAACGTGTGGGGACAGTGACTTGATATTTGGTATAGAGACTCCCTTTGAGGTGTAGAATCAAGTTTGTTCAAACAAACTTTGTGCAGCAATATTTGCCTTTGTTATGGGAGGTGCAAGATTTTTGTCCCTGCCCGAAATTTCTATTTCCTGAACCAGTAATCCGACTTGAACCAAATTTGATATTATTGAATCATAAGTAAAATATTCCCTTGAATTCCAGGAGCTTGAAATAGAAATATTTTCAACTGCCCATATTTTTCCCAATCTTGCCAAACACAATTGCTTCATAATCTTTTTCTCTTTGTTGAAATCCTCTTCTTTTTCTCTTTGTTCAAAAAGTAGGCAGATTTAGAAGCATCCCAAGAAAAACCTTAGGAGATTTTAAAAATAATTAAAATCAAAAAAATAATCAAACTAGGTTTACCAGGTGCCGATTTGTGTATGGTACACAAAACCTGGTAGCCTGTATCCAGAACAGTAGAGAACCCATTGTTCAATTCCTGCCAAGACCTCCGGAAGTCAATTTCTTCTTTTCCAACACAACGGCAGCATTGTGTTGGATTTTCTCTTGCGATATTTTGGAATAAAACTGGTTGATTTTTAAGATTCTGGAGTGCAAATGGATGATTCTGTGCTTTTAGGATGTTATCTAGAAACAACACAGGAGGATTCAAGAAAATTTTATTCAGGGAGGTGCTCTTGAATTTTCTTTGCCTTTTTCTTATCAACCTACTTTACAATTGTTTACTACAGGCTTGCACTACAGTGGAAGAACCTAACTCGGATAAAATACTCTATATTTTAATCTTTCCCAAGAGATTTGGGAAAGACAAATGGTGTAAAAACACCACGAAAAAATAAGCCAAAACTGGGTCGAGCGCCATCGGCGCACACCCAATAAGGGACGCTCTTCCATAGTACAAATCCACGACTTCCGTAAAACAGTGCGTAATGCGTCAATTCGCCATTCTTTTGATTATCCGCACACGTGGGGGATGTGTGTGTGCCATCTATGCTAAAGTAACAGTGATATTTTAACTCGTCGATAATAGTTTTCCTGTGACTGGATTTATGGATCTGAAGATCGTATAATAACAGGACTGTGTTTTATATATTCTCGTTTATATTTTCAGCCACATTCTCATTGTTTATTATTTACTATTCCGTTTTCGCGAATGTTTTGTTTGCGACATCGTGTCATCGCGATTCGACAATGAATTTTTCGGTTGATAAAAATTTAATTGTTATTGGAGTTAGGTGTCGGCCATCTGGGTTCTGCCACCTTCTCTGGTAGTTGAGGGTGTTCTTCTACTTTCTGTTTCTGTTGAGTTCACCTTTTTCTTCTACTGCTCTCACCTCTGTTCTTTCCAGTTCGGTTCCTTTAGGGCAATTCCTTTTGCCCTTGCCATTGGTGCGTTCTCGTGTCTGTTTTGTCCGCACCCACGGGTGGTGTAGAATGCTGTCGTTTTGGGAGCCTCCCAACTCGACCTCGTCTGATCTGAGTTTACCCCCTCCATGGGGGATGTGCAGCTCCTCCCACTCCCGTGGGGGGTGGGGAACGCTATCATTTCGGGTCGCCCAATTCAACCACGTCTGGTGAGAATTGCTCCCCCTCCGTGGGGGATGTGCAGCTCCTCCCGCACCAGCGGGGGGTGGGGACCGCTGTCGTTTCGGGGCTTCCCGATTCGACCATGTCTGGTGAGAGTTATTCCCCCTCCGTGGGGAATGTGCAGTGTTTTACTGTGGTGGATACTGCGGAGCTGTTGGATTTCTGGTGTAGAGATGCCTGGTTCCTGGACTATGCGCCCTCTCCAGTCGACATCTGAGGCTGTCACTAAGGTTGTGACTCCTCCTTTGGAGGCCGAGCTTGGTGGCTCTCTCCGCTTTTCCGCCAGTTCCAACAGCTCCCGTTGTATCTGCTACTACTACTGTTCCGTCTACAACGTCATTGGGCACCGTTTTTAGCCGGCCTCGGCTTCTCCCTGCCAGGGTCTGCAGGGATGTCTGTAGTGTGGTTGTGGGGTTTCGGCCTCAGCCTTCCCAGACTTCCACTCAGCGAAGTCAGACTGAACCCCCTACTGTGTCCTCTCAGCCATTGAGCACAGTAGTTTTATACCTTCAGTGGTCTGCTGCGGTGTCTGGTTGTGTAGACGTGGGGGTATCGGCCTCAGCCTTCGCTGACTTCAACTCGGCGAAGTTGGTAGTGGCTGCCGGCTGGACCCTCTCCTGTGGTCTCTGCTCCGTCGAGCACCACAGTTGTCATTGGATTCGGTTGTTCTTAGTGGGACACTATGAACTCTGTGGCATTTCCGTCCACTCATTCTGGCCACACAACCAGTTTTGGGGGACCAACGTCTTTTGTGCAGCCTGGACCTTCTGCCCTGCAGAGGTCCGCGGTGACTCTCATGAGTTCCCGCTATGTTGATTCTCGGGGTGTGTCACACCCCTATACACGTCTGCCTTCAGACAGTTCGGCTGCCGCCCGTTGGATGTTTTGGAGGATCGGGACCCTTCGCTGGTTAAGAGGGTCAGTGGTGAAGCCACTTTGCCGGTTCGTTCCCTTGTCGGACCGGCCAGTACGGGCAGTGAGCTTAGGGAGGCCCTCTCCTTACTCACTCAGGTTCTGTCAAAGAGCCTTCCCGTTGCTTCCAGTGAGGCAGCGAGTGGTTTCCAGGCGCCCCCTATGGCGCCGCCTCCCGGGATTGGAAACAGACCTCTTTCTGATCCCCCTGGTGTTCTGACACCATGGGAGGAGTCGGCTGGTTTGCCCACGATGGGCTATGTGTCTTCCGACTCAGGGGAAGAGTCAGACATGCTTGATGTCGAGAGCCAGCAGTCTTCGGACTTGGGGGCAGCTCTTGATTTCGTGTTTGGGTTCCTTCCGGATCTCAAACCATCTAACCAGTCGACAGTGTCAGCCAGGCCGCGATCATCGGTCGCGCGCCAACAGCCTATGGAGCAACCTGCTTCTGGGCGTCTTTGACCGTGCCCGTTGGTACAGTTGGTTGAAGCTTTTTCAGCCTTGGACTCTAAGCTGAGTTCCAAGGCTATGAAGGCTCCGTTCTTCACCAGGGTTGACACCTTTTTGCCTCCGGTGCATTATCGTTACTATGATTTTGCCAATCCGTCAGTCTGCCAGACTTTGACGGTTTTGGATCAGGACTCCAATTCCTTTGGGTTTTCCAAGCCCAAGTCTGCCGTCATTCCTATGATGACTCTGGAGTCCATGTTGGGCTTATCGAGAGGAATGCCGGGTAGGCTTTCTCTCTCCGATCATGTTGTCTCTGCCTTAGCTGCCTACCTGCCTCCAGATAGGTTTGACGATCTACAGATTCCTTTGCGTGTGCTGTCCAAGACATTCATGCATCTTATTCACACGCATGCCTGTGACACGGCTATTTTTGGAACTAGTTCGAAGGGACTCTGTGCTGGACACAGGCCGATCCCTCTTCGATCTGCTTCTTTGGCAGGTCCGCTGCTGTTCCATGGGTTCCGTGTTGACAGTCCGCGATGACGTCCTATGTCATTCCAAAGATCAGCTGCTGGTTCGTCAGCTTGATCAGCCTTCAAGGGGAGGCAGGGACCATTCAAAGTCTTAACAAGTACCCTTCTGCTTCCTCTGCGAAGCAAAGGGCTGATCCTTCTGCCACCGCTTCTACTTCTTACTCACAGGGTAAGGGTAAGCGTCGGCAGGCTAGAGGGAAGTCTCAGGATTCTTCATTCATTAGAGGAGGTGGTTTCTCCTCTCGCGGGCCTCGTCAGGGCTCGAACTGAAGGTCCTCACCTCGATTCGTCCCAGGTTGGAGGAAGGATAGCAGAGTTCGCAGACTGTTGGGCCACCATCACATCCGATCCTTGGGTGTTAGATGTTGTTTGGTCCGGGCTGCGAATATCTTTCCGAAGGCACCCCACTCTGTCCAGAGTGCCTCTTCCAACCACAGTTCCTTCAGACGTTTTACGTCGGGAGCTTTTGTCCACGGGGATAGACAATCTCCGGGCCAAGGGGGCGTTCGAGGTCGTCAAGAACATTCAGTCAGTGGGGTTTTATTCCCGTCTGTTCTTGGTGCCGAAGAAGGATGGCCGACTCCAACCGGTTATCGATCTGAGTATCCTGAACCAGTCTATCATTGCTCCAAAGTTCAGCATGGTGACTTTCAGGTCGGTCCGCCGTTCCATTCACCAGGGAGATTTTGCTTCCAGCATCGACTTGCGAGACGCTTCCTTTCACGTTCCGATTCATCAGGTGTCGCGGAAGTATCTCAAATTCGCTTTTCTGGGGCGAGTTTACCAGTTGAAGGCCATGGCTTTGCGGCCTCAACCTGGCTCCTTGGGCCTTCACCCGACTGATGTTGCATGTGATAGCCTTCCATCGCACACGGTCCAGGGTGACTACTTCGGCATATCTAGACGATATCCTCCAGAGGCATTCCAATGCTGCCTTACTGGAGTTGGATGTCGACACTCTGTCGAGCCTGCTCACGTCGCTAGGATTCAGAGTCAACGAGGAGAAGTCGGACCTGGTCCCTTCTCAGTCGTTTTGTCATCTGGGGATTGCCTTCTGCACTCAGTTCAATACGGTGGCGGTTCCCCAGGCCAGGGCTGTGATTCTCTCAGGTTTTGCTCTGACTCTGTCCCAGTCCACATCCGCGACAGCACAGGGTATTCTCTGGCTGCTCGGTCTCTGCGGTTCGGTGACAGATCTCATTCCTCTAGGTCGGCTGCATGTCAGACCTCTCCAACACTTTCTGCTCAGTCGTTGGAGGCCGAATGTCGATTCTCTGGATCTGATGCTTCAGTTACCAGAATCTCTTCATCCTCACCTTCTCCACTGGACGAATGTTCAGTGGATCACGCAGGATGTCCCGTTGGACTTACCCACGTCCGATCGCGTTCTGATGGCAGATGCCAGCGATCTCGGATGGGGTGTGACGTTGGATCCTCTAGGTCTTTCCCTTCATGAGATGTGGGACCAGGATCGGGCATCTCTACACATCAACCAGAAGGAGCTTCTTGCTCTTCATCTGAGTTTCAGGCAGTGGATCCTTCACCTGTCGAATCGTCAGGTCCTTCTGTTGTTCGACAATTCGACAGTGGTTGCTTACATACAGAACCAGTGCAGCACGCACTCAGTTCCAATATACGAATTGGCTCGGGATCTACTGCTCGCTCAGGATGTCAACGACGGGGTTGTTGTTTGTCACATTTCTGGTTGTCTGAACGTCCTAGCCGACTCCCTGTCCCGACGGGGCAGGTTCTTTTCCACCGAGTGGTTGCTCCACATGGCGGTGTTCCATCGATCTCTTTGCGACTTGTTCGAACCATCAGGTGGACACTTTCGTGTCCCCATGTCCAGATGCTCTGGCTTTCGCTGTGGACGCTCTGGCCCTCCTTTGGGGCAGTCTTGTCGGCTATGCTTTCCTGCTGGCTCCGATTCCGCCTCAGGTTCTAGCCCAGATGTGAACCTGCAGTCATCGAATCCCTTCGATCACATCCCTGTCTCCTCGGTGGGTATGGATCAATCTGCTCCGCTCTCTGTTAGCGGCGGTTCTGGCATGCCTCCCTCTACGTCGCGACTTTCTTGCCAAAGTCGCCCGAGGAGGTTTCAAGTTGACCCGACTTCATTGTGCTTCCGCACATGTCTTTTATCGGGTCCTGTTTCCTCTGAAGTGGTTTTTAGAGACAAGCAGTGGAGTTGCTTTTCTTCTTCAAGGAGGCACTCACTCCACTGGTTTAGCCTCTGTGGCTAAGTGGAAGGTTCTTCTGCCGATGGTGTGCGATCACTCTCTTGCTTCTGTCACTCCTTCGGTCACACCGCTTGCAGAGTTTCTGGTATATGTTTGTTTCTGGGGGTCTCCAGCAATGGGTACATGTCCATGCTTCGGAGTCCTTTTTCATATTTGGTACCGCATTGTTTCGACACTCATCCTTGCCTCTCCAAGGTTGTTCAGCTCTTTTCCTTGAAAAGACCTAGGTCTTTGCAGTTTACTCCAAGATGGACACTTTCTTGGGCGCTGCTGTGCTTGGGCGCTGCTCTGCTCGCGCCTTTATCCTGGATGGATATGCGTTTTCTCACATGCCAGCTCTCCCCTGCATCCATTTCTCGATGGATTTGTCTTGCTATTCGTGCAGCTTCCACTCGTCTAGCTACTGGTGATTGTATTTCCAATTGTTATTTCTGCCATGAGGTGCGTGCATTGTCTTCCTCTCGGGGCTTTTACTAACTCTGTCATGTTGTCGGATGTTATACTGGCAGCCTACTGGAGAAATGCTACCTTCTCCATTTATCTGCGACAGTTGCAGGAGCCGACAGAGGACCTTTGTCCTACGGGCCCTCTTTCTTTGGCTCAGGCTGTTGTCTATCCAAGCCATTCAGCTCCAGCTCCATGCTGTTACTGCCCTTTCTGTCTGTGTGTTTCACTTCACCATACGCCTCATCTTTCATTGTCTTTTACTAATGTTTGTGATGCTATGGTTTGATAGGCCTAGGGATCTCTTCCTCTGTCCACAGTTCCAGTGCAATTGAGTTATGTGTGGGTTGGTTATGTGATTCCCTCCATCCTATTGTCTATTCAGCCTGTAGTAAACAAATGTAAGGTAGGTTGATAAGAAATATAAATTTTATAGTAAATTTCCTTTCTTATTATACCTACCACAATTCTTTACATGGAGGCCCTCCCATCTTCTTATTTGGGTAAGAATCCTTCCTCCCTGCTGATCACATAACTCCTACGTTGGCGGACTCAGAAGAATGGTTTTTGATTACTGCTTGCGCACTGGTTAACGGAAGTTGTGGAATTGTACTAAGAGAAGAGCGTCCCTTACTGGGTGTGCGCCGATGGCGCTCGACCCAGTTTTGGCTTATTTTTTCGTGGTGTTTTTACACCACTTTTCTTTCCCAAATCTCTTGGAAAAGATTAAAATAGAGAGTATTTTATCTGAGTTAGGTTCTTCCACTGTAGTGCAAGCCTGTAGTAAACAATTGTCGTAGGTATAATAAGAAAGGAAATTTACGTTTTCTTTTTCAGATCCACCAGTCAGAATATTTTTATATTAGGTTTACAGCATCCTTAGGGAGGTTAGATTCAATTTGTTCAAATAAAGTCCCTGTGTTGATATTTTGTTCCAACCCAGTTCCTGGGTTAATAATTGGGCTCCCTATTGGAGACTGAATTTTAACTTAGTCCAATATGAGGAATAATCTTTAAAACTCTCCTCCAGAAACACAAGTCCAAATCATTTAATATTTAACATACAGAATCTTTACAGGGGTTGGATTCAATTTGCTCAACTCAAGTCCAGTGGTTAATAATTGGGCTCTCTAATTTTAACTTAGTATAATATGAGGAATAATCTTTGAAAATCTTCTTCAGATCCACCAGTCAGAATCTTTTGATATTTGGTATGCAAAATCATTAAGGAAGTCAGATCTAAGGTTGTTAAAATCAGGTCTTTGGGTTAATATTTGGCCTCTCAGTTGGAACCTGATTCTTAACTTAGTCCAATATGAGGAATAATCTTTAAAAATCTGCTTCTTAAGATACACTCAGAATCTTTTGATATTTGGTATACAGCATCCTTAGAGGGTTTGGATTCAATTTGTTGGAATAAAGACCCGGTGTTGATATTTGTGTTCTGGGGGAGGGGGGCTAATTTTAACATAGTGTAAAATTGGTTGTATTCTAAAAATTTTCTTCTGAACTACCAGTCAGATTTGGTATACACCATCCTTCAAGTTTGTTCAAGTCAAGTCCCTAGGTTGATACTTGGACTCCCTAATTTTGCATTACTGAAATTCTTGTAATTATTCCTGTGGTAGCATCCCAATACTAGCAAAAAATCATCTGGCATGGACAACAGAGCTACAAATGATTAAATAACTTCACTCCTCTTTAGTACTAGTGTTAACTAGCCATAGATGCTAATTAAATCCTTCTTTAAACAAGTATGGTCAGGTGAGCACTTCATGCCCCCATGGGGCCTCTTGTCCCATTTGTGCTCAATGTAGTCTTGGAGATATGTACCTTGAATTATGAAAAAATGGTAAATGATGGAATAAGCAGCAGCAAGTAACTGTCAGGCATTTCAGGTTACTAAGTAGACCATAAGTATCGCTTCAGTTCACTCTCATTAGTTACTCTCTATAACGCTCTACATAACATAACATCCATAACTGGTCAGAACTATTCATGAAATGCACATTTTATGTTAAATTTTTGCCTCAAAAACATAGCTTATGACCCCAATTGAATGAACTCATTTAGCTTTTTCCAATAAGTTATTTTTTAGTCCAGAATGAAATAATTTTTTAGTTATTCAGGAATTTTATTTTGCAATTGGTGTCTGCTATTTGTGTTAGGTAAGGGAGAAGACAAGATTTATTATATGCTAGCCTGTGAATTATCGCAAGTTATCTAAAAGATATTTCTCAATATCCTTCGACTCGATGGATATCAAGGAATATCTCTCAGTAGCTTCCTAAATGATGTCACGCTACGCTGCACCACGTCGCCTTTAAGGAACGATCAGCTGATCTTTGTTATTGTTTTGAAACATACACATTTGGGGTCGAATTGGGCTGAATATTGTGCGATAAAATGTCTCATAGCATATGATAAAAATGAAAATGTACTCTATTTTAGTCAGTATCTGGAATTATCTCATGAGTGTGAACCTGAAAGTTTTACTTTTCACGAGCCCTTCCATGAGTGAAAAATAATATTTTCAGGTCCACATGATGAAATCTTTCAGTAGCTTCCAAGTGAAGTTACACTTCAGCACATGATGTCACCTTTAACATTGCCTTGAAGGAACAATCAGCAGCTTTTTGTTATCTTGAAACTGTTTGCAGTCGAATTGGGCTGAATGTTTCGCAGTAAAATGTCACATATATATAAAAAGAAAATGTACGCTGTTTTAGTGAATATCAGGAATTATCTCATCATGTAGACCTGAAAGTATTATTTTTCACTCGCGCAAGTGCTTGTGAAAAATAAAACTTTCAGGTCCACACTCATGAGATAATTCTCAATATTTACTAAAACTGTGTAGATATCCTCTATGTAGTGTTAAGTCTTGTAGAGTTGAAGAGAAGTCATATGTTCTGATCAAAATTCCTTTAGTTTTTATTTCAGTATTTGGATTTTCAGCTCTTTTTTTTTCTCTATAGTAACAGACCTATACCTAAGACTCCAGACAATTTATCACAGAGTTTTTTGGATGTAAGTAAAATTATTAAATTTTTTTTTCTTCTCAAGTTTTTCAGGTATTCATATTTTATTATTTTATTTTTGAAAGAGTGAAAACCTGTGCAGTTCCTAGTATTTTCAAAAATAGGCTACAGTACCTTAAAACCTGGGTTTAATCCACAGTTACTGGAAGTTGTGGATACAACCACTTTTTTCACTGATAACAATGAAAGCACCACGTCAGTCCTGACCCCGTGTTACACATACAGTAGTCTATATAATAATAGACAAGTAATGAAAGCCTATTTTGCCCTGACCGATACCCCCTTCCCAGTTCATTTGTGAATTCGTTCATTGAACAAAGATTCATCAACACAGTTTTCTTGTACAGCTATCCACAAGGTATTTAACTTCATGTTTATCATACATTAATAATCAAATCATCATACTACGGCTTCTTTATTTGATAAAAAAAACCTCTCCGTTCGACTTTTTGCCCGTGACTCGATGCCATTAGAACAACAATGATGACGTAACATTTCTAATGTCTAAAAAATACCATCTAAAAATGATTGCGGAATACTGAAATGGATCAAGTTCTTGTCATCTGCTTTACAGTGATAGTCGGTGAATTTTTAGACTGCTGTCGTATGTTTTATGCTATTTATGATAAGAAAAAGGAAGTACTTAGAAATTGGACATGTTGGCAGCAGTATCTGCGTGTGCGGAAAATGTGCAGCTAATGTTACGGTTAGTTCAAAGGAAAAAATTAAATAAATAAATAAAGTCTAGGCCTACCCCCCATTTATACACCTCATTAGTGTTGCTTATTCCGTTCTCTCAGGTTATTTGACTTTGGAAATGCGCCGCAATCTAGGGTTGGCGCCCATTCCCCCGATGTAGGCGTATGACCCACACTGGGGGGGGGGGGGGAGGGAGGGCGGGTGTCTAGCCGATTTATTTATTTATTGGTGTTTAAGGTCACATATTTTTTAACAATGGCTAATCATGCCCACAACATGAATATCAACTCAACACCAGGGGTGAGCGTTAATAAGCCATGTTGCCCATTTTAGAGAGGATTTACACCTCCCAAGAATTGGTGACTGGGTCCTATTTTACCAGTAAAACAGAGCCTGTTTACCGCAGTGAATAGGCACTGCTTTACTTCCCGGGGTTCCCGTGGGCAGGGGTCTGGAAATCCCCGGGCCGACCATGGTTTGGCAAGATGTGTATAATTTTTGTTTTAAATGGGAAAAAGTCACAATAGGCTTATCCATGAATCTAGAGGCAAGAAAGCCAGTAACTACGAGCAGCCAAGTTAACATAAACTACAGATTCTGAAGATATCTTCCAATAATATAACAATACCATGATTCTGGAGGGCCTTGCGGTTTATTACCGGCCCAAGAGGAATGAATAAAAGCCCGAGGGTTTATTACCGACCCGAGAGCCGTTAATAAGGCAGAGGGCTGTTGATCTTCATCCACCAAGCGCCGCATCTGAAAGTCTGCGCCTACAAGCCCCCCCCCCTCCCTCCCATTCACCAGCTTCTAATTTTACGTTTTACTCATCATGCAAGTAACAGGTAATTTTTGATGTAGCCAGTTCAAGTTTGGCAATTGAGGAGGAAGAATGTTTGCAGCAGCAAGTAGAAGGGGTCAAGGGGAACGGCGTTCCCCCAAAAGCACCACTGCCCTTGCCTCTCCACCGACTCCCAAATGCACGCACAAATGCTCACAGTTGGTTTTCTAGAAAGGTTTTTCTTTTTTTAAAAAAAAATGTCTCCGGGAAAGATTGTTTGTCGAGACCCCGAGATATCTTAATCGGCCAAGTGCTTCGTCTGAATAATATGTGCCTACAGCAAGCCTCGCCGCTCCCAACCCATTCACCCCCCCCCCCCCCCTCCCGCTCCACGTTTGTAGGCTAGTGGGCCTAATACACTATTATGATTAAGGTTGTTCAGCATTAAATTTAAATGTTGTCACGATTCCTAGCTGGCATTGTAAAAAAGAGATACAATAGAATTTCCTTTTTATACAGGCCATGAGATCACTCTCACCCCTCCCTGTCTGTCATATAGGCCTATAGCCTAGATCTAATACCCTTTCCGCCCGCCAATACATATTCCTTTCAAAGCTTCCTGCATTTTCAACTTCTGACAACAAGGTAGCGCTGTCTTAAATTAACCACCAGTTTTTTTTTATTAAAGTTCGGACAAGTTGGTTGTGCCTTGACAATAAATAGAACTCGAGGACAGGGGTGCAACAATTGTTTTGCAGGGAAGACTCTTACATTATAGCCCACATCCATTATTCTTCTGTTCTGTCATCTGCAGCACAAGAACAACGCAGTGCGTAGTTTCACTTTCCGGGTTAACTTTTGTACAGCCTAGCAACGAAATGTCACGCCATCATTGTTGTTCTAATGGCGTCGAGTCGCAGGCAAAAAAGTCGAACGGAGAGTTTTTTTTTATCAAATAAAGAAGCCGTAGTATGATGATTTGATTATTAATTTATGATAAACATGAAGTTAAATACCTTGTGGATAGCTGTACAAGAAAACTGCGTCGATGAATCTTTGTTCAATGAACGAATTCACAAATGAACTGGGAAGGGGGTATCGGTCAGGGCAAAAAAGCTTTCATTACTTGTCTATTATTATATAGACTACTGATGTGTAACACGGGGTCAGGACTGACGTGGTGCTTTCATTGTTATCAGTGAAAAAAGTGGTTGTATCCACAACTTCCAGTAACTGTGGTTTAATCCCAGGCCTTTTATGGGCTGAATACCAGTTCTATTACCAATGAGAAATTTTTTGGATTTAAGTAAAATTATTAAATTTATTTTTCTTGTCAGGTTTTTCAGGTATTCATATTTTATTTTTGAAAGAGTGAAAACCTGTGCAGTTCCTAGTATTTTCAAAAATAGGCTACAGTACCTTACAACCTCCTTTTATGGGCTGAATACCAGTTCTATTACCAATGAGAAATTTACAATAAAATTCCACTTTGAACTGACCATGTTTCCCTTACCTATCCTTCACTCATAAACCAACCCAATCTGAATAGAGTTCCCTAGTCCTGAATAAAGAAGGGCTGTATTGAAAATTGAATATGGTATCGGTATATTTTTTTACCATGATCTACTTAGGTTTCGGTTCAGTATTTGGTATTCCATAATTCATTATGGTTGTTTATTTGTGTGTGTTGCATGGTGTGTGTGTGTGTGTTTGTTTGGGGGGGGGGGGGGGGGGGGGTTTTAAGGACAGTTAATAAAATCTGAACAGGGGACAAAATCACATGCCTATAATTCATAGGCCTATCACTAAGTTATCAGACCAACCTTCAATAGAAATGCGGCAATAGATAAAAAATGATTTTCTTCAGTGGTTTCTGTGTGCCATAAAAGCATGGAAGAATTTTGTGATTATGCCCCCTCTTGATTCCTGGTTGATCTTTGAATTTCCATATTCTCTAATCGCACTTAGAGATCTTAATCTATACAGGCGGTCTTTTCTCTGCATGGTGGTCCACCATTTTATGCCATGATCTGTTTGTACCTTTTCATCACAGATCTTACACACCCAAGTTTGGGAATTAGGTCCATTAATGCATGTAGCCGATTGACTTTGTCTGTCTGGTTGATTGCTAGAAGCCACTATCAGGGTTCTATTGAAAAGTGATGAAAGCTGCTATAGTTTGCACTAATTTGTTGTTGCTCTGCAGTGAAATAGAAATTTCAATAGAAATTTGTTTTGTTATAATTTATTTGAGAGTGCCATCTGCCACTTTCCAATAAATTGCAACAAAAAATTATTTATGAGCAATATCTTGCTAATCTAAGGCTCTTTTTGCTGGTAGAATAATATCTTTGAAAAAAATATTCACATTACAAATGATCATTGAAAAGTAATTTAGCACTCAACCAGTTAAGCCTTAGTGCCTGAAAGGAACTCTTCTTGTTTTGAACCTAACATGGAAAATCCAACATAATGAACAATTTGGTAAATTTCCATTGCTTTGGTGTGGTATCTCACTATCCACACAATACTGATATGGAACCAAATTTTTTAACAACTTCTCTTTAAGCCTGAACATATTACAGGAATACATGTAGACACTAAACTTCTGCAGACTCTGTTATCACAGGATTTAATGTGGTTGAGTTACCAGGGCTGCCTTAAGTGCTGCTTCTCGTAACGCAATGCTTCGAGATTTGATTTACCAGGGCTGCCTTTAGTTCCTCAATTCCAGGGACCTCTGTAGACTTGTGCTGCTTCTCATAACATAATGCTTCAATATTTGATATGCGACTTCTTTTAGTGATGATTCAAATTTGTCCAAAGAAATTGTCTTGGAAAATGTTTCAGCACCGATTGGCCAATATGAACCAAATTTCATATTCAGTATTATTTGGTGACATAGTTGATTTATGCCAAACCTTTTTCTCTCACCTGACTGTTATCTGTCTAGTGTCTGTCATCTGTGCATATGGTATTTACAACTTCTTTTACATAACCTCTACAGCAGTGTCAGTGAAATTTGGGGAAACTGTTTGTTATGACATTGCATTTTGATTTTGTTCAAATTAAGCCATTGCTCCCCATAGGGAGGAGGTGGAAGAGAATCCCACTACCCTAATTTAAAGAATGATCATTTGGATGGAATTGGTTGTTATTTGGCATTTGGCTTCTTGATGAGGTGCATACTGAAGTTTCTTTCAAGGCAAGTTTATGGCCCCTGACCAAGCTTTCTATTTTCAGCAACAATGATTTGTTTTGAACCAAATGTGATGTGCAGTATTATTATTGTGTCAGAAGTACTTGGTTTGTGCTCAAAAAAATATCCTGCATATCATAGGAATTCCAGCAGCTAAAAATAGGAACATTTTTAAACACCCATATTTCTAAAAGTGTATGGAGCAGAGAATTGCTATTTGGTATGAAGCTTCCTTCTGATCATTAAAATCCAATAGGCAAAGGAAATTGGGTACCATATGTAGACAACAGTAATTGGAAAAAGCAGAGTGAGTAATTCTCTTTCTTGTGAATCACTGACTTCCGTATTCTTCAGAATCACTGGTCTAAATCTAAAGCAACTTGCCACGCATCATCTTGGGGGATTATTCTCTTTTCAGTTTTTTTTTTATTTCGAAAAAAGTTGCTCTTCACCTTGGTGTAGGGGTAGGGTCCAAAAGACTAAAATTCTTTAAAAATCATCTGGTATTTGTTATGAAGCTTCCATATTAGTAGTAGAATTACTTAGTTTGAAAAAGAAAAACGCTATTGTTTTGCTCAGGGGGTTCTTGATGGGGACACCCATTTAACACTGATGGTAATGGGAAAAACACCAAACAGTCTTCTTCTCATAGCTGCAGTTATTCAATATTTGGTGTGGAGCCTCCTTTAATGATATAGTCCTGCTAAAGACCTGTTTAACATCTCTTACTAGTGAAGATTTGTTTTTCTCTCACTGATATCTTATCTGATTTTATAGTTTTGGGGTTTTTTTGAGGGGGAGTGGGGGAGCATGTAATAGCTTATTTAACAAATATTACACTGGGTTGTGAGTCATATGGCACTTAGTGGACCAGCCAGTCGGTGTGTAAGGTGTATAGTGAACGAAGCAAAGCTGAGGTCAGTATGCATATTAAGGGTTTACTGGCTGGTCCATAAACTGCCACATGGATCACAGCCTTGTGCCATATTTGTTATGTTATACCGAAACTCCTCCTGCCAAGAACATATTGCTTTGCCACACACATGTTATTACTGTTATTCTCATTAAAGAAAAAAGAAATTGCTGATCAATATCAAGTAACTCTTTATTCCTCCAAAACAAAAAATTAACAAAAGGATACTCAAAATGTTTCAAAATTGTGTGTATATTATAACATTTAGCCCATTGCCACTTGACTACTGGCCATATGGTAAAAAATACAGACGGGAGATTTTACAATAGACGCAGAAAGATATGAAACAACTGAGGTGTAATATATTTAGTTGTTGACTATAGCATTGTGAGTAACTAATAATGTACATTTGGGTTTTTTTGTGTTAAAAGGACAGTTTGAATCTCAGTTCTCAAGAGCCAATTCATTACACAGCAGATCGTGAAGAAAGCGCATCAAGTAAAACACATCTGGATAAAATGCTAACAGAATTCAAAATCATGGTAAGAAAGTTTTATTTTGGTCATTATTAACTGGTTGAGTGCAGGGGTCACCCAAGTGGGCGACTAGGGTGAAGAAGTCGCCTTGTCATTCCTAAAGTTGCCTTGGCTTACACTGGACACAAAATTCAAGTAACCCTCCCAAAATTCCTTGGGAGACATGGCAGTTTTGGGCATTTTTCCAAATAGAAACACTTCCGCATTCTGACGGTCATGATAAAATAAACATGTTTGCATTTGCTGTTAAAATCCATCATATGGCTCTGCAAGTACCCCAAACTAGCCTAATTTAATATTTCTCAAAAGAGTTGTAATGGCCTATTGCGGCATTTAAACAATTTGCACTCACTCGTAGCAACCAGCACAAAAATGGCTTTTTAAAAATAGGATGTCCATTCTGACTCACCAGGCTGTGATTATAAATCACAAATATTAGGGTGGATGAGAATGTCAGGTCTCCATAGCATCAATCGCCAGTATCAATGTAGGATGGCCATCAGAAACTGTCATTTTTCTGTACAGTGTATTGGAAAAAAACCCAGTGCAAAAGAGACATAAACAAGTAAAAGAAGTCCAACAGAGAATACAGTCTTCAGAATTCCAGAACCAATTGGCACTCTCCACCAAATTGTCACAAGGCAGTTATTTATTTATTTTTTATTTATTAAGGTTTAACGACACTTTACCATCCAAGGTCATATCGTGTCAGTGATAGTTTTACGGATGGAGGAAGCTGGAGTACTCGGAGTACCCGGAGAGAACCACTGAGTAACAATGAGCAGCTGCTGGCTCCCTAACATCGAAACTCCGCACTGCAGCACAGTCAGGATTAGATTGCTTTAAGACATGCCACCATCGATGTGCAGTACACCTTAGTGCACGGCATCATCGTGCCCCCATGTGGACAATCGGGGTTAAGTGCCTTGTCCAAGGACACAACGCAGGAGTCTGAAATGATTGCTCAGACGGTCACCCATCCAAGGACAAAACAGGCTTAACATTACTTAACTTCGGTGATCTGATGAGAACCGGTTACCGCAACCCCCAGACAATTATTTAAATACAAAATTATGCTAAAGGCTATCGTTGCTGGTAGCATGGTATCTTTGAAAAATTACTCCTGATACAAATCGCTATTGAAAAATAATTTAGCACTCAACCAGTTAAAGAGTTTTCTTGTTTTGTTGAATGTGTTCTAAATAAATCACAGACTTATGTAACCATGAAAATGAATAAGATTATTGAATTTTGTATGTTAAACAGCTATGAACATCCAACTGTTTTCTTATTTTTGCTCATTTTTTACACTCTCGGATAACAACATATAGATTTGTAACAGGTAGATTAGGATCTATTTTTTGTTAATTAGGTCTTTGTTGTGAATATAATCAACATTAAATGGATTAAAACTGTTAGTGGATGTGTACCAACACTATGCACATTTTTTCGATGGTGAATCATGTCAGTACACAGAATAGTACAGGATGTGACACAATTGCTGATTTTCAGGAATAATGCAAAATAATATAACAAATCCTACAGGC
This sequence comes from Pictodentalium vernedei, assembly GCA_031216915.1. Lineage (NCBI taxonomy): Eukaryota > Metazoa > Mollusca > Scaphopoda > Dentaliida > Dentaliidae > Pictodentalium > Pictodentalium vernedei. The sequence goes on from CM062295.1 coordinate 194,416,804, forward strand.
TGCAGCTCTCACCCGATCAGTTCCAAATTTCATACCTGGCTTTGGGACAATGTCCAGATGGGAGCTATCAAATTTTTTCCGAATTTTCATTGAAAAACATGGCTGCCAGTGGCCATCTTTTATTTGGATATAAATTGTACAACAATTCCTCTAGCACACCTTACAGGCCGCAGCTCTCAACTGATCAGTCCCAAATTTCACATGTGGCTTTGATGCAATGTCTAGATGGGAGCTATCAAATGATTCCGAATTTCATTGAAAAACATGGCCACCAGTGGCCATCTTGGATTTGGTTATAAATTATCCAACAATTCCTTTAGCACACCCTACAGGCTACAGCTCTCACCTGATCAGTCCCAATTTTTTTTGTGGCTTTGGGGCAGTGTCTAGATGAAAGATGTTAAATTTTTCAGGATTTCGTTGAAAAACATTTCCACCAGTGGTCATCTTAGATTTGGCATATAAATTGTCGACAATTCCATTAGCACACCTGCCAGACTGCATCTATCACCCAATCTTTTTTGAATTTCATATGTAGCTTTGGTGTTATTTCTAGATGGGAGTTATCAAACTTTTCTGAATTTCGTTGAAGCACATGGCACCCAGTGGCCATCTTGGATTTGGCGTGTAAATTATCTGTAATCCTAGAAGCACACCCTACAGACCACATCCCACACCTCATCTTTTTTTAAATTCATATGTAGCTTTGTTGTGATGTCTAGATGGGAGCTGTCAAATTTTTCTAAATTTTGTTCAAAAACATGTCCGCCATAGGCCATCTTGGACTTGACATATAAATTGTCAACAATTCCATTAGTACATTGAACAGGCTGTATCCCTCATCCGATCTTTTTCAGATTGTAACTTTGGTGTAAGGTCTTTTCTGTAGAAACTTGAGTGAATGACTTGGCATTACTGGATCTTTCTATTCAGTTCAGTCCCTTCCTGGACAAGTTGACCTCGGTGGTTCTCTCCAGGTACTCCGGCTTCCTCCACCCGTAAAACTGTCACGGTCATGATTAGCCATTGTGCATAAGTATGTGACCTTAAACCCCACTAAATAAATAAATAAATAAATAATGTTAAAAGATTAGCTATTCTAGGTAGGAATCTGATTTTATTGATAGGAGCGCATAGTGTTGTGCATTCATCTTATTGCTTGTCCTTTTACTTTGAGAAATATTTCTGTCAAAGTTATTGGAAGTATTACATTTTTTCATGCTTCCTGAAATTTTGGGTTGGAGCATGGGGGTTGGCATATAGTTACCCATTGCCCACAGATCTGGCCATCCATTTATCTATTTGTCTTTGTTCAGTACATAAAAACATTAATTCAATTTACAGGTCTTGTTCATACTTAACAGAATGATTGCCCATTACACAAAGGTGTGTCACGACCTTGATTCAAGTTCATACCTTCAGGGACAAGATCACAGACTTTTCTTCGTGGTCTGTGATCATTTTTCCTATCGACAAATCTTCATACTTCACACAATTCTTAAATTCAAGGTATGTTATAACTTTGGCCCAAGATCATTACACAGTCAAGGTCATAGACCATTCATCAGTTCTGACTTTGTACAGTCCATAAAAAATTATTCAGTGGACAGATTTTGTTAATATGTCACATAATGCTGGCTGATGATCCAGTGGTCTGCCATGATTTTGACCTAAGGTCATAACTTCATGATCAAGGCCCCAGACCATTTGTTTGTCCTTGGTTTGTCCATTCCATAAAAATGGAATCGATGGACAGATCCTGTTTTATACATCATACAATACTTGCTCATGAACCTAGGGTGTGTCAGGACCCTGTTCCAATCATCATGACAGTGACAAAAACAAATTATTTGCAGGTCAGTATACAATCTGTTTTTCTCATATTTTGACAGCTACCCTTGTTTGATGGAGTTTCTATCCATTGTAGTACAAGCTGTCACTGTCATGCCTTCTCATATGTGCTCATATTTGAGTAGCATCCATAAACTGTGCCGATATCTTCTTGTTGGTATTCATTCCTGTAGGTTGCTTATTTGATGCTAGCAGGCCAATCTGTCCCATGACGAAAAATGCGCTGAATAATTTCTAGTTGCATTGCATATCAAAGGAGATAATCAAAGCTTGGATTTCCAGCTGGACTCAGACTGAATCACAGACTCACTGAGTCACAGAATCATACACTTCCCATTTATATAATAGATTAATGAGCATAATAAATTATTGACTGTCATTTTTTAATGGGAGTAGGTAGTATTCCTGTGTCCATTAGTCAGTCTGTCCATCCCAAAGTTGTATCATACTCTACACTCACACCTTTCAAAAAAGCTATCTGAAATTTTGCACAATCCAAAACTACATTCAGCATATTACCATGTAAGAAAGTCAAATAACTGTATGTTTTTGTCAGAGTTATTGTCCTTGATTAACTTAGAAAATTCCATGTGTTTTTTAATTGAGGGCACCTTCATGGTGTAATCACCTCCTCCCTCAGTTTCTAACATAGAGAGTAGAAGCTTAAGGGTATGGTTCCATATGCCGTAAAGATATGCAACATCTATAAAGTTTGCAGAAAAAATATTATGAACAAAATTATTGCCCTTTATCGACTTAGAAAACTTCCAGTGTTTTTTTTTAGTTCAGGGTACTTTATTGAGGGTACCTTCATGGCATAATCGACTTCGTCCACAGTTTGTAATGTAGAAATTTGAAACCTTAGGATATGGTTACAAACACAATGAAGATGTGCAAGTTTGCCAAAAGAATATTATTTCACAAAATAATTACCCATTATTGACTTTGTATGTTTTTGTCACGGTTATAGCCCTTTATCAACTTAGAAAATTTCCTGTGTTTTTTAATTGAGGGTACCGTCATGGTCTAATCAACTCCTTCCTCAGTTTCTAATGTAGAGGATTGAAACTTAGTATATGGTTACACATCCTTGAAGATATGCAACATGTATAAAGTTTGCAGAAAAAATATTTTTTAACAAAATTATTACCCTTTATCAACTTAGAAATTTTCCAGTGTTTTTAGCTCAACTTGACGAAGTCAAGCTGAGCTATTGCCATCACTTCTCGTCCATCTGCTTATGTACATAGGTCCACAATTTACTTTGGCACACTGTACAATTTGCATTTGTGATCAGATCGCTTTGAAACTTGGAATTCTTGTTTGGGGTGACCTCCAGATGGGAACTATCGATTTTCTTCCATTTCCGTCAAAAATCATTGTCATCGGCAATGACCTTTGATGAACTTAGTGCAGTTATGCATCAATATTTTCCTTTGGCACACCCAACAGGACACATTTATGATCAGATCACTTTGAAACCTGATATGCTTGTTTGGGGTGACCTCTATATGGGAGCTATCGATTTTCTTCCATTTCCATCAAAAAAGTTGCTGTTGGCAATGACCTTTGATGAACTAGTTGCAATTATGCATCACTATTTCCATTTGGCACACCTGCAGGGCACATTTATGATCAGATCACTTTGAAACTTGATATGCTTGTTTGGGGTGACCTCTATATGGGAGCTATCGATTTTCTTCCATTTCCGTCAAAAATCATTGTCATCGGCAATGACCTTTGATGAACTTAGTGCAGTTATGCATCAATATTTTCCTTTGGCACACCCAACAGGACACATTTATGATCAGATCACTTTGAAACCTGATATGCTTGTTTGGGGTGACCTCTATATGGGAGCTATCGATTTTCTTCAATTTCCATCATAAAACGTTGTCATCGGCAATGACCTTTGATGAATTTAGTGCAGTTATGCATCAATATTTTCCTTTGGCACACCCTACAGGGCACATTTATGATCAGATCACTTTGAAACCCGATATGCTTGTTTGGGGTGACCTCTGTATTGGAGCTATCAATTTTTTTCCATTTCAGTAAAAAAAAGTTGCCATTGGCAACAAGCTTTGAACTTCGTTTAGTTATGCATCAGTATTTCTTATCAACCTACCTTGCAATTGTTTACTACAGGCTTGCACTACAGTGGAAGAACCTAACTTGGATAAAATACTCTCCATTTAATCTTTCCCAAGAGATTTGGGAAAGAAAAGTGGTGTAAAAAAACACCACGAAAAAATAAGCCAAAACTGGGTCGAGCGCCATCGGCGCACACCCAGTATGGGACGCTCTTCCATAGTACAAATCCACGACTTCCGTAAGCCAATGCGCAGTGCGTCAATAATTCGTCATTCTTTTGATTATCCGTCCACGTGGTGGATGTGTGCCATTTTGCTCCGTAACGGTGATAATTTAACTTGTCGATAATGGTTTTCCTGTGACTGGAATTATGGATCTGAAGATCGTATAATAACAGGACTGTGTTTTATATATTCTCGTTAATATTTTCAACCACATTCTCATTGTATATTATTTACTATTCCGTTTTCGCGAATGTTTTGTTTACGACATCATGTCAACGCGATTCGACATTGAATTTTTTGGTTGATAATTTAATTGTTATTGGAGTTAGGTGTCAATCAGGGACTATCTGGACAGGATTTCTTCACTCCGTTGAGGGCTGAATTTCTGTTTTTTCGGTCCCTGTCGACCGTCTGGGTTCTGTCACGTACCCACCGGTTTGTTTCTGCCACATTCTCTCGTAGTTGAGGGTGTTCTTCTACTTTCTGTTTCTGTTGAGTTCACCTTTTTCTTCTACTGCTCTCACCTCTGTTATTTCCAGTTTGGTTCCTTTAGGGCATTCCTTTTGCCCTCGCTTTGGTGCATTCTTGTGGCCGTTTCTTCCGCACCCGCGGGTGGTGTGGAACGCAGTCGTTTCAGGAGCCTCCCGACTCAACCACGTCTGGTGTGAGTTATACCCCCTCCGTGGGGGATGTGCAGCTCCTCCCACATCCACAAGGGGGGGGGGGAGGAGGGGGCTGTCATTTCGGGGCCGCCCAACTCAACCACGTCTGGTGAGAATTGCTCCCCCTCCATGGGGGATGTGCAGCTCCTCCCACACCAGCGGGGAGTGGGGAACGCTGTCGTTTCGGGGCTTCCTGACTCGACCATGTCTGGTGAGAGGTATTCCCCTTCCATGGGGAATGTGCAGTTTTTTTACCGTGGTGGATACTGCCTGAGCTGTTGGATTTCTGGTGAAGAGATGCCTGGTTCCGGGACTATGTGTCCTCTCCAGTCGACATCTGATGCAGTCACTAGGGTTGTGACTCCTCCTTTGGAGTCCAAGCTAGGTGGCTCTCTCCGCTTTTCCGCCAGTTCCAACAGCTCCCGTCATATCTGCTGCTACTGCTGTTCCGTCTACAACGTCTTTGGGCACTGTTTTTAGCCAGCCTCGGCTTATCCCTGCAAGGGTCTACAGGGATGTATGTAGTGTGGTTGTGGGGTATCGGCCTCAGCCTTCCCCGACTTCAACTCAGCGAAGTCGGAAGTGGCTGCTGACTGAACCCCTACTGTGTCCTCTCAGCCGTTGAGCACAGTAGTTTTATACCTGCAGTGGTCTGCTGCGGTGTCTGGGAGTGTAGACGTGGGGGTATCGGCCTCAGCTTTCCCTGACTTCAACTCCGCGAAGTTGGATGTGGCTGCCGGCCGGATCCTCTACTGTGGTCTCTGCGCCGTCGAGCACCACAGTTGTGTTATTGGATTCGGATGTTCTTAGTGAGGACACTATGAACTCTGTGGCGTTTCCGTCCTCTCATTCTGGCCACACGACCAGTTTTGGGGGACCAACGTCTTTTGTGCAGCCTGGACCTTCTGCCCCGCAGAGGTCCTTGGTGACTCTCATGAGTTCCTGCTATGTTGATCCTCGGGGTGTGTCGTACCCCTATACACGTCTGCTTTCAGATGTTTCGGCTGCCGCCCGTCGTCCCGCATCGGGTGTTTTGGAGGAATGTGACCCTTCGCTGGTTAAGAGGGTCAGAGGTGAAGCCACTTTGCCGGTTTGTTCCCCTGTTGAACCGGCCAGTACGGGCAGTGAGCTTAGGGAGGCCCTCTCCTTACTCACTCAGGTTCCGTCAAAGAGCCTTCCTGTTGCTTCCAGCGAGGCAGCGAGTGGTTTCTAGGTGCCCCTATGATGCCGCCTCCCGGGATTGGAAACAGGCCGCTTTCTGATCCCCCTGGTGTTCCGACACCATGGGAGGCGTCGGCTGGTTTGCCCATGATGGGCTATGTGTCTTCCGACTCAGGGGAAGAGTCAGACATGCTTGATGTCGAGAGCCAGCAGTCTTCGCACTTGGGGGCAACTCTTGATTTTGTGTTTGGGTTCCTTCCGGATCTCAAACCATCAAACCAGCTGACAGTGTCAGCCAGGCTGCGATCATCGGTCGCGCTCCAACATCCTATGGAGCAACCTGCTTCTGGGCATCTTCGACCGTGCCAGTCGGTACAGTTGGTTGAAGCTTTTTCAGCCTTGGACTCTAAGCTGAGTGAAGGCTCCATTCTTCACCAGGGTTAACACCTTTTTTCTTCCGGCACATTATCGTTCCTACGATTCCGCCAATCCGTCAGTCTGCCAGACTTTGACGGTTTTGGATCAGGACTCCAATTCCCTCGGGCTTTCCAAGCCCAAGTCTGCCGTCATTCCTATGACGACTCTGGAGTCCACGTTGGGCTTATCGAGATGCTTGGTATGCTTTCTCTCTCAGATCACGTCGTCTCAGCTTTAGCTGCTTATCTGCCAACAGATAAGTTTGACGAGGTACAGGCTCCTTTGCGTGTGCTGTCCAAGGCACTCATGCATCTTCCTCACACGCATGCCTGTAACACGGCTAATCTGGAATCAGTTCGAAGGGACTCTGTGCTGGACACATGCTGGTCCTTCCTGAGGAGCAGCGCGCTACTCTTCGATCTGCTTCTTTGGCAAGTCCGCAACTTTTCCATGGTTCCGTGTGGACGGTCCGGGATGACGTCCTACGTCATTCCAAAGATCAGCTGCTGTTTCTTCAGCTTGATCAGCCTTCTAGGGGAGGCAGGGGCCGTTCCAAGCCTAACAAGTACCCTTCTGCTTCCTCTGCGAAGCAAAAGGCTGATCCTTCTGCCACCGCTTTTACTTCTTACTCAAGGGGTAAGGGTAAGCGTCGGCAGACTAGAGGGAAGTCTCAGGATTCTTCATTCAGTAGAGGAGGTGGTTTCTCCTCTCACGGGCCTCGTCGGGGCTCGAAATCAAGGTCCTCACCTCGACTCATCCCAGGTTGGAGGAAGGATAGCAGAGTTTGCAGACCGTTGGGCCACCATCATATCCGATCCTTGGGTGTTAGATGTTCTTTGGTCCGGACTGCGAATATCCTTCCGAAGGCACCCCACTCTGTCCAGGGTGCCTCTTCCAACCACAGTTCCTTCAGACGTTTTACGTCGGGAACTTTTCTCCACGGAGATAGTCTCCTGACAAAGGGGGCGATCGAGGTCGTCAAGAACATTCAGTCAGTGGGGTTCTGTTCCCGCCTGTTCTTGGTGCCGAAGAAGGATGGCCGACTCCAACCGGTTATCGATCTGAGTATCCTGAACCAGTCTATCATTGCTCCCTAGTTCAGCATGAAGACTTTCAGGTCGGTCCGCCGTTCAATTCACCAGGGAGTTTTTGCTCGACCTGCGAGACGCTTACTTTCACGTTCCGATTCATCGGGTGTCACAGAAGTATCTCAGGTTCGCTTTTCTGGGGCGAGTTTACCAGTTCAAGGCCATGCCTTTCGGCCTCCACCTGGCTCCTTGGGCCTTCACCAGACTGATGTGATAGCTTTCCATCGCATACAGTCCAGGGTGACTACTTCGGCATATCTGGACGATATCTCCCAGAGGCCTTCCAATGCTGCCTTACTGGAGTCGGATGTTGCCACTCAGTTGAGCTTGCTCACGTCGCTAGGATTCAGAGTCAACGAGAAGTCAGACCTGGTCCCTTCTCAGTCTTTTTGTCATCTGGGGATGGCTTTCCGCATCCAGTTTAATTTGGTGGCGGTTCCCCAGGCCAAGGCTGTGATTCTCTCAGCTTTTGCTCTGACTTTGTCCCAGTCCACATCCGCGACAGCACAGAGTATTCTCCGGTTGATCGGTCTCTGCAGTTCGGCGACGGGTCTCATTCCTCTAGGTCGGCTGCGCATCAGACCTCTCCAACACTTTCTGCTCAGTCGTTGGAGGCTGAATGTCGATTCTCTGGATCTGGTGCTTCAGTTTCCAGATTCTCTTATCCTCACCTTCTCCACTGAACGAATGTTCAGTGGATCATGCAGGGTGTCCTGTTGTACTTGCCCACGTCCAATCGCGTTCTGACGGCAGATGTCAGCGATCTCGGATGGGGTGCGACGTTGGATCCTCTAGGTCTTTCCCTTCACGGCATGTGGGACCAGGATCGGGCATCTCTACACATCAGCCAGAAGGAGCTTCTTGCTCTTCTGAGTTTCCGGCAGTGGATCCTTCACCTGTCAAATCGTCAGGTCCTTCTGTTGTTCGACAATTCGACAGTGGTTGCTTACATTCGGGACCAGGGCGGCACGCACTCAGTTCCAATGTACGAATTGGCTCTGGATCTTCTACTGTTCGCTCAGGATGTCAACGCCGGGGTGGTTGTTTGTCACATTTCCGGTCGTCTGAACATCCTAGCCGACTCCCTGTCCTGACGGGGCAGGTTCTTTTCCACCGAGTGGATGCTCCACATGGAGGGTTACATCGATCTCTTTGCGACTCATTGGAACCATCAGGTGGACACTTCCGTGTCCCCGTGTCCAGATGCTCTGGCTTTCGCCGTGGATGCTCTGGCCCTCCTTTGGGACGGTCTTGTCGGCTACACCTTCCTGCCGGTTCCGATTCCGCCTCAGGTTCTCTCCCAGATATGAACCTGCAGTCGTCGAATCCTTTCGATCACACCCGTCGCCTCGGTGGGTGTGGATCAATCTGCTCCGCTCTCTGTTAGCGGCGGATCCGGCATGTCTCCCTCTACATCGTGACTTTGTTTGCCAAAGTCACCCGAGGAGGTTTCCAGTTGACCCGACTTCATTGTGCATTCGCACATGACTTTTATCGGGTCCTGTCTCCTCAGTAGTGGTTTTTCGAGACACGCAGTGGAGTTGCTTTTCTTCTTCAAGGAGGCACTCACACCACTGGTTTAGCCTCTCGATGGTGTACGATCACTCTGTTGCTTCTGTCACTCCTTCGATCACACCGCTTGTGGAGTTTCTGGTATATGTTTGTTTCTGGGGGTCTCCAGCAATGGGTACAAGTCCATGCTTTGGGGACCTTTTTCATATGTGGTACCGCATTGTTTCGACACTCATCTTTGCCTCTCCAAGCTTGTTCAGCTCTTTTCCTTGAAAAGGCCTAGGAGGCAGTTTACTCCAAGATGGTAACTTTCTTGGGTGCTGCTCTGCTTGGGGGTGGGGGCGTTCGCACCTTTATCCTGGATGGATATGCGTTTTCTCACATGCCAGATCTCTCCTGCATCCATTTCTTGATGGATTGCTATTTGTGAAGCTTCCGCTCGTCTAGCTACTGGTGATTGTATTATCATTTGTTTTTTCTGCCACGAGGTGCGTGCGTTGTCTTCCTCTTTTTATAACTCTGTCATGTTGTCGGATGACGGATGTTATACTGGCAGCCTACTGGGGAAATGCTACCTTCTCCTTTTATCTGCGACAGTAGCAGGAGCCGACAGAGGACCTTTGTCCTAGGGGCCCTCTTTCTTCGGCTCAGGCTGTTGTCTATCCCAGCCATTCAGCTTTTTTCAGGGTCAGTTCCAGCTCTGTGCTGTTACTGCCCTTTCTGTCTGTGCGTCATACTTCACCATACGCCTCATCTTTCATTGTCTTTTACTAATGTTTGTGATGCTATGGTTTGATATTCCTAGGGATCTCTTCCTCTGTCCACAGTTCCAGGGCTATTGAGTTATTGTGTGGGTTGGTTATGTGTTTCCCTCCATCCTATTGTCTATTCAGCCTGTAGTAAACAATTGCAAGGTAGGTTGATAAGAAATATAAATTTTATAGTAAATTTCCTTTCTTATTATACCTACCGCAATTGTTTACATGGAGGCCCTCCCGTCTTCTTATTCGGGCAAGAATCCTTCCTCTCCGCTGATCACATAACTCCTGTGTTGTCGGAATCAAAAGAATGACGAATTATTGACACACTGCGCATTGGCTTACGGATGTAGTGGATTTGTACTATGGAAGAGCGTCCCATACTGGGTGTACACCGATGGCACTCGACCCAGTTTTCGCTTATTTTTTCGTGGTGTTTTTTATACCACTTTTCTTTCCCAAATCTCTTGGGAAAGATTAAATAGAGAGTATTTTATCCGAGTTAGGTTCTTCCACTGTAGTGCAAGCCTGTAGTAAACAATTGCAGTTGGTATAACAAGAAAGGAAATTTACTATAAAATTTATATTTCCTTTTTGCACAACCTGCCAGGCACATTTATGATTGGACCGCTTTGAAAGCTGGTATGGTTGTTTGGGGTGTCCTCTTGATGGGACCTATCGATTTTCACCCATTTCTGTCAAAAAACGTTGCCTTTGGCAACGACCTTTCAAATTAGTTTAGTTATGCATCAATATACTCCTTTAGTATGCCCTACAGGGCACTTTTATGAGTGGATCACTTTGAAACTGAGTATGCTTGTTGTCGTGACCCCTAGATAGGAGCTATCAATTTTCTTCCATTTCCAAAAAAAACCCTGCCGTTGACAATGACCTTTGATGAACTTGGTGCAGTTATGCTTCAATATTTCCATTTGGCACACCCTGCAGGGCACATTTATGATCGGATCGCTCTGAAACTTGGTAAGCTTGTTTGGGTTGACCTCTGGATGCGAGCTATCAATTTTCTTCCATTTCCGTCAAAAAGAATTTCCTCTGGTAACAACTTTTGAACTAAGTTCAGTTATGCATCAATATTTCCCTTTTGCACATCTGCCGAGAACATTTATGATTGAATCGCTTTGAAAGCTGGTATGGTTGTTTGGGGGTGACCATCAGATGGGAGCTATCGATTTTCACCCATTTCTGTCAAAAAACAGAAATTATACTATTCAAAAAAACTAGGGGATATTTGATAAAAGTGTGATATATGAAGAAATATATTTATATTTTTGTCAAAAGGACAGTTGAGGCATTGCACTGTGACATCTGGTGAATAATTTCAGCGATAGTTGGGAGTCTGATAATCACACATTTCATGCACTGAGCTGTAGAAGACATGGACAGTCGGTCAGTCAGAGAATTTACCACATTCAGTCCAAGACCTCAATACCTTGTAAATCCTCCTCGGTTCATGAGACAAGCATGGATCCGACATGGCATACTCCTCACCAAACGTCCAATATCAGCTTGATCGTCTTATTCCATTCTTCCTGCAGTGCAGCGGCGAGTTCCTGGACATTGGTAGGGGGCTGTTGGCATTGTCGTAGGCGCCTGCCAAGCACATCCCAGATGTGCTCGATTGGTGAAAGGTCTTGACTTATTGCTGGCCAAGGCAGTGTAGTGATGTTCTGCTCCTGTACCGACATGGGCCCTGTGTGCTCTTGCATTGTCATCTTGGAAAATGAATCGACGACTGTGACATTGCGCAAATGGCACCACACGAGCTGCTAACATATTATCACGGTAGTACTGCCCATTGACACGCCCTTGAATGACATGTAATGCTGTTCTGCTTGTCATGGTTATGCCTCCACACACCATAAGCGATCCAGAACCAAAACAATTGTGCAGCCTAATGGAACGTCATGTTCATTCCATCTCTGCCACGCTCTGTTTCGCTGGTCGTAAAAGTCGAGAGTGAACCTCGATTCATTGAAAAACATGACGTTGCTCCACCAATGATAGTCCCAGCACTATAGTGTTCCACACCAATTACGCCTTGCTGCGATGTGACAAGCAGTCAAACGTGGAATTATTCAAGGTCGTCGAGTGTACAAATTCCTGCTGTGTAGGTGATTTCGGTTGTCTGACCACTGGCTCGCATATCTGTCGCTCGGTGCAGTTGCTGTCCAATTCTGAGGCACTTACGTAATGCTGTGGTTCAGATGAAATGATCCTGGTTAGCGGTTGTCACCCTTGCAGTCTGCCAGCTTCCAACCTGCCACGACATGTAAACGTTCATCACGTGTCAGTCTTCGCATACCTCAAAAGTTACGTTTTGACCAGAAACTATTGATGCACTAGTTTATACCAAGGAAAGAACGATGAGACCTCCGAAAAAGCCCATGCTGTAGAAATGAAAATTTAAAAACATACCCCACAGACATTAACGTGGCAATCATGCGAAAAACCTGCACGATGTTTTCGTGGGCCGGTGACATTCATGATCCAGACAAAACTTGGTAACATATTGATGTGTCCAATCACATGTATCCAATACCATTTTCCGAAAATATCAACATCAGTTTGGATATCCCCTGCTTTTTAGCTCAACTTTGGCGAAGCCAAATTTGAGCTTATGCCATGGCCCGTCGTCCGTCTGTCCGTCTGGCCATCTGTCCGTCTGTCCGTCAACAATTGGATACGGCTCGGGCTAGAGGCCGAATTTATGAACCGATCTTTACGAAACTTCTTGGGTACCTTTGTTATGACCGTGGGACGAGAACGAGTGTTTTGGGGTTTGGTCCGAAATTCAAGATGGCTGCCAGCCGCCATTTTGTACCGACGATGCAGAAATCTGTTTTTTGTACAGAACTTCCATATGAAAGCTATGATTTGAATAATTTTTTGTATGAATGTTTAGTACCATGGGATACATCACATATAATACGTTTTTTTTTCTCGTGCGTAAATTATGCAAATTAGACTAACTTTGATGTTTTTTGGTGTTACTTTCAGCACTGTAAGTGCAAATGCCAATACGGCTATGGCTCGGGCTAGAGGCCGTATTTATGAACCAATCTTTACGAAACTTCTTGGGTACCTTTGTTATGACCCTGTAAGTGCCAAGCTGCTATGGCTCGGGCTAGAGGCCGTATTTATGAACCAATCTTTACGAAACTTCTTGGGTACCTTTGTTATGACCCTGGGACGGGAACGAGTGTTTTTGGGTGTGGTCCGAAATTCAAGATGGCTGCCAGTGGCCATTTTGTACCGATGATGCAAAAATCAGTTTTTTGTACAGAACTTGTGTATGAAAGTTCTGATTTGAATAAAGTTTTGTATAGATGTATAGTACAATGGGATACATCACATATAATACGGGTTTTTTTCTCGTGCGTAAATTATGCAAATTAGACTAACTTTGATTTATTTAGTGTTACTTTCAGAGCTGTAAGTGCCAAGCTGCTATGGCTCGGGCTAGAGGCCGTATTTATGAACCAATCTTTACGAAACTTCTTGGGTACCTTTGTTATAACCGTGGGACGAGAACAAGTGTTTTTAGGTGCTGTCCCAAATTCCAGATGGCTGCCAGCAGCCATTTTGTACCGACGATGCCGAAATCTGTTTTTTGTACAGAACTTCCATATGAAAGCTCTGATTTGAATAATTTTTTGTATGAATGTTTAGTACCATGGGATACATTACATATATTATAGGTTTTTTTCTTGTGCATAAATTATGCAAATTAGGCTAACTTTGATTTATTTAGTGTTACTTTCAGCACTGTGAGTGCAAATCCCAATACGGCTCGGGCTAGAGGCCGTATTTATGAACCGATCTTCACGAAACTTCTTGGGTACCTTTGTTATCACTGTGGGACGAGAAGGAGTGTTTTTGGGTTCAGTCTGAAATTCAAGATGGCCGCTAGCAGCCATTTTGTTCAAAATTAAGTGCAATCAGATTTTTGCGCAGAACTTCCAAATGAAAGATCTGATTTGAATAAATTTTTGTATGAATGTTTAGTACCATGGGATACATTACATATAATACAGAGTTTTTCTCGTGAATAAATTTTGCAAATTAGGGGTCCGGGTGGGACTTAAAAAATTTTGGACCAAAATCCGGAAATTAGTTTTTTGTGTTTTGATGCATTTTGGTCAATTTTAAGAAGAAGAAGAAAAAATTTTAGTCTGAAAATATTTTGTTTGGGACTGAAAATTTCCACACAAAAATAATAATCTACAATGATTGGTCTTAATCTGTAGTCCATTACAGTCACCTTGTAATTCTTTTATTATTGTTGACTTGGCCAAAACAAATACTAATTCCTGTCATATTCATTATTCAGTTGTCTTGGTCACAGCAAGTACTAATTCCTGTCATATCCAAGTTGAGCTACAGAGTCATTGACTCTTTCATTTTAATTCCATTCACACATATACGTAGAAATTACTGACAGTGGCCAGCAGATGCATGGATATTGCATTCAAGTGAAGTGTGTGGTCATTTTGGTAATTTGATGTTTGTTTTATTTTTTGTCCAAAACCAGGTGGCGCTTTCAATCTAACACTGAATGGGGGGATTTTTATCATTTCATTCATTTGTCATTCAAAAAAAAGTTTATTTAATATGTGAATACGATTATATTAGTGGACCAAAATTTATTTATTAGGAATACCTGGCTCTGTTTTTTTTTTGTGAGTTCCCCCCTTTTATTTAACACATTACACGAAGTGACAGCATTCAAGATTGTGCAGTTAAATAACCGTGTATGTCCCGACTGACAGTTATCTCCCGTTCAGGTCGGTCGGTGTTTTTAAATAACCGACACCGAGTTGTATTTTCGGTTAACCTCCCAACACTAACATTTATTATGGGATTGCTTTGAAGCTTGGTATGCTTGTTTGGGATGACATCTAGATGGAAGCTATTGACTTTCTTCCATTCTTGTAGAAAATTGGTGCCATTGGCAGTGATCTTCGTACTTTAGTTTAGTTATGCATCAATATATTCCATTGGCATGCCGTACATGGCGCATTTATGATCGGATCGCTATGAGACTTTGCGTACTTGTTTGGGGTGACTTCTATATGAGAGCTATCAGTTTTCTTCTATTTACGTCCTAAATCTTGCCATTAATACCGACATACGAACTTAGTGCTTAGTGCTTTTCTTCATCAGTATATTCATTTGGCACACCGCACAGATTGCATTTATGATCAGGTTGTTTTCAAACTTGGTATGCTTATTTGGGGTGACCTCTAGATGGGAGCTATCAATTTTCTTCTATTTTCGTCAAAAAACTTGCTGTTAGCAACAACCTTTAAACTTAGGGCATTTGTGCATCAGGATTTTCCTTTGGCACACACTGCAATTGAACTTGATGCATTTGTGCATCAACATTTTCATTTGGCATGCTTCATAGGGCACATTTATGAATAGATTGCTTTGAAACTTGGTATGCGTGTTCGGGGTGACCTCTAGATGGGAGCAATTGATTTACTTTCATTTCCATCAAAAAATGTTGTTGTTAGCACCAATCTTTGAACTTAGTGCATTTGTGCAGCAACTTATCCGTTTTGCACTCCCTACAGGGCATATTTATGAAATTCCTTGTAAAAAAAGAAAAAAAAAACTTTGTCACTAGCAACGACCTTCAAACTTAGTACATTTGTACATTAACGTCTTCCTTGGCATACATCAGAGGGTGCATTCACAGGGTAGCCGCGGGTCCTTGAAAACCTGGAATGTCCTTGAATTTGAAACGCTATTTTCAAGGCCTGGAAAGTCCTTGAAAATGAGGTATATCAGTAAAAGGTCCTTGAATGTCCTTGAATATGATAGCCGATTTATCACAAGCATAATAGCGGTCCGAAAGGGAACGAATAACTTCGTTGACAAGTCCAAACAAATAGATGTTATTATTAAAATAGAGGCCGAACCGTCCCAAACTCGAATGCGTGTATTACAGAATGTTTATTCTGTTTATCCCCATGGTTACGTCCTCACCCTATCCGATGTATCTTTTTTTCTTCATATGAATATCTAGCTTTACATCTGGTTGCATTAAAATCTGTTGCTGACTTTGGGCATTTTTGTGTGTCTGATGTTTTGTTTCCGTTTTTTTTCCTTTGACGTTGTTTACATTGGCAATGTCCCCAAATATATGTAGTATTTGGTATTATATTACTGTAGGATTATTGTATGATACATTGATTATGATTCCGGTAGTGTAGCTCAGAAATTTGGATTTTGTCCACACTTAGGCTCTATCAGGATGCCCTTGGGCTCATCATGTTCCCTTTGGGAAGTTAGGCTTTTTAAAAAAAAATTCGAAAAATTTTGGGATTTAATTTTTCGAATTTGGTTTTGATTGCAATGATTCATGTATCTTTATTATATATTTTATTGTGGAGTTTGTAGGAGTGCTATCGACTTTGTTTTTGATTGAATCATGAAAGCTTACTGCTCTAAATGCAAGGCGAGGAGGTCTTCCTCGGATTTACATGCTTGTTGCCTTGCTTGTAGTCGATGCACTACTACGGATTCTTGTCCTCCTTGTGTACTTTGGGATGACGGACATTGGAGATGGGTGTCACGGTACATTGTTGGTGGTGAGGTTCCTATGCCAGAACTCTCACGCAGGATAATTCGAGTTTTTCAGTTTCTATTTACAGAGGAACAAGAACATGGTGATCGTATTGTGACATCAATCCAAAGTGTGCTACCATTGTCGTGCTCTGATGAGCAAAATAGAGCTACCTGCAAGGTGCTCATGAAAATAAGCAAGGGATAAGGCCTTTAGTTAGTGTTCTTAATCCCTCGCAAGCAGCTAGCTTGACAGGTGAAGCAGTTACTCCGTCTATTTGAGTAGAGCGAGCACCTCAAAATCAAAAGCTCACTCAGCGACGACGGAAATAGGGAGGAAGTCAGCAAGTTTCCTTTAGGGAGGCTTGGCGAGGTCTGTTAAGGCCGCGAGCGATAGAGGTCCCTCTCTAACCCAACAACATTTGGGGCCAAATGTTGTTTTGAGAAACTTGCACTGTCCGGAGCATACATCCACACCGCCGCTCGGGACGCTCTGTCTGGTCTGCAGCTGGCCTCGGCTACAGTCACAGCTTCCTCTGCTACATTACAAAGCACACACAACTGCATGCTAGCTACCCGACTTATGATTTCCAGCCAGCTGCACGAAGACGGAGCCAGTCTTCGCCCGTGAAGTCGCACCATCTGGTAGCTAGCGATTCGAGGCTTTGATCATCGGGACGTTCGGAGAAGAGATCCATCTCCGGATGTTCGTCCCAGGAGCAGCAAGCGGTGAAAATACAATAGACCACTGCTCCTGAAGCCTCGGTAATGGACTTGCTGTCGCAGATTGCTCAGCTGATCAAAGCATCCCAGCAAGTGCAAGAGCAGCCTCCCGCAGCCTCCGGTGGTGAGCTGTCGGATGGTGCTAGGGCGGTCCAGTCATCTGCACACGCAGATGCGATGGACCTAATGTCACAGCTGATTCAGTCGGATGGTGAAAGGGACAAGGAAGACAGGGTTCGCACAGGCCTTGAAAAGTCCTTGAATTTCACCTTTACCTTGAAAAGTCCTTAAATCCATTTTTTTCCTTGAAAAGCTCTTGAAAATTGACAGGTGTCCTTGAAAAGCTCTTGAATTTTCAAATAAGTGTAAGTGTGTATGTAATTCTGAAAGATTTCACCCCAAAATGTAGAAAACGTGAGACTTTTTTTGTGGAAAATATGTTTTTTTAAATGTATTCGCAACGTTGTTTTGGACGTGAAACTTGGCTACTTTTAGTGGCCTGTATTCAGTTCTTACTGCAGATTGGTACTCTCAAAAAAATTTGCGCATGCGTTTTATCAGTGAATCGTTTTCCTGTTGTGTGTTCATTTTTAGTTGTTCAATGCTTCGATGGTTTTGAATACATGATCCTCTTCAAAATTAAATATACTAGACTTTTATTATGGGGAAGTGTGTTTTCAACGTGGCATGGCTGAAGAATTCTGAGTACAAACAGTGGGTTGAACAATGCAAGTCGGACAAACACAAAGTGAATTGCACTGTTTGCTTGAAACTTACTGACGTCAGCCGCATGAGCGAAAGTGTATGAGAATGTTGGAAAATTCTGGGAAACTTTCAACTTTGTCTCGTTGGTCTTGGAAAACCGGGTCGTCGAGTGAAGCTGCGGGATTACCACAAACAAGCACAATGGACTCAGTCTCGGCTTCAGGTGATGCAGGCACCGATAATCATAAAGAGAAACAGGATTCACTTTTCAATTTGGATACAAATAAAACTGCTGTTTAAAAGCTCAGTTTTGTTGGATAAAGTTAAAGAATTCATTTAATGTTCAGCTTCTATTTTCACCTCTGTGAGAATGTTTGGAACTACAAACTGTGACATCTGTACTGCTCAACAGAATAACTTTATTAAGGTAAGTCTGGTATGTTTTGTCACAGTTGCAGTTGTAGGATAACCATAATAAAGTAACTTCCCCCACATTTTACCTTTGTTGATAAATCCAACACTTGACATGATTTTTTGAAAAGCAGCTCTGCGGGAGAGCTTTCCAAAAAATTATTTGAAGTGTTGGAGTTATCAAAGAAGAAAATTAAGTGGGATCAATGTTTTCTTGTGTTTATCCTGCAAATTCAGCAAATATTGATACATTGATCAAAATAAATGTCACAGAATGGTCCTTGAAAAAGTTGCAGGAGTCCTTGAAAAGTCCTTGAATAGTCCTTGAATTTGATGTAGCCTTGCCTGTATGAACCATGGAAGAGGATAACCCTTCCCTTTCAGAATAGCATATGGTAGTGATGAATTTTTATTCATCAATACTATACTGACTTTGTTCCACCTGATCAGCAAGCTGCGACTAATAGAGAGAAACCGCTGTCGTCTCTGTATGCAGATTTCATGTGGAGGAAAGAGGATGCTCTTAAAATAGTTAGAGATGATGTCCAGAGAGCTCCTCTGTGTTTAGATGAGCAGGCCGGGGTTGTAGATATGTCCCTACCTGCATCATTCAATATATGCTCAGAAGTGATGGAATGTGCTATTTCATCCAATAGAGCGAATCTAGACGTGATGTCCTATGCAGATCACCTCACCAGAGCTATGGTGCAATGTCTTAATGGGAAGGAACTTGAGGATGTTGTTCCTCGCTTAGAGTTCTTTCCAGGGCAGTCATGTATGCTACGTACAACTCTGCCCTGACAGGTACAAATTAGGAGTTGATCAGACGTGATACTGCCCTTGCATCGTCATCACTTATAGATGACAAGGTGAAAAGCTCTCTCCGAGTCACTCCAGTCCCCAGATACACTCTATTTGATGACGAGCTTTTGTTAGTCTATATACAGGCTACAAGAAAGCTTCCAGTTCACTGCTACTGAAGTCTGCGTCTCAACAACACGCTTCAGCAGATCGGGGTAAGCAAGGCCGTTCCACTTCAAAATCAACTAAGGGAACCTCTCGCGAGGGTTAGTCTCTCACCCTCAAATATGCCATCATAATTTAAGGGACTCAGTCCGGTCTAGCCTTAAATTAGGGGCTCGTTTAGCATAATCTTTCATGCTAAGATTATGGAATTACTTGGTTATGGCTCCTTATTTATGATATGTCTTCTCTATTATTGTTTTGAGAGACATACATTAATTCCTTTTTAATTTAATTTCCTTTCAACTTGGAATGCAGGCTTAGGAGCTATATTTGGCCTGCTAATTCTTAAGTCCTTGGCCCTCCACCTTTTTACGATTCAGCTAGTCTGGGCCATTTGTTATTAGTATAAAAATATGATAAATTTAAAGTAATTTGTATATTTTTTATACTTACCAATGGCCCAGACGGGGATGGCCCTCCCATATACAAATAATGATGTTGGCGCCAATTCCAGTCTCTTCCTTACCACTGCGCATGTTCAGATGGTAAAAGTTTTGAGGGCCAGATAGGACTTTTATTTTTCGGTTTTGTATGCAAATTTTGGGAATTGGGGGGTTCAAAATTTGTGTTTGGCCCTTGATAATATCGAGTTTGATCCAGCTAGTCTGAGCCATTGGTAAGTATAAAAAATATACAAATTACTTTAAATTTATCATTTTCACAAAATTATTGCTCTTGATCGACTTAGAAAATTTCCAGTGTTTTTAAATGGAGGGTACTTTCATGGTGTAATCAACTCCTAGCACAGTTTCTATTATACCTGCCTTGAAGATTTGCAACAAATATAAAATTTGTGGAAAAATATTTTTTCACAAAATTATCCCATCAAATCAAATCAAGTCACTCTTACATTTGGTAAAGAGGCAGGAGTGCCTTTTTGTGTTACCCTATGGTGACACTTAATAGTTTTTATGATAATGCCCTAATGGTCTGTAATGTGCAAAAGGTCTGTTGTCTGTCATCCTTCATTTGCCACCCAGTAATAAATGTTTCATTTATGTAATGCTATCCATGGTATTAAGGGTTGGTATTGCAAGCATGGTCATATTCCACTCTCAGCATTTCTCTAGTTTAATTGAGGGTACCTTCATGGTGTAATCACTTCCTCCCTCAGTTTCTAATGTAGAGGGTTGAAACTTGAACAAACAATGTTCGTGGGGGAGTACCTTCAGTTATTCTGATAGGGGCAAGATTTTTGGTCCCACACAAAATGTCTATTTTTAGAAATGATTGGCTGATTTGTACCAAATTGGTATGTGATATTATTTGGTAAGGAATACTTGATTCATGCAAAATAATATTTTTATACTGTACCAATGACCCAGACATAGCTGGTGCTAACTCTTAAAATATAGGGCCAAACACAAATTTTGCCCCCCAGTCCCCAAAATTTGCATCTAAAACTAAAGAAAACATGTCCTGAAAGGCCCTCCACACTTCGCCCCTACTGCGCATGCGCAGTGTCAAGGACGTTCCGAAATTGGCGCCATTTATCATTCTAAGTTTGGCCCTTCATCAGTTAACATCTGACTGATCTTTGTGCTTTTAAATCTCAGTTTAAATGATGCCAGACACATAAATATTAGTGAAATGGTGATTCTAAGGAGGATAGAAAAGGAGGAGAGGAAAAGAATGTGTGACAGAATATTATCAGGGCTGTAACTTAAAATTTTTTAATGAAATTATGTTAAGTTACCTATTTTCAAGGCAGCAGCCATTTTGTTGTCATTCTGATTATTTAGTTACACTGTTTTTTCAAGTGTTTTTCCTCTCTCCCTGTCCTTTAAGTTCCCCCTTGCTATTCTCCCATGCTTTTGGCATAATTTCTGTAATTATTATTACTAAAATTTCTTGGGAGTTTTAGCTGAATAACAGAATGAATTCTGTTCTTTCCCCATGTTTACGTCTTCACCTACGGGTGGTTAGGCGTTGTGTTCTGCATCTACCATCTGATGTTCTGCAGTTTCTTCCCTGGAAGTCTCTGTTTTGCATCAGATGGTGTATTTTTGGTAACTGATTTCGGGCCTGGGTGCCTGGAGTCTTATTTTAGTGTTTTTACACTCATTGTTTACATTTACAACAGCCCTCTGTGTGAGGGGGGGATTTCTAAATAATAATATCTTTATGTTATTTTATTCATAACTAGATACATTATTATTGTTCGTAAGTGTTGAATAAATTGTTTAAAATATTTTTAAAATTTTTGTCCACACTTAGGCTTGGGATCCATTGGGGCTCAACGTTACTTTTCAGAAACTTGGGCTGTTCTGAAAAAATATTTTTTCAAAATATTTTGATTTCAATTATTTTTTCTATATTAATGGATCATATTATTATTATGTATTTTGATTGCCAGGGGTTAGTGCGAGTACCAGGACTTGTTTTCTTTTCACATTGAAAGGATATTGATCAATTGTTTTAAGAGGAAGTCTTCCTCTGACCTTATTATCATTCTATATGTGGTCAGTGTACTCGCATTAACTCCTGTTCTGTATCGTATGATTTCGATGACAATATGGGAAGCGTATGTCACGGTATGTTGTTGGGGATTTGGACACTCCGGTCCTTTCCCCGCAGGGTCACTCTACTTTATCAATTTCTATTTCAGACGATCAAGATTAGGGTGATGTATCTGTGATGTCTTCCAACAGTGTGCCTCCGTCGTCACAATTAATGAAGGGCTAGCGGAAAAGTGCTCATGTAATACGCCAATTGCCTAAGAGGACCCTAGTAGGTTCGACGGCCTTTGACGTCCGCTAGCTCGCCCGGTGTAGCGTCCATTCACCGAATGGTTCGGCAGCCGGGTTCGTCCGTTGCGGTCTAGAAGGAATTTTGGGGTGATGCGAGCACTATAAAATTAACTTAATGCACACCCAGTGACGGCGGATCGGAGGGAGAACGGAGGAAGCCTTTTAGTCCGGTTCATAGCTCGTTCCGGTCCATCCGGACGGCAAGCGAGAGAGGCCCCTCTCTCGTTCAACAACATCTGGCCCCAGATGTTGTGGTACAAATGTGTCGTTAGCGGAGCATACGTCCATCGCTCGGGACGCTCCGTTGTATAGGCAGTCCGCTGAGACTGCTAAGGCTTCCTCTTCTCGTCAGCGCACATGACCGCACCTTGGCTGCGTGACCGCCGATATATTACCAGCTTCGCCGATCAAGGATTCTTCGGCGACCAGGTCACACCATCCGGCAGCCAGGGATTCGAGACCGATGGACTCCGGACGTTCGCATAGGAAAAGTATGCGGGAGCCATCTGATGCGGAGCTGCCCTCGGCGAAGCAGCGATAGACTGCGCCTCCGCAGGTCTCGACGCCGGACATTCTTGTGCACATAGCACAGCTTATCGCAGCATCCCAGCAGCCGACAGAAACGGTGTCGGATCGAGAATTATCCGACAGCGCTGGGTCGGTAGCCGGGGACTCGAGGCCTGCAGACTCCGGACGTTCGCATAGGAAGTGTGCGGGAGTCAACGTACACGGAGCTTCCAGCGGCAATGCATCGTAAGTCCGCTACTGCACAGGCCTCGGGAACGGACGTGCTTTCCTTAATAGCACAGTTTATCGCAGCATCCCAGCATCAACTGAATCTGTCGCATATATTTTATCCGACGATGCTGGGTCGGGACGCTCCGCGGAAGCGGGTACGGACGTCCGAAAGTTTCATCCGGTCCGACGGGATACCGAAAGGGATTCGGTGGATTTCAGGCTTTCCCTTTTGGAACAACATATGCTGCGATGCCGGATAAGAGACTGATAGCGTCGGTGGACTTAGAATTTTTTGGTTCGGTTCAGGGACATCGTCCCTCAGTTCCGACATAGTCCAATAATGTCACACAAACTTTCGAATTATTGAACGACGCTATATATATTATTATTTTATGCTTGCTATCCAAGCATTTCTGGTTTCTTGTTCGAAGAGTTATGGGGATGTCTTTCAAAAGTGTGCCTCTGTCGTCATAGTTAATGAAGAGTTAGCGGCAATAAGTGCTCATGGAATATGTCTATCGCTTACGGAGTGACATTCGCTAGCTCACCCGGTGTAGCGTACATTCATCGAATGGTTCGGCTGCCGGGTTCGTCCGTTGCGGTCTAGGAAGGAGATTTGGGTGATGCGAGCACTTTAATTACTTTAGTACTCACCCAGTGACGGCAGATTGAGGACAGATCGGAGGAAGCCAAAAACATAGGGGACCGCATGTTGTGGTTCAGATATTTTACATTCGGAGCATATGTCCGTTGCTCGGGATGCTCCATTATATTGACAGTCCGAGAGACTGTCTTTAATGCTTCCTCATCCTCACAGCAGGGCACACGACCGCACATTGGCTACGTGACCTCGAGTATCCGATCAGTTTCGGCATTCAGTGATTCCACAGCGAATAGGTCGCGCCATCCGGTAGCCAAGGGACACGAGGCCTATACACTCCGTTCGCTCGCATATTGGAAGTATGCACGGGGTAACGATCTCGGAGCTTCCTGCGGCAATGCATCGTAAGACCGCTGCTCCTCAGGCCTCAGTGACGGACGTGCTATCCGAGTTAGCACAGTTCTTTCGCAGCATCCCAGCAATTGACGGTTTCTCGGTCGAATCAGGAATTATCCGACGGCGCTGGGTCGGTGCAGTCCGCGGTTGCATCAAGCTACGGACGACCGAACGCTTTATAGGGTCCGACAGGATGGCGAAAGGGATTCGAAAGATTTCGAGTTTTCCCTTTAGTAGTATCGGAAGATGCCTTTCATATCTTCTGGCATTTCTTCCAGTGATTATTTTTCGGACTTCATTGCTGCGATCTTGGATAAGAGACTTATAGCGTCATTGGACTCGGATTTTTCGATCGGTACAGGGACTTTGTCCCTGACTTACCGACGCAGTCCAATATTGTCATTACAACATGTGTTTTTTTTTTCGACGCTATATATTTATATATATATGCAAGCCTGCTACTAAGCATGATAGTTTAGTTTCTTGTCCGCGTGGCTCATTTCTGCCATTTTATCTTTTTTACATATAGTTTATTTTGGCAGAGCAGGGCATACCGAGAGTTCATATGCGTCTAGACGGTGTGATTAAAGACTGCATATATTCTTTTTCGCCGTTTATGTCTTTTCCAATTTCAATGTTGGGAACGACATTATGTATAGTAGACTTAACTTAGACGCTTTATTATACGTAATCCGCCTTACTGAGGCGTTATCATTACGTCTTCAAGAAAAGATTAACGGGATATTATTCTCAATGTAATTTCTTTTGAGGGCAGTAGTTTGTTCACGTATAACTCCGCCCTTCAGTGGCTGATTGGAGTTGGTTAGACGTGATGCAGCCCTAGCTACATCCACGCGTGGATAGTAGGTTAAGAACTCTCTCAGAGTCACTTCGTTCTCGGAGGAGCTTCTCTTCGACGGCAACTTTCCGGCAATCCATGAATTGCTTGATTTATACATTCTCTTGTCTATCTAGTGTTACAAGAGATTCAGACTGGGGCAAACATTCGGTGGTTGACTCAGAGAGTGCCGCCGCAGTTGCCGGACCCGAGTGTGGCTGTTATGACGGTTGCCAGTCAAACAGATTGGAATATATACTGATCCCTACGGATTCGAAGTGCCAGGGTCTTTGGGTTCCGCAGTCTTTTAGCTATCAGTTTAACTTCCGCGGAATAATGTTTTTTAGGCTTGCTTTATGTCATTGCATGAACATTATTCAGAAACGCATGCCCAAATTCCTGTCCTTTAATTCAACAGTAGTGGCGTATCTCCAGAACCAGGGAGGCACTCTTTCGTTTCCGTTATTCAATTTAATGGAAAGAATCCGTCTGTTGGTTATAGTACACCAAGTTCAGTTTTGGTTCGTCATATTCTGGGTCGTCTGATTGTTTTATCGCACTCCCGTTCTCTTACGGGTCGCTTGTTGCTGTCAGAATGGACTCTCAACAAACAAGTATTCAATCAGATTTGCTATCTATGGGAGCGCCCAATGATGTTTTATTTATGACACAGCTTGCTAATCAATTGCAAACGTATGTGTTGGCTTGTCCAGATCTCTGAGCTAATACTGTTAACGCTCTATTGATCTATAGGACGGAATGATAGGATACGCGTATCCTCCGGCGCTGTTGTTTTAGCAGGTATTGCTAAGATAAACAACCACAATACATTTCTGTTGATAGCATCTCTATCTTCACAGAGATCATGAGTAATTTACTCTCTTGTCTACTGTGGATCTTAACGTGAAATCTTCCTCTATGTGAGGATCTTTTTTCACTGGGTAAATCGTGTCATCTTTATCACAACCAGCAAGGTCGCAACCTTCATGTATTCCATTGTGTGGTCCGTATTGCATTGTAAGCACTGTACTGGACGAGCTTTGGACGCGATTTCTTACTATAGGAGATCCTCTTCTTCGCTATTCTATGCGACTAAAGTGGAGGCTCTTCCGTCGTGGTGTAGGGATCATTATGTTCATATGGTTGATCCCTCCATACTACTCATTGCTATTTTTTAGTATACTTGTTTCACAAGATCTACTGCAGCCTGTTGTTATTTAGGTTATAGGTTTATGTTACCTCATACCTATGCACTCTACGATAGTTTACAATTGAGTCTTTTGTCTCTTTATCTAAGTCAGTTAGTAACTTTTTGATAAATAGATTTAGAATCTTTAGATTAAATTCCTATACGGATTTTAACTTCAGGTTCTTATTTAGCTGAGTAATCATTTGAGCCTCTGGAAACAGTAGTTTTCAAATTCTGACCTTTTAGACAGTAATTCTGTTGGTTTCTCTTTTACTGTAGAGTCAGTGAGTTTCATGCACTATCGATGGATGATTTTCACTTTCATAGTTTCGGAATCAATACTTCCGTTACTATTTAGGTTGGATTGTTGCATAAGAGTTAGGCTCCTATTATCCGGAACCTATTATTTTAAGGTCCTTCCGTCTTCGTATGGGCATAGGCCTTTACTCTTTCCGGGTACAGTTTATGTATTTATAAACAGATATCTGTTTATTACAAGGGCGTAAGCTTCTTCTGTCTTTGATGTCTAGTAGAAGGACGTTACGCTCCATTTTATTGTTAATGGATTCTATTAACTAGCGTACTGCGTATGGTATATCATTGGCTTAGCAGTTGTGCTTAAGATTTCGGCTCATGAAGTAAGAGTTCTTCTACTTCTTGGGCTTACATTAATAGTGTTGCTATTATAGATTTTTGAAGGCTGCTCATTGCGCTCAGCCATCCATTCATGAATTTTATCTCAAAAATATCGAGTCCATTTCTGGAGGCCTCTATTGTTAGGTCTATTATCTACTGCTCAGAATGTCATTCACTTAACAGTTGCTACTATAGCTAGGTAGGCTGTCTGTTTCGGCAGTGTCTCCGTTCGGCTGCCCTCTTCGCTCTGGGCTATTTGACCCAGGGCAAGAAAAAGGGGGGGGGGGGGAGGGTGTTCCCTTGGGTCACCTGTTTTTACTATGAAAACAAGGGGATACCTCCTCCGGAGTTAGTAATTCTGAGCTGTTATTGGGATGGTTGTTTAGTGAGAAGTTTAAGTTTATAAAATTCATTCAAGTCTTAGTTTTTAAAGTATAGCTTTTGAATATTGCATATGTCAACGGACATGATTATGCAATTCTCACACACTTTTAGGAGTATAAGAGTCTCTATTCTCTAGACTTACTTTATTATTGGCTTACTTTAAAAATTATTAGTATAAGGATTATTGGATATTAATAGAGTACATGGATGTATGAAGCTCTATTTTTGGAAGGTGTTGTATCTTTCTAATTTATCATAAATAAGAAAGATACATGTAAGGCCTATTACTTCTTTTCCCTACAGGGGATGACTCTATTTTATTTTATTGAGCGTATTCCATTTTGCTCTATGTCCTTGGCCCTCCAGCCTTTTTACTATTCAGCTATGTCTGGGTCATTGGTACAGTATAAAAATGTTAAAAAATTTATAGTAATTTATATATTTTTTATACTTACCAATGACCCAGACGGGGATGGCCCTCCCAGGAGTTGGGAACTCTTGCCTCCCCGCTGAGTACATAGCGCTTACCAGGCACTGGTTATTAGAATGATAAATGGCGCCAATTTCGGAACGTCCTTGACACTGCGCATGCGCAGTAGGGGCGAAGTGTGGAGGGCCTTTCAGGACATGTTTTCTTTAGTTTTAGATGCAAATTTTGGGGATTGGGGGGCAAAATTTGTGTTTGGCCCTATATTTTAAGAGTTAGCACCAGCTATGTCTGGGTCATTGGTAAGTATAAAAAATATATAAATTACTATAAATTTTTTAACTTTTCCCCACATCCCCATGAGAGCTCCAGGACCCAGAAATAGAAGTTTCAAATGCGTAAAAGTGCATGGAACAAAAAACTGTTATTTGATATGAAGCATTATAAGGACCAGTAGAATCAAATGGGCAAAATACTGTGAGAGGATTGAGAAAATGCAGAGTCAGCATATTATCAAAAATTAAATACATTCTTCTCCAGAACCAAAAATCAGATTCTGTTATATTTGGTATAAAACATCTTTAAGGGGATCAGATTCAAGTTTGTTCAAACCAAATCCATGGGTTCATATATTGGGTTTCCACAGGAGCCTGAAATTTAACCCTTCTTTGAAAATTTTCTTTAGATCCCACAGTCAAATTCTTTTGATATTTGGTACAAAGCATTATTGGGTGGGTCATATTCACATTTGTTCAGATCAAGTCACTGGGTGTATATTTGGGTCCCTAGTGATAGCCTGAAATTTACCTTGGTGCAATATGAGGAAAAGTCTTTAAAATTCTTCTTCTTCAGATCCACTTCTCAGAATCGTTCGTAGGTATACACTATCCTCAGGTCATCAGTTTTGTTCAAATAGTCTCTAGTTCATATTGGGGGTCCTATATTTGATATATCACATCTTGTTAAGGCAGATAGCCAAGTTTGTCCAACTAAACCTGGGATTATATTTAGTGATATCGGGTGCATCAGGTATTAATACTGTGCATAATGGGAAAAAAACATTGAAAAAACTTCTCCAATACCGTTGCTCCAAAAGCTTTCATATATATGACAGATAACATATTTGTTGGGCTATTTACCAGTTTGTTCCATTCAAGACTCTGGGGACATATTTAGAGGTTTTTATGCCCCCTCCATCAAATTGCTGGGGTTCATAAAGTGTTACCCTTATCTGACCGGCATTCCATAATTATACCTCCATTCTAGAAGAGATTGGGTGTTATCCATCCCTCTGTCCATCCATCTGTCCACCCATCAGTCTGTCCATCCATCCATTTATCTGTCCTCACAAGAAATACATTGTGTGGTTAGCAATTTGCCTAAAGGAACATTGATTAATTTGCTTGTGTGGCTAGATGCACAAGAAAACATGTTTAAAAAGACCCTGTGTGGCTTAATATGTGCTCTCAACACGTCCTGAAATTAGACACACAAATTATGGAAATAAGAGGTACATTATGTGGTGCTCCTTTAGCATATAG
Source organism: Pictodentalium vernedei (assembly GCA_031216915.1). Taxonomy (NCBI): domain Eukaryota; kingdom Metazoa; phylum Mollusca; class Scaphopoda; order Dentaliida; family Dentaliidae; genus Pictodentalium; species Pictodentalium vernedei. The sequence continues at coordinate 194,445,527 of CM062295.1, forward strand.
ATACATTGTGTGGCTACATATGATAGCCATATGGACTTAGCCACACAGTGTATCAATCGTAGGTCTGTCCATCCGTTTCTCCAAATGTGTGTCCACCCAAGCATCCATCTATTGATCTGTCCATCTGGATCCATATCTCAATAGTGAGTGGATGGATTTCAATGGAAATCTGTATGCTTGGGATAACCTGTTTCTACCACATGTTGAATGGAATTGCTCACACTATTTTAACCTGAGTTATAGCCTTTACTTACTGTCAAATTTTCAGTGTTTGTTTTCAATTCATGTATGCTTCATCGGTCCAGCACTGCAGTTGGGATATGAATTGCCTTCAGAAATAGTTCTTGTTCCTTCTTACTATCATTCCAAAAGAACAGTTTTCCAGTTTTTTTTTTACTACACATTAAGATAATTGGCTGATTTCTGGTATGTGGCTTTGTCATGAGTACCTTCAAATAGAGTTTGAGTTTGGTCCTGGTCGGATGAATTTTTGCAGAGTTATTGACCTTGAACTTAGTTTATGATGTGAAAACTCAGAGAATCTGTTTTCCAGAGTTTTTTGCTCAGAGGGGCATATATGTCGTACTGACACATCTAGTTTGAGGATGCAGTAGTTTAGTTTTGGGAGAAAATATTTAAGCAATCTTCTTTTCTCAAATGACTGCCATAAAGGCATTTTTATATCACGATTGTTGTGCGTATTCTACACGATAAAATATAGACATTGGAAAATTTACACCATTATGGATTATGCATAAGAACATAAGAATACATCTGATTGGATGTTACGCATCTGAGTGATGTTATGACGTGAATGAAATGCTTGTACACAAAACATTGTCAAGGAAGAAAGTTATCAGACTGCTGAATGTTATACTTTTTCTTTACAAATATCATCTTCATTCACTTAATTCAAGTGTAATCATGGCATCAATACAGAACACAACTTGGATTGAGTACACAGGGGGCAGGACCGGGAAGCAATAACCCTTGTTGGAGTTTTTCTTGTATTTTATGCTTGCCTTCAACACACATGAAATACAGGAAAAACACCACCTTGGTTCGTTGATTCCAGTACTGTACTCCACCCACGTCATGTTCTGTCATAATATATAACATATAACATATTTGCATGGGTTATTCTCATGTTTATTCAAATGAAGCCTATTGTGTCATATTTAGGGGTGTTATGGGCCTCCAAATTTTGACTCTGGATTGATTATTCATTTATTTATTAGCTCACCTGACTGAAAGTCAGGGTGAGTTTTTCTGATCACTCTTTGTCCGTCGTCTGTCTGTCTGTCTGTCCATCACCCTGCATGAAGGAGGTGTTTGAGCCTCTTTCTCCTAAACCACTGGCCACATTTTAATTAAATTTCATGTAAGTAGTGGTTATATAGGGGCATTTTGATTTTTATGCAAATTAGGTTTCGGCTCATATTGAGCAGAGGGGTGAGCGAAAAGATGGCCAAATTTTTTGAAAATCTTCTTCTAATGAACCACCAGTAGCAGAGACTTGATATGTGGTATACAGAGTCCTTTTGAGGTTTAGAATCAAGTTTGTTCAAGAGAAGTTTGTTGTGCATTATTTGACTTCGTTAAGGGAGGGGCAAAAAGTTTGGCCACGCCTAAAATTTCTGTTTTCAGAACCGTGAGGTCGATTTGAACCAAATTTGATATGAGATGATAATGGGTCATAAGTAGTTGATTGATGCAAAATTTTTTTTCTCATTGCCCCGTGGGAACCTCGGGAGCTAAAAATAGGAAAAACCTTAAAATTGCCATATCTCCAAAACTACACGGCACAGAGAATTCTTATTTTGTATAAAGCTTACTTTTATCCAGTAGAATAGAATGGTTAAAAAAAATCCCTATCGGTTTGATCACAAGGTACTTTTTTCAGGACTTTGAAAAAGTGCTGAGTCAGCACTTTTTAACGCTGTAGGCAATGGGAAAAACATTAAAAAATCTTTTTCTCCAGATCCAGCAGGCAGAATCTTTTGCTATTTGGTGTGCAGCATTGTAGGGTGGATCTGATTCAAGTTTGTTCAAATCGGCCCCCTGGGTTCATATTTGGGCTCAGTAAAGGAGCCCGATTTCGAACTTAGTGCATTTCAGGCAAATTTCTTAAAAAATCTTCTTCTCCAGATCCAGCAGGCAGAATCTTTCGATATTTGGTATGCAACATTGTAGGGTGGATCTGATTCAAGTTTGTTCAAATCGGCCCCCTGGGTGCATATTTGGGCTCAGCATAGGAGCCTGATTTTGAACTTAGTGCATTTCAGGCAAATTTCTTAAAAAATCTTTTTCTCCAGATCCAGCAGGCAGAATCTTTTGATATTTGGTATGCAACATTGTGGGGTGGATCTGATTCAAGTTTGTTCAAATCGGCTCCCCAGATTCATATTTGGGCTCACTATAGGAGCTCGAATTCGAACTTAGTGCATTTCAGGCAAATTTCTTCAAAAATCTTCTTCTCCAGAGCCAGCAGGCAGTATTTTTTCATATTTGGTATGCAACATTGTGGGGTGGATCTGATTCAAGTTTATTCAAATCGACCCCCTGGATTCATATTTGGACTTACTATGGAAGCCCGAATTCGAACTTAGTGCATTTCAAGCAAATTTCTTAAAAAATCTTCTTCTCCAGATCCAGCAGGCAGAATCTTTTCATATTTGGTATGCAACATTGTGGGGTGGATCTGATTCAAGTTTGTTCAAATCGGCTTCCTAGATACATATTTGGGCTCACTATAGAAGCTCGAATTCGAACTTAGTGCATTTCAGGCAAATTTCTTAAAAAATCTTCTTCTCCAGATCCAGCAGGCAGAATCTTTTGATATTTGGTATGCAACATTGCGGGGTGGATCTGATTCAAGTTTGTTCAAATCGGCCCCCTGGATTCATATTTGGGCTCACTATAGAAGCTCGAATTCGAACTTAGTGCATTTCGGGCAAATTTCTTCAAACATCTTCTCCAGATCCAGCAGGCAGAATCTTTTGATATTTGGTATGCAACATTGCGGGGTGGATCTGATTCAAGTTTGTTCAAATCGGCCCCCCTGGATTCATATTTGGGCTTACTATAGAAGCCCGAATTTGGACTTAGTGCATTTCGGGCAAATTTATTAAAAAATCTTCTTCTCCAGATCCAGCAGGAAGAATCTTTTCATATTTGTTATGCAACATTGTGAGGTGGATCTGATTCAAGTTTGTTCAAATTGGCTTCCTAGATTCATATTTGGGCTCACTATAGAAGCTCGAATTCGAACTTAGTGCATTTCAGGCAAATATCTTAAAAGATCTTCTCCAGATCCAGCTTCAGAATCTTTTCATATTTGGTAAGCAACATTCTGGGGTGGATCTGATTCAAGTTTGTTCAAATTGGCCCCCTGGGTTTATATTTGGGCTCAGTATAGGAGCCCAAATTTGAACTTAGTGCATTTCAGGCAAATTTCTTAAAAAATCTTCTTCTCCAGATCCAGCTGGCAGAATCTTTTGATATTTGGTATGCAACATTGTGGGATGGATCTGATTCAAGTTTGTTCAAATTGGCTCCCTGGATTCATATTTGGGCTCACTATAGAAGCCCGAATTCAAACGTAGTGCATTTCAGGCAAATTTCTTAAAAAATCTTCTTCTCCAGATCCAGCAGGCAGAATCTTTTGATATTTGGTATGCAACATTGTGGGGTGGATCTGATTCAAGTTTGTTCAAATCGGCCCCCTGGGTTTATATTTGGGCTCAGTATAGGAGCCCAAATTTGAACTTAGTGCATTTCACGCAAATTTCTTTGAAAATCTTCTTCTCAAGATCCAGCAGGCAGAATCTTCTGGTATTGGGTATGCACCATGCTTAGGGGGGTGAGATTCAAGTTTCTTCAAGCCAAGTCCCTGGGTTCATTTTTGGGCTCACTGTGGTAGCCCGAATTATAACTTAGTTCAAAATGAGGAATTTTCTTTAAAAATCTTCTTAAGATTCAGCAGTCGGAATGTTTTGATATTTGGTATGCAGCATCCTTAGGGGGTGAGATTCAAGTTTGTTCAAGCCATGTCCCTAGGTCCATATTTGGACTCACTGTGGGAGCTCGAATTGTAACTTAGTTCAAAATGAGGAATTTTCTTTAAAAATCTTCTTCTTCAGATCCAGCAGTTGGAATGTTTTGATATTTGGTGTGCAGCATCCTTAGGGGGGTGAGATTCAAGTTTGTTAAAGCCAAGTCCCTGGGTTCATATATGGGCTCCCTGTGGGAGCCTGAATTATAACTTAGTTCAATATGAGGAATAGTCTTTAAAAATCTTTTTTTTTAGATCCACTGGTCAGAATCTTTGGATATTTGGTATAAGCTTTTCTTAGGAGGAGCAGATGCAACTTGTTGAAATCAATTCTCTGGGTTGATATAAATTTAGGCTACCATGTCAGGTGAGCGCCCTCAGGCCCCTTGGGGCCTCTTATTTATTTATTTATTTATTTATTTATTTATTTATTTATTTATTTATTTATTTATGTTTTAACGACACTTTCGACAGCTAGGGTCACCTCAACTCTTGATACCGAAAACATTTAAAACATTTAAAAAATCATCTTCTCCCAAACCACTACTCCAAATTCCACCATATTGGATCTATAAGATCAGTGTAAGGATGATTATTAGGGTTGTTCAAACCAAGCCCCTGCGATAATATTTAGGGATGTTACAGGGCCATCAGATTTTACACAGTGAGTAATGAGGAAAAACATTCTTCCCCTAATTCACTGCTCCAAAGTCATTCATGTTTGACATACAGCAGATTTGTTTGGACGATTTCAAAGGTTTCTTCATATCTGGACCCATATTCATATCTAAGAGTGTTATGGGTGGTCCCGTACCTTATCACAGTTGATAGTAGAAAAAAATATTTTAAAAATATACTAAAACATAACCCAAAAGCTTTGATATTTGGAATGAGTATAGTTGAATATGAATGATTCTCACAAAAATTAACCTCACAAATCGGGTGAATCATGTAACTGATAGATGGTGCTCAGACTTTTTAACATCAGCTTGAGGAAAATGGTGAATTTTATCTTTAAATCGTGAGATTGAGTTAAAAATAGTGAAATTTCTTCATTGGATTTTTTTCAAACATAATTCAGTATATAATATACAAAATCAAATACAAATATTTTTAGTATTTCAATGACTTTGGGCATGAAGTATATAAACAGACTATTTTATGGAGAACTTTTCTGAAGCATCTGTATTCTCTGCACATCAGGGGAGAATACTCTAAAACACAAATGTTAAGTCAAAAAAGTGTTTGTTTCTTGCATTGAGTCAGAACTTGTGTCACTTTCATAAGAAAATCACCACCACATTGTCAAAAATGAGTTTCATATTGTTATCAAAATAGTTGTCTGACACTTCACTAATTTGCATGATATTGACAGTATTAGACAGCATGGAAATTTATGATTTGGCGACAGTTGGTGTGCATCTGGGCAGGCAGGCGGTCGAGCAGGTGGGCGGGCAGACATCCGGGCATCCTCACACTGTTAGTGCAATAACTTGAACAATCGTTTTTCGATTTGACAAATATTTGTCATACAGGTATTTTGGAATAATACCTGAAGTGAATTCGAAAACTGGCCTTGCACTGGCCTTGCCTGATTTTTTTCATTACAGATTTATGGGTCTTAGTCAATTTTTATGAATTTTGAGCTTGTTAGCACAATAAATTGAACAAACATTCTCTGATTTGACTAATATTTGCCGTACAGGTCTTTTGCAATAATATCTCAAGCAAAGCAAGTTCAAAAATTGACCTGGCCCGATTTTTTGTCACAGAGTTATGGGCCTTAATTAATTTTTATGAATTTTGAGCTTGTGAGCACAGTAACTTGAACAAACGTTCCCTGATTTGACTAATATTTGCCAGACAGGTGTTTTGCAATAATATCTCAAGCGATTTTGAAAACTGGCTCTGGTCTGATTTCTTGTCCGATTACTTATTTTTGGGCCTTAATTAAATAATTTTTTACAAAATCAGAACATGATACCATTATAACTTCAACAAAGGTTTCAGATTTGACAACCAGGATATGATTGATAACCAGGTTATGAACATACAACCCTCTCCGATTGCCACCACAACTTGATGCCTGCATCTCCAATGTGCAACTCTTGAATACATGCGTCTTTACAGATGACTAATGAAATTTGAAGTGCTGTGTACAATGCTCATGTGTAATGGAATTTCCTTTTGTTGACAATCAAAATTGGCTTACAAGAGAAAAACGAACAATGATTTGGTTTCATAAAATAACTGACTGTTTTGAGATTGCTGGCAGAAAAAGATAATATAGTACGTTATTTCAAAACACAGAAGATCCTGACATTCAAATTTTAACCCAAGGGAAGCTGAAATCCTGAGATTTGTCCCCCACAATTGTGATGGCATGAGGTGGGTCCTTATAACATGAGACTCCAGCCAAAATCTTGGTGTTAACATGTCTGTAATTTGGCTATGTTTGTTATATCATTTGCAGCTTTGCATGAATCAAGCATGTTCATCTGATCAGTGCTGGAATTGAACAAAATTGACAGGTGCAGTTTTAAGCTGCCGCAAAATCAGAGACGAGGGTAATTTGCACCCGTAAAATGTTAGTATATGAATTTTCAAGGGAATACTGTCACCAAACACCAGAAATCTTAGCCCTTTCAACCTGAGATGCCGCTTTTCCAGCCAGGAGCATGATACGTCATAACGTCATTAAATAGGATGGGGTAGACCAATCAGTATTTTCAACATGCAGCCCCAAGGCTGCACATTGAAAATATTGATTGGTCTACCCCAAATAATAAATATGGACTCTTCTAATTGCTGTCATTGAACTGCATGGCAGATACCACTAGTGTCCAAAGAGTTAAATGTATAAGGAATTGCTGAATTGTGACAGTATTTTGCCACTGGCTGTAGTGTGCTGCTTTCTCAAAACAACACACATTTATATGCCCTTACAGTATATTAGTGCTCCTCAATATTTTTCAATGAGTGCATTTTTTAGTTCCCATAAAATAGAAATCATGGGTGCTGACGCGAGCAATTGCACTCGCACCCATCTCATTTCCAGGATTGCATCTGATTTCATTTGCAGGCAAATCTTCATGTCAATCAATTTGCAGATTCATGTCAAAATTCTACCCCTCAGCAAGGCATTATTTTGTAGCCCCACCCCAAATTTTCTATATTTTTATACAACAACCAATGGCCCAGACCAGCTGGTGGTAACTCAAAAAAAAATAATCCAGGGCCAAACACAAATTTTGCCACCCTAATCCCCCAAATTTGCTTGCAAAACTGAAAAAATGGTCCTCCATACTTTTTGGATCTGTGCATGCACAGTATCCAGGAAGACACCGAAATTGGCTCCAACCATCATTCTTTGTTTGGGCCTGAAGTCAGCAACAATGAACTGACATCTGTGCCTTTAAATCTCATTTTTGAGGATGCCAGACACAAATCAATGGTAAAATTGGTGGATCCAAGGGCATAATTCGATGATGGAAGTGAACAATGGTGGTTTGGAATGTTCAGGGCTGTAACTTTATAATTTTTATCAAAATTATTTCATGTTTTCCAATTTCGGGACATGGGCCTGACGTCATCATTCTTGCTAATGATTTATCCACTGTTTGTTTAGTGTTCCTTCCCTATCCTTCCTTGAAGCCCTCCTGTTAAACTCCCAAGGTTTTTGGCTTATTTTTATTGAAATTTTTTATTAAATTTCTTGGGAGTTTTATGTGTATTACAGAATGTTTATTCTGTATATCCCCATGGTTACATCCTCACCCTAGGGATGTTGGTCATTTGGCTCATGCATCTTCTATCTTATGTATCGTTTTTTCTTCATCTGAAGATCTTGCTTTTCATCAGGTAGCTTTAAAATCTGTTACTGACTTTGGGCCTTTTTTATTCAATGCCTGAGTTCTTGTTTCCGTTTTTAGCTTAGATAAGCTATTGCCATCATGTTTGCGGAAGTCTGTTAGTCTGCGAGTCTGTGAATCTGTAAGTCTGTTCACATTTTCCTTTAGCACGGGCTACAACCCGCAGTTCTTGTCTGATAGTCACGAAATTTAATATGCAGGTTTGGGGTCATGTCTAGATGAGAATTTCCCCATTTGGGCGTGATCTGCCAACCGTGACGACTGCCCGAGCCCAAAACCCGAAAACCTTTAGCACAGTCTACAGGTCATATTTATTGAGGAATTTTATTGTAACTTGGTGGATTGACTTCATATAATGTCTAGACATATAATGTCTAGATGAGAAAGTCCGCTTTTATGCGTGATTGGGCAACTGTGACGGCTACAGGAGCCCGAAGCCCGAAAACCTTTAGCACAGTCTACAGGTGATATTTATGAAGGGATTTCATTGTAACTTGGTAGGATGACTCCAAATAATGTCTAGATGAGAACGTCCCATTTTGATCACGATCATTCAGCCTTGATGGGTGCCCGAGCCTAAAAACCTTTAGCATAGGCAAAAGGTCATATTTATGGAAGGATTTCATTGTAACCTGTTAGGTTGACTCCATATAATGCCTAGATGATGACATCCCCTTTTGGTCATGATTGGTCAACTGTGATGGCTTCAGGTGCTACCGAAGCCTGAAAACCTTGAGCACAGTCTACAGGTCATATTTATGAAGAGTTTTCATTGTAACTTCGTAGGATCACTCCAGATGATGCCCAGATGAGATTGTCCCCTTTGGTTGCAATCATTCAACCATGATGGCTGCCCGAGCCCGAAGTCCGAAAACTTTTAGCACAGTCTACATGTCATATTTATGAAGGGATTTCATTGTAACTTGGTAGGATGACTCCAAATAATGTCTAGATGAGAACATCCCCTTTTGGTCGTGATCATTCAGCCTTTATGGCTGCCTGAGCCCAAAGACCTTTAACATAGTCTATAGGTCGTATTTATGGAAGGATTTCATTGTAACTTGTAAGGATGACTCAATATAGTGCCTAGATGATGACATCCCCCGGTTGTGATTGGTCAACTGTGATGGCTACTGGTGCCCGAAGCCCCAAAATCTTGAGCACAGTCTACAGGTCATATTTATGAAAGGATTTCATTGTAACTACATAGGATCACTCCAGATGATGCCCAGATGAGAATGTCCCCTTTTGGTTGTGATCATTCAACCATGATGGTTGCCCGAGCCCAAAGCCCGAAAACCTTTAGTACAGTCTTCAGGTCATATTTATGAAGAGATTTCATTGTAACTTGGTAGGTTGACTTCATATAATGTCCAGATGAGAACAGCCCATTTTGGACACCATTAGGCAACTGTGACGGCTACAGGGGCCTGAAGCCAGAAAACCTTTAGCACAGTCTACAGGTCATATTTATGAAGGGATTTCATTGTAACTTGGTAGGATGACTCCAAATAATGTCTAGATGAGAACGTCCCCTTTTGGTCGCGATCATTCAGCCTTGATGGCAGCCCGAGCCCAAAACCCCAAAACCTTTAGCATAGTCTATAGGTCATATTTATGGAAGGATTTCATTGTAACCTGTTAGTTTGACTCCATATAATGCCTAGATGATGACATCCCCTTTTGGTCGTGATTGGTCGACTGTGATGGCTCCAGGGGCCGGAAGCCCGAAAACCTTGAGCACAGTTTACAGGTCATATTTATGAAGGGATTTCATTGTAACTTCGTAGGATCACTCCAGATGATGCCCAGATGAGAACGTCCCCTTTTGGTCACGATCATTCAACCATGATGGCTGCCCAAGCCCAAAACACCAAAAACTTTAGTAGAGACTACAGATCGTATTTATTAAGGGATTTCATTGTAACTTGGTAGAATGACTCAGTATAATGTTGAGATGATGAAGTCCCCTTTTAGTTGCAATCGGTCAACCATGATGGCTACACAGGCCTGAAGCTCAAAAACCTTTATTACAGTCCACAGGCCACATTTATGAAGGGATTCCATTGTAACTTTATAGGATGACTCGTTTTGGAGTAATTTCACTGTTAACTGTGAGGGCCACATACATTAACTGTGAATGCCACATTAACCCACCCCTCAGTTCTTGAGTACAGTCTACACCTCATATTATTTTTATTAAAAACATGGCATACGGGGAACAGAAATTAACATATTCCCAATTATCACAATTCTTGTCTTATTTCATAATCCTTTCATAAACATTGAATATTATCCTTTTCATCAAACACAACACACAGATAAGTTAAGCTACAGTGTCATTGACACTTTCATTGAAAAATATTCTCTTCTGAAACCACAGGGCCAAATGTTTTGAAACTTTGCATGGTTGATGACTGAGACTCCATCTACCAACGATACTCATGTAATGTTGATCACATTGCAAACATGGCTGCAGTTGTGGCTTATAGTTACTACAAAAACCCTATGGGAAATCACATTTTCATCTTCTTCTCTAGAACTACTGAACTGATGTGAACCAAACCTGGTAGAGATAGTCTATGGCAGGTCCTCTACAAATGCTCCTCATCTTCTCTGGAACTACTGAGCTGACATGAACCAAACTTCCCAGGAATGGTCTGTAGGCGGCCATATATAAACAGTTCTCTTTTTGTTCCCGTTGGTTGAAAAATATGGCCACCAGAGACATTCTCTGATTCTGATTGATGGATTTTGCAAAAATCTTCCCCTCTGAAACTACAAAGACAAATGTTTTGGAACTTCACATGATTGAGGACTGGGACACCTTCTACCAATGATCCTCATGTAATGTTGATGTAATGTTGTAAACATGGCCTCAGTTGAAGCTCATAGTTACCATGGAAAGCCTATGGGAAATCATATTTTTATATGTAGTTCCAGGTGAATGATTACAGGCTCTTTGGAGCCTCTAGTTGCATCATTCAAATTCTCCAGTCAGATCCAGAAAGCAGCCATTCGGAAATAAGGTGACCAACACTAGAAATCCAATGGACCAATGAGATGTGCACGCTCACACCATTCAGCCTGAACAGAAAGGATTTTTAAATTTATTATCCTCTTGTTTATGTTGTTACCATTAATAAAAGCGTTTGTATGGTTGATGTTTAAATTGGTATACACTGAAATAAAAATGATTTTTGCCTTTATTTTTTCAAATTTCAGGAAAAGGTGTTGAGTGAACGTGAAAAATTGCATGCTGAACTAAAGGTATTTTTAGTAACTTTTAGTATAAAACACACATTTTCAAACATATCTATTTCAGTATAAGGAGAATTAGAAAAGATGTGAATACAGGTTACATCATAGGAGTGCATGGTTGTGTTTTTACACTACCTGCTGCAGGTGGATTTTTCCACTGAGGTAAAAAATAACCTGCCGTCTATTAGAGGCATAATTGTGATTCTTGATATCAAAATAAGCCCCTACATATGGGTCCCAACACTGCAAGATGATGGTTTGAGTGCAAGGAGCCACAACCATGAATCTATTGAAAAGTGCTCCAGGCCTCTTTAGTGGATTTACACTGTATGTATTAGCTTGTTTTCTTTGGTTTGAATTGTTTTATTATTATTGGAGAGTGTCTCTGGCACTCTCCAATAATTTGTAAGAAAACAATTATTTATGAATAAAATCATCCTAAACTATAGCTCCCAATCCAATAGTAAATTGGAAAAAAGGGCTTTATTCTAAAATGCAGATACTATAACTTAAAAGCTTCATATACTGTGGATGTGCTTCATATTATCTTTGGAGTGAAATTATTTTGTCTGTATAGATTTGCCATGCTACAAAAAACCACTCAAGTTATACAGAAAGTTAGCAAAAACTATGCTAACATATAAATGCATACTCAATGTTATTTATAATGCATAAATGAGACACGAAAATTTGTTAACTTATCCAAAATCTGTGGATTGGCCTGACCCAGGCATGAATAGCAATCTGCTGTGGGCTGGACTGGATTGGATTGGACCACCTGTCTGCCCATCTGGACTGGACTACTAAGCAGTGTTCATGCTGGCTCAATATTTTAATGTGCCAAAGCTGAATATTTTTTATGCCAAATGAGAAATTTTTGTGCCAAATGAGATTTTTTTTGTGCCATGGGTATTTTATGTGGGAGAACTATAAAAACATTTTTTTCATATTTTATTCAAGAAAGATCAAAAGCATAAAATTACATAAAATTAAATATAACTTAAAATGGAACATAAAATAATAAAACGATCATTAAACATACATAGTTCAACATATAGCAGGTCAATAGAAATTCGCACCTTGACAATCTATATGTAACTGATTGACATGTGGATTGAAACCTACGTCATTTTATTACTTGTTAATCTTTGATTTTGGTCAATGGGGAAAGAACCACCACCAATTAAAGACAAATTATAATCTGGTCTGTTGTTCACTGGTAAAGAAACAAAGCATGTGTTGTTTACACAATACACTTCTTAATTCGAGGTCACCTGTAAGGTCAATTGGAGAGTGACTGGTCATTGTGTACACAGTTGGGCGATATTACTTTTTTGTAATTAAAGATGTGGGCATTCATATTGATATATTTAACTTAGCTTTTGTTCACTTTACTAGGAGAAAATGTAATATTATATACCTGGCTTTGCAAAGTCAGAAATGACTGCCTTAAGGTCAAAGTTTGGACGAAAATCAAGAATTTATCAGGTTCGTGTTTTTGAATTATGTGCCAAATTTTTGTGCCATATGTTCACATTTATGTGCCAGATTTTAAAAAAATGTGCATTTGGCACATTTGGCACATGCCAGCTTGAACACTGCTACTAAGTTGACAAACCCAGTGGTCCATATATTGCAGATTTGATTCTTAGATTTGTACTGGTGTGGTAGGTAATGGTATGTGTTGATATCCACCAATTGGATAGCAGAGTACCAAGTTATTCTGTTTATGCAGTTTTGGACCTCAAACTGAATCAAGGTCTCAAAACAAAACAGAAAGCGATACCCAGAGGATAAATTGGCCCACTGTATGGGATAGCATCATCAAATTCACCCTCTGGGGACCTCATTTTGCAAATGACAGACTGCTTATTTTCAGGCCTGTCCTGTACAAAATTGTCTCTGATTTTCCCTATAAATAATTGGCTCCCCTGCCTTTTCACTGGCCCTAAAAAAATGTTCATCTGAATTGCCCAAATCCATGAAACATGATACAATAAAACCTGCCTTGGATGACCACTGTTGTCAGCGACCACCTGCCATTAACAACCATATTTTCAATGCATGGATCACTTTAACTCTATAATGATACTGTCATCAGTGACCACCTCCCAAACACAACCAGTGACTGTGATTACAAACCAAAGTATTGATTTTTACACATTAGCAGCAACCACATCTGTGAATGTGGTGCATGGCATTCATTGTTTTTTGAAGAGTGACTGGCAGTCCATGTGCTTCATTTTGGAAATTTCAAAAATATTGAGGATTGCTTTTGCACAGAATGCCCATACCTCCCCCCCCCCCACTCCCCTCCCCCCCCCCCCCCCCCCCACACACACAAGCACCCCAGAAACCAAAGTTTCTTCTCTTGAAGCTTTTTAGCTCAACTTGCCGACAAGTATGAGCTATTGGGATCAGTTGTGATCTGTCATCCAGCCATACGTCTGTCTGTACATACGTTCGTTCATATGTCCTTACGTCCCTCTGTCCATCCACAATTCCTTCAGCGCACTGAACAGGCCACATCTCTCAACTGATCTGTTTCAAATTTCATACATGGCTTTTGGATAATTTCTAAATGTGTCACAAATAAGGTTGGAATGCCTGTCAACAAGGACTTGGTTCAAGTTCACATACCCATATCCAAATATACACAAGTTGTGTGGCTCAGAACTTTTAATTGCCTTGAAGAATATTAATGATACTTGGTATTAATGTTGCCCACCATTAGTGGGTGTGTCGCGAATAAAGTTGGAATGCATGTCTACAAGGTCAAGGTCACAGACTTAGTTCAAGTTCTCATACCCATATCCAAATATACACAAGTCGGCTCAGAACTTTTGATGGCCATGAAGGATCTTAATGATACTTAATGTTGTGTACCACCGGAGGGTGTGTTGCGAGTAAGGATGGAATGCCTGTCTACAAGGTCAAGGTCACAGACTTATTCAAGTTCACATACCCATATCCAAATATATACAAGTCGTGTCTACTTTTGATGGCCTTAAAGGATATTAATAATAATTGTTATTAATGTTGCCCACCACCAGAGAGTGTGTCATGAATAAAGTTGGAATGCCTGTCTACAAGGTTAAGGTCACAGATTTAGTTCAAGTTTACAAACTCTTACATCAAAATCCAACTACAACAAGTTGTATCCCACTCAGAACTTTTGATGGGCTTGAAGGATATTAATGATACTTGGGGCTATTGTTGCCCACTATCAGAGAGTATGTTGCAGGGGGTATTCTTGGTCCCAAGTTGGGACAGGCCTCATCTAGTTTCTTCTTGCTCTACTTGACAATGTTGGGTATGAGCTATTCGGATGGATTGTTTTCTGTGAATCTTCAGTGATTGACTTGACATTACTGGAATTTTCTATTAGTTTAGTCTCTTCTTGGTCAAGTTGAGCTGCAAAGCAGTCATTGGAACATACAGTATGACCTGTTGATTTTTTAACAAATTTTGTTATGCAGAATCCTGAGGTGTCTCAGGATGTATGTTCAGAAATGAACATATAATAATAAAAAATAAGAGTATCCGACGAATATTCTAATTATATCATTTGAATTATGATTTTCAAAATTTGCGGGATAAGCAAAAAATTCTATTGCTTTTATCGCCCTTCATAATGAACTTCTACAGTGCGAGTTTTGATCAATGTTTTGTGATTTGTCTGTTCAATTTCAAGTGAATTTTTCATTTTCACTCAAGGTATAGTGTATTGCTGAGAAAAAATAAACACACTGATCCTGCCAAAACACCAGAATGACACAAAATTACCTGCAGTGGCAGAAAATATTACTAAATTTTATATATAGGGAGTTTTTTTTCTCAGCATTTTATTTCATCAGATAGACCTCCTTATTGCTGCTGAAGGATTGATTTCCTGTCTCTGCAGTAAAACAAAGAAAATACATGGTACTCTTCCCTAAATTATTGCACTCCTGTGTTTGTTCTGTGTATCCTCCCAGGTGGATGGTGCAATTGTCACCAGACTTCGGTAACTGGTGTTTGTGGCCCTCACAATTGGAG
Source organism: Pictodentalium vernedei (assembly GCA_031216915.1). Taxonomy (NCBI): domain Eukaryota; kingdom Metazoa; phylum Mollusca; class Scaphopoda; order Dentaliida; family Dentaliidae; genus Pictodentalium; species Pictodentalium vernedei. The sequence continues at coordinate 194,460,752 of CM062295.1, forward strand.
AGTTGAATTTCCCTGTTGTAAAACAAAGACAATAGTTCTACACCCCCCTCCCCCTAAGTGGACAGTCCAATCATCACCAACTTTTGGTAATTGGAGTACCTGAATCTCACAGCTGAAACTGAGTGCTGGACTTCCTCACTATGCTGTAAATTAAAGACACTAGTGTCGTTTCCCTATCTCCCCTGCCTGTTGACTATTTCGCATATCTCCTGTTCTGTTTTGTTATTCATTTATAATTAACCACTCAAATTAAAGAATGTGTGCATGAGCAAATTTTCACACTCCTACCTTATTGGTAGGTGTTCGTTATTCCTTGATTTCACTCAAAAGCTCATGGTCATCGTCATTTAATGCCAGCAGCCGACATGCTTGTTTACCAATGATGTAACAGATAGCATTATCTATTTTCACCTGTTTCAAGGCTGTTTGCGAGGAGTTGGGTTTTGATGGATTTGGATACAGATCAAAAATAAATCTTAACCGTTCAAGACATCAGTATGTTTGTTACGAAATTCGGACCCAACTAAAACATATGACCACAAGTGATGACCATTTCAGTAAAGTAAAATACGGCAGAAAATAACTAGATGCTTTCTAAATAAAATTTTGAAGCTCACATGATAAATTTTGTAATAGCTTTAGAAATATTGTGCATGAAAGCAGAGCTGTGAATGATTTAAGTTTTTTGCATAAAATTGCTTTCCGAGAAAATTGCTTTTGCAAGGCCCAAGTTTATCGCTGGTTGGGGTGGGGATAACCTTCATATATTTCACCAGACCAAAATACTGATTCGACAGATTTCTTATTGAACAACCAAATCGTGCATCCAACATGGATTACTTATCAACAAATCAAGCTCTAAAGTATGTTTCAGCCAGAATGGCAGTACTTTACTTCCATTCAGCCAAATTTACCAACAAGAGGCTTAAAACAAAATTCCCCTCGAGCCAAGAGCCAAAACTTTTCTCACAAAACTATGAGTGGACTTTGGGTGATGTGCCCCCTCCCCCTCACCCCTCCACCCCAACCGCAACCTGAAATCCACTCCGGCACTGTCCTACCATTGAACTGGGTAGAATAAAATAAGTCAAACGAATCGCATTGAAATCTAGTTTAGGGAAATGGGGCCAACCATCTTTGGTTTATCGCATAGATGTCTTGCAAGGAAACACATTCAAGAGTCTGAAGTTGGATAGCTGGCGGCAGGTTCTCAATCAGACAACTCTGATTGTCTACACGATGCTCACAATATTTACGAAAAAATGCACTCCACCCTTCCATGTGACATATGGACACACGTTCCAAATTTTCACTGTCAGTGAATTTATAGCCCATGCTCTTTGAAATTTGGGTGGTGCATATGTATAACTTGAACTAAGTTTTAAAAGATTAACCAGGCTATTCAAGGCGTGTCATGTTTGGGGTCATCAGCATTTAATACCATTCAAATCATTGTTATAAAAAAATTGTAACATACTTTGCGAGGGTAGGTTCACTTTATGCTCACAAATCTTGCCGTAAGTACTGTTTTCAGTCTATCTGTATTATCTGTCTTGCACATTCCCAATTGAAGAAGTGGAGAAAGTCCCAAATTTTGAACTTTGTAAGTAAAATCTTCAAAGATGAAGCAGGAATAAATAAAACAAATCCCAAGTCACATGGTGGGAGGGGTGGTGGCGGGGAGTGAGGTATACTGCCTCAGTCTGCGCGTATATTTTTCATCTTCCACCCACAATGGGAGCCAGAAAAGAAGCTTTATAAAAGTAAATGGTTTTTATATTTAAAACACAAGACTTTATCTTCTTGGGTGGGGTGAAATGTAAGGAGAAAGTTAAACTGTTGCATTGGAACTAATACATATCATTAATTGCCGAGAGGTCATTTGAATTTGTTTTGAGAACCATGGGCATATGAAACGAGGAGAGGGGGGGGGGGGGGGGGTGTTGCCACCCCTCTATGTCCAGGGAATTCAGCTATAATCACAGTAGAGCTGAATTAGATCATGTATACTCAAATCCTGTTGTGTCGTAGAAAAATCACGTTCCTTGATGACGTGCGCGTTCGTTGTCACGTTGGTTAGGGGGGCCCCATGGAAGGAAACTTGTAAGAAGTTTGAATGTTTACACGCTGTTGCTCATTTATGTGCTGCCCAGTCAGAGGCAGCCCACCCATTGGGAGTGGTATGGAGTGGGTCCCGGTGAATGAGGCTGACTCTAGGCCCCTTCCTCCCCTCAAAAAAGGAGGTGAAACAGTAAAACAATTGAGAGAATAAAAAGAAGAATAAAAAGAAAGAAGACAGCCAGATATTGTACCATTTATATATGGGCCTATGAGCCTTATCGTTTGGATGCCAACACGGACATTTTCTGTCCAGTCCTGATTGGATTCGCAGCGACAAATTCAGTTTCGTATGCGAATAAATAAGTGCCCATTCAGTTGGAAAGGTAGGGACTATTATTCCACATGTAATAGAAGCAATCAACATCTTGAGTTTTGGGTCACTTTGTCTTTATCAACGATTATAAGAATATAAAGTACATCATGCAGAATGCCAATGTTAATCATATTTCCGGAAATCTACCCGCATGATGTAGTCTGCATTCATATAACATCGTTGAAAATGACCAGGTGACCAAAAGCTCCAGATATTGACTATTTTTTTATTAGCTCACCGAAGGGAGCTTAACTTATCACCAGCCGTCCGTCGTTGTCCGTCGTCGTGAACATTTTTCAAACGAATTCTCCTCTGAAACCACTGGTCCGATTTTCACGAAACTTCATGTGGATGTTCATTACTATATGGCAATTCATGTTTGTTCAAATAAAATGGCCACGTCCCATGGGGGCTCTGTATGGGGCATAACTCGGATAGTACCGTATGAATTATAGAAAAATTATTAAAAAATCTTCTTCTCCAGAACCAGTGGGCAGAATCTTTTGATACTTGGTATGCAGCATCTTGGTATGGGTCTGATTCAAGTTTGCTCAAATCGGCCTCCTGGATTCATATTTGGGCTCGCTTTTGAAGCCCAAATTCGAACTTAGTGCATTTCAGGCAAATTTAAAAAAAAAAAAATCTTCTCCAGATCCAGCAGGCAGAATCTTTTGATATTTGGTATGCAACATTGTGAGGTGGATCTGATTTAGGTTTGTTCATATAGGCCCCCTGGGGATTCATATTTGGGCTCACTATAGAAGCTCGAATTCGAACTTAGTGCATTCCTAGGGGTGTTTGACCGTCCCCTACTAGGCGGGTCCTCGGGTGGCGGATAGAGGACGGCCTGCTCAGTTGAGCAGGTTTGCTGGTTTTTTAATTAGCAGGTTTGCTCAACTGAGCTGGTTTGCTGCGGAATATATGAATATGCAGCCCCGGACTAAAATGGTCAATCCTGCTTATGTCATCTTGCAGGCACCTTGTTCTTCCGTGAGGTGCGATCTGAAGGCCTCGGAGGAAGGAATCCTGACAGTTGAGAACAGACTGGGTCCTGGTTAGGACAGGTCTCCAGGATGGAGATCAGGTCGTAAACACTGCTTTGGCCCTGATCTTCATCGTGAAGGTTACCTGTTCAATACACTGTTTTGGCCCCCAGTTTCGGGAGTAGAAGGATGGTCGGATGGTCCGTTCTGGCCAATCGGGAGCCCCCACCCCAAAAAGTACTGGGTGTCATGTCAGGGGGCATTTGGTGGCCATTCAATCAGTCATTTATTTTAATCACATACCATAATTGCCATTGTGTACTGTTTATAACACTTTATATTTTAACAACTACTTAGTTTTGCTGCACTGTCTGTTTCGGTTATGCATGGCAACCTTTTATTACAGTGTTTTATACAGTGATTGATTGGATGGCCGCCATCTGAAGACCTGGCACTTCCACACACGGGCCAATCAGTCAGTGGTATGCCTCGGCATCAACACTGACTGAGTATACTGCCTCATACCAGGTATGTGGGAATACCGGCAACCCGGTGGGTTCACTGCATGGGAGTAACCCTACCCCTTGTTGGACTCCGTGGTGGGTGGGAGCCGGGCAGTGAACACTTTATTCTATTAACATGGCAAACATACCACCAAAAAAAACAAAACGAGGTTATGATTTTGAAAATTCCTTCTCTGACTCTGACTCTGAACATGAGATAATTGAAAAACATTGGCCAAGATTTTTAATGATATGTGCAACAGACAAAGAAAAACAAGCAACAAACATCAATCCCTTTGCTCTAGAGAAATCTATTAAAGGTATAGCAGCGGTTGTTAAAAATGTTAACAAGTTAAGATCGGGGGCTCTATTAGTTGAATGTAATAAGGAGGTACAATCGAGAAATTTATTAAAAACTACCAAACTGGTAGATATGGAGGTGAACATTTTTGTTCATAAAACCCTCAATAACAGTAAGGGTGTTGTTCGAACAAGGGATTTACAGGGTATGGAAGAAATGGATATAAGAGATGAATTAAAAACACAAGGAGTGACAGATGTTAAAAGAATAGAAATTAAAAAAGATGGTACAGTAATTAAAACCAATACTTACATAATGACTTTTAGCACATCACTACCACCAAAATCTATTAAAGTTGAATTCATGAACCTCAAAGTGGATTTGTACATTCCAAATCCACTTCGATGCTTCAAATGCCAAAAATATGGTCATGGCCAAAACAATTGCAGAGGTCAAACAGTATGTTTCAGGTGTGGTCAGCAACATGATGAGCCATGTACCAATCATGTCAAATGTGTTAATTGCCAAGGCAATCACATATCATCATCCAAGGATTGCCCAGTATGGAAGAGAGAAAAAATGATTCAAAAAGTGAAAAGTGAAAAACAAATAAGTTTCAAAGAGGCCAGAGAAATTGTTACATCGATGCCAGAATGAATGTATTTGTGCCATCATATGCTACACAATTAAAAAAGAAATTACCATCAAAATCAGTTGAATGTCAGACACTATGGACATGGCTCCACGGCACAATCCCATCATTGCTGCAAGCATTTACAATAGAGCACCTCGACCAAATAGAACAGAAATCAACACAACACAATTGCTTTCACAAACATCAGCTGAAGTAAAACCAAGATCAAATTCTAGAAAAAGATCAAGACAAAAATGTGAAAGACGGTAAATTAGAACCGAAAAATGATCAAACTAAATCGAAACCTAAACCAGAACTTCAAAATATCAGTCAGAGTCAGAGAAGAAAAAACGAAAGAGATAAGAAGAATAAAGAAAAAGAGCAACAGAAACTCTCTTCCAATAGAACCCCTAAATTTCGCAAAAATGTTGTTACAGACAACATATTTGATGGTTTGGAGAACATGGATGTTGACGACTGTATCAACGCGACGTTTTCAAATAAAGTTTTCCTGAGTTCTTCTCAGAGTGGGTCACCAAATAAAAAATCACCACAAAAAAACTAACGGGGCAATAACGCCCATACGTCCACCCTCTAAATCTCCAAATAAATATGGATAATACAACCGAACACAACATAATACAATGGAATTGTCGAGGTTTTAGAGCCAACTTTAATGAACTAGGCCTTTTAAGCCAAAAATATACACCTGCAACTTTTTGCCTGCAGGAAACTCTTTTAAAGAAACCAGAAGCTCAGGATCATTTAGCTTTTAAGCATTATACTTCGTACAACGCCTGGGCAGATGATAATCTTCGTATTCGTGGAACGACTATCTTAGTTTGGAACGACATCATTCACAGTTCTGTTCCATTACAGACAAATTTACAGGCTGTGGCAGTACGCCTAACATTAAACAAAACAGTAACACTTTGTTCGTTTTATGTTTCACCAAGTAAAGCCCTACAACTGAATGATCTTGAGCTACTGGTCCAGCAGCTCCCAACTCCATACATTTTGTTGGGTTATTTAAATGCACATAATCCTCTTTGGGGTAATCCCTGCAGTCAGGAAGATGTAAAAGGTAAAACTGTAGAAAAGTTCATTACCAAATATGACTTGTGCTTGTTTAATGATGGTTCAGACACTTATTTGCACCCCGCATCTGGTGCGTATACATCAATTGATCTTTCAATTGCGTGTCCTTCTATCTTCCTTGATTTTTCTTGGAAGGTAGAAGATGATTTGTGCGGGAGTGACCACTTTCCAATTGTGTTGGAGAGTGTAGTTCTGGCGGATGATGAGAGGGTGTCCCAGTGGAACTTGAAGAAGGCTGACTGGGATACTTTCTCATCGCTCTGTTCTGAACATCTAACAGGGGAGAAATTTGGCGGAAGTGCTGACCAAATAGAAAATTTCACCACAGAGTTGCCTGACATTGCAAGCAAGGTCATTCCCAAAACCTCGGCAAATGCTAAACGTTTCACCAAACCATGGTTTGATGCTGATTGCAAACAGGCTATTAGAGATCGCAAAAAGACTGAACAGGAATTTAATAAGTCACCACCCACACGTAACTTGGACAAACTTCGTATAAATCGGGCAAAAACAAGACAACTGATTAAACAAAAAAAGAAAAGTTCTTGGAAAACATATGTGTCTAAACTTAATCAAAACACCCCTATCAATAAAATTTGGAAAATGATAAGGAAGATTAACAGAAAAGACACAAAATCAATGGTTCAACATCTGAAAGATAACAACACACTAATCACATTAAAAAAAGAAATTTCAAATAAATTGGCCTCCACAATTTCGTAACATTCGTCGTCTGAAAATTGTAATCCTGAATTTCTCAAAATTAAAAAACAACAAGAAAAACAAAAGGTCAAATTTTCCTCCAATAATTTAGAGGATTACAACGTACCTTTCTCTATGGAAGAGTTAAACAACTCTTTACATAGAGCAAAGGATACTGCCACTGGACCCGATGAAATACATTATCAAATTTTAAAACATCTGCCGCAATCATCTCTTGAACTTTTACTATCTATTTTTAATGACATTTGGGTGACTGGCCAGTTTTCACCTTCTTGGCGCAAAGCAATAGTAATTCTCATTCCTAAGCCTGATAAGGATCACAGCAACCCTAGTAATTATAGGCCTATTGCCTTAACAAGTTGTCTGTGCAAACCCATGGAGAGGATGATCAATGATCGACTTGTCTGGTTTCTGGAATCGAACAATCTGCTTGCAGATGTTCAGTGTGGTCTCAGAAACCAGAGAAGTACTGTGGATCATTTGGTTAGATTAGAAACGTTTATAAGACATGCCTTTGCCAGAAAAGAACATGTGGTCACCATCTTCTTTGATCTGGAGAAGGCATATGATACAACATGGACGTGTGGGATTTTAAAAGATCTTTTTAACATGGGGTTGAGAGGGCGTATGCCCCTTTTTATTGAAAACTTTTTTTTAAAGGATCGCCAATTTCAGGTTTGTGTTGGGTCAATGTTATCAGATCCTCACGAGCAGGAATTGGGGATTCCTCAGGGTAGTATTTTGTCTGTTACCCTGTTTTCGATAAAGATCAATAGTATCATCGATGCAGTTGAGAATATGGTAGATTCTTCATTGTATGTTGAAGATTTTTTAATCTGCTATAGCAGCAAGAAAATTAATGCTATTGAGCGCAAACTTCAGCTGTGTTTAAACAGAATCCAGAAATGGGCTTCAGAAAACGTTTTTTAGTTTTCAAAGTCTAAAACTAACTGTGTTCATTTCTGTAAGCTCCGGAAGCATCATCTTGATCCAGAGTTGAAAATGGGTGGAAATACCCTTAAAGTTGTAAGGGAAGTGAAATTCTTAGGTTTGTTGTTTGACAGCAAACTGAATTTCACTTCTCACATAAAACAACTGAAAGTTAAATGTAATACCCGTGGGAACCCCAGGAAGTAAGCAGCACTTGTTTACTGTGGTAAACCAGTTCTGCTTTAGTAGTAAAATAGGACCCAGTCACCAATGCTTGGGGTGAAAGTCCTCTAAAATGGGCAACATGTAGATCAACGATTGACTAAACTTGCCTTCATCTCAATGTTGTGTCACGATTAGCCATGGTACATAAATATGTGACGTTAACCACCAACAAACAAACAAACAAACAGTTAAATGTAAGAGGGCATTAAACCTCCTGAAGGTTGTTGGTAGCACTGATTGGTGGTGCTGACCAAAAAACATTACTTCATCTGTATAGATCACTTGTTAGATCTAAATTAGATTATGGTTCTGTAGTTTACAGATCTGCAGGGAAGTCGTATCTCAAGCCACTTGATGCAATTCATAATAGCGGCATTAGAATTAGTCCATGTGCATTTCGAACATCACCAATAGATTCAATGCTTGTTGAAGCTGAGGAGCCTTCACTTGATAAGCGTCGAATTAAACTGTCACTTCAATATGTATCTAAACTTTTGGCTAATAAATCAAATCCTACTTATAATTGTGTTTCAGAACCACAAAATGTTGAATTTTTTAACCGCCACCAGAAACATGTTTCTCCATTGGAAATTAAAATTAAACCCCATATGGAGTCTGCCAAAATTGATTCTGATTCCATAAAAGAAAACTGTAAATCGCATATTCCTCCTTGGCATCTTAGAAAACCTACAGTTATTTTGGACCTTGCTTCTTCCAAAAAATCTGATACCAATTCCTTGCAGTTTAAACAAAAATATGCCGAAATAAAGTCCAGGTATAGCGCATATACAAGTATCTATACAGATGGATCTAAAGGTGGTGACAAAGTTTGATCAGCTGCTGTTACTGGTGATCATATTACCTCAATCAGAATACCGAATCAGAGTTCTATTTTCACAGCTGAAGTTAAAGCTATACAACTCACACTTGAACACATCGAGAATGTACAGGAAATGAAGTCAACTATTTTCTCCGACTCTCTTTCCACTTTACTTGCTTTACTCAACCCCAGGTTGAAGAACCCTCTCATTATGGAACTTCGTGAGAAGTTATCAACTCTCATGTCTGACCGATATGATATCGTGTTTTGCTGGTTACCCGGACATGTAGGTATCGCTGGTAACACCAGAGCAGACAGTGCAGCAAAACAGGCTGTAACAAAGCCTCTCACTGATTTTAAGATCCCTTTCAGTGATTTTAAGTCTCATATTAGTAGTTACATCAAATCTATGTGGCAGGCGGAATGGGATGGGGCGACAAATAACAAGCTCCATCGCTTCCGGCCAAACATATTTGATCACTACCCATCCAGTAACCTTTGTAGAAAATATCTTGTTATTCTGACACAATGTCATATTGGTCACACACGACTTACCCATTCCTTTCTGTTAGAGGGTAATATGCGACCAGAATGTTTTCCATGTCAGTAGGTGTTGTCAGTGGAGCACATTTCCTTAAATTGTACTGATTTTAATCTTGTTAGAGGGCAGTACTTCACAGTTGGATCCCTTAGAGATCTATCTTACAATATGAGCCCACACAAAATTGTATCATTTTTGAAAGTAATCAATCTTTTTAACAAATTTTAAAATTTTTTTATTCTTTTAATCTAGACCCATCAAGCTCAGTTCATCAGGTTGATTTAGAAGTCGACATCTTTCACTTATCTCATTGCTCATTGTTATTTGGATTTTCCTAAAGGGAAAATCTATTTGTTATTGCAAAGATTATTTTTTTTTTGGTTTTTCCTAAAGGGAAATCTATTTGTTATTGCATTGATTATTTGGATTTTCCTAAAGGGAAAATCTATTTGTTATTGTAAAGATTATTTTTTTTTTTTTTTTTTTTTTTTTTTTTTTTTTTTTTTTTTTTTATTATTATTATTCTTCCACACTTTTATTTTCACTATTTCTCGAAAACGCTCTGAACGATTTTTTTTAAAGTTTCTGTACTCATAAAGGGTCATAAGTTGTAACTAATCGTCACATTCCCATTTTTCTGAAAATGTTTTAGTTAACCCTTTAACAAAAATAGTTGGTAGCTCATATCTTTGGACTGGAAAGGGCGATTGACTTGAAATTTTCTCAGACATGTCAGCAAAACACCCCTCTATCAGCGTATGGTACAAAAGTGTATGTAGTTAACACCTTTCTGCCAAAACATTTTTCAAAACGAAAAAAAAATTCAAATTTTGACCATTTTTGAACTCAATCTCGGGACAGGGATATGTTGAACCAACTAAAATGGCTTAGAAATGAAGACTGTATCACCGAATTGTAAAAACCATCGAAAAAATTTCGATTCGAATTTCCGACAATCCAAAATGGCGGCCGAAAAATCAAATTTTTATTTTCGGTTATTTATGCATTTCAGGCCATTTGGAGACGAAAAAAAAATTTTTTTTGCACCAGAAAAATTTTCGGTTTGGACTTTTTGTTTCAACCGGGCTACTTTGCCATCACAGTACTCAACAAGTGGGACGATTTGAAAGCTTCTAAGGGTAGAAATGTTGAAGTCACAGTGTACATGAACAGTTATCATCTTTTGGAAATGGAGTTGTTCTTAATTTGGCTTCTGCTAGCAGTCAAACATGGCTTCGGGACACTGTGACCAAAAATTGAAAAAAAATTTCTTTGTTTTATTTACTTTATTATGTCTAGATTCATTATTTCTCATAAATAAAAACTATGAATGACGGCCATGATTCCTAATAAATAAAACCATCAGTATTTGGGGCAAAATGTTTCTTGTTGGACAAAAACGCCCAAAAACACCCCAAAATGCCCAAACCTTTATAGGCCAATATCTCCTGAAGGAGAAAAGCTATCGACTTAATTTCTTGACAGACTTGTCAGAATTACTCTTCTCTAAAACAAACATAATCGGTATTTTTTTCCATTTTTTATGTTTTCTGCCAAAATTTTTCACAAAACGGAAAGTTATCTCGAAAATCGGTCATTTTGGATTGAAATATCGGAACCCCAGGAGCGATTTTTGAAATAAAGTTCAGCAATTGATAGCTCATTTTATACCCTAACAGAAAATAGAAAAACCCAAAACCCCTTATCGCTAGATTTTGCTGTAGATGAGGGTGAAGGAAGGTACCCTCAAATGTGTGTCGAAAGTTGGCGAAATTGAAAAAAAGGTTACCTTAACGTATGGCAACGGTATAAACTACTGGCGGTCTCGACGATATACGGATGCAAAATCACACCTTGAAGCCAGTTAGGCAAGTTGGCACAAGAAACGGGGACTTCATGCTCAGTTGCAGCTCTACACTCGTCTACAACACTGCCTAGGTCCATTCCAAACTGATAGAGTCTGGACGAATAGTGTTCTCACTTTCCACGCGATGGGCGATGTTTCCACGCGGTCTGGACACTCGCATTGGATGCCATGATGTCGGACAGGCTCCGTAGAACAAGTTCTGAAAATTTCAAGTTGCTGTCTTTCGCCGTCTCGACACAGCTCATGTATGTCTGAAGTGCAATTGTAATGTCTAATTGGAGAATTTTCGTGAATCTTTTCCTGCCAAAAAGATACTCACTGCCGATTTCTTATAACTTCATATTCTAACGATTATCTAATGTTTAAATGTAGTGTCTGGGAGGGACCCCCCCCCCCCCACCCTGCAGCTCCAGCCACTAAAGCTAACCCTAACCCTACCTCTCCCCCGCACTTTCCCACCTTAGCGGCATTCTGGGTCGAAAGTTGCTAAAATGACAAGAGGCTACATTAATGTATGACAATGGTACAAATTACGAGTGGTGAAGGATGATATTGAGACAAACAATCATACCTTGGAGCTGGTTAAGCAATGTGGCACTGAAACCTGGCACTTTATGCTCAATCACTGCTCTGTATAGCCATGTACATCACTGCCCAAGTCCATTCCAAACTGATAAAGTCGGGACGAATAGTACTCTCTCTTTCCACGCGTCGTGTGGTGCTTCCACGCAGTGAAAACACTCGATTCCAGTGCCAAAATGTCGGCCAGGCTTCGTAGAACAAGTCCAGAAAACTTCATGTCGCTACCTTCAGCGGTCTAGACACAGTCCGTGTATATCTGAAGTGCTATTTTAATGATGTTTAATATGCAAAGTTTCGTGAATCTTTTCCTGCATGCCAAAAACCTACTTACCGCCAATTTCTTTTGACTTTTAACTTCTGACGTTTCTCAAAGATTTAAAGGTTGCGTTGGGTTCCCTGGGTGGTAGTCTTAAAGAAGCAACTTCGATTTACAGTCAACTCGTCACCAGTCACACCCAGTTGTAAGTTTTAAGAGGAACTACCCCAGAGAGGGATGAGTAGGGCAGTCTGCGCCCATTCACCACGTCTTCTTTCGTACCGGCTTTAAAAAGACCAAATTCAAAAAATTACCTCCTCTCTTCAAACCGCTATTTCTCAGCCAATTCTTGGCGGATTTCCATGAAATTTTCACTCAGCGTTCACGAATATTTGCTGCATCACATGCCATGAAGAGCGACACGAATTTCGTATTTCGTCAATCTCGGAATCGAGAAGAGCATATGCGCATGCGCATGAGGTTCTCGCGGGCCACATGCTGGGTTTCTGGATTTTCCAGCGACGTGGTCGTGTTTGGCAGAGCTTCTAGAACAAACGCTGAAAATTTCGAGTCGCTGCTCCAAAAACTCTCGCCACAATCTACTGTACATGGAACGGAGTGTTTACTTTTTATTATTTGGATTTTCCTAAAGGGAAAATCTATTTGTTATTTGGATTTTCCTAAAGGGAAAATCTATTTGTTATTGCAAGGATTATTTTTTTTTTTTTTTTTTTTTTTTTTTTATATTATTCTTCCACACTTTTATTTTCACTATTTCTCGAAAACGCTCTGAACGATTTTTTTTTAAAGTTTCTGTACTCATAAAGGGTCATAAGTTGTAACTAATCGTCACATTCCCATTTTTCTGAAAATGTTTTTGTTAACCCTTTAACAAAAATAGTCGGCGGCTCATATCATTGGACTGGAAAGGGCGATTGACTTGAAATTTTCTCAGACATGTCAGGAAAACACCCCTCTATCAGCATATGGTACAAAAATGTATGTAGTTAACACCTTTCTGCCAAAACATTTTTCAAAACGAAAAAAAAATTCAAATTTTGACCATTTTTTAACTCAATCTCGGGACAGGGATATGCTGAACTAACTAAAATGGCTTAGAAATAAAGAATGTATCACCGAATTGTAAAAACCATCGAAAAAATTTTGATTTGAATTTCCGACAATCCAAAATGGCGGCCGAAAAATCGAATTTTTATTTTCGGTTATTTATGCGTTTCAGGCCATTTGGAGACGAAAAAAATTTTTTTTTTGCACCAGAAAAATTTTCGGTTTGGACCGGGCTACTTTGCCGTCACAGTACTCAACAAGGGGGACGATTTGAAAGCTTCTAAGGGTAGAAATGTTGAAGTCACAGTGTACATGAACAGTTATCATCTTTTGGAAGTGGAGATGATCTTAATTTGGCTTCTGCTAGCAGTCAAACATGGCTTCAGGACACTGTGACCAAAAATTGAAAAAAATTTTCTGGTGTTTTTTTTACTTTATTATGTCTAGATTCATTATTTCTCCTAAATAAAAACTATCAATGACGGCCATGAGTCCTAATAAATAAAACCATCAGTATTTGGGGCAAAATGTTTCTTGTTGGGCAAAAACGCCCCAAAACGCCCAAAATGCCCAAACCTTTATAGGCCAATATCTCATGCAGGAAAAAAGCTATCGACTTAATTTCTTGACAGACTTGTCAGAATTACTCTTGTCTAAAACAAACATAATCGGTATTTTTTTCCATTTTTTAAGTTTTCGGCCAAAATTTTTCACAAAACAGAAAGTTATCTCGAAAATCGGCCATTTTGGATTGAAATATCGAGATTTAAATATAATGAGCCCTCTAAAAGGGATCCAAATTGAAGGCAGAATACCGCTTTATAAGAAACATTGAAAGAATTTCGTTTCGATTTTTCGTTAATCCAAAATGGCGGCCAGAAAATCGAAAAAAATTTTTCCGTTTTTTATGCGTTTCATTCAATTTTGAGACGAAATTTTTTTTTTTTTTTACACTGAAAATTTTCGTTCTGCTTCGGACCAAAAGTCGGAAATTTTTGTTACGACCGGGCTACTTTGCCATCTGAGTACTCAACAATGGGGATGATTTGAAAGCTTCTAAGGTTAGAAATGTTGAATTCGCAGTGTACATGAACAGTTATCGTCTTTTGGAATTGGAGTTCTTCTTCGTTTGGCTTCTGCTAGCAGTCAAACATGGCTTCGGGACACTGTGACCAAAAATTGAAAAAAAAATTCTTGTTTTCTCGAAAATCGGCCATTTTGGATTGAAATATCGAGATTTAAAAATAATTAGCCCTCTAAAAGGGATCCAAATTGAAGGTAGTAATACCGGTTTATAAGAAAAATTGAAAGAATTTCGTTTTGATTTTTCGTTAATCCAAAATGGTGGCCAAAAAAATCTAAAAAAAATTTTTTCTTGTTTTTTATGCATTTCATTCAATTTTGAGACAAATTTTTTTTTTTTTTTTTACACTGAAAATTTTCGGTCTTCTTCGGACTTCTGAAATGACGAAAAGTCGGAAATTTTTGTTACGACCGGGCTACTTTGCCGTCTGAGTACTCAACAACGGGGATGATTCGAAAGGTTCTAAGGTTAGAAATGTCGAACTCACAGTGTACATGAATGAACAGTTATCGTCTTTTGGAATTGGAGTTGTTCTTCGCTTGGCTTCTGCTAGCAGTCAAACATGGCTTCGGGACACTGTGACCCAAAATTGAAAATAAATTTCTTGTGTTTTTTTTTTACTTTATTATGTCTAGATTCATTAGTTCTGATAAATAAAACTATCCGCATATTGCAGAAATTTTTTTTCCAGCCCAAACCACCCAAAAACGCCTAAATATGTGAGAGCCGATATCTGTGGACTGGAAGGGGCGATTGACTTGAACTTTTCACAGGAATGACTGTAATACACTTCTCTATTAATCAAGGGCACAAAATGGTAGTTGGTTAACAGCTTTCTGCCAAAACATTTCACAAAACCGAAAACAATTCAAATTTTTATTTGGTATCGAGCCCCCTTAGGACTTACTGAGTAGAACAGTGAGTAAAACCACTAAGGAAAATCCTGTGTATTGTTCCGAAGGTACAATCACTTCCTCTAGTTTTTGTTTATTTTCACTATTTCTCGAAAACGCTCTGAACAATTTTTTTTAAAGTTTCTGTACTCATGAAGGGTCATAAGTTGTAACTAATCGTCATATTCCCATTTTTCTGAAAATGTTTTAGTTAACCCTTTATGCCAAAAAACACAAAAATATTCGGCAGCTCATATCTTTGGACTGGAAAGGGCGATTGACTCGAAATTTTCTCAGACATGTCAGCAATACACCCCTCTATCAGCATATGGTACAAAAATGTATCTAGTTAACACCTTTCTGCCAAAACATTTTTTGTAACGGAAAAAAAATTCGAAATTTGACCATTTTTGAACTCAATCTCGTGACAGGGATATGCTGAACCATCTAAAATGGCTTAGATATGAAGACTGTATCACCGAATTGTAAAAACCATCGAAAAAATTTCGATTCAAATTTCCGACAATCCAAAATGGCGGCCAAAAAAATCGAATTTTTTATTTTCGGTTATTTATGCGTTTCAGGCCATTTGGAGATGAAAAAAAAAAAAAATTTTGCACCAGAAAAAATTTTCGACCAAAAAGTCGGAAATTTTTGTTACGGCCGGGCTACTTTGCCGTCACAGTACTCAACAAGGGGGATGATTTGAAAGCTTCTAAGGGTAGAAATGCTGAAGTCACAGTGTACATGAACAGTTATCATCTTTTGGAAATGGAGTTGTTCTTAATTTGGCTTCTGCTAGCAGTCAAACATGGCTTCAGGTCACTGTGACCAAAAAATTGAAAATATTTTCTTGTTTTTTTTTTTACTTTATTATGTGTAGATTCATTATTTCTCATAAATTAAAAACTATCAATGATGGCCATGAGTCCTAATAAATAAAACCATCAGTATTTGGGGCAAAATGTTTCTTGTTGGGCAAAAACGCCCCAAAACGCCCAAACCTTTATAGGCTAATATCTCCTGAAAGAGAAAAGCTATCGACTTAATGTCTTGACAGACTTGTCAGAATTACTCTTGTCTAAAACAAACATAATCGGTATTTTTTTCCATTTTTTTATGTTTTCTGCCAAAATTTTTCACAAAACGGAAAGTTATCTCGAAAATCGGCCATTTTGGATTGAAATATCGAGATTTAAATATAATGAGCCCTCTAAAAGGGAACCAAATTGAAGGTAGTAATACCGCTTTATATGAAAAATCGAAAAAATTTTGTTTCAATTTTTCGTTAATCCAAAATGGCGGCCAAAAAATTGAAAATTTTTTTTTTCATTTTTTATCCATTTCGTTCAATTTTGAGACGGAATTTTTTTTTTTTTTTACACTGAAAATTTTCGGTCTGCTTCGGACTTGGAAATTTTTGACCAAAAGTCGGAAATTTTTGTTAGAACCGGGCTACTTTGCCGTCTGAGTACTCAACAACAGGGATGATTTGAAAGCTTCTAAGGTTAGAAATGTTGAATTCACAGTGTACATGAACAGTTATCGTCTTTTGGAATTGGAGTTGTTCTTCGTTTGGCTTCTACTAGCAGTCAAACATGGCTTCGGGATACTGTGACCAAAAATTGAAAAAAATTTTCTTGTTTTTTTTTTTTACTTTATTATGTCTAGATTAATTATTTCTCATAAATAAAAACTATCAATGGCCGCCATTAGTCCTAATAAATAAAAAACATCAGTATTTGGGGCAAAATGTTTCTTGTTGGGCCAAAAACGCCCCAAAACGCCCAAACCTTTATAAGCCAATATCTCCTGAAGGAGAAAAGCTATTGACTTAATTTCTTGACAGACTTGTCAGAATTACTCTTTTCTAAAACAAACATAATCGGTATTTTTTTCCATTTTTAGCTCAACTTGACAAAGTCAAGCTGAGCTATTGCCATCACTTCTCGTCCGTCGGCGTACGTACGTACGTACGTTAGTACGTTAGTACGTACGTCCACAATTTCCTTTGGCACACCTCACAGGTCGCATTTATGATCAGATTACTTTGAAACTTCTTATGCTTGTTTGGGGTGACCTCTAGATGGGAGCTATCGATTTTCTTCAATTTCCGGCAAAAAATGTTGCCGCGGACAATGTTCTTAGAACTTAGTTTAGTCAAACCACAATATTTCCCTTTGGCACACCCTACAGGGCACATTTATAATTTGATTGCTTTGAAACCTGATACGCTTATTTAGGGTGACCTCTAGATGGGAGCTATCGATTTTCTTCAATTTCCGGCAAAAAATGTTGCCACGGCCAATGTTCGTAGAACTTAGTTTAGTCAGACCTCAATATTTCCCTTTGGCACACCCTACAGGGTACATTTACGATCAGATTGCTTGAAACCTAGTATGCTTGTTTGGGGAGACCTCTAGATGGGAGCTATCGATTTTCTTAAATTTCTGTCAAAAAATGTTGCCGCGGCCAACGTTCTTAGAACTTAGTTTAGTCAGAAGACTCAATATTTCCCTTTGGCACACCATACAGGACACATTTATGATTTGATTGCTTTGAAACCTGGTATGCTTATTTAGGGTGACCTCTAGATGGGAGCTATCGATTTTCTTCAATTTCCGGCAAAAAATGTTGCCACGGCCAATGTTTGTAGAACTTAGTTCAGTCAGACCTCAACATTTCCCTTTGGCACACCATACAGGGCCCATTTATGATCAGATTGCTTTGAAACCTGGTATGCTTGTTTGGGGAGACCTCTAGATGGGAGCTATCGATTTTCTTCAATTTCTGTCAAAAAATGTTGCCGCGGCCAACGTTCCTAGAACTTAGTTTAGTTAGAAGACTCAATATTTCCCTTTGGCACACCCTACAGGGTACGTTTATGATCGGATTGCTTTGAAACCTGGCATGCTTGTTTGGGGTGACATCTAGATGGGAGCTATGGATTTTCTTCAATTTCCATCAAAAAATGTTGCCGCGGCCAATGTTTTTAGAACTCAGTTTAGTCAGACCACAATATTTCCCTTTGGCACACCCTACAGGGCACATTTATGATTTGATTGCTTTGAAACAGGGTATGCTTGTTTGGGGAGACCTCTAGATGGGACCTATCATTTTTCTTCAATTTCCATCAAAAAATGTTGCCGCGGCCAACGTTCTTAGAACTTGGTTTAGTCAGAAGACTCGATATTTCCCTTTGGCACACCCTACAGGGCACATTTATGATCGGATTGCTTTGAAACCTGGCATGCTTGTTTGGGGTGACCTCTAGATGGGAGCTATCGACTTTCTTCAATTTCTGTCAAAAAATGTTGCCGCGGCCAACATTCTTAGAACTTAGTTTAGTCAGACCACAATATTTCCCTTTGGCTCACCCTACAGGGCTCATTTATGATTAGATTGCTTTGAAACCTGGTATGCTTATTTACGGTGACCTCTAGATGGGAGCTATCGATTTTCTTCGGTTTCTGTCAAAAAATGTTGCCACTGGCAAAAAAACTGACATTGGTCCCAATGATCTTCAATTTTGCCATTTCATTTATAACTTACCAAGTTCAAGTTTGTCAAGTTGAGCTACAGTGTCATTGACACTTTCATTTATGTTTTCTGCCAAAATTTTTCACAAAACAGAAAGTTATCTCGGAAATCGGCCATCTTGGATTGAAATATCGATATTTAAATATAATGAGCCCTCTAAAAGGGATCCAAATTGAAGGCAGTAATACCGCTTTATAAGAAAAATCGAAAGAATTTCGTTTCGATTTTTCGTTAATCCAAAATGGCGACCAAAAAATCTAAAAATTTTTTTTCGTATTTTATGCGTTTCGTTCAATTTTGAGACGAAAATTTATTTTTTTTTACACTGAAAATTTTCGGTCCAGTTCGGACGGAAATTTTCGACCAAAAGTCGGAAATTTTTGTTACAACCGGGCTACTTTGCCGTCACAGTACTCAAGAACAGGGATAATTTGAAAGCTTCGAAGGTTAGGAATGTTGAATTCACACTGTACATGAACAGTTATCGTCTTTTGGAAATGGAGTTGTTCTTCCTTTGGCTTCTAGTAGCAGTCAAACATGGCTTCGGGACACTGTGACCAAAAACTGAAAAAAAATTTCTGGTGTTTTGTTTTGCTTTGTTATGTCTACATTCATTAGTTCTCATTAATAAAACTATCTGCATATTGCGGAAAATGTTTTTGTCCAGCCAAAACCGCCCCAAAACGCCCAAATATGCGGGAGCCGATATCTTTGGACTGGAAGGGTCAATTGACTTGAACTTTTCACAGGAATCACTGTAAAACACTTCTCTATTAATCAGGGTCACAAAATAGTAGCTGGTTAAAACCTTTCTGCCAAAACATTTCATGAAACCGAAAACAAATTCAAATTTTTATTTAGTATCGAGCTCCCTTAGGACTTGCTGAGTAGAACAATGAGTAAAACCACTAAGGAAAATCCTGTGTATTGTTCCGAAGGTACAATCACTTCCTCTAGTTTTTTTTTTTTTTTTTATTATTATTATTCTTCCACACTTTTATTTTCACTATTTCTCGAAAACGCTCTGAACGATTTTTTTTAAAGTTTCTGTACTCATAAAGGGTCATAAGTTGTAACTTATCGTCACATTCCCATTTTTCTGAAAATGTTTTAGTTAACCCTTTAACAAAAATAGTCGGCAGCTCATATCTTTGGACTGGAAAGGGCGATTGACTTGAAATTTTCTCAAACATGTCAGCAAAACACCCCTCTATCAGCCTATGGTACAAAAATGTTTGTAGTTAACACCTTTCTGCCAAAACATTTTTCAAAACGAAAAAAAAAATTCAAATTTTGACCATTTTTGAACTCAATCTCGGGACAGGGATATGCTGAACCAACTAAAATTGCTTAGAAATGAAGATTGTATCACCAAATTGTAAAAACCATCGAAAAAATTTCGATTCGAATTTCCGACAATCCAAAATGGTGGCCGAAAAATCGAATTTTTATTTTCGGTTATTTATGTGTTTCAGGCCATTTGGAGACGAAAAAAAATTTTTTTTTGCACCAGAAAAATTTTCGGTTTGGACAAAAGTCGGAAATTTTTGTTTCAACCAGGCTACTTTGCCATCACAGTACTCAACAAGGGGGACGATTTGAAAGCTTCTAAGGGTAGAAATGTTGAAGTCACAGTGTGCATGAACAGTTATCATCTTTTGGAAGTGGAGTTATTCTTAATTTGGCTTCTGCTAGCAGTCAAAAATGGCTTCAGGACACTGTGACCAAAAATTGAAAAAAATTTTCTTGTTTTTTTTTACTTTATTATGTCTAGATTCATTATTTCTCATAAATAAAAACTATCAATGACGTCCTAATAAATAAAACCATCAGCATTTGGGGCAAAATGTTTCTTGTTGGGCAAAAACGCCCCAAAACGCCCAAACCTTTATAGGCCAATATCTCATGAAGGAAGAAAGCTATCGACTTAATTTCTTGACAGACTTGTCAGAATTACTCTTGTCTAAAACAAACATAATCGGTATTTTTTTCCATTTTTTATGTTTTCTGCTAAAATTTTTCACAAAACGGAGAGTTATCTCGAAAATCGGCCATTTTGGATTGAAATATCGAGATTTAAATATAATGAGCCCTCTAAAAGGGATCCAAATTGAAGGCAGTAATACCACTTTATAAGAATAATCGAAAGAATTTCGTTTCGATTTTTCGTTAATCCAAAATGGCGGCCAAAAAATCTAAACAAATTTTTGCGTTTTTTATGCATTTCATTCAATTTTCAGACGAAAATTTTTTTTTTTTTTTTACACTGAAAATTTTCGGTCTGCTTCGGACTTTGAAATTTTCGACCAAAAGTCGGAAATTTTTGTTACGACCGGGCTACTTTGCCGTCTGAGTACTCAACAACGGGGATGATATGAAAGCTTCTAAGGTTAGAAGTGTTGAATTCACAGTGTACATGAACAGTTATCGTTTTTTGGAATTGGAGTTGTTCTTCGTTTGGCTTCTGCTATAAGTCAAACATGGCTTCGGGACACTGTGACCAAAAATTGAAAAAAAATTTCCTGTTTTTTTTTTTACTTTATTATGTCTAGATTCATTAGTTCTCATAAATAAAAACTATCAATGACGGCCATGAGTCCTAATAAATAAAACCATCAGTATTTGGGGCAAAATGTATCTTGTTGGGCAAAAACGCCCCAAAACACCCAAACATTTATAGGCCAATATCTCATGAAGGAAAAAAGCTATCGACTTAATTTCTTGACAGACTTGTCAGAATTACTCTTGTCTAAAACAAACATAATCAGTATTTTTTTCTGTTTTTTATGTTTTCTGCCAAAATTTTTCACAAAACGGAAAGTTATCTCGAAAATCGGCCATTTTGGATTGAAATATTGAGATTTAAATATAATGAGCCCTCTAAAAGGGATCCAAATTCAAGGCAGTAATACCGCTTTATAAAAAAAATCGAAAGAATTTCGTTTCGATTTTTCGTTAATCCAAAATGGCGGCCAAAAAATCGGAAAATTTTTTTTTCGTTTTTTATGCGTTTCGTTCAATTTTGAGACGAAAATTTTTTTTTTTTTTTCACACTACACCAAAAAACGAAAAATTGGTCTTCAGACTGGTACTTTGACCTAATTATACTACCGGATTGGGTTGAAAGTGGCGGTGATTGAGAATGTGTAGCCCGAATATAGGTTAAAAGATTCCCCATAGTCTGGAAGCACAATTTTGTTGTGTTTGGCTTCGGGCGGTCGCCAAATGTACACTCTGGGCATCTCAACGGTCCGTACACCCTCTTTTTGGCATGAGAATACTCGGCGTTTTTGACTCGTATAAGGCTTCCGTGATTGAAATGGCAACATTCACAGTCTCTTTAAACCTTACCCCACCCCATGGGAATAGGGTTTTATTTCACTTGGCTTCTGATGGCTGAAGATCTACCACTCCGGTTCGGACTTAGACATTTTCGACCAAAATCCGGAAATTTCTGTTTTTGTTTATGTGTTTTGTTCAATTTTGAGACGAAAACAATTTTTTTTTTACCTGGAAAATTTTTTGGTCTGGTTTGGACTGAAAATTTTTGATTTTGATCCAAAACGAAAACTTTTTTCTTTCGATCGCCACTTTCACCTGACAAAAACTGTACTACGATACGGGTTAAAGTGGCCGTTATTCAGAACTTGGATGTTGAGGCTCTTCCTCCACCCATAAAACTATCCGATGCGACTGCCCAACCCCCACCCAACACAAACACCCATTAGACTCTACAGACTCTGACGTCCAAGCCAGTAAACACATCTGAAAAAAACATTGATCATTTTGCACCCGGCGACCTCAACTTCAGTGAATGCTGTACATAATGTTACATGGTATTTTGTATCCTAAACTGAAATCGAAAGTAGAACACTGAGAGTTTGTTATTTTTTATGGGCATATGACACCAGCTACTCATCCCCTCCCCACCCTCATTGAATTTGATGACGGTGGCAATTCCAACGGTATTGTCAGATGTCACAACAGAAATTAGATTTCTGCTGAATATTGTCACTTTCTTTGTTATTAAAATTTATGTCGAATAAAAAATGTGATGGCGTCGTACTGGCCGTCGATTACCTCTTACTGACTTGAATACATTCCACAGGGGTCGCAGAGCAATTTGAACGTGTTTGTGTTTTGGCTGGGGCAGGGGGGGGGGGGGGGGGTCAGGTTTCTGCCGCGAGCTGCCAACATTAATGCTAGTGGACTTCCTCCCCTCGAGAAGTTTCGAAAAAGCAGAGAAAAGGCATTTCTAGCATTCGGGCACACCAAAGATGCATTCCTTTGTGAAAGTGGTGAGTCAGAACACGTTGTTACCAAATATTTGGTGTTTGTTTTTACAAAAGCCACGTATAAAGTTGTTAGGAATATCATTAGGAATATCATGAGCTTCGATAGGGATCTAGTTTGCTTTCAGTATTGGTAATTTTTATTTGTTAGCTTTCAAGGGCGTTTGTTGATCAAAGACCAGCGAGAGCAAGAACAGTGATGCAGCCTTTTATACCTTTCCATAACGTAACACGTGACGTTGGTTGACCAAAAATGCTGCTTTCAGGATTCCCAAATTTTGTTCAGTAATGCTGACAGAAAGAACTATTTTTGTCAGTATTCTGACCAAACATTGTTTTGGACAACAATAACCCAATAAATACTGCTATGGTAGTGGAAATTGAACCATTTTATGAACGAGTATGAAAAAAGACACATGTTTCACTGAATTACGAAACAGTTTTAGTTAAGAAAGGGTAATACAAGTTGAACTGTGGATACAAAATCTGACAGTATTTTGCGTAATAATCGGCTGCACAGTGTTAAGTATACCCGAATGAATCCTGTCTGATCGAATTTCATGATTTGGTAAAACATCTGAAGTAGCCATAAGTTGGCTTTAACTATATCATCAGATGGGTGAGCAGAGTTAACAATAAGCAATTTACATGAATGTACGATTCACCCCTAACACTATTCTGATGAACGGGTCTCTGCACATCCCATATTTGGTAATAAGACCATGTGACTCCACCACCGTCTCGAAAGTTAAAAGTACAATAACAAATGGCTGTGTTATTAACAAACACAATGTAAAAGTACAGTAAAACAATCGACGATACTTTATAAGGAACAGTAGTTCCCCCCATACATTGCCAGTGATGTACTTTTTGCAACGATATATAATCTTTGACTACAGAAAAGCTGAGTACATGACACTCAATAGATTTTTTACTGGAAGGTAAATGTGCTAAAAATTGGGTCTAATTTCTTGAGTAATTCACGAAGGCGATCGACACAATTATGTTTCCCAACTTATTCGCCCTAAAATAATGCATACTAAATACCGAATATGTCTGGGAACTGCAATCCCAAATTATATAGAAATGGATAATAATTTACAGGCCAATGAGTTACGAAAAACTGACTGATTTTGTCGTAATATATTTACAAGTTGTGCAATGTTTTCTGAATTCGCATTGTTAACACACTGTCACTGGCAATGCAAAGACGGTGTGCCTAAAATAACTAAATATAGCTACATAATTTCAACTAATGCAATCGGCGTAATTTATTGGTGGGTATATAGGTTCACCACACCTTACTGAATCAAAGTTACTGACAAACCATCAATACCAGGTACCAATTATTTATAAGTAATCCCAGAGCAGAGTGTATTACAAAAAAAATCTTTTTAGATTATATTGGGTAGGCGTTCAGTGTCATTTTACGTTTTGAGTGAAAAATTAAACTAACACTCCTGCTGATAATGATTGTCAGCCCCCCCCCCCCCAACCTAACGCCCGACCCCAACCCTATTACGCGCTCGTTTTTTGATTTCTGAATTGTAGATTTCTTCTGCAATCGTGAGGGCCACGACATCACTGCCTATCATGTAGTGTTTCCGCCTCCACGCATGAGAATCGGATGCCAAAACGTTTGGAAATCTTCGAAAAATAATGTTCATTGAAACACTTATGGTAGCAGTTGTTTTGGACTTCTGAATGGGAATTACAGCTGACATGGATTTACCGGTAATGTCCACTCGTTGACATTTAATGAGGTCGACATAGTAATAATGCATAGTTTGGAATGGGTATGGTTGTTCCAATGTATGGAGCCTTGGCGGTCAGTAAAGAATTTCATTAGATGCGACCTGTGGGAGCTGGCGTACTGCACAGAGGTGCTGCCGACATTGCTGCTGTTTTGATTTAGTAGCATGGCCATGGAATTAAGGGGGGTGGGCAAGTCCTCTAAATGTTTACCCCCCCCCCCCCCCTTCCAAAAAAAAAAAAAAAAAATAAGAGAGAATTGACCCAATGCAATTTCACACAACTCGGAGCCCTCACAAATGCTCTCCAATGTTGGGCAGCACATGCTACAACTGCTCAGATCGAATCTTAAAGAGTAGTGAACTTTGCAAAAATATTCTCGGGGAGGCTTTGTCCTTACTAGGAGTCTAGGGCCCTCTGGCTATTACCCCCTCCGCAAATTTCTCTGTCCTAACCCTGAAACCCGAGAACAACCTTCCGAATATCATGGTAGTTATCACACTTCTCCCCTGAACAATGGCTGTCAGACAAACGAGAAGACCCCAGTCATTTACATCAAACAGGGTTTCTGTAAAAAAAACCCCTTGCCATTATATCATCTACCGTCAATGTGTTAATAGGCTCATCAAAAATTTGTTTTTTGCGTTCTTCTCAATTTTGAGACGAAAAAGCCGAGGAAAACGAAAAAAAAAAATTTTTTTTGCACCAGAAAAAAAATTTTGGTTTGGACTTAGAAATTTTCAACCAAAAGTCTGAAATTTCTGTTACGACCGGGCTACTTTGCCGTCAAAGTACTCAACAACAGGGATGATTTGAAAGCTTCTAAGATTAGAAATGTTGAATTCACAGTGTACGTGAACAGTTGCCGTCTTTTGGAATTGGAGTTGTTCTTCGTTTGGCTTATGCTAGCAGTCAAACATGGCTTCGGGACACTGTGACCAAAGATTGAAAAAAAATTTCTTGTGTTTTTGTTACTTTATTATGTCTAGATTCATTAGTTCTGATAAATAAAACTATCTGCATATTGCGGAAAATGTTTTTCTTGCCAAAACCGCCCAAAAAACGCCCAAATATGCGAGAGCCAATATCTTTGGACTGGAAGGGGCGATTGACTTGAACTTTTCACAGGAATGACTGTAATACATTTCTCTAATAATCAAGGGCACAAAATGATAGTTGGTTAACACCTTTCTGCCAAAACATTTCACGAAACCGAAAAAAATTCTAATTTTTATTTGGTATCGAGCTCCCTTAGAACTTGCTGAGTAGAACAGTGACTAAAACCACTAAGGAAAATCCTGTGTATTGTTCCGAAGGTACAATCACTTCCTCTAGTTTAAATTATTCTTGTCTTTGACATGTCTGTTGTGATTATCCTTTGTTTTTATTCAATTTTTAGTTCAACTTTGGCGAAGCCAAATTTGAGCTTATGCCATGGCCCGTCGTCCGTCTGTCCGTCAACAATTGGATACGGCTCGGGCTGGAGGCCGTATTATGAACCGATCTTTACGAAACTTCTTGGGTGCCTTTGTTATGACCGTGGGACGAGAACGAGTGTTTTTGGGTGCAGTCCGAAATTTAAGATGGCTGCCAGCCGCCATTTTGTACCGACGATGCAGAAATCTGTTTTTTGTACAGAACTTCCATATGAAAGCTCTGATTTGAATAATTTTTTGTATGAGTGTTTAGTACCATGGGATACATCACATATAATACAGGTTTTTTTCTCGTGCGTAAATTATGCAAATTAGACTAACTTTGATGTTTTTTGGTGTTACTTTCAGCACTGTAAGTGCAAATGCCAATACGGCTCAGGCTAGAGGCCGTATTTATGAACCGATCTTTACGAAACTCCTTGGGTACCTTTGTTATCACCGTGGGACAAGAACGAGTGTTTTTGGGTCCGGTCCGAAATTCAAGATGGCCGATGTCAGCCATTTTGTACAAAATTCGGTGCAATCAAATTTTTGCACAGAACTTCCATATAAAAGCGCTGATTTGAATAATTTTTTGTATGAATGTTTAGTACCATGGGATACATCATATATAATACGGGTTTTTTTCTCGTGCAGAAATTATGCAAATTAGATGAACTTTGATTTTTTCAGTGCTACTAACACACAGTAAGTACACATGTCAATACGGCTCGGGCTAGAGTCTGTATTTATGAACCGATCTTCACGAAACGTCTTGGGTACCTTTGTTATCACCTTGGGACGAGAACGAGTGTTTCTGGGTGCGGTCCAAAATTCAAGATGGCTGCCAGTGGCCATTTTGTACCGAAATTAGGTCCAATCAGTTTTTTTGTCACAACTTCTACATAGCTCATATTTGTGAACTGATCTTCACGAAACTTCTTGGGTACCTTTGTTTTCACTTTGGGACAGGAATGAGTGTGTTTTGGGGTGCCTTTGTTATCACTGTGCTATGAGAACAAATATTTTGGGGTTCAGTCAGACCCTCTCTGGGACTCAAAGATTTCTTTTCTAGTTTAGCATCTGACTGTCACCCACCTTTACAATACTTTACCTATACATTTGTTACAGGCAACAGTCAGTATTTATGTACAGACTGTTACAATACTTTATATGTACCTTTGTTATCAGGTCATTACCTTGATGTTTGTCATTGCTGTGTCACATACTATACATGTACATGTCTTTGTCTTGACAAGTTGAGCTACAGTGTCATTGACACTTTCATTTACTTCATAATATTGACATTTTACTTTTCTCTGATTTCTCGCCATGATATAGCCTTAGCTGCTGATGTGGCGTTAAGCACCAATAAATAAAAAAATAAACTTAGTGCATTTCAGGCAAATTTCTTGAAAAATCTTCTTCTCCAGATCCTTCAGGCAGAATCTTTTGATATTTGGTATGCAACATTGTGGGGTGGATCTTATTCAAGTTTGTTCAAGTCGGCTCCCTGGGTTCATATTAGGGCTAAGTATAGGGGCCCAAATTTGAACTTAGTGCATTTCAGGCAAATTTCTTCTTCTCTGGATCCAGCAGCCAGAATCTTTTGATATTGGGTATGTAGCATGCTTGGGGGGTGGGGGTGGGGGAGATTTAAGTTTGTTCAAGCCAACTCCCTGGGTTCATATTTGGGCTCACTGTGGTAGCCCGATTTATAACTTAGTTCAAAATGAGGAATTTTCTTTAAAAATCTTTTTCTTCAGATCCAGCAGTCAGAATGTTTTGATATTTGGTATGCAGCATCCTTAGGAGGGTGAGATTCAAGTTTGTTCAAGCCATGTCCCCAGGTCCATATTTGGGCTCACTGTGGGAGCCCGAGTGATAACTTAGTTCAAAATGAGGAATTTTCTTTAAAAATCTTCTTCATCAGATCCAGCAGTCGGAATGTTTTGATATTTGGTATGCAGCATCCTTAGGGGGGTGAGATTCAAGTTTGTCCAAGCCATGTCTCTAGGTCCATATTTGGGCTCACTGTGGGAGCTTGAATTGTAACTTAGTTCGAAATGAGGAATTTTCTTAAAAAATCTTCTTCTTCAGATCCAGCAGTCGGAATGTTTTGATATTTGGTATGCAGCATCCTTAGGGGGGTGAGATTCAAGTTTGTCCAAGCCATGTCCCTAGGTCCATATTTGGGCTCACTGTGGGAGCTTGAATTGTAACTTAGTTCGAAATGAGGAATTTTCTTAAAAAATCTTCTTCTTCAGATCCAACAGTCGGAATGTTTTGATATGTGGTGTGTAGCATCCTTAGGGGGTGAGATTCAAGTTTGTTAAAACCAAGTCCATGGGTTCATATTTGGGCTCACTGTGGGAGCCCGAATGATAACTTAGTTGAAAATGAGGAATTTTCTTTAAAAATCTTCTTCAGATCCAGCAGATGAATGCTTTTGATATTTGGTATGCAGCATCCTTAGGGGGGTAAGATTCAAGTTTGTTCAAGCCATGTCCCTAGTTCCATAAAATTTGTCTCTCATGACTTCATTCCTTTGTGGTGTTGATGAACCATGTCTAACTGAATGTGACCCCAAATACTTCTTTCAGCCACTATGGCCGGTGAGCGATTAAGGCCCCTTGGGGCCTCTTGTTATAAAAACTCACACTACCTACCTACCCACTGAAAAATATGGGCAGGAATGCAAACATGTAGTTTATTTAATGGCCAAAAAGCCACCAGGGCATTGTTTGTTTACAATTTTCACAGGGAAGGGCCCACCTCCACCAATAGAAGGGCGACACTTTCTCCTATAATCTTATTAGCATCCCACCTCAGGCCTGTGGTCTTCGGATATACCTTTGGCAGATATGGGGCCCCTTGCTCAAGTATATCCTTGTGGGGGGGGGGGGGGGGGGGAGAAGGCAGACACCCACTCTTGGGCTGCCACTGGGCCCAGTGGAAGTAACGTAGGCATGTTGGAATATTAGACAGTCGGGATGATAATTCATAGCATAGAGTTCTTGGATATTTAGTTGTGAGTAATTAACTACAGTGTAGGTAGCAGTTGGTAGGGGACTATCCAAAAGAGATGTCGAACTTAGAAGTAGAGACAACCCAAGGTAAAAAAAGCATGAGAGAAAGATTGTCATCGAAAGAGGATTGTATCTGGAATTGGTGACATGAGGTCAAAGGAAAGAGGTCTTTAGGTGGCCTGCATGACAAAGAGAAGCCAAGTTTTTAAGAGTACCTTGAAGGCACCTTTTGGGGAGGGGGTGGGGGAGTGTGTGTGTCACTGTTGTTCAAGTTGAAGTCGCTATCGCTGGAGATTAGGGGGAAATTGGGAAAGACGGTGAAAAAGAGTGCCAAAAGTATAACTTGGGCGTAGTGGAGACCCTGGAACATCTTTTATTAGAATGTCCAAAATCCCAGTCTACCAGAATGAGATTTACTGGGCATAATATGTGGAAGTGGGATGGGAGAATGAAAGACATGTGGTTAAAGGGTGACACAAGAGAAATGGTTAATATGCTTATTGGAGAGATTGTGAAGAATGGGGGTACAGAGTGTCTTAAAGCAGTTCGTCTCAGTGTTGGAAGGAAAGAGGCATGGGAGCACATGAGTAACCAAGACCTTCTCACACGAGAACCATGGCAAATCAGCAGCCAGCCAAGCTGTTATTATACCCCACGCAACGAAGTTGCAGGGGTATAATGTTTTTGACTGGTCTGTCCGTCAGTCCGTCAGTCTCACCTACATGTTTTCCGGACTTTTTTTCTACACGCTTCCAGATATTGAGCTGATTTTTGGTATGTGAGTCTGACATGGTGGCCTACAGATCAAGTTTGCATTTTGTTCCGCTCCACTGATTTTTACCAAAATTATGGCCCTTGGACTCTGAAAAATTGATCAAAATTACAGTTTTGCGGACTTTTTTTCTACACACTTCCAGATATTGAGCTGATTTTTGGTATGTTAGTCTGATATGGTGGCCTACAGATCAAGTTTGCATTTTGTTCTGCTCCACTGATTTTTTCCGAAATTACGGCCCTTGAACTTTGAAAAGTCCATCAAAATTACAGTTTTGCGGACTTTTTTCCTACATGCTTCCAGATATTGAGCTGATTTTTGGTATGTTAGTCTAACATGGTGGCCTACAGATCAAGTTTGCATTTTGTTTTGCTCCACTGATTTTTACCGAAATTACGGCCCTTTGACTTTGAAAAGTTCATCAAATTTACAGTTTTCTGGACTTTTTTTCTACACGCTTTCAGATATTGTTACAGCCAAGTTATTTGCTCACCGACTTACATTTCTGGCTCCTGTATTGACCATGTGTACATAAAAAAAGACATAGCTTGTGAAACAAGAATAATCCCGGTTCCATATTCCCAGCATGCAGTTATTCAAGTCAGGATTAAATTATGAAGTGACTTCGAATTTGTTCATGAAGTAAAACAATAATCTATTTCACTTTTTGTGTATCAGCAAAGACCTAGTGTGACCTTACATTATTTACAATGTGTGTTGGAAAGATCAAATTGGATTTAAAAAGGTTGGTATTATTAAATCTTAACATGGCTCCACATTTCAATTAAAATTAATTCTGCTTGAATTCTTTCAATACCGTTGAAACTACAGAACACTGTTTTCTGCAGTATTCCTAGAATCTATGTTTATTTTTAAAAAATGATTAGAGCTTGAAATATCGGGGTGCGTGGGGTATATGAGCGTGCTCACTAAGGTTCTATATTTAATATTATATCGACCTACGTATATAGTGTCAAAGCCTCATCCATCTTTTAGATTCGATCTTCTAATGCCATGGACACACAGGCCTAACATTACACGGATTGACTCCAGCTGATTCCCGAGAATCATGTGGCATTGTTTTATTCCAGATGATTAATTCCAGACAAGATTGTTCGAACACATTCAGCCAGGCACATCTACAAAAGCGATCAACTTTTCTTTCAGTTACAAGGTCTGAAAGGTAGCCTGGTGCTCTAGAATGCCTCCCAGAGGATTACATTTTTAAAATGTTTCCTGTGAGAGTTCCCCTGGACACCATCAGCAGGAGGAGACACTCTTGCTAACACCCACCCTACCATAGGGTCACACACCTAGCTGGTGCCTGTGGCATCATTTTTCAGGCAAAATTTTCCACCACCCCCCCCCCCCCCCCCCCAAAACCCTCCACAATAAAAAAAAGTTGGCCCATTGGCCTATGCCTGTTTTGGGTATAATCAGAGAATTCGAAATATGATTAATATTATATAAATTCTCTGACCAACTTTGCCGAGTGATTTCTACCTCAAAAGATTTATCAGGAGCTTGCTAAGGAGTGTGTGTGGGGTGGGGGGGTCAGCATTGTCACTTAGTGATGTATTCGTGACCCCTCCCCTACAATTTTTCAATAAACTTTTTCGTGATTATTCGTCAGGATTTGATTCGTAGATATCAATTCTCTTATGCTATTAATTATATACTTTCTTAAAAGTAGATTTGATACTTTGAAGTGTTGAATCAGATTATAGCGAAAATGGCAAAAAGTGAGTGGAGATGGCAACTATGTAGGCAAAGACGGCACCAACTATGCTGGTGAAAAAGGCACCATTTCAGATGGTGAAAATGGCACCAATATTTAATTCATTTCATTCTGCCCTTTTCTGTGTTTTGTTTTGAAACTGAGTATTTAAAGCTTGCGGATGCATTTTAGGTTCTTTAAATTTTGTTGAAAAGTGAGCAGTTAAAAATGAGAGCATATCCCCCTCCCCAACTCTCTTAAATGGATTTCTTGTTGTTTAGCACTCTGACTTCTAGGCATTAAAAGCAAGAACACCCTTGCCCACCCCAGGCCCTCTACCATCTCCCTGAAAATCTATCCAAACCAGATTCACAATACAGCCACCGCCTTTATTATTTGCGCATCTCAAAATCAGAACCTTGGGGGGGGGGGGGGGGGGGGGGGGAGTCCAGATTCAAAGGACATACCAAAGCAAAAAATTAAAACACAGTCTTTTAGGCCATGTTTGAACTGGGGGCAGTCCAAACCCAAGAAATCCAGATTCCTGGCCTGAGAGTTCCGGGCCCCGAGGTTACTCTTACTCAATTTACCCTCCACACTTATTCTCATCAGGCTTATGCTGACTCTTCACATATGTGTAAATGCTGCAGTTACATATTGTATTAACGAGAATAACTCAGGGGGCTGGTGGGAGGGCATATGTGTAATATTTTCTGTAGGCCTATGTTGTGTTCAAATTCGATACTATTGTATGATGTGAGAAAAGATAAATAAAAAACTTTAAAAAAAAGGAGACAAAATCAAAACAACGATCTGAGGAAAATTAAATATTTGATCATGTAACATAGTGTTGTTCTTCTTTTGGTTTGGTTCCATTTTTGCCACACGCACTTGGTGACATTTTGCCAGTTTGGTGCTGTTTTCACCCGCCACACTTGGCGCTATTTTCGCCAGCCACACTTGGTGCCATTTTCACCAGTTGGTGCTGTGTTTTGCCAGCACCCCTGTCACACAAACACGGTCATATATTGAGGTCTGACTGTAGCACCTGAGTAAGGCTGTTGACAGTGTTGTTGGCCAGGCATGACAAATATGGAATACTGGTGCATCAACTACAATACATGTGTATTTTATTTTTTCACTAATTCACTAACAAATTTTGAACAAGTTTTGAGTTTTATTTTGAACCATAATCACGACTACTGATATTCCATCTTTGTCAAGAAATGCCTTCTGCAAAGGCAAGCTGTGAATATTCAAATCCTACCAGTTCTCAAATGGACCGTCCCAGTTACATCACTTGTGCATTGTTGCAAAATGGACGCTTTTCCAAAAATACACCCACAAATTCCCATAGAGAATTAAAAAATCCATTCATATAATTTTCGAGTAAGCTACAATCACAAAAACATAACTACGGTAAAGTGAAATATATTTCAAGTTATCGGCATCTGAAAATTAAAAGATACTTTCTTGGTTTTTGTGTCGTTTGCCCCACGAATGGGGAGCGACATATAGGGATTACTTTTGTCATCTTGCATCATCCGTGTCGTCCGCGTCACACTTTCTCTTATCCGCCACTCCTCTTTAACCTATGAATGGATTTTGATGAAACTTTCAGTGATTCTTTATCACATAATGGCATTGTGCACCTCCTATTTTATTTTTTGATCCGCTGTATTTTTTCCAGAGTTATGCCCCTTTTCCACTTAGAATTCTGTCTGAAATATTAAAATATAGTGCAGGCAACACACGTCTTCCATGGAAGACTCACATCTAAGTGTTTTATCCCCGCTACCTGTTGGGGGATTCAGAACATACAGTGTTCCACATCCCCTCACCTCCCATGTGGATGTCCAATCCTCCATGCCATAATAAAAATTATGTCCATCTTGGCATTATGGGAGGGGGCATATGCTCACGTGGCATTACGCTTGTTAAAATTCATGATTTCATTTTCCCTGTATTGATAATTTGAATGGCTGGGATTAGAATTTCCTTGAGCTTGTCCTACAATGAAGTCATTTGGTAGTCTGTTTCCACAAATCATGGTAGAACACATTCTTAGTTGCACAATATACAGAAAACAAGATGATAAACAGCTGTTGATCATGCTTTGCTCAAGATGTGAATGCACTTGTTCATGGATTCACATATATAATTTAATTTAATTTATTTTTACACATAGAATTACAAATGATAATAACCTATTATAAAATAAAAAAAGTTATTGAATCTACTAGATAAAATAAAATAATAAATAAAATCATAAACCATACAATAAAGTTGGGGTTTTGGGGGGTCCCCCCCCCCTTTTGCCCTAGCAGGTATCCCATAGCAGGGATTTTATCCCATAGCAGGTAACTGACCTACAAAACTCTCAAACTTATCTTGAGATGCCACCTGTCATTAGAGACCACTTTTATTGGGCAGAAAGGAGGGGGGGGGGGGCGGTGTACATAAAATTGCCATTCAGAGTTTGCCATTTCAGGTTTTTTTTCTACCAAACAATAGCATATAACCCATCAATGAAACAAACTCACTGTTTTATATCTTCACAGTATGGGATACGATTTCTATCTTTCTGCAATTTCTCCGATAATCCATCATTTAGCATATAATAAAAACAGGTGTGTAACTCATGGCATGTTTTTTTCAGGATGATATTCTGAAAGGAGGATTTGTAAAGGTGGCAGAGGAAAGCAATATAGATGTTGGTGAGGGTAAGTTTCAAATTTGTTTGCAATCTGTGATAGTTGAGAATATTATTGTGCCAGGTGAGCATTTTCTTAATTGGAAAATAAGTGTTTTAAACCCCTACACACTGATGTCAAAATACCAAAATTTCAAGTAGCCATTTTCCCATTATGCAACTATTAATATAACAAAGAACAGTCTGGTAGCATAGAGCTCATTGAGCTCTGTCTAACAAGATTAAATTGGTTATAAATTTCTAGCTGCTATGAGAAATATTGCAACCTGAAATTTAGATATTTTGGCATCCATGTTGAGGGGGTTGAAGATTTAACCATTATTGACCCTGACATGGACCATTCTCTGTCAGGGTTTTCAACTTTTAGGCCCCACAAAGTAGATCTTCTGTTTCTCAGGTCACGTTTTGTAAAATTGCATGTGGGCAGGTAGTTTTTAACTCACCAACAAAGTTGTGTGAGCTTATGTCATGACCCGAGGCACGTTGGCGGCAACACTTGTGTTAAAGTTATTGTACCAGTCCACTTTGACTTTCATCCCTGTTGCTATTACCTACAGACCCTTAACCAGTGATATTTTATTGATTTTTAGTGTTTTTGCAATGTTAGACTTTTTGTCAGTGTGGACGTAGAAAATTTCTGACCTGTTTTGCTATACATGAGTGGAGGCTACCACCAGTATGCTGTGGCTTTCATATTTCATATATGTGTTGAATGCATCAATATAAGATGACTTCAACCCTTGGCCGGACATTTTTCAGAGATTTTTTACTTTTTTAATGCAACGTCAGACTTTTTGTCAGTGTGGACTTAGACAATTTCTGACCTGCTTTTGCAATGTTAGACTTTTTGTCAGTGTGGACATAGAAAATTTCTGACCTGTTTTGCTGTATATGAGTGGAGGCTACCACCGGTATGCTGTGGCTTTCATATTTTATATATGTATTAAATGCATCAATATAAGATGACATTAACCCTTGTCTGGACATTTTTCAGAGATTTTTGATTTTTTTAATGCAAGGTTAGACTTTTTGTCAGTGTGGACTTGGAAAATTTCTGACCTGTTTTGCTATGCATGTACATGATCTGACATTTTTTACAGATTTGTAATAAGCATAGATTTATTGCATGTCATGTGTTGGTGAGCTAATGGGGATGGACACACCCCTCTTGTTTATTTTATTTTTATTTTTGTAATTATTTCTTTGCCATCTGTTTTGTTTTATGTTTTAGGCCTCATAGTCCACAGAATAGCCTCATAGTCTACAGAATAGCATGGGTGATGGTGTATTTCATCCCCAGAGTGCAAGAAGGCATTGCAATGCTAAAGTATTGCAAAGCCTTGCTGCACTCAAGGGACAAATTTATCAATTTTATTAACTTGGGTAAAATATAAAACCTAAACCTTTTAATTTTTATTTTTTTAAGTTTGCATTGGTTATAAAAAGAGAGCTCGAGCATGTGGCATGCAAAAAGACCATGCTGGAGGTCTTCAGAAACAGATTTTTAACATTTTTGTAGGCCTTATCCAATTTTCTTTTCTGTGTGGTTACCACAGCAGTCTTCACTGCAACCATAACAATATGAAAAAGCATTATTTTCAGTTATCTTTTCAAATATTGATTTTGTTGAGTGTTTTGTAATTGTCTTTTAGCGGAAGAATTAATTATTAGTGACATTTGGGAAAAAAATATGTTTGGTGTCATCTTTTAAGTTGAACAGATTTGATGAGATATTTATCCACTTGCGAGTTGTGCGAAAAAAATATTTTCGATGCCAACTATTAAGTTGAAGTAAAGAGATTTGATCACGCAGGTATGGTCTTGAAAAAAACAGTGAAAAGAAAGTTACCAGAGAAATAAGGGGAAATACCTGTAAAGAGAATGGATATCCAGAGTGCATGTTTATTGTTGTAAAAAAAAGACCTGTTTTGACAATATGGTGGAACCCTGTTAATTGAATAGCCACTTTGCTAGTGAAAAATTATTCAGTTATTCAGGAATTGTGTCACTTTTCTGCATTCTGGAGATAAACTTAGCATTTATTCTATTATATCTTGTTTGACAGAGCTCCATGAGCTCTATCAAACAAGATATAATCCATTAAATGCCTGTATTGGATATACTGAGGCAAAAAGGTCTATAAACAAAGAAAAACTGCGGCAAGTCATGGTAATTTCTTGACTGTTTACAAGATTTTTTATTCAATTAACAGGAGTTCACTCTGTGACCTTTATTCAATTAACCGGTCAAATCTGTACTCGTAGTATAGTAAATGGTTTTGTTTTGTGAAATTATATTCAATTAACAGGGTTATTCAGTTAAGAGATATCCATTTAAGTGAGTTCCACTGTACTTGCCCTGTTGACAAAAGTCATTGACAGAATAGATACATCAAATTGGTGAACAAAAGTACCACTGGGTCTTCAAGGGGAGTTCAACAGAACAAAGGTCAAAGCCAGTCAGTTGTGTGTGACTCCTCCTTGTGCATTATGTAAGCCATCCACCTTCTCAGTGAGTCCACTAATCTCTTGAAAAATTGCTGATGCTGCCTACGTTGTGAACCATTGATGTCCCAGTTTCCTGGAAAGTCTCTGGTAATCTGCCAAAAGGAACATATTTATGTAATTCTTTGGTTTGCTTTGGTCAAAATATGTTCTTGAAGCTGTGCTATTTGTTCATTTTTTGTACAGAAAGTATACTTTTATTGGTTGAAATAATTTTTGTTCCTGACACTTATCCTTGGGAAACTCTGAGAGTTTTTTGAAAGGTTTGTATCGGGTAAAAGTATTCACTGATGAGATAAAATAAATGGGAAAAAAATAGAGCCTGGGTGTTTTTCTTTTAAGGCTAAACAGGTTTTGGTTCACGGGCAACCCTACACTGAAATTAAACCCACGTGTGACATGTGAAATGTTTTTTATTGGCCTGCAGTTTCTTCCAAGAATTACTAGGAGTTTGTGAGATTTTAAATTTGAACTTTTTGAACTGATGTATATTTATATTAGGCCCCTGCAAATATTTGAATATGACTAAATCGAATACTGCACACTATTCATGAATCAAATCGAATATCAAATTGAATAGATAACAATCGTTATTGATAGTACTTGGACGAAAACAAAAATCACATTTAAATCCAGTGCACGTAGTTTAGTTAACCCATCATAAATGGCATATCATTAAGTTTCATTAACCATGTAGATAGACCAGAATTTGATACTGCAAGTTCTCCAGTGGACAGATTCACGTAAACATTCTACAGCTGTTGTCATATTTACTACACAAATAAACAAATTTTCTGTGCATCTCAGTAAATCTATATTTTTATACTGTACCAATGACCCAGACATAGCTGGTGCTAACTCTTAAAATATAGGGCCAAACACAAATTTTGCCCCCCAATCCCCAAAATTTGCATCTAAAACTAAAGAAAACATGTCCTGAAAGGCCCTCCACACCTCGCCCCCACTGCGCATGCGCAGTGTCAAGGACGTTCCGAAATTGGCGCCATTTATCATTCTAAGTTTGGCCCTTCATCAGTTAACATCTGACTGATCTTTGTGCTTTTAAATCTCAGTTTAAATGATGCCAGACACATAAATATTAGTGAAATGGTGATTCTAAGGAGGATAGAAAAGGAGGAGAGGAAAAGAATGTGTGACAGAATATTATCAGGGCTGTAACTTAAAATTTTTTAATGAAATTATGTTAAGTTACCTATTTTCAAGGCAGCAGCCATTTTGTTGTCATTCTGATTATTTGTTACACTGTTTTTTCAAGTGTTTTTCCTCTCTCCCTGTCCTTTAAGTTCCCCCTTGCTATTCTCCCATACTTTTGGCATAGTTTCTGTAATTATTATTACTAAAATTTCTTGGGAGTTTTAGCTTAATAACAGAATGAATTCTGTTCTTTCCCCATGTTTACGTCTTCACCTACGGGTGGTTAGGCGTTGTGTTCTGCATCTACCATCTGATGTTCTGCAGTTTCTTCCCTGGAAGTCTCTGTTTTGCATCAGATGGTGTATTTTTGGTAACTGATTTCGGGCCTGGGTGCCTGGAGTCTTATTTTAGTGTTTTTATGCTCATTGTTTACATTTACAACAGCCCTCTGTGTGAGGGGGGGATTTCTAAATAATAATATCTTTATGTTATTTTAATCATAACTAGATACATTATTATTGTTCGTAAGTGTTGAATAAATTGTTTAAAATATTTTTAAAATTTTTGTCCACACTTAGGCTTGGGATCCATTGGGGCTCAACGTTACTTTTCAGAAACTTGGGCTGTTCTGAAAAAATATTTTTTCAAAATATTTTGATTTCAATTATTTTTTCTATATTAATGGATCATATTATTATTATGTATTTTGATTGCCAGGGGTTAGTGCGAGTACCAGGACTTGTTTTCTTTTCACATTGAAAGGATATTGATCAATTGTTTTAAGAGGAAGTCTTCCTCTGACCTTATTATCATTCTATATGTGGTCAGTGTACTCGCATTAACTCCTGTTCTGTATCGTATGATTTCGATGACAATATGGGAAGCGTATGTCACGGTATGTTGTTGGGGATTTGGACACTCCGGTCCTTTCCCCGCAGGGTCACTCTACTTTATCAATTTCTATTTCAGACGATCAAGATTAGGGTGATGTATCTGTGATGTCTTCCAACAGTGTGCCTCCGTCGTCACAATTAATGAAGGGCTAGCGGAAAAGTGCTCATGTAATACGCCAATTGCCTAAGAGGACCCTAGTAGGTTCGACGGCCTTTGACGTCCGCTAGCTCGCCCGGTGTAGCGTCCATTCACCGAATGGTTCGGCAGCCGGGTTCGTCCGTTGCGGTCTAGAAGGAATTTTGGGGTGATGCGAGCACTATAAAATTAACTTAATGCACACCCAGTGACGGCGGATCGGAGGGAGAACGGAGGAAGCCTTTTAGTCCGGTTCATAGCTCGTTCCGGTCCATCCGGACGGCAAGCGAGAGAGGCCCCTCTCTCGTTCAACAACATCTGGCCCCAGATGTTGTGGTACAAATGTGTCGTTAGCGGAGCATACGTCCGTCGCTCGGGACGCTCCGTTGTATAGGCAGTCCGCTGAGACTGCTAAGGCTTCCTCTTCTCGTCAGCGCACACGACCGCACCTTGGCTGCGTGACCGCCGATATATTACCAGCTTCGCCGACCAAGGATTCTTCGGCGACCAGGTCACACCATCCGGCAGCCAGGGATTCGAGACCGATGGACTCCGGACGTTCGCATAGGAAGTATGCGGGAGCCATCTGATGCGGAGCTGCCCTCGGCGAAGCAGCGATAGACTGCGCCTCCGCAGGTCTCGACGCCGGACATTCTTGTGCACATAGCACAGCTTATCGCAGCATCCCAGCAGCCGACAGAAACGGTGTCGGATCGAGAATTATCCGACAGCGCTGGGTCGGTAGCCGGGGACTCGAGGCCTGCAGACTCCGGACGTTCGCATAGGAAGTGTGCGGGAGTCAACGTACACGGAGCTTCCAGCGGCAATGCATCGTAAGTCCGCTACTGCACAGGCCTCGGGAACGGACGTGCTTTCCTTAATAGCACAGTTTATCGCAGCATCCCAGCATCAACTGAATCTGTCGCATATATTTTATCCGACGATGCTGGGTCGGGACGCTCCGCGGAAGCGGGTACGGACGTCCGAAAGTTTCATCCGGTCCGACGGGATACCGAAAGGGATTCGGTGGATTTCAAGCTTTCCCTTTCGGAACAACATATGCTGCGATGCCGGATAAGAAACTGATAGCGTCGGTGGACTTAGAAAATTTTGGGTTCGGTTCAGGGACATCGTCCCTCAGTTCCGACATAGTCCAATAATGTCACACAAACTTTCGAATTATTGAACGACGCTATATATATTATTATTTTATGCTTGCTATCCAAGCATTTCTGGTTTCTTGTTCGAAGAGTTATGGAGATGTCTTTCAAAAGTGTGCCTCTGTCGTCATAGTTAATGAAGAGTTAGCGGCAATAAGTGCTCATGGAATATGTCTATCGCTTACGGAGTGACATTCGCTAGCTCACCCGGTGTAGCGTACATTCATCGAATGGTTCGGCTGCCGGGTTCGTCCGTTGCGGTCTAGAAAGGAGATTTGGGTGATGCGAGCACTTTAATTACTTTAGTACTCACCCAGTGACGGCAGATTGAGGACAGATCGGAGGAAGCCAACAACATAGGGGACCGCATGTTGTGGTTCAGATATTTTACATTCGGAGCATATGTCCGTTGCTCGGGACGCTCCGTTATATTGACAGTCCGAGAGACTGTCTTTAATGCTTCCTCATCCTCACAGCAGGGCACACGACCGCACATTGGCTACGTGACCTCGAGTATCCGATCAGTTTCGGCATTCAGTGATTCCACAGCGAATAGGTCGCGCCATCCGGTAGCCAAGGGACACGAGGCCTATACACTCCGTTCGCTCGCATATTGGAAGTATGCACGGGGTAACGATCTCGGAGCTTCCTGCGGCAATGCATCGTAAGACCGCTGCTCCTCAGGCCTCAGTGACGGACGTGCTATCCGAGTTAGCACAGTTGTTTCGCAGCATCCCAGCAATTGACGGTTTCTCGGTCGAATCAGGAATTATCCGACGGCGCTGGGTCGGTGCGGTCCGCGGTTGCATCAAGCTACGGATGACCGAACGCTTTATAGGGTCCGACAGGATGGCGAAAGGGATTCGAAAGATTTCGAGTTTTCCCTTTAGTAGTATCGGAAGATGCCTTTCATATCTTCTGGCATTTCTTCCAGTGATTATTTTTCGGACTTCATTGCTGCGATCTTGGATAAGAGACTTATAGCGTCATTGGACTCGGATTTTTCGATCGGTACAGGGACTTTGTCCCTGACTTACCGACGCAGTCCAATATTGTCATTACAACATGTGTTTTATTTTTCGACGCTATATATTATATATATATATACAAGCCTGCTACTAAGCATGATAGTTTAGTTTCTTGTCCGCGTGGCTCATTTCTGCCATTTTATCTTTTTTACATATAGTTTATTTTGGCAGAGCAGGGCATACCAAGAGTTCATATGCGTCTAGACGGTGTGATTAAAGACTGCATATATTCTTTTTCGCCGTTTATGTCTTTTCCAATTTCAATGTTGGGAACGACATTATGTATAGTAGACTTAACTTAGACGCTTTATTATACGTAATCCGCCTTACTGAGGCGTTATCATTACGTCTTCAAGAAAAGATTTACGGGATATTATTCTCAATGTAATTTCTTTTGAGGGCAGTAGTTTGTTCACGTATAACTCCGCCCTTCAGTGGCTGATTGGAGTTGGTTAGACGTGATGCAGCCCTAGCTACATCCACGCGTGGATAGTAGGTTAAGAACTCTCTCAGAGTCGCTTCGTTCTCGGAGGAGCTTCTCTTCGACGGCAACTTTCCGGCAATCCATGAATTGCTTGATTTATACATTCTCTTGTCTATCTAGTGTTACAAGAGATTCAGACTGGGGCAAACATTCGGTGGTTGACTCAGAGAGTGCCGCCGCAGTTGCCAGACCCTAGTGTGGCTGTTATGACGGTTGCCAGTGAAACAGATTGGGATATATACTGATCCCTACGGATTCGAAGTGCCAGGGTCTTGGGGTTCCGCAGTCTTTTAGCTATCAGTTTAACTTCCGCGGAATAATGTTTTTTTTAGGCTTGCTTTATGTCATTGCATGAACATTATTCAGAAACGCATGCCCAAATTCCTGTCCTTTAATTCGACAGTAGTGGCGTATCTCCGGAACCAGGGAGGCACTCTTTCGTTTCCGTTATTCAATTTAATGGAAAGAATCCGTCTGTTGGTTATAGTACACCAAGTTCAGTTTTGGTCCGTCATATTCTGGGTCGTCTGATTGTTTTATCGCACTCCCGTTCTCTTACGGGTCGCTTGTTGCTGTCAGAATGGACTCTCAACAAACAAGTATTTAATCAGATTTGCTATCTATGGGAGCGCCCAATGATGTTTTATTTATGACACAGCTTGCTAATCAATTGCAGACGTATGTGTTGGCTTGTCCAGATCTCTGAGATAATACTGTTAACGCTCTATTGATCTATAGGACGGAATGATAGGATACGCGTATCCTCCGGCGCTGTTGTTTTAGCAGGTATTGCTAAGATAAACAACCACTATACATTTCTGTTGATAGCATCTCTATCTTCACAGAGATCATGAGTAATTTACT
Source organism: Pictodentalium vernedei (assembly GCA_031216915.1). Taxonomy (NCBI): domain Eukaryota; kingdom Metazoa; phylum Mollusca; class Scaphopoda; order Dentaliida; family Dentaliidae; genus Pictodentalium; species Pictodentalium vernedei. The sequence continues at coordinate 194,503,151 of CM062295.1, forward strand.
CTCTTGTCTACTGTGGATCTTAACGTGAAATCTTCCTCTATGTGAGGATCTTTTTTCACTGGGTAAATCGTGTCATCTTTATCACAACCAGCAAGGTCGCAACCTTCATGTATTACGTTGTGTGGTCCGTATTGCATTGTAAGCACTGTACTGGACGAGCTTTGGACGCGATTTCTTACTATAGGAGATCCTCTTCTTCGCTATTCTATGCGACTAAAGTGGAGGCTCTTCCGTCGTGGTGTAGGGATCATTATGTTCATATGGTTGATCCCTCCATACTACGCATTGCTAGTTTTTAGTATACTTGTTTCACAAGATCTACTGCAGCCTGTTGTTTTTTAGGTTATAGGTTTATGTTACCTCATACCTATGCACTCTACGATAGTTTACAATTGAGTCTTTTGTCTCTTTATCTAAGTCAGTTAGTAACTTTTTGATAAATAGACTTAGAATCTTTAGATTAAATTCCTATACGGATTTTAACTTCGGTTCTTATTTAGCTAAGTAATCATTTGAGCCTCTGGAAACAGTAGTTTTCAAATTCTGACCTTTTAGACAGTAATTCTGTTAGTTTCTCTTTTACTGTAGAGTCAGTGAGTTTCATGCACTATCGATGGATGATTTTCACTTTCATAGTTTCGGAATCAATACGTCCGTTACTATTTAGGTTGGATTGTTGCATAAGAGTTAGGCTCCTATTATCCGGAACCTATTATTTTAAGGTCCTTCCGTCTTCGTATGGGCATAGGCCTTTACTCTTTCCGGGTACAGTTTATGTATTTATAAACAGATATCTGTTTATTACAAGGGCGTAAGCTTCTTCTGTCTTTGATGTCTAGTAGAAGGACGTTACGCTCCATTTTATTGTTAATGGATTCTATTAACTAGCGTACTGCTTATGGTATATCATTGGCTTAGCAGTTGTGCTTAAGATTTCGGCTCATGAAGTAAGAGTTCTTCTATTTCTTGGGCTTACATTAATAGTGTTGCTATTATAGATTTTTGAAGGCTGCTCATTGCGCTCAGCCATCCATTCATGAATTTTATCTCAGAAATATCGAGTCCATTTCTGGAGGCCTCTATTGTTAGGTCTATTATCTACTGCTCAGAATGTCATTCACTTAACAGTTGCTACTATAGCTAGGTAGGCTGTCTGTTTCGGCAGTGTCTCCGTTCGGCTGCCCTCTTCGCTCTGGGCTATTTGACCCAGGGCAAGAAAAAGGGGGGGGGGAGGGTGTTCCCTTGGGTCACCTGTTTTTACTATGAAAACAAGGGGATACCTCCTCCGGAGTTAGTAATTCTGAGCTGCTATTGGGATGGTTGTTTAGTGAGAAGTTTAAGTTTATAAAATTCATTCAAGTCTTAGTTTTTAAAGTATAGCTTTTGAATATTGCATATGTCAACGGACATGATTATGCAATTCTCACACTCTTTTAGGAGTATAAGAGTCTCTATTCTCTAGACTTACTTTATTATTGGCTTACTTTAAAAATTATTAGTATAAGGATTATTGGATATTAATAGAGTACATGGATGTATGAAGCTCAATTTTTGGAAGGTGTTGTATCTTTCTAATTTATCATAAATAAGAAAGATACATGTAAGGCCTATTACTTCTTTTCCCTACAGGGGATGACTCTATTTTATTTTATTGAGCGTATTCCATTTTGCTCTATGTCCTTGGCCCTCCAGCCTTTTTACTATTCAGCTATGTCTGGGTCATTGGTACAGTATAAAAATGTTAAAAAATTTATAGTAATTTATATATTTTTTATACTTACCAATGACCCAGACGGGGATGGCCCTCCCAGGAGTTGGGAACTCTTGCCTCCCCGCTGAGTACATAGCGCTTACCAGGCACTGGTTATTAGAATGATAAATGGCGCCAATTTCGGAACGTCCTTGACACTGCGCATGCGCAGTGGGGGCGAGGTGTGGAGGGCCTTTCAGGACATGTTTTCTTTAGTTTTAGATGCAAATTTTGGGGATTGGGGGGCAAAATTTGTGTTTGGCCCTATATTTTAAGAGTTAGCACCAGCTATGTCTGGGTCATTGGTAAGTATAAAAAATATATAAATTACTATAAATTTTTTAACGTTCATTTAAAATACAGAACAACCCGATCCCGAAGGATGTTGAAACAAAGCTCGAAAATTAATTATCTTTTCTGTTGCTGAGAAAGGCCAGGTGTATGCATCGACACTGGTGAACTGTCAACATATTACACATAGCATTCATCAGTAATTGATTTAATAATGGGAAATGAACGATGACCCCCAATGTGTGTTGGTATGAACCCAGTCTCTACGAGTAGTTGTGGACTCTAGACAGGAAATAGCTTGGTGATGTTTAAGGTTGTGTAGCAAGCATTAACTGTTAACAGGCACTGGAAATCCGAAAGTAGTCAGTGGTTAATGATTAACTACTGAACACTTTTGGATTTCAGTGCCTGTTTTTTTTCAGCAAGTTAATGGGTTTTAAACATAAATTAATCTTCTTCACATTGATATCTATTGCTTTTCGACCACAAAAACCTTGAAGATATTCAATAAATATTTGGTATTGAATGTCAAATTGAAGGCATATTGAATATTGGGATTGAATCGAATATCATTTGGAATACTGAATATTTGCAGGGGCCTAATTTCTGTGCACATGTTTGCAACAAAGCATGGTAAAAATTCAGTGTCCACATTTTGTATTTTTGTGAACATCCAGTTTGCTCTTTTCTGCTGTAAATATCTCAGATTGTATGTGGTCGATATTTATTTTTCAAAAAATATGCACAGATATAACAAAGAAACAAAATAAAAAATAAAAATGAAAGTGTCACGCCCTCATTGACTGGAAAAATTAATTGTCTGCGAACCAAATGTATTTTTTTCTTTAGCCTAAGTATCATGTTTGGAATATATTATATGAATTGTTAACTATTTTGTATACTTACATCAAAGATAAATTAGGATAAGAGATAAAATTTTATTTTTGAAGATCCCGGAAAGTTTGTTCAAATCCTGTCCGTATATTAATATTTGGGCTTGATGTGGCGGCCCGAATTTTAACTGTGTGTAATATGAGGAAATTTCTTTAAACATCTCCAGATTCACCAGTCGGAATGCTTTCATATTTGGTATACAACATCTCTAGGTGTATGTGTGTGGGGGGGGGGGGGAGGGGAGGGGGCGGGAGTAGATGCAAGTCTGTTCAAATCGAGTGCCTGGGTAAATAAATGGGCTCCCTATGGGAACCCGAATTTTAGCTTAGTTCAATATGAGAGAATTTCTTCAAAAATCTTCTTCTTCAGATTCACAAGTCAGAATTCTTTCATATTTTGTTTACAACATCTCTAGGGGAGTCAGATTCAAGTATGTTCAAATTGGGTCCGTTGGTTAATATCTGGGCTCCCTATGTTAGCCCAAATTTTAACTTCATGTAATATGAGGAGATTTCTTTAAAAATCTTCTTCAGATCCACCAGTCAGAATGCTTTCATATTTGGTATACAACATCTCCAGTGGGGTGAGATTCAAATTTGTTCAAATCGGGTTCTGTTCAAGGTGAGTGCTTCAGCCCCCATGGGGCCTTTTGTTTAAACTTCGTGGCTTCCATGATTGTAGGTCAAATGGAAATTCCAAGTAGGCTGAGTAATGTTAAGTTTTGACAGATGATGTGATCATCCAAAAATTGTCCAATGATTTCTATTTGGCACATGTGTACAGAATAGATTTTCATTTTCTGCATAGTCTAGTGTTGCTGTAGATGGGTGTTGCTGGGTTAATGTTCATAGAACAGGTGTGTAATAAAAGAATATCTCAAATACAAATAATTGAGGATTTATTTATTTATTTATTTATTTATTTATTTATTTATTTATTTATTTATTAATTAAGGTTTAACAACACTTTAACAGCCAAGGTCATTTCGTGTCAGTGACAGTTTTACGGGTGGAGGAAGCCGGAGTACCCAGAGAGAACCATCGAGCAACAATAAGCAGCAGCTGCCAGCTCCCCAACATCATAACTCCACACTGCAGCACAGGCAGGGTTAGATTGGTTGAAGACATGCGCACCATCGGCGTGCAGTACCCATAGTACACGGCGTCATCATGCCCCCATGTAGACAATCAGGCTGAGTGCCTTGCCCAAGGACACAACACTGGAGTCCGAATCGATCGTCACTCAAACAGTCACCCATCCAAGGATTAACCGGGCTCGATGTTGCTTAACTTCGGTGATCTGACGAGAACCGATTACCGCAATGCCACCGCGCCCCCTAATTGAGGATTGAAAAATACAACTTATAGGGACTCATTGGTTTCTCATTGAAAATGGTGTTGGAATTCTCTATTCTTAAAGCTGTAGTTTTATTATGCCCCTGGCCTCTTTGAGGAGAGGGCATTATGTTATCACCATGTCCGCTCTCTGTCGTCCGTCTGTTAACTTTTTGCACTCCGTCAATTAACTAAAGATCTTTACCAAACTTCATATGTGGGTTAGGTATGATGAGTGGGAGAAGCCTATTTATTTTGACTATGATGTGCCAAAGGTCAAGGTCACAGTGACCTCCAATTTCGGATTCATTTGAAATTGGTTTGTGCTTTATAACTAAAGTTCTGCAAGACTGATCTTTTTATTAGCTCACCGGACTGTCAGTGAGGAGAGTTATAGTGATCACTCACTGTCCGTCGTTGTCAGTTGTCCGTGAAAATGGTGTTTGTGTCTTCACCTCCCAAACCGCTGAACCAATTTAATTGATATTTGAGATAATAGTTTGTTATGACATCGCAATTTGATTTTGTTCAAATTATGTTGCCTCGCCCCTTGGTGAGGCCACGCCCAAAAAGTGTGCCTAAATCTTAAAAAAAATTCTTCTCATGAACCAGCAGTAGCAGAGACTTGATATTAGGTGTGCAGCTTCCTTTTGAGGTGTAGACTCAGATTTGTTCAAGAGAAGTTTGTGGGGCTATATTTGCCGTTGTTATGGGAGGGGCAAGAATTTTTGCCACTCCCAAAATTTCTATTTTCCAAACCGAGAGGCAGATTTGAACCAAATTAGATATGAGGGCTTATTGGGTCATAAGTATTTAAAATTTTTGTTCCCCTCGCCCCATGGGAACCGCAGGAGCTAAAAATAGAAAAAAATTAAAACGCATATATCTCCAAAACTGCACAGCACTGAGAATTCTTATTTGGTGTGAAGCTTACTTAGAACCAACAGAATGGAATGGTAAAAAAAAATTGCTATCGGTTTTATCATGGGGTACTTTTTGGGGACTTTGAAAAAGTGCTGAGACATCATTTTTTTAACACTGTGGGTAATGGGAAAAACATGCAAGACTACTTTTCTCCCAAACCACTGCTCCAAAAGCTTTCAAATTTCACATATAACATCTTTGGAAGATTGTTTCACATGTTTATTGAAATCAATTCCCTGGGTCCATATTTGGGCTCTCTGTGGGAGCCCAAATGTTTAAATTATGAGGAATATTCTTTAAAAATCTTCAGATCTACCAATAAGAATCTTGATATTTGGTATGCAGCATCCTTAGGGGGGTGAAATTCAAGTTTGTTCAAGCCAAGTCCCTGGGTTCATATTTAGGCTGAAAATTTGGGACCCCGTTCCGGACTTAGAAATTTTGGACTAAAATCCGGAATTTTTTTTTATAGCTCACCTGACTGAAAGTCAGGGTGAGCTTTTCTGATCACTTTTCGTCCGTCGTCCATCATCTGTTGTCCGTTATCCATCGTTCGTCGTCTGTCGTCCGTCGTGAAGGTGGTGTTTGGGCCTTTTTCTCCCAAACCACTGGCCGCATATTAATGAAATTTCATGTGAGTAGTGGTTATATAGGGGCATTTTGATTTTTATGCAAATTAGGTTTCGGCTCATATTGAGCAGAGGGGTGGGGAAAAAATGGCCAAATTTTTTGAAAATCTTTTTCTAATGATCCACCAGCAGCAGAGACTTGATATGTGGTATACAGTGTCTTTTTGAGGTTTAGAATCAAATTTGTTCAAGAGAAGTTTGTCGGGCATTATTTGCCTTCGTTATGGGATGGGCAAAAATTTTGGCCATGCCTAAAATTTTTATTTTCAGAACCGTGAGGTCGATTTGAACCAAATTTGATATGAGATGATAATGGGTCATAAGTAGTTGATTGATGCAAAAAACATTTTTCTCATTGTCCTGTGGGAACCTCGGGAGCTAAAAATAGGAAAAACCTTAAAACTGCCATATCTCCAAAACTACATGGCACAGAGAATTCTTATTTTGTATAAAGCTTACTTTTATCCAGTAGAATAGAATGGTTTAAAAAAATCCCTATTGGTTTGATCACAAGGTACTTCTTTCAGGACTTTGAAAAAGTGCTGAGTCAGCACTTTTTAACATTGTAGGCAGTGGGAAAAACATTAAAAAATCTTCTTCTCCAGAGATTCAAGTTTGTTCAAGCCAAGTCCCTGGGTTCATATTTGGGCACTGTGGTAGCCCGAATTATAACTTAGTTCAAAATGAGGAATTTCTTTAAAAATCTTCTTCTGATCCAGCAGTTGGAATGTTTTGATATTTGGTATGCAGCATCCTTAGGGGGTGAGATTCAAGTTTGTTCAAGCCATGTCCCTAGGTCCATATTTGGGCTCACTGTGGGAGCCTGAATGACAACTTAGTTCAAAATGAGGAATTTTCTTTAAAAATCTTCTTCAGATCCTGCAGTCGGAATGTTTTGATATTTGGCATGCAGCATCCTTGGGGGGAGGGGGGGGCGGAGATTCAAGTTTGTTCAAGCCATACCCCTAGGTCCATATTTGGACTCACTGTGGGAGCTTGAATTGTAACTGAGTTCAAAATGAGGAATTTTCTGTAAAAATCATCTTCTCAGCAGTCAGAATGTTTTGATATTTGGTGTACAGCATCCTTAGGGAGGTGATATTCAAGTTTGTTAAAGTCAAGTCCCTGGGTTCATATATGGGCTCTCTGTGGGATTCAATACGAGGAATATTTTTTAAAAATCTTTTTTTTTAGATCCACTTTGGCTATTTGGTATGAGCTTTTCTTCGGAGGAGCAGATGCAACTTGCTGAAATCAATTCTGTGGGTTGATATTTAGGCTACCATATCAGGTGAGCGCCCTCAGGCCCCCTGGGGCCTCTTGTTTTGTTTTTTATGCATTTTGGTCAATTTTAAGACAAAATTTTTTTTTTTTTCACTGAAAATTTGGGGTCCGGGTGGGATTTTTTTTGTTTTTTATGCATTTCGGTCAATTTTAAGGGTTCATATTTAGGCTGAAAATTTTGGGTCCTGGCCCGGGCTTAGAAATTTTGGACCAAAATCCGGAAATTAGTTTTTTTGTTTTTTATGCGTTTTAAGAAGAAAAAAAAAATTAGACTGAAAATATTTTGTTTGGGAAAAAAATCTTTTATGCATTTATCTCAATTTTGGGACGTAAAAGTGCAGGAACTGAAAAAAGAAGGAAAATCCTGTGTATTGTGTGGGCACAATCGCTTCATCTAGTTGAGCTTTCCCAAACCCAGTTTGGGAAAGACTAATGTTATTCTTCTTTTTCAAAATTTTTCTTCTTTCTTTTTTTTTTTTTTTTAGGCTTTCCCAAACCCAGTTTGGGAAAGACTATTGTTATTCTTCTTTTTCAAAATTTTTCTTCCCTATTTTTTTTTTTTTTTTTTTTTATTTTTTTTTTTCCTCCCTGAATTCTGTCTGTTGAACTGCTCGAAAACAAGCTGTACGATTTTAACTAAATTTGGTACACTTATGTAATGCCATAAAATCTAGTGAAATGCGGTATCGCCATATCTGTGAAAATGCGTGTTTTCAAAATATTCTGCCAAAACCTTCAAAATTTCACCATTTTTCGTATGTCTCAAAATTGTTTACAGTTATTTAGCTCAAATTTTCCACACATTTAGAGCATAATATGATACACCACAATCACCACTCAGATCTTTCAACTTTAACCCCCCCACTTGCCAAAAATTACATGAATATAGAATTTTTCTTCAAAATTGACCAACTTCAAGGGCAAATTTCTCTAATAACAAGGTTGTTGTAACAATTATTTTGGTTTGGATAGATGCAACAGTGATTGCGGAAGAAAGTTACTGTTTACTTTTTAATCTCAGATTTAACACCCAAGCACAGTGAGGGTGAGAATAAGAGTACCGTTTGGAAATGCCAAAATTAGCCAACTTTGGTTGCTTTTTCCATCATTTTGGAAAGGGGTTAATTTCAAACACTTTTCGTGTACGTATTCACAATTGACTACCAAGCATATTAGCTGTTGTAAGTTTAGTTGTAAAGTTTAACCCTATCCCATTCTGGTTGCATAAAAGTAGGTACCGTCCAGAAAAACTCCAATTTTTTCAGAATTTGGTAAGTTTAGGTGACGATTTACTCCATTTTTAGCTCACCTACATCTGTAAGATGTGGTGAGCTATTGTGATAACCTCAGGCGTCAGCGTCGGCGTCCGGCGTGTCCAATATTGTAAGATTTAATGTTAAGGTGAATTTCTCAAACATCAGTGGGCTCAGGCCTTTGATATTGCATATGTAGGTTGTAGGGGACTATCAGAACAGTATTTAACCCTGAAACTACGACTTTTTTCCAAATTTCAGCTAAAATTTTCTGCCAAAATTGTTGTAAGAATTTGCATTTAGGTGTTGTAAGAATTTGTGTAAAAGTCAGCTTTTGTGCAGATTGTGCTGGTTTAACTTCTCATTACTGTTGATTTTCATATTTCAATAACAACTGTAGGTATTAACCCTACTGTATGCAGAAATTTAATGAAAATTTTCTTTTTTTTCACTCAAAATTTTCATGTTTTTCTCGGACTTAGTAAATTTTAAGTTGTAAAACTTTGTAAACTTTGTGTTTAGGTGAGTTGTGTTTCTGTGTGTCTTTCTGAGCGATTAATATTCTACACTTGGGTTACTGAACTCCATTGCAGTAATATTTAACCCTCATTACATGCATATTTGAGGAATTTGAGGCTGATTTTCTGCCAAAACTTGTTGTAAGAATTAGCGTTTAGGTGTTGTAAGAATTTGCATTAAAGTCAGCTTTTGTGCAGATTGTAATGCTTTAACTTCTCATTACTCTTGATTTTCATATTTCAATAACAACTGTAGGTATTAACCCGACTGTATGCAGAAATTTAACAGAAATTTTCTTTTTTTTCAGTCAAAATTTTCATGTTTTTATCGGACTTAATAAATTTTAAGTTCTAAAAGTTTGTGTTAGGGTGAGGTGTTAAGGTGAGTTCTCAAAGATCAGTGGGCTCAGGCCTTTGATATTGCATATGTGGGCTGTGGGGGACTATCAGAACAGTATTTAACCCTGATACTATGACCTTTTTCCAAATTTCACCTAAACTTTTCTGCCAAAAGTTGTTGTAAGAATTTGCGTTTAGGTGTTGTAAGAATTTGCGTTAAAGTCAGCTTTTGTGCAGATTGTGGTGCCTTCACCTCTCATTACTGTTTATTTTCTCATTTCAATAACAACTGTAGGTATTAACCCTACTGTATGCAGAAATTTAACTGATTTCTTTTCTTTTTTTCAGTCACAATGTTCACGTTTTTGTCTGACTTACTCAATTTTAAGTTCTAAAAGTTTGTGTTAAGGTGAGGTGTTAAGGTGAGTTCTGTTTCTATGTGTTTTTCCAGGCAATTGATATTGTACGCATGGGTTACTGAACTACATTGCGGTAACGTTGCGCCCTTATTACATGCATATTTGAGGAATTTGACGGGGATTTTTGGGACTTATATTCACTTTCTTTAAAAAAAAATTTTTTAACTTTTTTTTTTATTATTTAATACTTTCTCATACTTGTTACTAGTAACATTAAGGCTTATTTTAGTTGTTGATGTGATGTATTTTTGTTGGGACTTATAGTCACTTTCTTGAACGAATGTTTTTCCGCAACTCCTCTTTAACCAATGAATGTACTTACAATTTCAGTGATTTATGAAAGCCTTGAATGAATGTTTTTCCGCAACTCCTCTTTAACCAATCAATGTACTTACAATTTCAGTGATTTATGAAAGCCTTTCCTAATTCTTATTTATGATTTAATATCTGGCCTCACGATTCATATTCTTAATCATAAACATTTCTAAAAGATGTATCCAGTGATTCTATGTTGAATTGATATATAATAAATGCAAAAATATAGACTTTCCAAAGCCATCACATAAACCACATTAATCATTTGATGCCTAGTTAATGATTTATATTAACTAAATATTAGGCATGTTACATTGGAACGACATTATCAAGCGCGAATGTAGGTGTGCATTGGGATGTAACATCCCTTTTGTTAATTGCTTGAGCTCTGAATGTTTTCTATAGCTGCTTGCAGCAGTCAAAGAATGACAAATTTTGTTCTATATGTTATTATTAAAAGTTTAACCTTTGGCAGATTTGAGACTTCCCATAAGGGTACTGTCGGAATATTTGTTATTTTTGCCAACTTCAAGAGCAATTTTTTTCTAATTACAAGGTAGTTGTAATAATTATTTTGGTATGGCTAGATGCAACAATGATTGTGGAAGAAAGTTACTGTTTACTTCTTAATCTCAGATTTAACCCACTAGCACAATGAGGCCGAGAATAAGAGTACCGTTTGAGAATGCCAAAATTAGCCATTTTTGGTTGCCTTTTCTATCATTTTGGAAAGGGTTAATTTTAAACACTTTTCATGTACGTATTCACAACTATCGAGCATATTTGCTGTTGTTAGTTTGGTAGTAAAGTTTAACCCTATCCCATTCTGGTTGCATAAAAGTAGGTGCCGTCCAAAAAAATTCCAATTTTTTCAGAATTTGGTAAATTTAGATGGCGATTTACACCATTTTTAATTGCTTGAGCTCTGAATGTTTTCTATATCTGCTTGCAGCAGTCAAAGTATGACAAATTTTGTTGTACATGTTATTATTAAAAGTTTAACCCTTGGCAGATTTGAGACTTCCCATAAGGGTACTGTCGGAATAATTGTTATTTTCACCAACGTTTACATGCACTTTCTCAGCACTGGAGCCATATTGTCTCAAAACCTTTTCCATGAGAGGATTGGGCCTTCATCCAAGAACAATTTTGCTGTTATATATTTTATTCAAAGTTTTAACCTTCACCCAGTTTTCGGGCCTTGAATTTGAGTGCCCTAAAATTCTTCATAAAATTGGCTAATTTGTAGCTCACTTTTCTTCCATTTTCGAAAGGAATATCGAAAAATGATTTACATGTTCGTATTTACAATTGCCTACCGAGCATATTTGCTGTTGTAAGTTTGGTTGTAAAGTTTAACCCTATGCTCATTCTGTTTGCATAAAGATAGATGCAGTCCAAAAAAACTCGCGTTTTCAGAATTTGGTAAGTTTAAGTGACTATTTACTCCATTCCTAAATGATTGAGCGCTGAATCATTTAGGAATGGAGTCATAGTATGACAACTTTTGTTTTATATGTCATTATTAAAAGTTTAACCGTTGGCAGATTCGAGACTGCCCATATGGGTTTGGTCGGAATAATTTTAATTTTCATAAAATCACTGAATGAATATTGATAAGCGTGCAGTGGTAGTTTGGAATAGAATATCCGAAAATGCTTTCGAAATTGGGATTCACAGTTCAATTCCCAGAATATTTTCTGTTATAAGGTTGCTGTAAAGTTTAACGCCATCCCTGTCTCAGATGCATAATGGAAGATGCCGTCGAAAAAAAATCATTTTTTCAGAATTTCGTAGGTTCAAGTGACAATTTATTCCATTCCTAATTCATTGAGTGCTGAATGTTTTCTATGCCTGCATGCAGCAAGCATAGCATGACAACTTCTGATTTATACGTCATTATCAAAGGTTTAACCCTTGGCATATTTAGGAGTTCCCATGTGGGTATAGTCAGAATAATTGTTATTTTCGTAAAATCAATCCCTGAATATATTGGTAACCGTGCAGTGGCCTTTCAGTGGTGCTACATGAAGCCGCAAATAGTTAAGGTTGAAAAGTTCATCAAATAGACAAATATAATACCTAACTCAACCGGTGACAGGTAAATAATGAATGGAAAAGTCGTTGAGTTGAGAATAAAGTAAAGTAAGGACGAATCGTGCCATCGGTTTCCACCTGATCCATGGTATTTCCACTCGGTCTCGGCACTTGACAAAGATACTAAACTGTCGGACAGGGACAGTAGGAAACATTCTGAGAATTTCAAGTTGCTGCCTTGCATGATCGGGACATAATTGGAATATATCCGATATTGTATCTGTCAGATATATTCCAATTATGCCACAATCACTTCACCCCGACTGTCTGCATGGGGGCACCATGACACCGTGTACTAAGGCATACTGCACGTCGATGGTGCGCATGTCTTTAACCAATCTAACCCTGCCTGTGCTACAGTGCGGAGGCACTGTGTTGGGGAGCTGGTAGCTGCTCGTCATTGCTCGGTGGTTCTCTCTAGGTACTCCGGCTTCCTCCACCCATACAACTGTCACCGACATAATATGACCGTGGCTGTTAATGTGTCGTTAAAACCTAATAAATAAATCCAGTACCAGTTTTGCTTGTACAAATATTAGTACCGTCAGACAAAATTCATTTTCTGATTAATTTCGTACTTTTTTGTACTCACCTTCCCTGAGTAAGATTGGTATACCTTTTCAATCTCAGATTTAACCCTCAAGCACAATGAGAGTGAGAATAAGTGTACCATTTGGAAATACCCAAATTATCCAACTTTGGTTACTCTCTACTATCATTTTGGAATGGTTTAATTTGAGACACTTTGCTTTGCTATATGCAGAGATTAATCAATAAATCCGGCTTTAGTTTTGTTCTGGGACTTAATGAAACATGTGCTTTGGCCACTTAAAAATAGTACTGTCTGCAAAAAATGACTTTGAGTGAATACTCACTTGTCCAAAAACAAAAAGGAAAAAGCTCTTTGAGCTTTCCATAACTGCTTTCAAAAATCATTGGGGAACAAATTTTGTGTTATATGTTTTGGTGTTCCGTGTTATCCAACATCAATTTGGCCATACAAATATGAATACCGCCAGGAAAGAAAGCACATTTTCTCAGTGGTAGACTGTTTGACTTCTATGAGGTCCCGAGTTTGATCCCTATCTGGGACGACCCATGTAATGTCCTTGGGCAAGGCACTTTATCCCAGTTCCCAACGTGGGGGCACGATGATGCCATGTACTAAGGCATACTGCATGTCAGTGGTGCACATGTCTTCAACCGCTGGTTCCCTGCTTCAGCGGAGCTTGAGCATAATTAGAATGTTGAGCTGACAGTTGCTTGTCGATGCTTGGTGGTTCTCTCTGGGTCCTCCGACTTCCCCCACCCGTAAAACTGTCACGGTCACGATTAGCCATTGTGGATAAGTATGTGACTGCAAGCACCAATAAATAAATACCGTCAGGGAAACCCTCTGTGAAATCCTTCTGTCAAAAAATAGCAAAGTAGTAATGTAATGCAAGAAATATTAACAAGCTGTTCAACATCCATTTAATCAACTCATTTTGACTTGAACTGTACCCATCACTGTGTATACTAGCTCTCTGGATGGTTTAAACCATATCAAATAAACAACTAATTTATGCTTGACAGTAACTCATATTACATGTATTTCATTGTATCTGAAACAGATATGTTGGAAAAATTGTGAAATCATGGAGCTTACCCTCGTTTGTTGACAAATCCCACACATTCACAAACAGACAGAATGATAGAGAATAAATTAATTATTGATATTTAAGGTCACTTTCAGCATCTACAGCTATATCATGACCATAATATAGGTATTTATTCAAGTCCATGTATTCATTGCATAGGCGTACAGGGCTATTTCTTATCAACCTACTCACAATTGTTTACTACAGGCTTGCACTACAGTGGAAGTCCCTAACTCGGATAAAATACTCTCTATTTTTGTCTTTCCCAAGCAAGTTGGGAAAGAAAAGTGGTGCAAAAGCACCAATAAAAATAAGCCAAAACTGGGTCGAGTGCAACCGGCGCAGACCCAGTACGGGACGCTCTCTCCCAAGTACAACTCCACGACTTCTGTTGCCAGAGCGCATATACCGTCTCTAAAGACTCATTCTTTTTAAAATCCGCTTCGTGTTGAGATGTTTTTGCACGCTTATCAGTGTTCCACCAGATCGATGTTTGATGATTCCTGATTCCTTATACCACAGTGTATCCTTTGTATTCTCAGGAACAGTGTTTTATATTCTCTTTTCTATTATATGTCCATAATGTATATTTATTTGCTCTCTCTCTCGCACGCGAATTTCGCGTGCCACGCGGTTCGGACTTAGATTTTTCACTATTATTGTTAATGCTTTTTTTGCAAAATTTTCTAATTGTGTTAGAGTTAGGTGTCAGCGGGGTACCACTCCTACAGTGTTTCTTCTTTCTTTTGAGAGTAGTCTTCCTGTTGTGTGGTTCCCGGTCGACCATCTGGGGTCTTTGTTTCTGTCACCTTTCTCTCTTCTTTGGGGGTGTTCTGTTTTCTGATCTCACCTTCTCTGCTCCTCTCACCTCTATCATGCCCAGGACAATTCCTTGTGGGCAATGTCTGCTGCCAAAGCATGTGGACGATGTACATTCGTCTTGTTCCTCCTGTAATGGGTGTTCGGCCGAGCGGCCGTGTGGTGTCTGTGGAACATGGTCTTCCACCTTCTGGGCGTCAGTAAACCGTGTCGTTCGTTCTCGTGGCCGTGCCTCCCGCTCCCGCGGGAAAGGAGAACGTGGTCGTTCGGGGCCTCCCGAGCCAACTTTGTCTGGTGAGAGTTATTCCTCCTCCGTGGGGGATGTGCAGTCTTTTCCTGTGGTGGATACTGCGGGAGCCGTTGAGTGTTCTGGTGTAGAGATGCCTGGTTCCGGGACTACGGTCCCCCTCCAGTCAACATCTGAGGCTGTCACTAGGGTTGTGACTCCTCCTTCGGAGCCGAGCCAGTGTGCTCTCTCCACTATTTCACCAGCCTCAACGACTCTCGACGTATCTACTACTGCTGCTGGCCCGTCTGCTTCGTTGTCTGTTTCAGCCGGCCTCGGCTTTTCGCTGCAGGGGACTGCAGGACTGTCCGATACTGTAGACGTGGGATATCGGCCTCTCCCTTCCCTGACTTCAACTCGGCGAAGTCGGAAGGGGCTGCCGGCTGAGCCCATCGCTGTGGTCTCTTCGCCGTCGAGCACCACAGTTGTGTCTTTGGATTCGGATGTTCGTAGTGGAAACACTATGAACTCCGTGGCGTTTCCGTCTACTCACTCTGGTCACACGACCAGTTTTGGGGGACCAACGTCTTTTGTGCAGCCTGGACCTTCTGCCCCACAGAGTTCCGCGGTGACTCTCATGAGTTCTCGCAATATTGATCCTCTGGGTGCATCGTACCCCTATACACGTCTGCCTTCAGATGTTTCGGCTGCTGCCCTTCGTCCTGCGTCGGGTGTTTTGGAGGATCGTGACCCTTCGCTGGTTAAGAGGGTCAGAGGTGAAGCCACTTTGCCGGTTCGCTCCCCTGTCGAACCGGTCGGTACAGGCAGTGAGCTTAGGGAGGCCCTCTCCTTACTCACTCAGGTTCTTTTTAAGAGCCTTCCTGTTGCTTCCAGCGAGGCTATGGGTGGTTTCCAGGCGCCTCCTATGGCGCCGCCTCCCGGGATTGGAAACAGGCCGGTTTCCGATTCCTCTGGTGTCCCGACACCATGGGAGGCATCAGCTGGTTTGCCCACGATGGGCTATGTGTCTTCCGACTCTGGGGAGGAGTCCGACATGCTTGAGGTCGAGGGCCAGCAGTCTTCGGACTTGGGGGCGGCTCTTGACTTTGTGTTTGGGTTTCTGCCTGAGCTTAAACCTGCTAACCAGCCGACAGTGTCAGCCTGGCCGCGATCATCGGTCGCGCGCCAACAGCCTATGGAGCAACCTGCTTCTGGGCGCCTTCGACCGTGCCAGTCGGTACAGGTGGTTGAAGCTTTTTCAGCATTGGATGCCAAGCTGAATTCCAAGGCTTTGAAGACTTCGTTCTTCACCAGGGTTGACACCTTTTTGCCTCCTGTGCGTTATCGTTCCTACGATTCCGCCAATCCGTCAGTCTGCCAGGCTTTGACGGTTCTGGATCAGGACTCCACTTCCCTCGGGCTTTCCAAGCCCAAGTCTGCCGTCATTCCAATGACAACTCTGGACTCCACGTTGGGCTTATCTAGAGAGATGCTTGGCATGCTTTCTCTCGCAGATCACGTCGTCTCAGCTTTGGCTGCTTATCTGCCTCCAGATAAGTTTGACGAGGTACAGGCTCCTTTGCGTGTGCTGTCCAAGGCGCTTATGCACCTTACCCACACGCATGCCTGTAACACGGCCAATTTGGAATTAGTTCGAAGGGACGCTGTGCGGGACACAGGACGATCCCTTCCCGAGGAGCAGCGTGCTACTCTTCGATCTGCTTCTTTGGCAGGTCCGCAACTTTTCCATGGTTCCGTGTCGACGGTCCGGGATGACTTCCTACGTCATTCCAAAGATCAGCTGCTGTTTCGTCAGCTTGATCAGCCTTCTCGGGGAGGCAAGGGCCATTCCAAGCCTAACGAGTACCCTTCTGCTTCCTCTGTGAAGCAAAAGGCTGGTCCTTCTGCCGCCGCCTCTACTTCTTACTCACGGGGTAAAGGTGGGGGTCGGCAGAATCGAGGGAAGTCTCAGGATTCTTCATTTAGCAGAGGAGGTGGTTTCTCCTCTCGCGGGCCTCGTCGGGGCTCGAAATGAAGGTCCTCACCTCGACTCGTCCCAGGTTGGAGGAAGGATAGCAGAGTTCGCAGACCATTGGACCACCATCACATCCGATCCATGGGTGTTAGATGTTGTTCAGTCCAGGCTGCGCATATCCTTCCGACGGCACCCCACTCTGTCAAGGGTGCCTCTTCCAACCACAGTTCCTTCAGACGTTTTACGTCGGGAACTTTTGTCCACGGAGATTGCCAATCTCCTGGCAAAGGGGGCGATCGAGGTCGTCAAGAACGTTCAGTCAGTGGGTTTCTGTTCCCGCCTGTTCTTGGTGCCGAAGAAGGACGGCCGACTCCGACTAGTTATCGATCTGAGTATCCTGAACCAGTCTATCATTGCTCCCAAGTTCTGCATGGAGACTTTCAGGTCACCAGGGAGATTTTGCAGCCACCATCGACCTGCGAGACGCTTACTTCCACGTTCCGATGCATCGGGCGTCACGGAAGTATCTCAGGTTCGCTTTTCTGGGGCGAGTTTACCAGTTCAAGGCCATGCCTTTTGGCCTCAACCTGGCTCCTTGGGCGTTCACCAGACTGATGTCGCATGTGATAGCGTTCCATCGCACACAGTCCAGGGTGACTACTTTGGCATATCTGGACGATATCCTCCAGAGGCATTCCAATGCTGCCTTACTGGAATCGGATGTCGCCACTCTGTTGAGCTTGCTCATGTCGCTAGGATTCAGAGTCAACGAGGAGAAGTCGGACCTGGTCCCTTCTCAGTCGTTTTGTCATCTGGGGATGTCTTTCCAAACCAAATTCAATTTGGTGGCTGTTCCCCAGGCCAAGGCTGTGATTTTCTCAGCTTTTGCTCTGACTCTGTCCCAGTCCAGGTCCGCGACCGCTCGGAGTTTTCTCCGGCTGATCGGTCTCTGCGGTTCGGTGATGGATCTCATTCCTCTAGGTCGGCTGCGTGTCAGACCTCTCAACACTTTCTGCTCAGTCGTTGGAGGCCGAATGTAGATTCTCTGGATCAGGTGCTTCCGTTTCCGGACTCTCTGTATCCTCACCTTCTTCCCTGGACAGATGTTCAGTGGATTACGCAGGGTGTTCCACTGGACTTACCCACGTCCGATCACGTTCTGACGGCAGATGCCAGCGATCTCGGATGGGGTGCGACGTTGGATCCTCTCGGTCTTTCCCTACACGGGATGTGGGACCAGGATCAAGCAGCTCTACACATCAACCAGAAGGAGCTTCTTGCTCTTCTGAGTTTCAGGCAGTGGATCCCTCACCTGTCGAATCGCCAGGTCCTTCTACTATCCGACAATTCGACAGTGGTTGCTTACATTCGGAACCAGGGCGGCACGCACTCGCTTCCGATGTACGAGTTAGCTCGGGATCTTCTACTGCTCGCTCAGGATGTTCACGCCGGAGTGGTTGTTCGTCACATTCCCGGTCATCTGAACGTCCTAGCCGACTCCCTGTCCCGACAGGGCAGGGTTATTTCCACTGAGTGGATGCTTCACAGGGCAGTGTTCCAGTCGCTTTGCGATCTCTGGGGACGTCCCCACATCGACCTCTTTGCGACTCGTTGGAACCATCAGGTGGACACTTTCGTGTCCCCGTGTCCAGATCCTCTGGCTTTTGCCGTGGACGCTCTGTCACTCGATTGGAACGGTCTAGTCGGCTACGCCTTCCCGCCGGTTCCGATTCTTCCTCAGGTTCTCGCCAAAATTCGAACCTGCAGTTGTCGAATCATTCTGATCGCTCCCCTGTCGCCTCAGCGGATGTGGATCAATCAGCTCCGCTCGCTGATGGCGGCGGTTCCGGCACGTCTCCCGCTACGTCGCAACCTTCTTTGTCAAGGTCGCCCGAGGAGGTTTCACGTCGACCCGACTTCATTGTGCCTTCACGCATATCTTTTGTCAGGTCCTGTCTCCTCCGTAGAGGTTTTTCGAGACGAGCAGTGGAGTGCATTTCTTCTTCAAGGAGGCACTCCACTGGTTTAGTTTTATGCAGCTAAATGGAAGGTCTTCTGTCGATGGTGTGCTGATCACTCTGTTGATTATGCCAATCCTTCGATTTCACAGATTGCAGAGTTTCTGGTATATCTGTTTGATTCTCGGGGTCTCCAGCCTGTTACCATCAAGGGTTACAGGTCTATGCTTTCAGAGACTTTTTCTTATGTGGGGAAGCGTCGTATCGGCACTAATCCTTACCTCTCCAAGCTTGTTCGGCACTTTTCTTTGAAAAGGCCTCGGACTTTGCAGCTTACTCCACGATGGAATCTTTCGTGGGTGCTGCTTTGCTTGGGAGTGGCACCGTTCGAACCTTTATCCCAGGTGGATATGCATTTTCTCACATATAAGACGGCTTTTCTGATAGCATTTGCTTTGGTCAGACGGGTTAGTGAGCTTCACGCCCTCTCGGTTGACCCGGCCTTTTTTTAGGAGCTCTCCCAACAGTGTTACTTTTACCACTGATTGCTCCTTTTTGGCTAAGAATCAGTTACCAGATACTACTCCTCCTCCTATCTGTATCAGGGCTCTTCCCTCTGTTGAGGGTACTCGCCCTTTGCTCTGTCTGGTCCGTGCTATTCGCATTTATCTTGATCGGACACGCTTCATACGGAAAGGCAGAAAACAGTTTTTTCTATCTCTCATTCCGGGTCGACAGAAGATCTCTCCTCAATCCATTTCTCGATGGATTTGTCTTGCTATTCGTACGGCTTATAGTCGTTTAGCAGCTGGCGATTGTATTACCAATCGTATTTCTGCCCACGAGGTGCGGGCACTGTCTACCTCTTGGGCTTATTCTAACTCCGTCAAGTTGTCGGATGTTATGCAGGCAGCCTACTGGAGAAATGCTTCTACTTTCTCCGCCTTTTATTTGCGCCAGTTGCAGGAGCAGTCGGAGGACCTTTTTGCCCTGGGTCCTCTTTCTTCTGCTCAGGCTGTTGTCTGCCATAGCCATTAGGCTTCTTGAAGGTCAGTTTCAGCCTTGTGCTGTTACTGCCCTTTTTCTGTCTGTGTGTCACACAGGCTCATATGTCTCTTTTCATTGTCCTTTACCAATGATTGCGACATTATGGTTGATAAGCCTCGGGACCTCTTCCTTGTACTTCACGGTTCCAGTGCACTAGGGTTATGTGGGGGTTGGTTATGCGATTCCCTCCAGCCTTTTGTCTATTCAGCCTGTAGTAAACAATTGTGAGTAGGTTGATAAGAAATCTAAATTTTATAGTAAATTTCCTTTCTTATTATACCTACCACAATTGTTTACATGGAGGCCCTCCCGTCTTCTTTACGGGTAAAGAATCTTTCCTCCCCGCTGATAACATAACTCTAACGTTTACGGATTCAAAAAGAATGAGTCTTTAGAGACGGTATATGCGCACTGGCAACGGAAGTCGTGGAGTTGTACTTGGGAGAGAGCGTCCCGTACTGGGTCTGCGCCGGTTGCACTCGACCCAGTTTTGGCTTATTTTTATTGGTGCTTTTGCACCACTTTTCTTTCCCAACTTGCTTGGGAAAGACAAAAATAGAGAGTATTTTATCCGAGTTAGGGACTTCCACTGTAGTGTAAGCCTGTAGTAAACAATTGTGGTAGGTATAATAAGAAAGGAAATTTACTATAAAATTTAGATTTTTCAGGAAGGGGGGGGATGAACCCTTTTAGCCCGAAAAAGTTGAATCTCAGGAGGAAATGCCAAATGTGGGTATGGGAGGGAGTGGGGGGGTCTCTCTCCCATTGAGTACCTGGAGAGAACCACTGAGCAATGGCAAGAGACTCAGACTCCCCCAACATACTAACCCCACAAAAGCAGGGTTAGCAGTGGTTGAAGACAAGTACACCCTCAAAGTACCCTTAGTACACATCACTATCGTGCCCCCCCCCCCTCCCACACACACACATGTGGGAAATTAAATTGGGATGAAGTGTCTTGCTCAAGGACACAATATGGTTGCCACAGGCGGGATTCGAACAAAGGACTTCTTGGATTGCAACAATCATCTCTACCTTCTGAGCCACCGTGCTCCCAGAATATGCAGTAATAGAACTCTTTACATGTACTTGTGTGATTATAAATGAATAATATTAACGTGGATACGGCTCCGCTAATCAGCTTATAATGGTCAGTTTACTTGCTACTTCTAAGTGATGAGATAGGAAAACAACATTTTGTGTGGAAAACCAAAATGTTTTGTGGTCATTTCTGGCAACTAAATTGTCCGTAATTTTCTTGCATATTGGCTCCTTCCTGACTCAGGGGTGGATTGGGGCACAGTCCTTCATGAAACCCTGGCCCGTACGCCCATAATTCATATGTACTAATTTTTTCCAAAGCAGAAAGGACATCGCTTGTTTTGCTTTCTATGAAAATATTCTGTAATTATTGAAGAGCAAATTTTGTGTTAAATGTTTTGGTGTCCTGCTGTATCTCAAATATCTGTTTTGGCTGCATAAAAACTAGTAGCATCACAAAAACTTTGATTTCCACTAAATTTTCTGTTTTCAAAACTGATCGATAGTTTTGTGTACAATACAGTTTGCCTTTTCACATTAAAAAGCTGGGAAAGCCCATAATTTGTCCAACAAATTACAATTCTCTATTTTTTTTTTTTTTATTCCTCCCTAAATTTTGTCTGTTGAACTGCTCGAAAACAAGCTGTATGATTTTGACCAAATTTGGCACACTTATGTAATGTCATAAAATCTAGTGAAATGAGGTATCGTCATATCTGTGAAAACGCGTGTTTTCAAAATATTCTGCCAAAACTTTCAAAATTTCTCCATTTTTCGAATGTCTCAAAATTGTTTACAGTTATTTAGCTCAAATTTTCCACACATTTAGAGCATAATATGATACACCACAATCACCACTCAGATCTTTCAACTTTAACCCCCTCTGGCCAAAAATGACATGAATATAGAATTTTTCTTAAAAATTCACCAAATGGGCAAATTTCTCCAATAACAAGGTTGTTGTAACAATTATTTTGGTTTGGATAGATGCAACAATGACTGCAGAAGAAAGTTACTGTTTACCTTTTAATCTCAGATTTAACCCTCAAGCACAATGAGGGTGAGAATAAGAGTACCGTTTGAAAATGCCAAAATTAGCCAACTTTGGTTGCTTTTTCCATCATTTTGGAAAAGGGTCAATTTCAAACACTTTTCGTGTACGTATTCACAATTGACTACTGAGCATATTTGCTGCTGTTGTAAGTTTGGTTGTAACGTTTAACCCTATCCCATTCTGGTTGCATAAAAGTAGGTACTGTCCAAAAAAACTCCAATTTTTTCAGAATTTGGTAAGTTTAGGTGACGATTTACTCCATTTTTAATTGCTTGAGCTCTGAATGTTTTCTATAGCTGCTTGCAGCAGTCAAAGTATGACAAATTTTGTTCTATATGTTATTATTAAAAGTTTAACCCTTGGCAGATTTGAGACTTCCCATAAGGGTACTGTGGGAATATTTGTTATTTTCGCCAACTTCAAGAGCAAATTTTTCTAATTGCAAGGTAGTTGTAATAATTATTTTGGTATGGCTAGATGCAACAATGATTGTGGAAGAAAGTTACTGTTTACTTCTTAACCTCAGATTTAACCCCCAAGCACAATGAGGGCAAGAATAAGAGTACCATTTGAAAATGCCCAAATTAGCCATTTTTGGTTGCCTTTTCTATCATTTTGGAAAGGGTTAATTCCAAACACTTTTCATGTACGTATTCACAATTGACTATCAAGCATATTTGCTGTTAGTTTGGTTGTAAAGTTTAACCCTATCCCATTCTGGTTGCTTAAAAGTAGGTACCGTCCAAAAAATTTCCAATTTTTTCAGAATTTGGTAAATGTAGGTGGCGATTTACTCCAGTTTTAATTGTTTGAGTTCTGAATGTTTTCTATAGCTGCTTACAGCAGTCAAAGTATGACAAATTTTGTTCTATATGTTATTATTAAAAGTTTAACCCTTGGCAGATTTGAGACTTCCCATAAGGGTACTGTCAGAATAAGTGTTATTTTCGCCAATGTTTACATGCACTTTCTCAGCACTGGAGCCATATTGTCTCAAAACCTTTTCCATGAGAGGATTGGGCCTTTATCCAAGAACAGTTTTGCTGTTATATATTTTATTCAGAGTTTTAACCCTCACCCAGTTTTTGGGCCTTGAATTTGAGTGTCCTAAAATTCTTCATAAAATTGTTAATTTGGAGCTCACTTTTCTTCCATTTTCGAAAGGAATATCGAAAAATGATTTACATGTTCGTATTTACAATTTCCTACCGAGCATATTTGCTGTTGTAAATTTGGTTGTAAAGTTTAATCCCATGCTCGTTCTGTTTGCATAAAGATAGGTGCAGTCCAAAAAAACTCTCGTTTTCAGAATTTGGTAAGCTTAAGTGACGATTTGCTCCATTCCTAATTGATTGAGCGCTGAACGTTTTCTATGGCTGTATGCAGCTGTCATAGTATGACAATTTTTATTTTATATGTCATTATTAAAAGTTTAACCGTTGTCAGATTCGAGACTGCCCATATGGGTATGGTCGGAATAATTTTAATTTTCATAAAATCACTGAATATTGATAAGTGTGCAGTAGTAGTTTGGTATAGAATATCCGAAAATGCTTTCGAAATTCGGATTCACAGTTCAATTCCAAGAATATTTTCTGTTATAAGGTTGTTGTAAAGTTTAACGCAATCCCTGTCTCAGATGCATAATGGAAGATGCCGTCGAAAAAAAATCATTTTTTCAGAATTTCGTAGGTTTAAGTGACAATTTACTCCATTCCTAATTCATTGAGCGCTGAATGTTTTCTATGCCTGCATGCAGCAAGCATAGCATGACAAATTCTGTTTTATACGTCATTATCAAAAGTTTAATCCTTGGCATATTTAGGAGTTCCCATGTGGGTATAGTCGGAATAATTGTTATTTTCGTAAAATCAATCCCTGAATATATTGGTAACTGTGCAGTGGCCTTTCAGCGGTGCTACATGAAACCACAAATAGTTATGGTTAAAAAGTTCATCAAATAGACAAATATAATACCTAACTCAGCCGGTGACAGGTAAATAATGAATGGAAAAGTCATTGAGTTGAGAATAAAGTAGGGACGAATCGTGCCCTTGGTTTCAACCTGATCCACGGTATTTCCACGCGGTCTCGGCACTTGACAAAGATATTAAACTGTCGGGCAGGGACAGTAGGAAACATTCTGAGAATTTCAAGTTGCTGCCTTGCATGATCGGGACATAATTGGAATATATCCGACATTGTATATGTCAGATATATTCCAATTATGTCCCGATCACTTCACCCCGACTGTCCGCATGGGGGCACCATGACGCCGTGTACTAAGGTATACTGCACGTCGATGGTGCGCATGTCTTCAACCAATCTAACCCTGCCTGTGCTACAGTGCGGAGGCACTATGTTGGGGAGCTGGCAGCTTCTCGTCATTGCTCGGTGGTTATCTCTGGGTACTCCGGCTTCCTCCACCCATACAACTGTCACCGACATAATATGACCTTGGCTGTTAATGTGTTGTTAAAACCTAATAAATAAATACAGTACCAGTTTTGCTCGTACAAATATTAGTACCGTCAGACAAAATTCATTTTCTGATTAATTTCGTACTTTTCTGTACTCACCTTCCCTGAATAAGATTGGTATACCTTTTCAATCTCAGATTTAACCCTCAAGCACAATGAGAGTGAGAATAAGTGTACCATTTGGAAATACCCAAATTATCCAACTTTGGTTACTCTCTACTATCATTTTGGAATGGTTTACTTTGAGACACTTTGCTTTGCTATATGCAGAGATGTTTAATCAATAAATCCGGCTTTAGTTTTGTTCTGGAACTTAATGAAACATGTGCTTTGGCCACTTAAAAATAGTACTGTCTGCAAAAAATGACTTTGAGTGAATACTCACTTGTCCAAAAACAAAAAGGAAAAAGCTCTTTGAGCTTTCCATAACTGCTTTCAAAAATCAATGGGGAACAAATTTTGTGTTATATGTTTTGGTGCTCTGTGTTATCCAACACCAGTTTGGCCGTACAAATATGAATACCGCCAGGAAAGAAAGCACATTTTCTCAGTGGTAGGCTGTTTGACTTCTATGACAGAGGTCCCGAGTTTGATCCCTATCTGGGACGACCCATGTAATGTCCTTGGGCAAGGCACTTTATCCCGGTTGCCAACATGGGGGCATGATGATGCCATGTACTAAGGCGTACTGCATGTCAATGGTGCACATGTCTTCAACCGATGGTACCCTGCTTCAGCGGAGCTTGAACATAATTAGAATGTTGAGCTGACAGTTGTTCATCAATGCTCGGTGGTTCTCTCTGGGTGCTCCGACTTCTCCCACCCGTAAAACTGTCACGGTCACGATTAGCCATTGTGGATAAGTATGTGACCGTAAACACCAATAAATAAATACCATCAGGGAAACCCTCTGTGAAATCCTGTCAATAAATAGCAAAGTAGTAATGTAATGCAAGAAATATTAACAAGCTGTTCAACATCCCTTTAATGAACTCATTTTGACTTGAACTGTACCCATCACTGTGTATACTAGCTCTCTAGATGGTTTGAACTATATCAAATAAACAACTAATTTGTGTGTGACAGTAACTCATATTACATGTATTTCATTGTATCTGAAACAGATATGTTGGAAAAATTGTGAAATCATGGAGTAGGAAGCTTACCCTTGTTTGTTGACAAATCCCAAACATTCACAAACAGACAAAATGATAGAGAATAAATTAATTATTGATATTTAAGGCCACTTTCAGCATCTACAGCTAGATCATGACCATTATACAGGTATTTATTCAAGTCCAGGTATTCATTGCATAGGCATACAGGGCTATTTTTCAAGAGGGGGAGGGGGGGGGGGGGAGGGATGAACCCTTTTAGCCCCAAAAAGTTGAATCTCAGGAGGAAATGCCAAATGTGGGTATGTGAGGGAGGGGGGGGGGGGGGGGGGGGGGGGGGAGTCTCTCTGCCAGTGAGTACCTGGAGAGAACCACTGGCAAACAACTCAGACTCCCCAACATACTAACTCCACAAAAGCAGGGTTAGCATTGGTTGAAGACAAGTTCACCCTCAAAGTACCCTTAGTACACATTGCCATCATGTCCCCCCCAATGTGAGAAATTAAATTGGGTTGAAGTGTCTTGCTCAAGGACACAATGTGGTTGCCACAGGCGGGATTCGAACCGAGGACTTCTTGGATTGCAACAATCATCTCTACCTTCTCCCGTAATTAACAGTAATAGAGCTCTTTATGTGTACTTGTGGGATTATAAATGAATAATATTAACGTGGATACGGTTCCACTGAATCAACGTGTACAGTATAATGGTTAGTTTACTTGCTACTTCTAAGTGATGAGATAGGAAAACAACATCTTGTGTGGAAAACCAAAATGTTTTGTGGTCATTTCTGGCAACTAAATTGTCCGAAATTTTCTGGCATATTGGCCGAAAAATTGGCTCCTTCCTGACTCAGGGGTGGGTTGGGGCACAGTCCTTCATGAAATCCCAGCCCGTACGCCCATAATTCATATGTACTAATTTTTTCCAAAGCACAAAGGACATCGCTTGTTTTGCTTTCTATGAAAATATTCTGTAATTATTGAAGAGAAATTTTGTGTCCTGCTGTATCTCAAATATCTGTTTTGGCTGCATAAAAACTAGTAGCATCACAAAAACTTTGATTTCCACTAAATTTTCTGTTTTCAAAACTGATCGATAGTTTTGTATACAATACAGTTTGCCTTTTCACATTAAAAAGTTGGGTAAGCCCGTAATTTGTCCAACAAATTACAATTCTCCAGTCTGTATATGCTTTTCTTAGGAGGGGCGTATGCAGCTTATTCAAGTCAAGTCCCTGGTTTGATATTTAGACTACCATGTCAAGTGAGCACCCTCAGGCCCCCTGGGGCCTCTTGTTTTTAGCTCACCTGACTGAAAGTCAGGGTGAGCTTTTCTTATCACTCTTCGTCCGTCATCTGTCGTACTGCATGAAGGTGGTGTTTGAGCCTCTTT
The DNA here is from genome assembly GCA_031216915.1 of Pictodentalium vernedei. Classification (NCBI taxonomy): domain Eukaryota; kingdom Metazoa; phylum Mollusca; class Scaphopoda; order Dentaliida; family Dentaliidae; genus Pictodentalium; species Pictodentalium vernedei. Next base: position 194,529,948 of record CM062295.1, read on the forward strand.
CTCCTAAACCACTGGCCACATTTTAATTAAATTTCATGTAAGTAGTGGTTATATAGGGGCATTTGGGTTTTTCTTCAAATTGGATTTCTGCTCATATTGTGGAGTGGGGTGGGGCCAAAATTCACAAAATTTTAAAAAATCTTCTTCTCATGAACCAGCCATGGCAGAGACTTGATATTTGGTATGCAGTTTCCATTTGAGCTATAGACTCAAGTTTATTCAAGAGAATTTGTTCAAGAGAAGTTTGACGGGCAATATTTACCTTTGTTTTGAAAGGGGCAAGAATTTTTGCCCCGCCCAAAATTTCTATTTTCTGAACCCAGAGGCCGATTTGAATCAGATTTAATATGAGGTATTATTGGGTTATAAGTACTTGATTTATGCCCAAAATTTTTTTTCTGCAGCCCTGCTGGAACCGCAGGAGCTAAAAATATAAAAAAAATTAAAACGCCCATATCTCCAAAACTGCACGGCACCGTGAATTTTTATTTGGTGTGAAGCTTCCTTAGGACCAGCGGAAAGAATTGGTAAAAAAAAATTGCCATCGGTTTTATTATAGGGTACAGTTTCTGGACTTTGAAAAAGTGCTGGCACTTTTTAACACTTTTTTTTTTTTAGGCAATGGGAAAAACATTAAAAAATCTTCTCCAGATCCAGCAGGCAGAATCTTTTGATATTTGGTATGCAACATTGTAGGGTGGATCTGATTCAAGTTTGTTCAAGGTGGCTCCCTGGGTTCATATTTGGGCCCAGTATAGGAGCCCGATTTCGAACTTAATGCATTTCAGGCAAATTTCTTAAAAAATTTTCTTCTCCAGATCCAGCAGGCAGAATCTTTTGATATTTGGTATGCAACATTGTGGGGTGGATTTGATTCAAGTTTGTTCAAATCGGCCCCCTGGATTCATATTTGGGCTCCATATAGAAGCTCAAATGGGAACTTGGTGCATTTCAGGCAAATTTCTATAAAAATCTTCTTCTCCAGATCTAGCAGGCAGAATCTTTTGATATTTGGTATGCAACATTGTGGGGTGGATTTGATTCAAGTTTGTTCAAATCGGCCCCCTGGATTCATATTTGGGCTCCATATAGAAGCCCGAATTCGAACTTGGTGCATTTCAGGCAAATTTCTATAAAAATTTTCTTCTCCAGATCCAGCAGACAGAATCTTTTGATATTTGGTATGCAACATTGTGGGGTGGATTTGATTCAAGTTTGTTCAAATCGGCCCCCTGGATTCATATTTGGGCTCCATATAGAAGCTCAAATGGGAACTTGGTGCATTTCAGGCAAATTTCTATAAAAATCTTCTTCTCCAGATCCAGCAGGCAGAAAGAATCTTTTGATATTTGGTATGCAACATTGTGGGGTGGATCTGATTCAAGTTTGTTCAAATCGGCCCCCTGGGTTTATATTTGGGCTCACCAGTATATGAGCCCAAATTTGAACTTAGTGCATTTCAGGCAAATTTCTTTGAAAATCTTCTTTTCAAGAACCAGCAGGCCGAATCTTTTGATATTGGGTATGCACCATGCTTAGGGGGGTGAGATTCAGTTTTGTTAAAGCCAAGTCTCTGGGTTCATATTTGGGCTCACTGTGGGCGCCCGAATTATAACTTAGTTCAAAATGAGGAGTTTTCTAAAAAATCTTCTTCTTCAGATCCAGCAGTCGGAATGTTTTGATATTTGGTATGCAACATCCTTAGGGGGGTGAGATTCAAGTTTGTTAAAGCCAAGTCCCTGGGTTCATATATGGGCTCCCTGGGGTATCCCGAATTATAACTTAGTTCAGTATGAGGAATATTCATTAAAAATCTTTTTTTTTAGATCCACTGGTCAGAATCTTTGGATATTTGGTATAAGCTTTTCTTAGGAGGAGCAGATGCAACTTGTTGAAATCAATTCTCTGGGTTGATATTTAGGCTACCATGCCAGGTGAGCGCCCTCAGGCCCCCTGGGGCCTGTTGTTTAATTATGCATTTTTGTTGTCTAGAGGAAGTTTCCTTTAAATGTTGGACCAGTCAGCTGAACCAAAATGGCTGCCAATAGCCAATTCATTATGGCTTCCACGGTGGCCATTTTGAATTTGGTTTCTGCCCAAAAACTGATGAATACTGATTTAAATAAATTTTATTTTTTTTGTGATACATTGTTGGTGTCCAGAAGAAGCTTCTTTTTGATTTTGGTTGTGCCCCCAATAGACTTACCTACCTTTTATGACACTGTCGGGGGCATATGCCACACTTCTTGTTGCTTTTATTGCATTTTTATTCAGTATTTCTTTTTTTTCAGATGACCTAGAACCAGAGCAAAAGAGACAGTTGGATGAGGTAAGTACTATTTTTAGCTCAACTTGACAACGTTGAGTATGAGCTATTGAGATGGGTTGTGATCTGTCCTCCATCCATCAGTCTGTCCTTCCATCCATACGTACGTACGTATGTATGTCCATCCGTACATAAGTCTGTCCACAATTCCTTTAGCACACCCAACAAGACCCAGCTCTTAGCCGAGCAGTTCCAAATTTCATATGTGTTTTTCGGGCAATGTCTAGATGGGAATTATTGATTTTTTTTGTTGAAAAACATGGCCGCCAGTGGCCATCTTGGATTTGGATATAAATTGTCCAACAATTCCTTTAACACTGTCTAGATGGGAGCTCTCGATTTTTTCCGAATTTCATTAAAAAACATGGCCGCCAGGAGCCATTTTTGTTTGGCATGTAAATTGTCAACAATTCCATTAGCACACCCTACAAGCTTCATCTCTCACCAAATCTTTTTCAGATTTCACATGTAGCTTTGTTGTGATGTGTAGATGAGAGCTACCCGAATATTTCTGAATTTTGTTGCAAAACATGACTGCCAGCAGCCATCTTAGATTTGGATATAAATTGTCCAACAATTCCTTTAGCACACCCTACAGGCAGTGGCTCTTACCCGATCAGTCCCAAATTTCATACATGGCTTTGTGGCAATGTCTAGATGGGAGCTATCAATTTTTTTCGAATTTTGTTGAAAAACATGACAAACAGTGACCATCTTGGAGTTGGATATAAATTGTCCATCAATTCCATTAGCATACCCTACTCTTTGCAGCTCTCACCCCATCAGTCTCAAGTTTCATATGTAGTTTTGGGGCAATCTCTGGATGGGAGCTATTGAATTTTTCCTAATTTTGTTGAAAAACATGGCCACCAGTGGCCATCTTCAATTTGAAATATAAATTGTCAAAAATTCCATTTGCACACCCTACAGGCTGCATCTCTCACCCAATTATTTTCAAATTTCGTATGTAGCTAGGGACCCGTGAATTGCCGACTGATCAAATTGAATATCAAATTGAATTGGTGTAAACGAATCAAATTTCTAAAACAAATTTCAAAGAGAACTTCGAATCGAATCACAGATAATGAATACGTCGTCAAAAGAAAAGTTGTTTCTTCTCAACCTACTCACAATTGTTTACAATTGGCTGTAACGTAAGTGCAAGCCTTACTTCGGAACTAACTCAAGCTAATAACTTTTCCAAACGAGTTGGAAAAGTGGAAGTGTGCAAAAGCACAAAAAAAAAAAGATCGAAAAGGAGTTGAGCGAGACCGGCGCTCGACATTACAGGTGCTCTCTCTGCACACCTCTTGTATTTACCGAGCTCATGTGCAACAACCGTGACTTCAATTCCTTTTTTTTTCCGCCATTGTGCATGGTCAGAATTTTTGTGACTCATGCTGCTCAGTTCGTTTCTTCGAGAACAACTTGAATAACTCACTACGATTATTGTTATATGTGCATTCTAGTATTGTGTCCTTTACTCAAGCTCAAAATTGTTGTGTTTTTCTTTATATTTATGCTCATTTTAGCTTGTGTTATCTTTGCTTATCTTGCCTTTTCCGTGCGCGAAAACGTGACCTGCGTTGATCGATTTTCCACCGGTGGGAAGCTTCAATCTTTGGATTATTTTTAGGGATTTTCCCACAAGAAATTATTCTGTCACCTTTTTGGACAAAAACACTCCCTTGTCCTTCTTGTATGCAGGTGAAACATATGTCGATAATGTTCACAGTACTTGTGTCACTTGGAACAATTGTTCTCAGGCCCATCCCTGTGGTGTTTGTGGGGTTTGGTCTTCCAAGTTCTGGGCTTCCATTAACAAGGTGGTTCTAACCAGAGCTAGAACCCATCATTCTCGCGGCAAAGCTTGCCGTGCCTCATTGGATATTTTTGAGAGTGCATGTGGTGACTCTGACACGCAGGATGTTGGGCATCCTTTTTCGGCAGCAAGTTCCTCCGCAACTGTTGGTGGTGCTGGGACGCCTGAAGTGGGGACTGTGGTCTCCTTTCCTTTGACTGTTTTCATTGAGAGTTTTTCTGAGGTCAGCTCGGTCACTCTCTCTGATTTGCCACCTGCATCATCTGCTGTTGGTGAGGAAATTGTTCATGCTGCTCCTATCTTGCATGATAGTGCTTCTGCCATCTCTTCCGGGGATGGTATACAGTCTTGGGGATCCGAGGCTGTATCTGGTGGCATGTCACAGGGCTCACAGCCTTCCCTTGCTTCTCAGCGAAGCTGTACGGATTTGCTGGCTGCCCCGTCTCATCTGCCTAGTTTAGCTCCTGGCCGGATGGGATGCTTGGTCGCTTCGGCAGTGATTCCTCGTTCCTCGAGCAAATCGTTTGTTGTTCCGCCTTCCCTTGCTGGTGAGCCGACTAGCAGGATGGGGCTGGGACATTAGCAACCAGGGCCTTCTGTTCGGCAAAGGCCAGTGACGGCTCCTGTTAGCTGTCACTCTTGGGACCTTCCTCCGGTGATTTCTCACTGTGTCCCAAGTCTGGCTGTCCATCAATGCTTGTTGTCGGCCTCAGAGGATGGGCAGTTGGGGCCTTCTGTTTCTGGGACAATCCTCTTGTGTCTTCTCATCGTGTCCCAGGTCCAGCCACCGCTCGATGTACGCTGTTGGTCTCTCTAGAGGATTTGCAGGCAGGGCCTTCTGTTTTGCAGAGGTCAGTGAATGCCCCTGGGCTTCACTCTTGGGACTGTCCTCCGGTGTCTTCTCACCATCTCTGCTGATCGACGTTTGTCGTCGGTCCCTTCTGAGGATTTGGGTTCTTCTTCTAGAAGGGTCCATTGGGAAGACAGTCCATCGGGTGTGGCTCCTCCGACGGATTCTCATGGTGAGCTGAGGCAGGCTGTTCTGGCACTCACCCAGTTGCTTTCTAGCAACCCTCAAGTTGGCTTTCCTGTGCTTCCTGAGGCTCAACCTCCTTTGGTCAGTCGCAGAGATTCCTCGCCTGGCCCTTTGGATGCTGTTCAGCATTCTCAGCTTTCCGCTGGTCAGCCCGAATTGGGCTACATTTCTTCTGCCACAGAGGATGACGTTTACTTGAAGCTGATGGGACCCCCCTGGTCAGTCTTGGGGCAGGCTTTAGATTTTGTTTTTGGCTTATTGCCAGACATTCAGCCTTCCGACCAGCCATCAGTGACCGTCCGGCAGCGATCCTCTGTGGAGCGCCGCAACCCTGTCGAGCCTTCTAGCTCTGGGGTTTCCACCATCTGCACTCTGCTCAAGTTGTTGAGTCCTTCCAGGGCCTGGATGCCAAAATGCATTCCAATGCCCTGAAGGGTTCTTTCTTTTCACTATCTGATGCATTTCTGCCTCCATCGCGGTTTCATGTCTACGAATCCATCTGTTCACCAGTCTTCCAAGGGTTGACTACTGTGGACGAGGATTCTTCTTCCCTCGGGTCAACTAAGCGTAAGTCGGCAGTTCTCCTGATGTCAGTAGTTGAATCCATGGTGGGCCTGTCCCGCGAGATGCTAGGCATGTTGTCTCTCGCAGACCACGTCATCGCTGCCTATTTTCCACCAGTTTGATGATGCTCAGGCACCTTTGCGTGTTTTGTCTCAGGCTCTTATGAACCTGACATATGCTCACAGCTGCAACACGGCTAATTTGGAACTTGCACGCCGGGATGCAGTGTTGGATGCATGCTGTTCTGAGGTTTGCCTCTTTGATTGGACTACAGCTGTTCCATGGTTCCGTGGAATCTGTCCGTGGTGAGGTTCATCATCATTCGAAGGACCAGCTTATGTTACGGCAGCTGGACCAACCTGCTGCTGCGGGTGGTGGTCATTCCAGGCCTGCCAAGTGCCCAGCTGCATCGGCCATGCCTTCGGCTCCATCTGCTCATTCTGCTCAGAAGAAATGCTCACGCGGCCAAGCTCGCTGGCAGCCTCAGAGAGGAAAATCTCAGTAGGACTTGCTTTCCGAGGGGGTGGTTTGAAGGTCCTCACCTCGATTCGCCTCCAGTCGGGGGAAGGCTGTTGCTGTTTTTCGACCATTGGACAGAAATAACATTGGACTCTTGGGTCCTCGACATCATCCAATCAGGTCTGCGACTGTCCTTCCGTCGGCACCCCTGTTTATCTTGGGTTCCCCTCCCAACTCAGGTCCCTTCCGATCCTCAGCGTCGGGACCTTCTGGTGCAGAAGATTGACAATCTTCTCTCCAAAGGGGCGATCGAGGTGGTCAGGAACACCCTTTCTCCAGGATTCTACTCGAGACTTTTATTGGTACCGAAGAAAAATGGCCAGTTTCGTACTGTCATCAATCGGAGTATCCTGAACAAGTCCATCATAGCACCTTGTTTTAGCATGGAGACTTTCAGGTCGGTTCGACGGTCGATTCATCATGCCTATTTCCATGTACTCATTCACCTGGCGTCACGGAAATACCTTCGGTTTCGTTTCGGGATTGTGTCTTTCAATTCAAAGCTCTCCTGTTCGGTTTGAACCTGGCTCCATGGGCCTTCACCCGACTGATGTCACATGTGCTCGCTTTTCACCGTACTCAGTCGGCTGTGACTTCGGCGGCCTACCTGGACGACATCCTCCAATGGCACCACAATGCTGCAGTCCTGGAGTCCAATGTCCGATGGTTGCTTGGTCTACTGGCATCGCTGGGTTTCAGAGTCAATTGCGAGAAGTCGGATTTCCTTCCTTCTCAGCAATTTTGTCATTTGGGAATGGATTTCGACACTTTTCACGATGTGGTGTCGGTTCCCAATGTTCAGGCGGTGATCCTTTTCACCTTGACTCGGAATCTGCTCTGATCCTCCTCGGTCTTGACCAGGACTTTCCTTCGGATGCTGGCCCTTTGCGTTTCAGTGACAGATCTCATTCTGCTGGGTTGCTTGTTTGTCCGACTTCCCCAACACTTCCTGTTGGATCATTGGCATCTGAATGTGGATCCTCTGGACCTGGAACTTCCTATTCCTCGGTCCTTGCTTTGTCACCTCCACCCTTGGTCCGATGTTCCCTGGTTGTCTCAGGGTGTCCCGTTGGATCTTCTTTCGGCCGATCACATACTTACTGTGGATTCCATTGATCGGGGCTGGGGGTGCGATGTTGGATCCTCTCGGTCTGTCTACCCACAGCGAGTGGGACAGCGAGCCGATGGCCCTTCATATCAACCAGAAGGAGCTCTTTGCTCTTTTGTTGAGTTTTCAGCAATGGATCTCTCACCTGTCAAATCACACAGTCCTGCTTCTTTCGGACAATTCGATAGTGGTGGACTACATCCGGAATCAAGGTGGCACGCATTCAATTCCTATGTATTGGATATCTCGGGATCTTCTGCTGTCAGCACGGGATGTAAACGCTCAAGTGGCCATTCGGCACATTCCCGGACGTCTCAATGCCCTAGCACATGCAGACTCCCTGTCCCAACGGGACAGTGTCCTTCCCACCGAATGGGTGCTGCATCGGTCGGTGTTAGATGATTTGTGAACGGTGGGGTCATCCTCTTGTTGACCTTTTCGCCACTTGCTTGAATCATCAGGTAGAGACCTTTGTCTCCCCTTGTCCGGATCCACTAGCCTTTGCGTTAGACGCTCTGTCTCGGGACTGGACAGGTTGGATCGGCTATGCCTTCCCTCCTGCACCGATTCTTCCTCAGGTGTTGGCGAAGATTCGTGCTTGCAGTTGCAGGGTCATTCTGATCGCACCCCTGTCACAGATGGTGTGGATCAATCAGCTGTGGCCTTTGTTTGCAGATCGGCCAATTCATCTACCTCTACGCCGCGATCTTCTTTCTCAGTGTCAGCCCAGGAAGTACCACAACAATCTGGCGAGAATGTCCCTTCACGCCTGTCTTTTATCAGGTCCTGTCTCCGCCATAGAGGATTTTCAAGAAGAACAGTGGAGTGCATTTCTGCATTACGGCGACATTCCACTGGCATGACTTATGTTGCGAAGTGGAAAGTTTTCTGCCGCTGGTGTACAGCCCAACATGTGGATTTCCGAAATCCGTCAATCGCTCAAATTGCGGATTTTCTGGTATAATTTTTTGACTCGAAGGACCTCCAGCCTGTTACTATTAAGGGCTATCGGTCTATGCTGTCAGATACTTTCTTTTATGTGGGAAAGCGGTGCGTCGGTCATAATCTCTTTCTCTCCAAACTGATTCGGCACTTTTCTCTGAAGAGGCCTCGAGTTTTGCATCTTACACTCAAATGGAACTTGGCATGGGTGTTACATTGTTTGGAGGTGGCGTCATTCGTGCCTTTATCTGAGACCGATATGCGTTTTCTCACATATAAGACTGCTTTCCTTCTAGCGTTTGCTTCTGCCAGATGTGTCAGTGAGCTTCATGCCCTTTCTGTTGATTCAACCTTCTTCAGAAATGAGGCTAGCAGTGTAACCTTCACTACTGATTGCTCTTTTCTGGCCAAGAATTAACTTCCTGATTCGGTACCTCCTCCCATCTGCATTCAGGCTCTCCCTGCTGTCGATGGCCGGGAGGCCTCTTCTTTGTCCTGTTTGTGTGATCAAGACTTATATTAATCGCATGCAGTTCATTCTGAGGGGTCTGAAGAGATTTTTTCTGTCTCTCATTCCTGGGAGGTGGTCTATCTCTTCCCATTCTATTTCCAGATCGATATGTCTCTCAATCAAGCTGGCTTATTCCAGTTTGTCTGCTTTGGATCTTGTTTCGAACCAATTTAATGCTCATGAGGTTCGTGCCATTTCTACTTCCTGGGCGTTCTTCAATTCTGTTTCGCTCAGGGGCGTTATGAATGCGGCTTACTGGAGGAATGCTTCTACTTTTTCCTCCTTTTGTCTCCGCCACCTACAGCAGCAATCTGAGGACCTTTTTTCTTTAAGCCCTCTCGTTGTTGCTCAGGCTGTTGTGCACCCTCGTTAAATATGTATTTTCAGGTTTGTTTGTCGCTCAGCCTTGTTCTTTTCAGGTGCTTCATTCTTCTTTTACAGGTTTCGCTGTCATTCTCTTACCTCCTTGCATTTCTTTCTGCTGCACTTGTTGGTATTGGTTATGTGATTCACTTCCTCCTTTTGTTTTATTCAACCAATTGTAAACAATTGTGAGTAGGTTGAGAAGAAATTAAAATTTTTTATTAAATTTTGTATCTTAACATACCTACCACAATTGTTTACGGAGGCCCACCCCCCTAGCCTAGGGAATATCTTTTGATATTGTTGCCTCCCTGCTAAATCACAAATTTCTCGTTGGCGGAAATTTGGAATTGACATCACGTTTTTGCGCATGCGCTCGGTAAATGCAAGAGGTGAGCAGAGAGAGTACCTGTAATGTTGAGCGCCAGTCTCGCTCGACCCCTTTTCGATCTTTTTTTTTCATGCTTTTGCACTCTTCCACTTTTCCAACTCGTTTGGAAAAGTTATTAGCTTTAGTTAGTTCCGAAGTAGTGCTTGCACTTAACGTTACAGCTAATTATACCCCCGCTTTGAAGAAGTGGGGGCTATATAGGAATCGCCCTGTACGTCCGTCCGTACGTCTTTCCGTCCGAACAAATTCTTGTGTGGGCAACTCCTCCTACATTAAAGAACCGATTTTGAAGAAACCTTTCAAACATCATCACTACTAAGTGAACATGCGCATATTCCAAAATTTTTGATCTACAACAATTTTAACCAGGTTATCTCTCTTGAACTTTGATTTAATATGGGTTTCTACATGAAATTCTTGTGTGCGCAACTCCTCCTACATTTATCAATCAATTTCCTTATGGCCTTCGCCTACATGATCAGAAGTGCATTCCTCTAAAAACCCAAAGCGGGGGTATTAATCACCTTCAGTGATAGTTCTAGTTGTAAACAATTGTGGTAGGTATGTTAAGAAACACAATTTACTAAAACATTTTAATTTTTTTTAAATAACACCTCCCATTATTAAAAGACACAGTTATGTAGAGGGCATTTTTTGCCTCTGTACTTCCCACACTGAGATATAAACCAATATACTAGCTATTGATTGAAACTATTCAAATTGTTGACTTCGTAGCTTCGAAACTGCAGTAATAAACATATTCAAACAAACCTGGCTGATAAGGCTGACACCTCACTTTTATCACATGTTTTCTTGAAAAAAAACTTTTTGTTTCAAATCGCATCGACTCCATTCAGTCATGAAGTCATTTCTTTTTAATAATAATGCAGAATGACTAAAAGGAAATGATAACTCAAAGCCGAATGGAGTCGATCCGCTTGTAATTCAAAGGCTGTTCTACTTCTATTTATATAATAATCAGGGGTATTCTTTTAGAAAACCGTTGCTTTTTGACAATATTTCCAGTAACTGTGATCAAACAGAACAATACTCAATATAAAATAATATGATCATGCTGAGGACCAATTCATTTATTGAAGTTGAACAGCTGAATAACTTCTCAAAGTACGAAACTTAAAATTTTTATAAATGGTCACTGGTCATGATGCACAATAAGTTGAAATGAACAGTAGTAGCAGTAACAGTGTTTGTAATGATGTGGCTACAATAGTTGTACAGTTGTAACTACATTGCAACAAACACTGTTACTGCTACAAGCCAGTTACGTTTCTACTCAGAACGATACTCAATATAAAATAATGTAATCAATTACAATCTGTAAACATTCACGGTTATGGCCGAAGTATATTCAAAAATATTAGAATTTCCGATTTTGAATCGAATCAAATCGAATATTGACTTTCAAATCGAATTTCGAATCAAATTTTGAATCGAGTTTCGAATTTTTGCAGGAGCCTGTATGTAGCTTTGATGTGATGTCTAGATGGGAGCTATTGAATTTTTCTGAATTTTGTTGAAAAACATGGCTGCCAGCAGCCATCTTGGATTTGGATATAAATTGTCTAACAATTCCATTAGCACACCCTACAGGCTGCAGCTCTCTCCAGATCAGTTCTAAATTTGATATGTGGCTTTGGGGCAATGTCTAGATGGGAGCTATCAAATGTTTCCAAATTTCGTTAAAAAACCTGGCCGCCAGGGGCCATCACAGATTTGGCATATAAATTGTCAACAATTCCATTAGCACACCCTACTGGCCACATCTCTCACCCGATCTTTTTCAAATTTCATATGTAGCTTTGGTGTGATATCTAAATGGGAGCTATGAAATATTTCTGAATTTTGTTTAAAAACATGGCTGCTAACAGCCATCTTGGATTTGGATATAAATTGTCAACAATTCCATTAGCACACTCCACAGGCCGTATCTCTCACCTGATCTTTTTCGAATATCATATACAGCTTTGGTGTGATGTCTAGATGGGAGCTATCAAATGTTTCTGAATTTTGTTGAAAAATATGGCCGCTAGCAGCCATCTTGGATTTGGCATATGAATTGTCAACAATTCCATTAGCACACCCTGCAGGCCACATCTCTCACCCAATCTTTTTCAAATTTCATACGTAGCTTTGGTGTGATGTTTAGATAGGAGCTATCAAATTTTTCTGAATTTCTTTGAAAAATGTGGCCGCCAACAGCCATCTTGGATTTGGTATATAAATTGTCAACAATTCCTTTAGCACACCTTACAGGCTGCATCTCTCACCCAATCTTTTTCAAATTTCCTATGTACCATTGGTGTGATGTCTAGATGGAAGGAAGCTATCAAATTTTTCAGAATTTCATTGAAAAAGATGGCCAGAAGTGGCTATCTAGGATTTGGCATATAAATTGTCAAACATTTCTCTAGCTCACCCTACAGGCCACACATCTTATGCAATCTTTTTCAGATTTCAATTGTAGCTTTGGTGTGATGTCTAGATAGGAGCTATTGAATTTTTCTGAATTTTGTTGAAACATATGGCCGCCAGCAGCCACCTTGGATTTGGCCTATAAATTGTCAACAATTCCATTAGCACACCCTACAGGCTGCATCTCTCACCCAATCTTTTTCAGATTTCATATGTAGCTTTGGTGTGATGTCTAAATGGGAGCTATCAAATTTTTCTGAATTTTGTTGAAAAACAGTGGCCATCTTGGATTTGACATATAAATTGTCAACAATTACATTAGTACAACCCTACAGGTTGCATTACTGGAGATTTCTACTTGGCATTACTGGAGACTACTGGAGATTTCTATTTAGTTCAGTCCCTTCTTGGACAAGTTGATCTGCAGTGTCATTGACACTTTCATTTGCATATGCACATGTATGCAATTTGCTGTTCACATTTTTAGCTCATCTTGACAAAGTCAAGCTGAGCTAATCTCATTGCTCTCCGTCCGTCGTCCGTCAACACCATATTTTGGTCTTCTCCAAAGCCACTGGGCCAATTCAAGTGAAAGTTTGTGTGAGTGATGGTCCCAAAGGGGCATTTCATTTTTGTTCAACTCAGCATGCCCAGCCCCATAGGGAGGGAGTGGGGAAAATGCTCCAAAATATTTTAAATATCTTCTTCTCAAGAACCAGTGTGTACAATGACTTGATATTTGCTATGGAGCTTCCATATGAGGTGTAGAATCAAGTTTGTTCAAACGAAGTTCATGAAGTAATATTTGGCTTTGTAATAGGAGGGGTAAGATTTTTGGCCCCGCCCAAAATTTCTATTTTCTGAACCGATGGTCCAGTATGAACCAAATTTGGTTTGTGGTAGTATTGGGTCATAAGTACTTGACCCATGCAAAAAAAAAAAAATTCCCGCGTCTCCATGGGAACCCTGGGAGCTAAAAATAGAAATATTTTCAAACGCCCATATTTCCCAAACCCCACAGAACAGAGAGCTTATTATTTGGTATGAAGTATCCTTATGACCAGTAGAATTGAATGGTAAAAAAAATTGCCATCGGTTATGTTAGGGTGTTCTGTAATGGGCATCGAAAAAATGCTGAGTCAGCATATTTGCAAAAATTAAAAAAAATCTTTTCTCCAGAACCAATCATCAGAATCTTTTGATATTTGGTATACAGCATTCATAGGAGGGTCAGATAAAAGTTTGTTGAAATAAAGCTCATTGGTTCATATTTGGGCTCTCTACAGGAGCCCGAAGTTTTAACATAGGGTAATATGGGGAATATTCTTTAAAAATCTTCTTCAGAACCACCAGTCAGAATCTTTTAATATTTGGTATACATCATTGTTATGAGGATCAGATTCTAGATTGTTCAAACCAAGTCCCTAGGTTAATATTTGGGCTTCCTACGGAAGCCCAAATTTTATCTTTGTTCAATATGGAGGGTAATTTAAAAAAATCTTCTTCTTCAGATCCATCAGTCAGAATGCTTTGATATTTGGTATGCAACATCTCTATGGGGGTCAGATTCCAGTTTGTTCAAATCAGATCCCTAGGTATATATTTGGGCTCACTATGTTTACTTAGTGCAATATAAGGAAATTTCTTTAAAAATCTTCTTCGTCAGATCCACCAGTCGGAATGCGTTTATATTTGGTATACAACATCTCTAGGGGGGTCAGATTCCAGGTTGTTCAATTTGAGTGCCTAGGTTAATATTTGGGCTCCATATGGGAACATGAAATTTAACTTAGTACAATATGAGGGAATTTCTTCAAAAATCTTCTCCTTCAGATTCACTTGTCAGAATGCTTTCACATTTGGTATACAACATCTCTAGTGGGGTCAGATTCAAGTTTGTTCAAATCGGATCCATAGGTTAATATTTGGGCTCGCTATGGTAGCCCAAATTTGAACTTAGTGCAATTCGAAGAAATTTCTTTACAATTTCTCTTCTTCAGATCCAACAGTCAGAATGCTTTCATATTCGGTGCACAACATCTCTAGGGAAGTCAGATTTAACTGTGTTCAAATCAAGAGCCTGGGTTAATATTTGGGCTCTCTGTGGGAGCCAGAATTGGCCATTTTGTTGAAGAATTGAAAATTTTGTATTCAGTACCCTCTAGAGGTACTAAGATTAATTCACATAGGTTGTATCAAGGGGCTTCATAGAGGAGCTCTACATTTTACTTATGATCAGCTGAAGAAAAGGCATGATGCCCAGATTATTTCTGTCACTCCTGAGGGACTCAAGGATTGACAGTGTAGCCTACGGAGATGGCTTTCTTAATGTAGACTCATTCTTGGACTCTGTTTAAAATGTGTTCTGTACAAGATGAGCGCTTCAGGCCCCGTGGGGCCTCTTGTTGCATTTGTGTTGGGGGGGGGGGGGGGGGGGAGCTTTTCATGATGCTTCATGAAAGGAGAATTGTTTCTAAGGTCTATACTGAGCCTTTCCAACGTTCTAATGCCTGTTTACAAAGTGCCAAAATGTGGAGAACTCTCCACACTTTTGAGGAGTGACAAAGGACCTACTGTTTCAATGTTGATTCACAACTTGTATTATTCTTTATATGTGTTAAATAATGAAACAATACCAGTGTTCACAACACTTTTTTACACCTGATAAGAGGCTACATAGGAAATGGTCCTATCACACCATATCATGCCACATCACCTTTTATGCTTCCCGAAACATCTTTTGGAGAGCATATATTTACAACTTTGTTCATCCAGTGTAACTTTGTCGGATCCATAAAAAATGATTCAGTCGACAGATCTCTGATAGATCACTAGATGATTGCCTGTGACTCAAGATTGTGCCAGGTCCTTAACCGAAGTTAATAACTCCAAGGTCAAGGTCACAGATCATTTATACATTTTACCGTTGTCCAGTCCATAAACATTGATTCATTGGACAGATCCTGTTCATACTTAGACCATGATTGCTCATGACTCATGGCCATAGTTTCAGGGTCAAGGTTACAGACTGTCCATCTGCTCTAAAACAAAGGTCAAGGTCACAGACCATTTGTGTATTCCAAGATTAACCGTTCTATAAAAATTGATTCAATAGAAGTCTTAGAATTCAACAAGAATCCAGGAGCGGATTCTCGCAAACTGCTGGACATCACATAGTAATGCATAGCAGGATTCTCCTTTGGATTATGTCAAATCTGAATGGAATTTACTCCCTATGATGTACAGATCCTATTTATACTTCTAATAATTATTAATCATTTCTCAAGGGAATGCCGTCACCTTGACCCAAGGCCATAACTCCAAGATCAAGCTCTTGTACTGTTCATGTCTTAGATCTTATGTCTCTCAAAAAAGGTTTCAATGGACAGAGCTTATTGTAACTTCAGGTAATGCTTGATCATGGCTCATGTGTCATTACCTTCACCAAATGTCATAAAGTCAAAGCCACTAACTGTTTATCTGTCCCATCTTTGTTGGCTTTCTAAAAAGATTAAATGGATAGATTTTATTCTCACTTCACACAATGCTTGCTCATGGCACAAAGGTGTGTCATGACCTTATTCCTGTCCTGGCAGACATCAAAACAAATATTATTTGTAGGCTTGTATGCAGTCTGTTTTAACAGAACTTTTCACTGCTACACTTGTTTGGTAGAGTACCTCTCCATTGCATTACTATCTGTGTCATGCCTCCCTCCTTTTGAGCTCATATTCAGAGCACAACTATCAGATGTGCTGATATTTTCATGTTGTTCCATTACCACCCAGAGGTATTTTGAGACTGAGCTTTGAAATTTGGAACATTATTCAGACATAAGACGATGATGCATGTCATTGTTTATGGCAGAAAAATTCAAGATGGTCGAATGGTAGCAATTTTTGTTGTTTGTTAGAGGTACTTGTTTCCATTAAAACTTGTGACTCAGTGATGCGTTGAGGCTAAACTGTGAATTATGATAAAACATTCAAACATAACAAGAACCTGATGCATGCTGATTTTTTTTTTATGAAAAATTCTTGATCACCACATGGTGGCCATTTTAGTTTCATTTTAGATATATTTGTTTACATTTCTTCTCATGGCTCAGATATGATACAATGTTCAAACATGACAAGGGCATGATGATTGTCAATTTTTTAAGAAAAAAAAATGATGACAGAATGGTGACCTTTTGAATATTGAAAATTTCCCATACATTTGAACACCAAAATGTTATAATACTCCTTTAAATACTTTTAATATTTTTTGTAACTGCTGTATTTATATGTGTAAGGATATAATTACACAAAATCATTTAACTTTTGGTGGGTATCGACACATTTTAGTGACTTTTTCAATTTTGAAATTTCATCATATTATACTTGCAGTTCCGGATGACTAATTAGACATTACTGCTGTAATCTTTTCTGAACATACAGATTTTGTCAATAGCTTGAAACTCTCCCTCAGTTGTCAAGTACTGTGTCATGGGTCCATTACTGCATCAGGGGTATGAATTGCATTCAGCAGTACCTCTAATTTTGTTTGAAACACCAGGCATGATGCACAGAGTAGAACTGTTTAACCCTTAAAGGGTTGGAGATTTTCATACTTCCAGCTTGATAGTCTACATCCTGTGGCTTTGAAGTTTCCAGGTAAATCTTGGCTGCAAATACAGGCAGCCAAGACTTGCCAAGAAACACCTACCAATTTAAGGTACTTAGAATGTAACATGCAAGTTTACCGAAAGACTGCATGTTTGGGCACCTGTTTTGTTGCCATAAAAAAATTATCAAAGGCAGCCTTTACATGAATTGCAGATAAAGATTCAAGAAAGCGAAATTAAAAATGTGAATCCTGGACTGGAAATTTTCTCAGAAGCATCCTTCAAACGTCTGTTCAATGAGAACATTAGTCCTGGTAGTTGTGGTTTTGTTCCTGGTGAGAGTCAGATGGATAAGCTTATAGCAAACTTAACCCCAGGTGAGTTAGTGATATAATTTTTAAAAATTTGTGAGTTTTTTGAATGGGTGCAAGTACATCATCTGTTTCAGTTGAAATACCAAATTACTGACTATGTTTTCTTACAATGTTTTGCTTATTACTGTACTATTTCACTGTTTAGATTCCTAAAATTGTGTAGAAGTTTTTTAATTCAAAATTCCATTCCAGACTATTAAAAGTGCTTAAAAATTTAATTTTCTTTGAAAACTATATGGACATTACTTGTAAAATATATTGAGGTAATGGCTTGGCTTGTTTTGGTCAAAATTGTTCTCTTGAGCCTTGATATTTGTCAGTTTTTGTTGTGTCAATTGCATTTCTTATCTTATATTCAATCAATTTGTTTCTCCGATACAAGATAAAACATGTACACTGATACAAATTTGTAATTGCATGACAAATAAATAAATTCAACAAAATAAATTAGACTAGGACAATTTTTACCATGATGATATTTTTACATTGGCCTACCATGTATTAAAGCTAATAAAAACCCCAAAGAAACACACAGCTGAAACACTACAATAAACTTTGGGTATTATAGTACAAGTGGAACAGTGAATGTGGATTACATAATGCACCTCTCAAGCATGTAATACCATGACATCATCGTGATCTTCATTCATAACAAAATCAATTCAAAGATGCTGAGTTGTTGTGAAAATATATGCAAACAAGCCAAGAAAGGGAGTAATATTATATGATAAATTGCTTATTACTCCCAAGTGGAATTCTGAGATGGTACATTGAAATCGTGACCTTGCCTCTGGGTCATATATCGACTTGTCGGATTAGTCGCTATGAGGTCTCGACTTCATTACACTATCATCGTGTAAACCCACATGGTGGTAATATAAGTTATGTGGTGTTTCAGTAGGGTGTATGGGACTATACTACCCTTCTGAGATCCATATTTCCTGAGGCTGATGTCAAATTTAATACTCTGCCCCTTCAGTGTGTTGAGTTTTTGTTTTATTATATAGTCCCCAAGTGGTATTTCAGTGATAAAAAACCTTGTTAAAAGTAATAATTAGAGAAACTGAAAAAAACATTTCTTTCTTTATTATTGAACAGGAATGATTTGGAGTTATTTCCCTTCAGTTGAACACAAACATTTGGGAAACTTCAATTTAAGGACATTGGAAAAACCTAGGGAAATGACGCGTTGTTATTATTGTGGGACACAAGTTGACTTTCTAAGTGTTTTGTTCAATACAGTGATGTGATGCATTGTTTGTCTTGGGAGAACCGGGGACAATATATTCAAACTTGTACAAGTGATTTAAGAAGTTTCACTGGACAGACAATTCATATAATGAGAGGTTGCATGTTTCTCGAAACCACAAAGATCTGTGGTGTAGAAACACCACAACAGAATCCCTCTTCTTGATAGTAAAATTGAACATTGGGGGTATGTACGCATGTTTTATTTCAAGTTTTTGGTATATTCTCATAAAACAATATTGTTCTAATTTTGTTTGTGAGTCTGAATGTTTATTATTACTGATGAAAATGTTTGAGGCAATGAGTGAAAAGGAAATCGGCAAAGTGCACCACTAGAGAATGTCTGTACACCCCTTTTAGCTGTCACGTGATGTTCTCATACACCCCATTGAACTTTGTACTCCCCATTGGAGTTAAATGTACTCTACTGGATGCATTGGTTAAGGACCAATCGGGAAGCTTGAATAATTTTTAAAGGGTAATAAAAACCTGTATATATCAACTATAATAATATCTGAACCCAGCACTGATCTTTGAGATGCTTCCCATATCACTATAGGTGTGGGTGTTATCTGTTCAAAAATATAAGATGGAATTTCTTTTGTATTTATCCAGCTTAACATTTCCATTACAGTAAAACCTGTCTTGAGAGACCACTCATGAGAGACCACCTGTCTTGAGAGACCACTATGGCCATGTACCGATTGATTTCACTCTATAATGGACCTGTCATGAGAGACCACCTGTCTTGAGAGACCACAAAACTGTGGCAAAAACTCGGTTTTTCACCTGTTTTGAGAGACCGGAAAATCAACTTCTGCCAATTTCAGAGTATTAAAATCAATAAACAGGTTGAGGGTTAGATTTTTTTTGGTGGTCTGAATTTGTTATTCAAAATTTGTTTTATTAAAAATTATTGTAATAATTTATAATAAAACAAATTTATACAAACAAAATATATGTGTTTGACTGAAGAGGAAACATGAGCAAGGAAAAAGATGGCTTTTGTTCTGGTACCCTCGTTGTAACTCAGCCAGTTAAGATCAGTGCAGTGTGCACAGAAATCAATAGTTTAAAAATAGGCCGATGAAATTGTCAGTTGTGTACCCATACGCACAACTAGTAGAAAGCTGTATGACGGATGGCCACCCTGGATGCCGACATTATGTACACCATACATGGTATGGATACATATAGAAATGGATTGGAGGAGTGCCTAATTTGATGGATAAAGGGTTAATATCTCCGGATCAAATTATTAGATTTACATAAAAAACTATACAGCACAGCACATCAGTAACCTGAACACATATATGAAGTAACATGACAATCGGATTGATATTTTTTGAGTTATCTCATGCCAAAGGGATTGGAGGAATTTTCAATTTGAAGGATAAAGGGTTAGTATCTCAGGATCAAATTATCAGATTTACACCAAAAACTATACAGCTCGGCACATCAGTAACGTGAACACAAATATAAAGTAACTTGACAATGCAAGCAATATTTTTCAAGTTATCGAATGCCAAAGGGATTGGAGGAATTTTCAATTTGAAGGATAAAGGGTTAATATCTCGGGATTAAATTATCAGATTTACACCAAAAACTATATAGTTCAGCACATCAGTAACCTGAACACAAATATAAAGTAACTTGACAATCCAAGCAATATTTTTCAGGTTATCGAATGCCAAAAGGATTGGAGGAATTTTCAATTTGAAGGATAAAGGGTTAATATCTCGGGATTAAATTATCAGATTTACACCAAAAACTATATAGTTCAACACATCAGTAACCTGAACACAAATATAAAGTAACTTGACAATCCAAGCAATATTTTTCAAGTTATTGAATGCCAAAGGGATTGGAGGAATTTTCAGTTTGAAGGATAAAGGGTTAATATCTCAGGATCAAATCATCAGATTTACACCAAAAACTATACAGCTCGGCAAATCAGTAACCTGAACACAAATATAAAGTAACTAGACAATCCGAGCAATATTTTTCAAGTTATCTCATGCCGAAGGGATTGGAGGAATTTTCAATTTGAAGGATAAAGGGTTAATATCTCCGGATCTAAATAACAGGTTTACACCAAAAACTATACAGCCCTTGAACATCAGTAACCTGAAGATATATATAAAGTAACATGACAATTGGATTGATATTTTTTGAGTTATCTCATGCCAAAGGGATTGGAAGAATTCTCAATTTGAAGGATAAAGAGTTAATATCTCAGGACCAAATTATCAGATTTACACCAAAAACTATACAGCTTGGCACATCAGTAACCTGAACACAAATAGAAAGTAACTTGACAATCCAAGCAATATTTTTCAAATTATCGAATGCCAAAGAAATGGATATGGATGCCGGACGGACAGATGGACAGACGTTCTAACAAATGACTACTTATGTGACCATTTTATGGACATATTAGGTGGCTAACCTAAAACACATGTCCAACATAATAAAACTAGTTTTGGGGGGGGGAAATTTTGGGGGGGTTGGCTAACCCTAACCCTACCCTAACCTGACCCTAATGCTACCCTACCCACCCCTAACCCTAAGCTAACCATAACACTAACCCTAGCCACATAACACTCCTTCACTGACCCCCAACCACCCCACCCCACCACACCCCACTCCTAAACCCCACCCTGGAATGCCCTAACCCTACTCTACATTTATCCACCCCCACCCCCACACCAATAAGAGATTCTGTCACGTGGCTAGTTTAACCACATAAGTATCCTGTTTTACTAACTGGTAGCCACATAAGTAGTCATTTCTTAGTGCGGACAGTCAAAGGATGGACGAACGACGGATGGCTACCCCGGATGCCGGCATGATATATACCATACATAGTATGGGTACACATACAAATGTAAGCAGGACAACAATGAAGTTTTTCAGTTTATGTATTTTTATCTATAATTTATTAAACAATGCCTTTGTACTTGTATTAAAACTGAATTAAAATAAAACAATAATAAAAAAATATACATCATTGTTGTGAGAAACAGATTCAAGATTTTTCAAGTCCCTCGGTTATTATTTAACTTTCCAGTAGTGCAATATGGGGATAATCTTTCAAAATCTTCTTCTTCAGATCCAGGGGTCAGAATGCTTTCATAATTATACCCCCACTTTTGAAGAAAATGGGGGTATACTGGATTACATGCGTCTGTCCGTCCGTCCGTCCGTCCGTCTGTCCGTCCGTCCGTCCATCCATCTGTCCGTTCGTCTTTCTGTGCATTCGTGTGTGAGTCCGTCCGAGAATATTCATAACTTAATTAAATTATTATTTTTTATAATATTTGTTGGTCATAGGTGTGCCCACACTAGTTATTTTTTTTTTATTACTTTTTTTTTTTATTACTTGTTCACTTAGAATTTGTGTCCGTCCGAGCCAAATTTTGTCTGTTCAGCCTGTATCTAGGGTATCGAATGTTTTATTGCAATGAAATTTGCCATGAACACTGCTTATGGTATAGGCTTTAAAAAAAAGGATTCAACGATATTTCTCACATTCTCCTTTTTAGAGTTATCATCCTTTTTTGACTTATAAATTGTAGGAAATAGACATTATTTGTCTGTTCAGCCTGTATCTCAGGCATGGGTTATCGGATTTCAGTGAAATATGGCATGCAGTTTGTCTATGACAAAGGCTTCTGCCTCATTGCATAAAACTTCCAAACACCAAACAATTTACCATACCTTTTGACTTACAAATTGTTGAAAACTTTCGAAGAAAATGGGAGGGGGGTGGGAGGGCATACTGGATTGGGGTTTTCGGATTTCAGTGAAATATGGAATGCAGTTTGCCTATGACAAAGGCTTCTGCCTCATTGCATAAAACTTCCAAACACCAAACAATTTACCATACCTTTTGACTTAGAAATTGTTGAAAACTTTCGAAGAAAATGGAAGGGGGGTATACTGGATTGCGTCCGTCCATCTGTGCATCTGTCCGTCAGTCTGTATGAGAATATTCATAAATAATATTTGTTGGTCATAGGTATGCCCACACTAGGCGGTACACCACGTTGTTGGTATAGAACATCTCTATGGGGTCAGATTCAAGTTTGTTCGTAGGGACCTGCAGATTGCTGATTTTGATCGAATCGAATATCAAATCAAATTGGTGAAAACAAATTGAATTTTGAATCGAACTTCGAAATTGAATTACAGTTAATGGATACGTCATCAAAAGAAAAGTTTTATTTCTAAAATAATAACCTTGATTATTAAAAGACACACAGTTATGTAGAGAGAATTTTTTGCCTCACCACTTCTCACACTATAAATTGAGATAAAACCAGTATACTAGCTATTGATTGAAACTATTCGAATTGTTGACTTTGTAGCTTTGAAAATGCAGCAATAAACATTTTTAAATAAACCTGGCTGATAGGGCTGATACCCCATCTTTGAAGCCTTTGGTAAATCAAAGTTGTGTGTTGAAAATTGTAATATATATTGATTTTTATATGGGATTTATTAGATAACAGTTAAAGAGATGCAGTTCCATTTCATATCAACCTACCTTACAATTGTTTACTACAGGCTTGCACTACAGTGGAAGACCCTAACTCGGATAAAATACCCTCTATTTTAATCTTTCCCAAAAGAGTTGGGAAAGAAAAGTGGTGTAAAAAACACCACGAAAGAATAAGCCAAAACTGGGTCGAGCGCCATCAGCACACATCCAGTAGGGGACGCTCTTCCCTTAGTACAATTCCACGACTTCTGTTAACCAGTACACAAGCAGTCATCAATTAATCATTCTTTTTTTGTCCGAGACACGTGGAGGATGTGTCTCCATTTTGCATTACGAAACAGTGATAATTCAACTCGTCGATAATGGTTTTCCTGTGACTGGAATTATGGATCTGAAGATTGTATAATAACAGGACTGTGTTTTATATATTCTCGTTAATATTTTCAACCACATTTTCATTGAATTTTATTTATATATTCCGATTTTGCGCTGATTTTCGACATCATTTCAACGCGGTTCGGACATAAAATTTTTCGGTTGATAAATTTTAATATTATTATTGGAGTTAGGTGTCAATGAGGGACTGTATGGACAGGATTTCTTCACTCTGTTGAGGGCTGAATTTCTGTTTTTTAGGTCCCTGCCGGCCGTCTGGATTCTGTTGTGTACCCACCGGTTCTTTTTCCTGCCACCTTTCTCTCGTAGTTGGGGGTGTTCTTCTATTTTCTGTATCTGTGGAGTTCACCTTTTTCTTCCACTGCTCTCACCTCTGTTATGTCCAGTTCGGTTCCTTTAGGGCAATGCCTTTTGCCCTCTCTTTTGGTGCATTCTCGTGGCTGTTCCTCCCGCACCCTCAGCCATTGAGCACAGCTGTTTTATCCCTGCAGGGGTCTGGCAGAGGTGACTGGTAGTGCAGACGTGGGGTATTGACCTCAGCCTTCCCTGACTTCAACTCTGCGAAGTCGGACGTGGCTGCCGACCGAACCCCCTGTTGTGTCCTCTCCGCCGTTGAGCAGAGCAGTTTTATCCCTGCAGGGGTCTGCAGAGATGTCTGGTAGTGTAGACGTGGGGTATTGGCCTCAGCCTTCCCTGCTTCAACTTGGTGAAGTTGGAAGGGGTTGCCGGCCGAACCCTCTACTGTGGTCTCTCAGCCGTCGAGTACCTCAGTTTTTCTCATTGGATTCGGATGTTCATGGTGGGGTCACCATGAGATCTGTGGTGTTTCCGTCCACGCACTCTGGTCCCATGGCCAGTTTTGCGGGACCTGCGCTTTTTGTGCAGCCTGGACCTTCTGTCCCGCAGAGGTCCGCGGCGACTCTCCTGAGTTTCCGCTCTGTATATCCTCGGGGTATGTCATACCCTAATACACATCTGCCCTCAGATATTTTGGCTGCAGCCCGTCGCCCCGGGTCAGGTGTATTTGAGGATCGTGACCCTTCACTGGTAAAATGGGTCAGGTGTGAAGCCACTTGTCGGTTCGTTCCCACATCGAACCGTTCCAACACAGTCAGTGAGCTTAGGGAGGCCCTCTCCCTACTCACTTAGGTTCTGTCCAAGAGCCTTTTCCGTTGCTTCCAGCGAGGCTACGAGTGGTTTCTGGATGCCCCCTGTGGCGCTGCCACCTGGGATTGGAAACAGGCCGCTTTCTGATCCTCCTGGTGTGCCTACTCCATGGGAGGCATCGGCTGGTTTGTCCATGATGGGCTATGTGTCTTCTGACTCATGGGATGAGTCCGACATACCTGACGTTGAGTGCCAACAGTCTTCTGACTTGGGGCAGCGCTTGACTTTGTGTTTGGGTTCCTTCCAGATCTCAAACCATCAAACCAGCCGACAGTGTCAGCCCGGCCGCGATCATCGGTCGCGTGCCTCCAGCCTGTGGAGCAACCTGCTTCTGGGCACCTTCGACTATGCCTGTCGGTACAGGTGGTTGAAGCTTTTACGGCTTTGGACTCTAAGCCGAGTTCCAAGGCTATGAAGATGTCGTTCTTCATCAGGGTTGACACTTTTTTGCCTCCGGTGCATCATCGTTCCTACGATTCTGCCAATTCGTCAGTCTGCCAGACTTTGATGGTCTTGGATCGGGACTCCCAACTCCCAAGGCGGCCATTTTTCATATGGAGACTCTGGAAGTCCATGTTGGGCTTATAGGGAGAGATGCTGGAATGCTTTCTCTCTTCGATCATGTCGTCTCTGCTTTGCTGCTTATCTGCTCCCAGATAAGTTTGACGATAAACAGGTTTTTAGCTTAACTTGACAAAGTCAAGATAAGCTATTGCCATCAAGCGTGCAGAAGTCTGTTAGTCTGTGAGTCTGTTCACATTTTCCTTCATCACGGGCTACACCCCGCAGTTTTTGTCTGATCATCACGAAATTTCATGTGCAGGTTTGGGGACATGTCTAGATCAGAACGTCCCCTTTTGGTTGCAATCAGTCAACTGGTATGGCTGCCCGAGCCCAAAACCTGAAAACCACTAGCACAGTCTACAGGTCGTATTTATGAAGGGATTTCATTGTAACTTGGTAGGATGCCTCTGTATAATGCCTTGATGATAACGTCCCCTTTTGGGCTTGATCTGTCAACCGTGATGGCTGCCCAAGCCCGAAACCCAAAAACTTTTAGCACAGTCTGCAGGTAATGTTTATTATGGAGGGATTTCATTGTAACTTGATAGGATGACTCCTTATGATGTCTAGATGAGAATTTCTCCATTTGGGCATGATCTGCCAACCATCATGACTGCCCGAGCCCAAAACCCGAAAACCTTTAGCACAGTCTACAGGTCGTATTTATTGAGGAATTTCATTGTAACTTGGTGGGTTGAATTCCTATAATGTCTAGATTAGAAAGTCCCCTTTTGGACGTGATTGGGCAATGTGACGGCTACAGGGGCCCGAAGCCCAAAAACCTTTAGCACAGTCTACAGGTCATATTTATAAAGGGATTTCATTGTAACTTGGTAGGATGACTCCAAATAATGTCTAGATGAGAACGTCCCATTTTGATTGTGATTATTCAGCCTTGATGAGTGCCTGAGCCCAAAAACCTTTAGCACAGGCAAAAGGTCATATTTATGGAAGGATTTCATTGTAACCTTTTAGGTTGACTCCATATAATGCCTAGATGATGACATCCCCTTTTGGTCGTGAGTGGTCAACTGTGATGGCTACAGGTGCCCGAAGCCCGAAAACCTTGAGCACAGTCTATAGGTCATATTTATGAAGGGATTTCATTGTAACTTTGTAAGATCACTCCAGATGATGCCCAGATGAGATTGTCCCCTTTTGGTTGCGATCATTCAACCATGATGGCTGCCCAAGTCCTAAGCCGAAAAACCTTTAGCACAATCTACAGGTCATATTTATGAAGGGATTTCATTGTAACTTGGTAGATTGACTTCATATAATGTCTAGATGAGAACGTCTCCTTTGGACGCAGTTGGGAAACTGACAGCTACAGGGGCCTGAAGCCCGAAGCCTGAAAACCTTTAGCACAGTCTACAGGCCATATTTATGAAGGGATTTCAAGATAACTTGATAGGATGACTCGTTTTGGAATAATTTCACTGTAACTTGGTAACTTTCATTGATATACGTTAACTGTGAGGGCCACATACATTAACTGTGAGGTCATATTAACTCACCCCTCAGCTCTTTAGTACAGTGTACACCTCATATTATTTTTATCAAAAACATAGCATACAGGGAACAGAAATGAACATATTCCCAAATATCACAATTCTTGTCTTATTTCATAATCCTTTCATAAACATTGAACATTATCCTTTTCATCAAACAGAACACACAAGTTAAGCTACAGTGTCATTGACACTTTCATTTGTGTGTGCTGTCCAAGGCGCTCATGCGTCTCCTCACACACATGCCTGTAACACAGCTAACTTGGAATTAGTTCCTTCATGGTTGGCTGCCAAGAATGGCCATCTTCTACTTTTTAAGTTTTTTTTACATGATAGACAACAAAAAGTCAATAATTATGCCACTAATTACTGAAATGCAACATTAGTGAGATAATAATGACATTAATCTCATAAATGTAGCGTAAAGTCAAGATAAGTTACAGTGTCATTGGTACTTTCATTTTCTGTTGGTTATTTAGATTTCTCATAGGCCATCTGTTTTGTGGGTTTCTTATCTGCTGATTAGTTTAGATTCATATAGGATATCTAATAATAATATTAGGGTATTCTTCACAGCTCTCCTTCCTAATCTCCTATCATTCAATCACAAACTCATTTGTAATCCCCCCCCCCCCCTTCCCATTGGTACTTTCTGGATCACCCCATCTAGAATATTAACCCTTTCCCCTCATGTCATTGCTCATCCACTTGTCCCTCATGTTTTTATCCCATTTTTCCATTAGTTTCTCAAGGAGTCTTGTTATACAAGGCAAATATTTATACCCCACGCAACGAAGTTGTGGGGGTATAATGTTTTCGACTGGTCCGTCCGTCAGTCCATCAGTCTGTCAGTCCATCAGTCTGTCAGTCCGACAGTTCGTCAGTCCGACAGTCCGTCAGTCTGTCAGTCCATCAGTCAGTCCTACTTGTTTTCCGGACTTTTTTTCTACACGCTTCCAGATTTTGAGCTGATTTTTGGTATGTGAGTCTAACATGGTGGCCTACAGATCAAGTTTACATTTTGTTCCGCTCCACTGATTTTTACCAAAATTACGGCCCTTGGACTCTGAAAAATTCATCAAAATTACAGTTTTCCAGACTTTTTTTCTACATGCTTCCAGATATTGAGCTGATTTTTGGTATGTTAGTCTAACATGGTGGCCTACAGAACAAGTTTGCGTTTTGTTCTGCTCCACGGATTCTTACCGAAATTATGGCCCTTGGACTCTGAAAAGTTCATCAAAATTACAGTTTTCCGGACTTTTTTTTCTACACGCTTCCAGATATTGAGCTGATTTTTGGTATGTTAGTCTGACATGGTGGCCTACAGATCAAGTTTGCATTTTGTTCCGGTCCACTGATTTTTACCAAAATTATGGCCCTTCAACTTTGAAAAGTTCATCAAAATTACAGTTTTGCGGACTTTTGTCCTACACGCTTCCAGATATTGAGCTGATTTTTGGTATGTTACTCTAACCTGGTGGCCTACAGAACAAGTTTGGTTTTTTTTCCGCTCCTCTGATTTTTACCAAAATTACAGCCCCATAGACTTTGAAAAGTTCATCAAAATTACAGTTTTCCGGGCTTTTTCTCTACATGCTTCCAGATATTGAGCTGATTTTCGGTATGTTTGTCTAACATGGTGGCCTACAGATCAAGTTTGCATTTTGTTCTGCTCCACTGATTTTCACCGAAATTACGGCCCTTCAACTTTGAAAAGTTCATCAAAATTACAGTTTTCTGGACTATTTTTCTACACGCTTTCAGATATTATCGAAATTACGGCCATTTTAGTATGTGAGTCTACCACAATGACTTACAGATCAAGTTTGCGTTTCGTTCTGCTCAGCTGATTTTTGCGGAAATTACGGGCCCTGGACTTTGAAAAATACAAGTAACAGATTTTGGGTCATTTTCCTAAAAATTACAGTTTTCCGAGCTTGAAATATTGGGGCGCGTGGGGTATGTGAGCGTGCTCACTAAGGTTCTAGATTTTGAGCATGCTAAAATAAAGGTCTCCATTACACCTTTTGGCATGCCCGATTCCCCCCCCCCCCCCCCCTAACTCCAGTGATGTTGATCTCACTTTGAACAA
Organism: Pictodentalium vernedei; assembly: GCA_031216915.1. Classification (NCBI taxonomy): domain Eukaryota; kingdom Metazoa; phylum Mollusca; class Scaphopoda; order Dentaliida; family Dentaliidae; genus Pictodentalium; species Pictodentalium vernedei. Next base: position 194,558,428 of record CM062295.1, read on the forward strand.
CAATGACCCCCCACCCTCCAAATGATCCATCTAGGTGCTCCTCGAAAGCTGGCAAATCTTTTATTTAACCTGTCTAAAGAGCACCTGGCCTTAACTCCATCTCCCTACTTTCTATTGCAGTCCTTAACTGGGAGAGTGCTGGAAGCCCATATTTGGGCTATATTCTGAAGTGCAGGTGCCACAACTTGAGGGCTCATATTCAGTGGATATGCTTTGTATTATCTTTAAAGTGATATTATTTAGTCTGTAAAGGTTTGCCTTGTTACAATTTATGGGAGAGTGCCCATTGGCACTCTCCCATAAATTGTAACAAGGCAAACGACATGTGTACAAGATTTGATGGCCAAAAATAATTTAGCACTCTCCCAGTTAAGAACACACACTTTCCTAAAACTGCTTTCCTGCTTCAGTCCACCTTCTAAATCTTCGGTCTCAATGGAGGAATTCTCTGTAAGCTTCCTTATCTGCATTATCCATCCTATCTGAATGTTAAGAGTGCCATACATGCCCGTTAAACGACATTTTACACCATATGGTGTTTGGAAGGTTTACCAGATAATTATACCCCCGCTTCGAAGAAGTGGGGGCTATATAGGAATCGCCCTGTACGTCCGTACGTCCGTCCGTCCGTACGTCCGTCCGTACGTCTTTCCGGACATGAAATTCTTGTGTGCGCAACTCCTCCTACATTTATCAATCAATTTGGACAAAACTTTTCAGACATCATCACTACTAAGTGAACATGCGCATATTCCAAGATTTTTGATCTGCGACAATTTTAACCAGGTTTTCTCCCTTTGACTTAGATTTATTGTGTCTTTCCATCCGAACAAATTCTTGTGTGCGCAACTCCTCCTACATTAATGAACCGATTTTGATAAAACCTTTCAAACATCATCTCTACTAAGTGAACATGTGCATATTCCAAACTTTTTAATCTGCGACAATTTTAACCAGGTTATCTCTCTTGAACTTTGATTTAATATGGGTTTCTACATGAAATTCTTGTGTGCGCAACTCCTCCTACATTTATCAATCAATTTGGACAAAACTTTTCAGACATCATCACTACTAAGTGAACATGCGCATATTCCAAGATTTTTGATCTGCGACAATTTTAACCAGGTTATCTCCCTTTGACTTAGATTTATTATGTCTTTCCGTTCGAACAAATTCTTGTGTGCGCAACTCCTCCTACATTAATGAACCGATTTTGATGAAACCTTTCAAACATCATCTCTACTAAATGAACATGTGCATATTCCAAACTTTTTGATCTGCGACAATTTTAACTAGGTTATCTCTCTTGAACTTTGATTTAATATGGGTTTCTGCATGAAATTCTTGTGTGCGCAACTCCTCCTACATTTATCAATCAATTTGGACGAAAGTTTACAGACATTATCACTACTAAGTGAACATGCGCATATTCCAAAATTTTTGAGCTGTGGCAATTTTAACTAGGTTATCTCCCTTTAACTTAGATTTATTATGGGTTTCTACATGAAATTCTTGTGCGTGCAACTCCTCCTACATTTATCAATCAATTTGGACAAAACTTTTCAGACATCATCACTACTAAGTGAACATGCGCATATTCCAAGATTTTTGATCTGCGACAATTTTAACCAGGTTATCTCCCTTTGACTTAGATTTATTATGTCTTTCCGTCCGAACAAATTCTTGTGTGCGCAACTCCTCCTACATTAATGAACCGATTTTGATGAAACCTTTCAAACATCATCTCTACTAAGTGAACATGTGCATATTCCAAACTTTTTGATCTGCGACAATTTTAACCAGGTTATCTCTCTTGAACTTTGATTTACTATGGATTTCTGCATGAAATTCTTGTGTGCGCAACTCCTCCTACATTTATCAATCAATTTGGACGAATATTTACAGACATCATCACTACTAAGTAAACATGCGCATATTCCAAAATTTTTGAGCTGTGGCAATTTTAACTAGGTTATCTCCCTTTAACTTAGATTTATTATGGGTTTCCGTTCGAACAAATTCTTGTGTGCGCAACTCCTCCTACATTAATGAACCGATTTTGATGAAACCTTTCAAACATCATCTCTACTAAGTGAACATGTGCATATTCCAAACTTTTTGATCTGCGACAATTTTAACTAGGTTATCTCTCTTGAACTTTGATTTAATATGGGTTTCTGCATGAAATTCTTGTGTGCGCAACTCCTCCTACATTTATCAATCAATTTGGACGAAAGTTTACAGACATTATCACTACTAAGTGAACATGCGCATATTCCAAAATTTTTGAGCTGTGGCAATTTTAACTAGGTTATCTCCCTTTAACTTAGATTTATTATGGGTTTCTACATGAAATTCTTGTGCGTGCAACTCCTCCTACATTTATCAATCAATTTGGACAAAACTTTTCAGACATCATCACTACTAAGTGAACATGCGCATATTCCAAGATTTTTGATCTGCGACAATTTTAACCAGGTTATCTCCTTTTGACTTAGATTTATTATGTCTTTCCGTCCGAACAAATTCTTGTGTGAGCAACTCCTCCTACATTAATGAACCGATTTTGATGAAACCTTTCAAACATCATCTCTATTAAGTGAACATGTGCATATTCCAAACTTTTTGATCTGCGACAATTTTAACCAGGTTATCTCTCTTGAACTTTGATTTACTATGGATTTCTGCATGAAATTCTTGTGTGCGCAACTCCTCCTACATTTATCAATCAATTTGGACGAATATTTACAGACATCATCACTACTAAGTAAACATGCGCATATTCCAAAATTTTTGAGCTGTGGCAATTTTAACTAGGTTATCTCCCTTTAACTTAGATTTATTATGGGTTTCTACATGAAATTCTTGTGCGTGCAACTCCTCCTACATTTATCAATCAATTTGGACAAAACTTTTCAGACATCATCACTACTAAGTGAACATGCGCATATTCCAAGATTTTTGATCTGCGACAATTTTAACCAGGTTATCTCCTTTTGACTTAGATTTATTATGTCTTTCCGTCCGAACAAATTCTTGTGTGAGCAACTCCTCCTACATTAATGAACCGATTTTGATGAAACCTTTCAAACATCATCTCTATTAAGTGAACATGTGCATATTCCAAACTTTTTGATCTGCGACAATTTTAACCAGGTTATCTCTCTTGAACTTTGATTTACTATGGATTTCTGCATGAAATTCTTGTGTGCGCAACTCCTCCTACATTTATCAATCAATTTGGACGAATATTTACAGACATCATCACTACTAAGTAAACATGCGCATATTCCAAAATTTTTGAGCTGTGGCAATTTTAACTAGGTTATCTCCCTTTAACTTAGATTTATTATGGGTTTCTACATGAAATTCTTGTGCGTGCAACTCCTCCTACATTTATCAATCAATTTTGACGAAACCTTTCAAACATTATCACAACTAAGTGAACATACGCATATTCCCAAATTTTTGATTTGCGACAATTTTAACCAGGTTATCTCCCTTTAACTTGGATTTATTATGGGTTTTCAAATGGGATTCTTGTGTGTGCAACTCCTCCTACATTAATGAACCGATTTTGAATACATGTTGCACATTGTAAATGTGTTTTTCCAAATGTAAACCATATATGTGTGGGCTCTTTAAGTATTCAGTGCTGTTCTGTGGAAGGCCACATGCAAATACAAATTTCAACAACAAAAAATGATCTTTATGTATACATTTCCTTATGGCCTTTGCCTACATGATCAGAAGTGCATTCCTCTAAAAACCCAAAGCGGGGGTATTAATCACCTTCAGTGATAGTTCTAGTTCAGCTAGCATAATTTTCCCATAATTCTATTTTAACTGGCATCTATTTGAGTTCCCCACTGACTGCTTCCAGTACGGCTAGATTACTTGATCTGGTTATCCACCGACAAGCACCATTTGCAGAACCAAGTTTCTCACTACAGTTTGGTTCAAAGGGATCACATCCATTCCATAAGTTATACTTGGTAATCCAACCCTCTGTCAAAAAGTTGCTCCAATGAACATCTTGATAAAGCTGTTCCTTCCAAGAAGTTTTAATTAAGTACTCTTTTCCCCTTTGTATTCAAGATTATTTGTGTGGTTTCTGTTTTTGCCTCTACCTGTAAAACATGAATTCATTCCCAAGTATTCATATTCTCATCTTTCCTTCACTGGCATATCCTTGCTTTCCTCTACACCAATAGAAAATTTTTTCACCTTCCCCCTGTGAAACTAATCGCAGGTATTACCTTGCTTTTGTTTTCCTTCACCCTCTTTTCCTAAATCTCCTATGTACAATGCAAACAAAATTGGTGACAGGATGCATCACTGCTTAACTGGTTGAGTGCTAAATTATTTTTCAAAGGTGATTTGAAATGTATTTTTTTCAAAGATGCCATGCAACCAGCAGGGGAAGCCCCTCAGTTTAACAACATTTTCTTCGTGAACAATTGTTTTGTTACAATTTATTGGAGAGTGCCATTTCGCAACACAATTTTATATAAACATTTATTTTTTACTGCTAAAAAAACAACAAACCTATACAAACAGTGTAAAGCCACTTTAGTTGCTTTCAGCACTTTTCAGTAGAGCCCAAATAGTGGCTCCCAGCACTCAACCAGTTAAGGCCTATCTCCATTGGAACCCTTTTGTTGTGATGTTTCCCAGGTTGAGTACACACTGTACACAGGAGAGAGTAAACCAGTGGTCAGTGACTCTTCTTCCTTTCCGGAACCCATTCTTCTTGTTTACCCTCAATTCTCCTTCAACAGTCTCCACAAGCCTTCTGTAGAGGACATCATGTTGGTGATTGTAAGCATCTCAGCCCCCCCCCCCCTCCCCCCCTCCCCCCCCCCCCCCCCCCCCAAGGCTTCTTGTTTCATTTAGCTAACAAATGGAGTTAATTGATACTCTGCCCAAAAAGTTGGTGGGGCATTTTAAATGGGGTTTTAAACAACAGAATTTTAGTAGAAAATCAAAAAGACAAATAATAGTTGTTCTCATCCTGGAGTTGATTAGTGAACTAAAACAGTTTAGGTAACAATGTTTGTATTAAAGATACAAAACAAAATTAGCTTCAAATTGAAGTTTCAGGCAATTTAATTCTTTGATAACATTCATTCATTCATTTATAGAGGTAAAAAATTGCTGAATGCTTATTGAAAAACCCTTGCATTTTTTTAGGGTAGTTAGATTTTGTGTGTAAGCTGTATACTTTAATTTTAAGTGTTTTTGACTGTTCATGTTACCACCTGGGTAAATGGTTACTTTTACTACTTTGTTTTTCAGATCAATATGATGTCTTTATTACCTCTGACATTCTAGATTTGTGTTATAAAAATGTCTCAGACATGGATTCTATATTCCGATGGTTTCTCTTTCAAAGTAAGTGTTTTTTGTTTTGCTCACCTGACTGAAATCGAAAAAATGCTGAGTCAGCATATTTGCAAAAGTTAAAAAAATGTTCCCCAGAACCACTGATCAGAATCTTTTGATATTTCTCTTCAGCAATTGCCAGCAGACTGAAAAAAGTTCTCCCTAAAGGATTTTTCGAAAGTCAGCTGGGATTCATGAAAGGAAGATTCATAGGTGAATCCACGTGATTGGTCTTTGACTTAATTGAAAAATGTGAATCTATGAATATTCCTGGAATGTTAGTTCTAGTCGTCTTCGAAAAAGCATTTGACTCACTTAAATGGTCTTTTATCGGAAAAACTCTTATTTTTTTAAATTTTCGCAAATCCTTAATTCAGTGGCTCAACCCATTCTACGGCAAGGTTTCTAGCTGCATTATAAACAATGGGCATTGTTCAGATTATTTTAATATTCAGAGGGGGTATATCAAGGGGACCCATTGTCACCTTAGCTGTTTATTCTGTGTGTCGAAATACTTAGCGCATTCCTCAAATTCATCCCCAAAATAAACAAAATCAAAATTAATGACTCGGAGTATGTAATCAGCCACTACACTGACAACAGCACTCTATTCTTAGATGACGACCAAGATTCCCTAAACGAGGCCTTAAATTCTCTCGACAACTTCACTGCAATATCTGGATTAAACCTTAACTTTGATAAAACTCATATCGTTTGGATAGGATCTCGACATGGCTGTGGGATCGAACTGGAAACGGAAAAACATATTAAGTGGAATCATAATGGAATGTTTACCATCCATCCTTGGCATAAAATTTGAACTAAATTCAGACAATTACTTCTATAAACAGTTTTCAGAAAAAGTAAATAAAATGTGAAAACTTTTAGCGGATTGGTCCCTCAGAAATCTTACACTAGTCGGCAAAGTTACAGTTATTAAAACGTTAGCGATCCCCATCTTAATACACTCTTTTACTGTTCTCCCTGATCCAGCTGATAGGATATTAGATGAAATTCAAAGTATAATTTTTAAATTTCTATTGTCAGACAAAAAGGACAAAATTAATTGTGTCTTAATAATAATTTTAATTGAAAATGGTGGGCTCAAACTACCCCATGTACAAACACTTTGTTGCTCTTTAAAAATGATATAGATCAAAACGTTACTCGATTCAGAAACAATGGCCCAATAGAAAACACTCGTAGTCGATAATTTTGAAACATTTGGGGGTAGCAAAATGTGGTCTTTGAATATACATGGTATACTCAGTGTTTCAAATTATGTGGACCCTTTCTGGAAAAACATGCTTAAAATTATATGGACCCTTTCTGGAAAAACATGCTTAATGTATGGGCTTTCTTAAAAGATAGCAATCCCACAGCCTTGACAGAGATCCTCTCACACCCACTATTTTATAATAATTATATAAAAATTAATAATGAATCTTTTTATTACAGACGTTGGTCTACAAAGAGTTTTTTCTTTATAAACGATATACTTAGCACTTCAGTATCCATTATTGACTTTCAAGAATTTAAGTTGAAATGTGACCTTGATATACCATTCACCAACTGCCTCGGTGTGGTGAATGCAATACCAAGATCATGGAAAAATATAATATCCAACAGTACAAAACTTGAATTTGTTTCAGATCCCATGCTGAATGACATCATATCTTGCACTAAAACCAACCGCTTTTTCTATCCCATATTTCTTAATAAAGTATCACAAAAACCTACACATACCCAAGAGAAATGGAACACCACATTGGACGAAAATCTTGACCATAATGATTGGCAACACATTTACAAACAAACTTTTAAGGAAATAGATGATATATATCTTCAAAGTTTACAATATAAGATTAACCACAAAATCCTATTCACAAAATCTAAACTCTTTAAATGTGGGCTTTTGGACACAGAGCTGTGCTCTTTCTGTGGAAATATGAAAAAAACGATCGCACATCTATTTTACAATTGTTCTTTCTCAAAAACAGTTTTACTTTCTCTAGTGGAATTGGTTAATCTTATTACAGATCTGCAGTTTCAACTAAACATAAAAAAAGAGAAATAATTTTAGCCCAACTTCCAAGCATGCCTATTCAAATGTCTGGAATACCTGTCTCCTCATCTACAAAAAGTATATTTACACCTGCAGCCGAAGTAGTACCATCCCCTCTTTCTCAGATCTAGCAAGAGCTATAAAATCCTACAAAAACATTGAGATGTATTCTCTATACATGTACACTATCAGCAAGGCTGAGCATATTCAGGGTAAAATGGAGCTACCTAACTGATGCATTCATTGAATAATTGGAGGACTGCTCTGTATATTCATTATATTTTAAAAATTTCATGTTGTCGTAATCTTTTTTAATGTTCTATTCTTCTAGTGATGCCAATAAAAAAATGAAAAAATGAATCTTTTGATATTTGGTATACAGCATCCATGGGGGATCAGATACAAGTTTGTTAAAATGAAGCCCCTTGGTTCATATTCAAGGTCAATACAGATGCCCAATTTTTAACTTCGGGAAATATGGGGAATAATCTTTAAAAATCTTCTTCTTTAGAACCACCAGTGAGAATCTTTTAATGTTTGGTAAACATCATTGTTATGAGGGTCAGATTCAAGATTGTTCAAATCAGGTCGCTTGGTTAATATTTGTCCTTCCCATGGGGCCCTGAATTTTAACTTTGTGTAATATGTGGGATAATCTTTAAAAATCTTCTTCTTCAGATCCACCAGTCAGAAACTTTTGTTATTTGGTATGCAGCATCCTTAGGGAGGTTAGATCTCATTTCGTTCAAACCAGGTCCATTGGTTGAATATTTGGGCTCCCTATTGGAGCCCAAATTTTAACTTGGTCCAATATGAGGAATAATCTTTAAAACTCTTCTCCAGAAACACCAGTCAGAATTATTGAATATATGGCATACAGAATCCTTTTAGGGGTTAGATTCAGTTTGTTCCACTCAAGTCCATCAGTTGATAATTGGGCTCTCTAAGGGAGCCAGAAGTTTAACTTAGTGCAATATGAGGAATAATCTATGGAAATCTTCTTCAGATCCACCAGTCACATTCTTTTGATATTTGGTATACAGCATCCTTCGGGTAGTCAGGGTAGTCAAATCTAAGTTTGTTCAAATCAAGTCTTTGTGTTAATATTTGGGCTCCCTTTTGTCAGCCATTACCGCCACCTGGTCACGTGTCATAGATTTCTTTAGCACTGTTTACAGGTTGTTTTTATAAATGGATTTCATTGTAACCTGGCATGATATCTAGATGAGACTCTCCTATTTTGGTCATGATCGGTCAACAGTGACTGCCAAACCGTCACAGACCTAGATTCCTTTAGCAAAGTCTTTGAGTTATATTTATGAAGGGATTTCCTTTTAACTTGGTAGGATGACTCGTTTTGGAATAATTTTTCTGTAACTTGGTAGCTTTAGTTGATGTACATTTACTGTGAGGGCCACATTAACGCTGGACTCAATTCTTTAGTACAGTCTACACCTCAAATTTTTAGTCTCCCATGGTTTCACCATGAAGAGGACTATTGGATTGCACTTTGTGTCCATCTGAATGTCTGTCTGTCCATCTGTCCTTCTGTCCTGTTACCACCTGTATCTCAGAGATGCTTTTGCATTTTTGTTTCAAATTTTCAGATTTGATGGGGCATAAGGAAAAATTGATGCACATCAATTTTTTTCTGAAAAAAATTCAAGATGGCCAACTGGCAACCATTTTTATTGGAAATTGCATGTAATTCGTTGTATGCTCAGAACTTCTGAACGACATTTTCGATTTCAATAATTTTTGGTATGGAGGTCTAGCAGCATAAGATAAATAACATAACACAGGTTTTTTCTAGTGCATAAATTATGCAAATTAGCCTAACTTAACCTTTTTTTCAGGTAATATTTTTTGTGCGTATTATATTGTGTACTGTTACCATCTGTATCTCAGAGATGCTTTGACGCTTTTTTTTTAAATTTTCAGATTTGATTGGGCATTAGGAAAAATTGTTGCATGTCAATTTTTTTCCGAAAAAAATTCAAGATAATTTTTGGTATGGAGGTCTAGCAGCATAAGATAAATGACATATCATACAGGTTTTTTTCTCGTGCATAAATTATGCAAATTAGCCTTACTTAATCTTTTTCTCGGGTAATATTTTTGTGCGTATTATGTGGTGTACTGTTACCACCTGTATCTCAGAGATGCTTTGATGCTTTTGTTTCAAATTTTCAGATTTGAAGGGAAGAGACATATGATAAATAACATATACAGGTTTTTTTTTTCTTGTGCATAAATTATGCAAATTAGCCTTACTTAACTTTTTTACAGGTACTTGGATGCTTCCAGTAAAACCACAGACATATGGGTAATATTGGGACTAGTATGTTGAGTTGTTCCTTTGATATCCATATTTGTTTGGATTTTATTGAACAAATATCAATATATTTCACAGTAATCCACCTACCGTGGGGGACGATTGTCTGAGTTGCATTGCACACTGATAGCAAATCTCTCCAGGAAAGGCATGTGCTGATTTTTGTGCACTTTATTCTTGGCCAAAACAAAATAATGGCAAGTAGCCAATTGCTTGCTTGAACATTTGGACATAAAATGTTATCATTTTGTCTATTCACAGCCCCTACCATGGAGAAAATCAGATTTCATTGCCATTACTGAAAACCACAATATGATTCCATTGTTTGTCTTCAAACCACACAAATATGGATGTTAGTGCAACAAACTCTTTTGAGCTTGTTCCACCTGCATCCATATTTGTATAATTTTCTTTAGGCAATCTTCATTTGTGGTAAGTTTAAGGAATTGAAATAAATTTTAAATTTAACCCTCAAAAGCCTTGGGATTTTTATACATTTTAGCTAAACTTTGACAGACCACATCCCGTGACTTTGCAGTGGTTTCTAAGCAGATCTTGGCTGTCTATATAGGCAGTCAAGACTTGCCCAGAAGCAACTGCCAAAGCACTTTGAATGTAAATTGCAAGTTCACCCAAAGACTGCATGTTGGGTACTTGTTTTGTTGTAGAAAAAGTGATTCAAGTTGGAATTAAGCCTTTTAAGGGTTAAAGACTTGCTCAAGCTCTTGTGTTGTATCAGTGATCGTTACATGCTTGTCACTCACCTTACTCATGTACAGTTGAGTCACAGGTCTTCAACTCAATTATGAAGAAATGTGGATGATACACATTCCTTCAATCATTGTATCCTGGACTCAACCCTGCTTGTCTGAAGAGTCGGGAGGTTGCTTGTTGGTGGTTGTCTGGCTTCATCCTCAATTGCAAGAGTCTGATATAATATGTACCTATTGTTGAAGTATCAGTTAAACTAAATAAACAAGCAACAAAAATGTTAAAATGAATGTCAACATTCAAATCTCATGATTCTAAATTAGTTATCTAGTGTGGGGTTTGTAAGATGTATTTTGTGTATTGAATCTTCCTGTTTTGTTGTGTAACAAATTAATGGCTATGTATTTGTGTTATATGCGCATCCAACACTAAATAGAGCATCAAAGATTCTCTTATTATCGGTTTAATCAAGCTTTAGGCCCCACTATGTGGATCTTCTGTTTCCCCTTTTAGTCACAATTGGTCAATCGTGACAGCTACATGAGCTTGAAACCCAAAAACATTTAGCACAGTTTATAGATCATATTTATGAAGTGATTTCATTGTAACTTGGTAGAATCATTCCTTAGAATGTTTAGATGAGGATGTCCCCTTTCGGTCGCGATCAGTCAAAACACGAAAACCTTTAGCACAGTCTACAGGTTGTATTTATGAAGGGATTTCATTGTAACTTGGTAGGATGACTCCGTATAAGGTTTAGATGAGAACGTCCCCTTTTGGTCATGATCGGTCAACCATAATGGCTGTGCAGGCTGAAAACCTTTAGCACAGTCTCCAGGTCGTATTTATGAAGGGATTTTATTGTAACTTCATAGGATGACTCTGTATAATGTCTAGATGGGAACATTCTTGTTTTGGTCAGGTTCATTCAACCTTGACGCCCACAGTGGCACGTTTCCTTGATTGCTTTAGCAGTCTTCAGCTTGCATTTATGAAGGGTTTATTGCAAATTTGTAGGATGACTCAGTGTAATGTCTAGATGAGAACGTCCTATTTTGGCCATGATCGGTCAACTGTGATGGCCGCACAGGCATGTGACCTAGATTTGTTTGGCGCAGTCTACAGTTAATATTTATGAAGCAATTTCATTGTAACTTAGAAGGATAACTCGGTATGAGTTTTATTTTAGTGATGATCAGTCAGCCATTATTGCCGCCTGATCATGTGACCTAGATTCCTTTAGCACTGTCCACAGGTTTTTATGAAGTGATTTCATTGTAACTTGGTAGGATAACTTAGTATGATGTCTAGATGAGACTCCCCTATTTTGGTCATGCTTGTCAACCATGACCGCTGAACCATCACGTGACCTAGATTCCTTTAGCAAAGTCTACGAGTTATATTTATGAAGGGATTTCATTGTAACTTGGTAGGATGACTCGTTTTGGAATGATTTTACTGTAACTTGGTAACTTTGGTTGACATACATTAACTGTGAGGGCCACATTAATCCAGGCCTCAATTCTTTAATGCAGACTACACTTCAAATTATTCTAGCATATAGGGAACAGAAATTAACATATTCTCAATTAACACAATTCTTGTCTTATTTCATAATCCTTTCATAAACGTTGAACATTGTCGTTTTCATCAAACACTACACACAGTCAAGTTAAGCTATAGTGTCATTGACACTTCCATTGTGAGTTTCTTGTCTTACATGCAGAACACATGTTCCAACATAAGGCTTTTTGTGATTTGGTTGATAAAAAATACAGTACCTTGGCCGTGGTTTCAGGTGAAGTCTTGGCTGCCAAAGATACCACTGCTAAATTGAAGTATTACCTTATTATGAGGAGCAAAAAAAAAATGTAAAATTCGCAAGACCTTTAAGGACACTTTCAGAATGTACAACAAGAATCATATGAACATTCTGTAACAATCAAAGTTGATTCTTATTGTTTTCCCTGTGAGAATTATTTGTGAGAATTGAGTTTGATTCTTGCATGAATTTTTACCAATAATAATTAATAATAATAAAAATAATTATTATTTTATAGACTGAAATCCTAACATGGTGCTCTATAACTGTACAAAATTGAAAAATGAAGAAAATTTGTTGTGGGGATTATCAAAGTCTTGTGAGTCAGTTGGAGAAGGGTCAAGCCTTGAGCAGTACCTGTCTTGTAAGGAGGGGGTGGGAGTGGGGGAGAGAACCACAGAGCAGCAGCGAGCATTTGTTAGACTCCTCCACATAACAGTGCCACACAAGCAGGGGTACCATTGTGAACAATTGATGCCTTAGTACACAGTGCCACCTTGCCCCATTGTGGGCAGTCATGATTAAGTGTCTTGCCCAAGGACACAGTGCAATAACTCCTGTTCATGATTGAACCATGGACCTTTTAGTTTGAAGGTCAGTGCTCTAACCAATGAGCTACTGCACCCCAGGAGAATTAAATACTTTCCTGAATTGTACAGTCAGTTGAGTGAATAATATTCTTTCAATGCAATGTATAAGATATTCCATGTATACTTCCTTCATGCTAACACTGACTACTGTGTATATAGGTGGGGAAGGGGAGGTACTAGACATGAATGTACTTACCATCTCCCTTTATAATTTTGGCAGACAAAAGTATATTTTGAATCTTGGTGAACTGTTGACAGATTACTTCTTGAGAAGAAATGGTGCTCTTTTTGACTTGTAAAATCTTTGATTCCTTAGTAGTTGTCCCTGTACATTGTTAAATGAATTATGGAGTGTACTGCAACCATTGGTATTCTTCCTGCTTTTTTCAGTGTCAGTTCACAGTAATACACAGGTATCCCACACATGTAAAAGCTGTATAGAAGAAATTATTTTCAAACAGTCTTATGTGCAAAATGTTTCCAAGACATGGACACCAACAGTTAGAGACGTTCTTAGAGTTTTTCTCAATTTTGGTATGTATGCAAACCTATAGAAAGTCATATCCAACTTGTTAGGCCCCCAAACTCTAATGAGGAGGGAGCATTATATCGACGCCATACCATCCATCTATCCATCATCTCCCCATCCATAAATATGCAGTTTTTGTCAGCGAACCGAAAAATGCTCTCACAAATCATTCTCATCTCTTGATGTGTTCAGGGAGGGTAATGGAAGGCTTCTTTTGATAATTGTCAGGATGTGATATGGCTGCAAGAATAGCTATTTTGATTTTGGTTTCTGTCAGTTAACTCAAGAATGCTTTGATTGATCAGTCTCATCTTGGGGATATATTGAGGATTGGTAGTGAAAAATTTCTTTCGATTAGATATTTCAGCCATATTGATTTTGACATGGGAGCCAAATTTATTTTGGTATTCATCAATTAACTCTTAACCCGCTGAGTATTTTAAAAATATTTTTAATCAAATCTAGTCATGGCTGCTGTGCAACAGCCATGACTAGATTTGTTGAAAAATTCAATGTTTGACTCAAGAAATTGCTGGTCAAAAAGTCGGTACAATTTGTTCGTGAAAATTTGACTTATGTTAGTGGCAAGAGATTTCCTGTCCTGGGCAGGAATATCTGCCACCAGCACGGAAAGAGTTAACTCAAGAATGTCTTTACTGACCAATCTTCTCTCTTGGTGACGTATTGAGGGTAGGCAGTGGAAAGTTCATTTTGATAACTGTCCTGACTCGATATTCAATATGATGCCATGACAGCTTTTCTTCAGTTAACTCAAAATGTCTTCACTGGTCTGTCTCAGATTTTGGTTTTAGTGGCGTACACTATTAATGGTATTATAGGAGGGAGAATATTCTAGGTTTCGCATTGCTGTTGTTGACATTTGCTGAGGTAGAGAAGTTTTAGTCCATTAACAAGCTAAAAACACAAAACTGACCCACAATATATTTTTAAACAATCCAATAAGTAAACAATCTGCTGTACACATTTTTAGCTCACCTGACTTTCAGTCAGGAGAGCTATAGTGATCATTCACCGTCCGTCATCTGTCATCTGTTGTCCGTCGTCCGTGAACATGGTGTTTGCGTCTTCTCCTCCCAAACTGCTGAACCAATTTAATTGATATTTGAGATAATAGTTTTTTATGACATTGCAATTCGTTTTGTTCAAATCAAGTTGCCTAGCCCCTCGGTAGGGCCACGCCCAAAAAGTGTGCTTATATTTTAAAAAATAGTCTTCTCATGAACAAGCAGTAGCAGAGACTTGATATTTGGTGTGCAGCTTTCTTTTGAGGTGTAGACTCAGATTTGTTCAAGAGAAGTTCGAGGAGCTATATGTGCCTTTGTTATGGGAGGGGCAAGAATTTTCACCCTGCCCAAAATTTCTATTTTCCAAACCGAGAGGCAGATTTGAACCAAATTTGATATGAGGGCTTATTGGGTTATAAGTACTTAATTTATGCCCCAACTTTTTTTTCCCGTCACCCCATGGGAACCGCAGGAGCTAAAAATAGAAAAAAATTAAAACACCCATATCTCCAAAACTACACGGCACTGAGAATTCTTATTTAGTGTGAAGCTTCCTTAAGACCAACAGAATGGAATGGTAAAAAAAAATTGCTATCGGTTTTATCATGAGGTACTTTTTGGGGACTTTGAACAAGTGCTGAGTCAGCATTTTTTAACACTGTGGGTAATGGGAAAAACATTCAAGACTACTTTTCTCCCAAACCACTCCTCCAAAAGCTTTCACATTTCACACGTAACATCTTTGGAAGATTGTTTCACAGGTTTATTGAAATCAAATCCCTGGGTCCATATTTGGGCTCTCTATGGGAGCCCGAATGTTTAAATTAGTGCAATATGAGGAATATTCTTTAAAAATCTTCAATCAGAATCTTTTGATATTTGGTATGCAGCATGCTTAAGGGGGTGAGATTCAAGTTTGCTCAAGCCAAGTCCCTAGGTTCATATTTGGGCTCACTGTGGGAGCCTGAATTATAACTTAGTTCAAAATGAGGAATTTTCTTTAAAAATCTTCTTCTTCAGATCCAGCAGTCAGAATGTTTTGATATTTGGTATGCAGCATCCTTAGAGGGGTGAGATTCAAGTTTGTTCAAGCCATGTCCCTAGGTTTATGTTTGGGCTCACTGTGGGAGCTTGAATTGTAACTTAGTTCAGAATGAGGGATTTTCTTTAAAAACCTTCTTCAGATCCAGCAGTCAGAATGTTTTGATATTTGGTATGCAGCATCCTTAGTGGGGTGAGATTCGAGTTTGTTGAAGCCAAGTCCCTAGGTTTATATTTTTGCTCCCTAGGGGAGCCCGAATTATAACTTCGTTCAATATGAGCAATTTTTCTTTAAAAATCTTCTTCTTCAGATTCAGGAGTCGGAATGTTTTGATATTTGGCATGCAGCATCCTTAGGGGGTTGAGATTCAAATTTGTTCAAGCCAAGTCCCTGGGTTCATATTTGGGCTCACTGTGGGAGCCTGAATTATAACTTAGTTCAAAATGAGGAATTTTTTTTGAAAATCTTCTTCTTCAGATCCAGCAGTCAGAATGCTTTGATATTTGGTATGCAGCATCCTTAGGGGGTGAGATTCACGTTTGTTGAAGCCAAGTCCCTAGGTTCATATTTGTGCTCCCTAGGGGAGCCTGAATTATAACTTAGTTCAATATGAGGAATATTCTTCAAAAATCTTCTTAACATCCACCAGTCAGAATCTTTCGATATTTGGTATACAGCATCCCACTGGAGGTGAGATTCAAGTTTGTTCAAGCCAAGTCCCTGGGTTCATATCCGGGCTCCCTGTGGGAGCCCGAATTATTACTTAGTTCAATATGAGGAATATTCTTTAAAAATCTTTTTTTTTAGATCCACTGGTCAGAATCTTTGGATATTTGGTATAAGCTTTTCTTAGGAGGGGCAGATGCAACTTGTTGAAATCAATTCCCTGGGTTGATATTTTTATACAACAACCAATGGCCCAGACTTAGGTGGTGCTAACTCCAAAATATCCAGGGCCAAACACAAATTTTGCCCCCCCAATCCCCCAAATTTGCATGCAAAACCGAAAAAATTATGTCCTATGTAGTTCTCCATAATTTTGTGATCTGTACATGCGCAGTATCCAGAAAGCACCAAAATTGGCACCAACCATCATTCTTTGTTTGGCCCTCTGTAAGATAACAACAAACTGACTTCTGTTCTTTTAAATCTCAGTTTTAATGATGGCAGACACAAATCAATGGTGAATTTGGTGGATCCAAGGACACAATAGGATGATGGAAGGAAGAAACGGTGGTTTGGAGCGTTCAGGGCTGTAACTTAATAATTTTGACAAAAATTATTTCTTGTTTCCCAATTTTGAGACATGGGCCTGACGTCATCATTCTTGCTAATGATTTTGCCACTGTTTGTTAAGTGTTCCTTCCCTATCCTTCCTTGAAGCCCCCCAGTTAAACTCCCATGCTCTTTGGCTTGTTTTATTGAATTTTTTTTATAAAATTCTTGGGAGTTTAACGTGTTTCACAGAATGTTTATTCTGTATATCCCCATGGTTACGTCCTCACCCAAGGGGTATTTAGGCGTTTTTGGTCATGCATCATACATCCGATGTATCATTAGCTTAACTTGACATAGTCAAGATAAGCTATTGCCATCACGCGTGCAGAAGTCTGTGAGTCTGTTCACATTTTTCTTTAGCACGGGCTACACTCGCAGTTCTTGTCTGATCGTCACGACATTTTATATGCAGGTTTGGGGTCATGTCTAGATGAGAACGTCCCCTTTTGGGCTTGATCCGTCAACCGTGATGGCTGCCCAAGCCCGAAACCCAAGAACTTCTAGCACAGTCTGCAGGTCATGTTTAATATGGTGGGATTTCATTGTAACTTGGTAGGATGACTCCTTATGATGTCTAGATGAAAATTTCCCCATTTGGGCATGATCTGCCAACCGTGATGACTGCCCGAGCCCAAAACCCGAAAACCTTTAGTACAGTCTACAGGTCATATTTATTGAGGAATTTCATTGTAACTTGGTGGGTTGACTTCATATATTGTCTGGATGAGAAGGTCCCCTTTTGGACGTGATTGGGCAACTGTGATGGCTACAGGGGTCCGAAGCCCAAAAACATTTGGCACAGTCTACAGGTCATATTTATGAAGGGATTTCATTGTAACTTGGTAGGATGACTCCAAATGTCTAGATGAGAACGTCCCATTTTGATCGCGATCATTCAGCCTTGATGGGTGCCCGAGCCCAAAAACCTTTAGCATAGGCAAAAGGTCATATTTATGGAAGGATTTCATTGTAACCTAATAGGTTGATTCCATATAATGCCTAGATGATGACATCCCCTTTTGGTTGTGATTGGTCAACTGTGATGGCTACAGGTGCCTGAAGCCCGAAAACCTTGAGCACAGTCTACAGGTCATATTTATGAAGGGATTTCATTGTAACTTCGTAGGATCACTCCAGATGATGCTCAGACGAGATTGTCCCCTTTGGTTGCAATCATTCAACCAGGAGGGCTGCCCGAGCTCGAAGCCCGAAAACCTTTAGCACAGTCTGCATGTCATATTTATGAAGGGATTTCATTGTAACTTGGTAGGTTGACCTCATATAATGTGATGAGAACGTCCTCTTTTGGACACGATTGGGCAACTTTGATGGCTACATGGGCCTGAAGCCCAAAAACATTTAGAACATTCTACATGTCACAATTATGAAGGGATTTCATTGTAGCTTGGTAGGATGACTCCAAATAATGTCTATATGAGAACGTCCCCTTTTGGTCGTGATCATTCTGTCTTTATGGCTGCCCGTGCCCAAAGACCTTTAGCATAGTCTATAGGTCATATTTATGGAAGGATTTCATTGTAACCTGTTAGGTTGACTCCATAGAATGCCTAGATGATGACATCCCCTTTTGGTCGTGATTGGCCAACTGTGATGGCTACAGGTGCCCGAAGCCTGGAAATCTTGAGCACCGTCTACAGGTCATATTTATGAAGTGATTTCATTGTAACTTTGTAGGATCACTCCAGATGATGCCCAGATGAGAATGTCCCCTTTTGGTTGCGATCATTCAACCATTATGGCTGCCCGAGCCTGAAGCCCGAATACCTTTAGCACAGTCTACAGGTCATATTTATGAAAGGATTTCATTGTAACTTGGTAGGTTGACTTCATATAATGTCTAGATGAGAACGTTCCCTTTTGGACACGATTGGACAACTGTGACGGCTACAGGGGCTCGAAGCCCGAAAACCTTTAGAACAGTCTACTGGTCATATTTATGGAAAGATTTCATTGTAGTCTGTTAGTTTGACTCCATATAATGCCTAGATGATGACATCCCCTTTTGGTCGTGATTGGTCAACTGTGATGGCTTCAGGGGCCTGAAGCCCCAAAACCTTGAGCACAGTCTACAGGTCATATTTATGAAGGAATTTCATTGTAACTTCGTAGGATCACTCTAGATGATGCCCAGATGTGAATGTCCCCTTTTGGTTGTTGCGATCATTCAACCATGATGGCTGCCCGAGCCCAAAGCCCAAAAACCTTTAGCACAGTCTACAGGTCATATTTATGAAGGGATTTCATTGTAACTTGGTAGGTTGACTTCATATAATGTCTAGATGAGATCGTCCCCTTTGGACGCAATTGGGAAACTGACAGCTACAGGGGCCTGAAGCCCAAAAACCTTTAGCACAGTCTACAGGCCATATTTATGAAGGGATTTCAATGTAACTTGTTAGGATGACTCATTTTGGAATAATTTCACTGTAACTTGGTAACTTTCGTTAGTATACGTTAACTGTGAGGGCCACATACATTAACTGTGAGGTCATATTAACCCACCCCTCAGCTCTTTAGTACAGTGTACACCTCATATTATTTTTGTCAAAAACATAGCATACAAGGACCAGAAATGAACATATTCCCAATTATCACAATTCTTGTCTTATTTCATAATCTTTTCATAAACATTGAACATTATCCTTTTCTTCAAATACAACACACAAGTTAAGCTACAGTGTCATTGACACTTTCATTTTTTCTTCTCATGAAGATCTTGCTTTACATCGGATAATTCAAAATCTGTTACTGACTTTGGGCTGTGTTATTCAGTGCCTGGGGTCTTGTTTCCGGTTTTAATTTTGACGTTGTTTACATTGACAACACTCTGTTTATATATGTAGATTCATATTTCGGTAGTGTAGCATTTAATTTTTGGATAAATTTTTTTTTTTTTTTTGTCCACACTTAGGCTCTATCGGGATCCATTTGGGCTCATCGTTCCCTTTGGGGACTTGGGCTCCTGTCAAAATTTTTTCGAAAATGTTTTTTTTAGAATCATTTTTCGAATTATAGTTTTGAATATTATTATTATGTATCTTTTTCATATATTTATTGGGAGTTGGTGTGAGTACAGTTGACTTTAATTTGATTCAAAATGATAGCTTATTGCTCAAATTGCTATGCGAGGAAGTCTTCCTCTGATTTACATGATGGTTGTATTACCTGTAGTCAGTGTACTTGCATTAATTCTTGCTCAACATGTGTCGAATGGGATGACAAACGTTGGAGATAGGTGTCACGTTACGTTGTTAGCAGCGAGAGACCAATGCTGGTCCTCTCGCCACAAAGTTATTCTAGTTTCTCAGTTTCTATTTCAGAGGAAAAAGAACATGGTAATGTTTACGTGACACCTTCAGAGAGTGTGCTTCCGTCGTCACAGTTAGGTGTTCAAAAGTGCGGCAAAAATGCTCATGAATATTAGGCAGGGCAATAAACCACACACCCATTGTTTCAGCTCTCTGTCGCCAGCTAGCTCGACCGGTGAAGCGGTTACTCCGTCCATGGGTACCGTGACGCCGGGTGGGTCCATTGCAATCGAGGAGAGTGGAAGGGGCAGAGTGAGCACTTTAAAATATAAACCTGCGACGACGGAGAAGAAGAAGCCAGCAAGTTCAAACGGAAGCTCGGCGAGGTCTGAAAGGACCGCGAGCAAGAGAGCCCCCTCTCTTTCCCAACAACATCTGGGACCAGATGTGGTGGTTCAGAACTTGCGTCAGTCGGAGCATACGTCCACGCCTCCCGTCCGGGGTGCTCCGTTCATTTCACAGCCGGCATCGACTACAGTTACGGCTTCTTCATCAGCATCTACCAAGCACACATGACCGCACCTTGGCTATGTGGCTTCTGATATCCAGTCTGCATCACCGAGAAGGGACCACTCATCGTCAAAAAGTCTGACCATCCGGTAGCCAAGGAGATGAGGCCTCATTCATCGGAACGTCCGCAGAAAAGAGCTATCTCGGACACACCGTCCCAGGTGCAGCCAGCGGGCAAGCAACAGAAGACTGCTGCTCCTCAGGCCTCCGTCACAGACTTGCTGTCGCAGATTGCACAGCTACGGCAGTCTCTTAACCTGAGCTGTCGGATGGTGCTGGGTCAGTCCAGTCATCTGCCCATTCAGTTGCCGATGACCGTGAGTCTAATCTGATTCAGTCGGATGATGAAAGGGATATGGAAGAGGATTACCCTTCCCTTTCGGAACAACACATGGTGGCGATGGATCTAATTCATCAATACTTCCCTGAGTTCATTCCTGAGAATCAGAATGCTGTAACCGCTCGAAAGAAACCGCTGGCATCATTGGACGCTGACTTTTTCTGGACAGAGGAGAAGGCCCTGTCCTTTCCAGTACAGTCTAGACAGGTGTCGCAGGCCTTCAGCCATTTAGACAACGCCATATTTAATCTTTCCAGTGGGTTTCTTGGTGTCATCTTCCGTATGTTTACCGTTTCTTGGGCCACGTTCATTTAAAACGGTCAGGGAAGATGTCCAGAGAGTTCCTCTGTATTTGGATGAGCAGGCTGAGGACCTAGACATGTCCTTACCTTCGTCATTCACTATTCGTCCGAACACAATTGACACGGCAATTTCTACTAACAAAGCAAATTTAGACGCTATGTCTTATGCAGATCACCTTACAAGAACTACGGCGCAACATCTCAACGGGAAGGAATTTGAGGACGTTCGTACCTCTAAGAGTTCTTTCCAGGGCTGTTATGTTTACCGCGTATAACTCCGCCTTAACAGTGGCTAATTTGGAGTTAATTGGACGTGATGGAGCCCTTGCGTCGTCATCCTTAATAGATGACAAAGTGAAAAACTCTATACGAGTCGCTCCAATATCCGGTCATAAAATCTTTGCCGACAAGCTTTCTTTGGTCTACGACCAAGCTACAAAGAAAGCGTCAAACACTCTGCTTCTTAAGTCGGCGTCTAATAAACCCGCAACAGCAGAGAAGAGTAAAGCAGGAGGTTCAGGACAAAATTTGTCTAAAGGGAACTCCTCACAAGGATGTAAGAAATCCTCTTACACTTACTCTAGGGATCATCAATATAGCGACTCGGGAAGGAGCCGTAGGTCTGGCCGAGACAACCGGTCAGATGCCCCTAAGCCGGCGGGTCAAGGCTCTTCGCGAGGAGGATGTGGTTTCTCCTCCCATAGGCCTTGCAGGTCCTACAGGTGATGGTCAGGACCTCTATTGCGTTCCAGTTGGCGGAAGGTTATCAAGATTCGCGACAAACTGGATAACTATTACAGAAGACTAGTGGGTGAAAAGTGTGGTCTCGGACGGCCTACGGCTATCTTTCTGAGCAAAAAAACGCCGCTAACACGAAGTCCGCGGTGGACACACCTTCTGTCAAATGCTACAAAAAGAGAGAGTCTCTCCTATCGGAGGTAAAGTCTTTCTTGGAAAAGGAAGCAATAGAGGTCGTCGAAAACCAAGATTCTCTAGGTTTCTACAGTCACTTGTTCCTCGTACCGAAGCCAGACGGCTCGTTCTGACTGGTAATAGACTTGAGCTGGATAAACAAACTTATCGTGGCTCCAAAGTTCTATATGGAGACCATTCAGTCGGTAAGGCAGCATTCGAGTGAACGACTATGCGGCAAGCATAGATCTAAAGGATGCGTACTTTCATGTCCTGGTACATCCGGCATTCAGAAAGTACATACGGTTCGCTGTTCAAGGGATAGAAGATCAGTTCCAAGCAATGTGCTTCGGTCTGAATCTAGCGCCCTGGGCGTTCACTCGAATAATGAACTCACTTCCGAGCTTATTCGTTTGTGGTAACGTCGGCTTACTTGGACGACATTCTTCAGAGATATGGCAACAAAACTACTCTTCAGAACGATGTTCAGAGTCTGCTATTATTGCTCCAACGTCTCGGCTTCTTCGTAAACGAGAAGAAGTCGGATCTAGCTCCGTCCAAGTCATTCACTCACTTGGGAATGAGCTTCGAGACTCACAACAATCTGTTTCGTCTGCTGTTACCCAAAGCGAAATTAGTCAGTTGTTATGCTCGCTTTTGTCTACACTCCGACATTAACAGCGAGGGAATTTATGCGACTGATGGGGTTGTGCGGAGTGACTGCGGATCTTATTCCGATGGGTCGCTTATGCACACGTCCCCTCCAGATATTCTTTACTCAGAACTGGAGTGTGAAGACGAATTCGCTCGAGACCAGTATTGTTTTAACGGATTATGACGGATGTGAGTCAAACAGGTTGGGGCGCGACCCTGAGCCCAACACTCAAAGTGCCAGGGTCTTTGGGACCCTGGGTTCCTGAAGAAACTCATAAACATCAAAGAAATGATGTCAATATGGTTAGCGCTACAACAGTGGATTCACATTATAGCAGACGTGCATGTTCAAATATTGTCAGACAACTCGACAGTAGTAGCGTACATCAGGAACCAGGGAGGCACGCATTTGATTCCGTTATATGAACTAACGGAAAAAATTCTTCTGTATGTCTTGAAGCATCAAGTTCATCTATCGGTCCGTCTTATACCGGGTCGTCTGACTCTCAACAAGTGAATATTCAGACAGATTTGCTACCTGTGGGTTCAACCTATGATAGACTTGTTTGTGACACACCTCAACAATCACTTGCAGACTTACGTGTCGCCGTGCCCAGATCATCGAGCGTATGCAGTAGACGCTCTCTCAGTTTCATGGGACGGAATGATAGGATACACGTATCCTCCAACTTCATTGATTCAACAAATTAAAGATCAAGCAGTCACATTGCAAGATTCTGTTAGTAGCATCTCGGTCGCCACAGAAACCATGGATCAACCTTCTCAGGTGTCTGTTATGGGATGTTCCCCAAAAGCTTCCTCTGCGAGAGGACCTTCTATATAGGGGGAAGTCAAGCACACTGCATCACAAGCCGGAAGGTCTCAACCTTCACCTATTCCGTTGTGCGGTCCTTCTTGCATGGCAAGCGTTTTACAGGACGAGCAGTGGATGCAATTTCTAACTGCAGGAGGTCCTCCTCTTCACTGACTTACGCAGCAAAGTGGAAGGTTTTCTTCCATTGGTGTAAGGATCAGTCGATAGACATTTATGATCTATCCATCCCTTATCATCATCTAGCTTTATAGTGAAAAGCAAGGGAACACCACCTCTGGTGTCAGTAGTCCCGAGACGGTGCTGGGATGGTTTTAATGTGTAGCTCGGTGTGAAGCAAATTACTACGTCTCATTTATGTATTGTTTTTAAAGTGTAGCTCACTGTGGAGCATTTGTATATGTCACGTGTCAAACGGACGTTAATATACAATCCTCGGACACTTTTAAATGAGTATAAAGAGTCTCATTCTCTGGACTATCTTTATATATTGGCTTCCCTTCACCAAATTAGCATAATGAGTTATGCTGGTATTTAAATGGAGAATTATATATTATGTAATGCTCAATTACATTGTTGGTGTTATGTCTTTCTTGTTTCTCATAAATTAGAAAGACATATATAATTCCTTTCTCTCCTATTCTCCTGTAGGAGTTATCCTTTCAGAAGTGATTGAGTAATTGGATTTTCCTTTATATCCTAGGGCCTCCAGCCTTTTTACGATTTAGTTAAGTCTGGGCCATTGGTTGTTGTATAAAAATATTATAAATTCATAGTAATTTGTATATTTTTTATACTTACCAATGGCCCAGATGGGGATGGCCCTCCCATGAGTGGGCACTCATACCTCCCTGCTGATTATAACATTTAGCAGGCACTGTAGAAAGAATGATGATTGGTGCCAATTTCGGTGCTTCCTGGATACTGCGCATGTGCAGGTCACAAAAGTATCGAGGACCACATAGGACATAATTTTTTCGGTTTTGCATGCAAATTTTGGGGATTGGGGGGAAAAATTTGTGTTTGGTCAGGGATATTTTTGAGTTACTATACTGACGCGGGAATAAGCCCATATTTGGGATTAAGCCCACCCCCCTATTTTCGAAAAACCCATTTCAAGGTGCCCTCTTCATGAATAAGCCCACTCCCCTACTTCTGAAAATCAAAGAAATGCCCTTACCGTAAGGGAGAAAAAGAAAAATGCATCGAATGTCATTTTTTCCGTGTGTCATTTTTCTCTGTTATTGCCACTTTCTTTGTTCAATCTGTACATTTTTAGTGAGAAAATATTCATTCTTATTATCTTTTGACAGGTTTTATTGTACAATTAAAATTACTCAATGCTAACAATACATATCGTATTGTTTTTATTCTGTCTCAATTAATGTGCCATTGAAAAACAAAAAACAAGAATCCGACAATTGTGTTGAGAAATTACCTGATGTGATCCCTGCAAAAATAGCTGCTCAAAAATAAATATGAATTCATTACCACGAGGTGTAATATCCAGTTTGATCCATGCTACATGAAAGTATCTTTTGAAAACAAAAGAAGGGAAAGCCATATTGTTAGTTTGTTCATTTATGAAACATGCCATGCCCACGTGTTTTTATCAAATGCATTGTATGCCAAATATTTTCTCATACAGTCGCGGTTATGTGAAATCAAAATTATATAAACTCGAAATATAAATTAAATAAAAACATGATCTCTCAAGTGTAATTAACTTCAGCTGACCTATTATATATACTATTGTTATGGTTCATACAAAATTGATCCGTTTTGTGTAAAAAAAAATATAATTGGAAGTTTGTTGAAAACTGAAAACAAATCTGTTGTGAGATATCACAAGAATTAAGTTACCTCCCCTTACTTATATATGAACAAATTCAGAACATGTCCAGCTGTGTATTTTGTCTTCATTTTGAACCAACATTGTTTTCCACCCATTCCACCAAAGTGCAGAATTCAGTTACCCCTCCCCATGCCCCCACACTTTTACAGGCAGCAAATTAAGGGCAAGTGACAAATGTCGAAAAAACGTGAGGAAATTCTTTGTGACTATCTTGCAACTTATTGGCCTGTACAGATAGGCAGGCCTGCTGGGGGAGGGGGGGGGGGGGAGAGGGGGGGGGGGGAGGGCCAGACGTCCCCTGTTCATCTTGCTCTTGGAGAAAGTGAATGCCACAGGTTGGGGGGAGGGGGGTTAGATGTCCCCTGTTCATCTTGCTCTTGGAGATGGTGAACACCAAAGGTTGGGGGGGGGGGGAGGGTTGGGGGCTCAGACGTCCCCTGTTCATCTTGTTCTTGGAGAAAGTGAATGCCACAGGTTGGGGGGGGTCTCAGATGTACCCTGCTCATCTTGCTCTTGGCGCGGTTATCCCTCAACTTATTACCAATGAAATAAGTTGTGTGGTGACTGCAAGAAAAATTCTAAATTTTTTTCTTCTCTGGCCATAACAGCCAGGTTCAGTGTTGATATGTCAATAACTGGGGAGTGGATAGTGCAGATAGTTATCCGGTGCTAACAATGTTGGCTGCGAACTGCCCCCTGTTCATCTTGCACTTGGAGAAAGTGAACGCAACAGAATTTATTGTGTTTTTTTCACAATGGGAGTTACCGTATGAATACTGAGGGCACCTTCTTTAACGTGAGTAATACAAAACACATATTTTTTTAATAAACACAATTCAAAAACCTTGGGACAAAACGTCCCAGTCCAGCATGACTTTATGAATGTCACGTCTTTAAAAACAGACTATAATAGACTCGTTTTTGAAATGCTACTTTCGATTTCCATGTCTTTTCCATCAACAACATGGGAATTCATGCTCACAATTCTCGGAACTCATTTCAATAAAAACAAGACGGAAAAATTAAGTAGGATAGTTTTTGGTATGTTAACACATTCTTTATTCAATACAATTTACAAACCATTTCAATTTCACACACATAAGACAAAATATGAAGTGGCATGATAAAATGGACAGTTGGAAACTGTACTCTCCAATAACAGTGCTGCAAATGGCCGTCTCAAACTTTTCCCTGCTTCTGCAAACTGCCTTACACGAAAAATAAGCCGACCCATGTCTTTTTTGCTTTTTCACTGCCTGCACCCCCTGGGCTTATTCCCGTGTCAGTATGCTAAGTCTGGGCCATTGGTAAGTATAAAAAATATACAAATTGCTATGAATTTATAATATTTAGTCTGCCATGTCAGGTGCGCACCCTCAGGCCCCCTGTTGTTGTTATTTTATGTTAGTAAATATACCAAATTTAGAAGTTCTCAAAATATAGGCCTTCGAAGTCTGAGACTCTCAAAGTATAGAAAAACCGCCAACTGATTTTGCTAGTTGCCAAAAGTGCATGGTGCACAAGTCTGAAACTGTTAACCCATTGCACACTTCATGTCGGAATTTCAGAATTTCAAGCAGCAAATCTTCCCATAATGCAACTCAGAATTTTAAACAAATTGAGCCTTGTTTGACAGAGCTCATTGAGCTCAGTCAAACAAGACTGGACTGGTTAAATTTCCAGTTGCATTATGGGAAAAATGTAATGCTTGGAATTTTAGTATTTTGACATCAGTGTGCAAAGAGTTAATAATGAAATTTGAGTTTAGCAGTGCTTCATTTCTCTCAACACAAGGCAAGTAAAAGCAGTACACCTAAATTTATTCAGATGTACTTTTTGGAAAGTTCAAGTTCTTACTGTGATACTCAAGGGAATTGACTGTGGAAGGTGTATGTTATCTTTGTAACTGCAGAAGCTCGAGTGAATTGACTGTGAAAGGTGTATGTTATCATCATTACTACATATATTCAAGGAAATTGACAGTGGAAGGTGTATGTTATCTTTGTCACTACAGATACTCCAGGAAATTGACTGTGGACAGTGTATGTTGTCTTTGTTACTACATATGCACAAGGGAATTGACTGTGGAAGGTTTATGTTATCTTTGTTACTATGTATACTCAAGGGAATTGACTGTGGAAGGTGTATGTTATCTTCTTCACTATTTATACATGTAATATTTAAATTGTTTACTGATCAGTTTCTCTGTTAGACTTGTATGATAATCACAAGAAAAAATAGAATGCATTCTGAGCTTACGTTGACATAGTCAGAAAATTTGACCTATGAAGGCCTGGAGATTTTTATACATTGCTACCCTTTTAAGTCTACATCCTGGACCACAGTGGTAGTTTCTCAGCAAGTCTTAGCTGCCTCTATTTGCAACTAAGACTTTCAAAGAAACAACTACCAGGGTACTTGGAATGTGACCTGTCAGTTTAGTGGAGACAGCATGTTGGAATTAAACCCCTAAAGGGTTAAATATGTGACTTGAATAAAATGTGCCTCTAGTTCACAGCCTCTTTGCTGTATCTATATTACTTATATTCTGTCAATGGAATAATCATTGACTGATAATTTTATCTTGAGTATTTTTTGTGCGTATAATTGACCATTTGTCTCCAGAACTGCAGACAGATCTGTAGATTTTGGCTTCTTGTAGGTCTTATTATTTTTATTAACCCATGATTGTCATGAAAAGTGACATTCATGATGTTCAAGATAACACATTTATTGTTTACATACCAGCATTATACGAAAACAGGAAATTTCTAAAAATCTAAAACAATTCCATATTGAAATATGTTAAAGATATTATAGTATTAGTATACAAGTGCCAACCCATAGCAGAACTTTCTATTCTTTGAAGTGATTAGAGAAATAGAAAGGAAAGCCATTATGTTGTGCTTCATAACAAACATTTTGTTGAAATAAGTTATGGCAAGCATGCTGCAGCACTGCATGAAATAATTCCTCAAACAGTGCAGGTGCATAATTTAGCACTCCCAGGAAATTAATTTATGAATGCTGTGTTTCACGAGTGCAATTATGAAGTATTCCTATCAGTCACTGTTGTGTTTATTTTTTTTTTTAGGTGGTGATCCATGCCAACTAGTCCCAGAATTGTCTCTAGTTGACACTAGCGTAATGAGGTTGGTACGATGAATTAGAGATAGTTGAAAGTATTCCTTCAATTTCTAGAATGGATATATGTAACTTTTACTTTTCTGATATGGCCATAAATATTAACTAACTAGTGAATATGTCTGGCATTGCTTGGTTCGAAACTTGGCATGAGTGATATCATTACACAACATTTCATGAAATATTCCCCTGCTCATGTTACTCCTGACAGCAAAAATTTGACCCCTAAATGTTAAATTGCAGTCAGATATCTCTATAAATATAGCAGTGCATACCGACAATGCTCTGACTAAAATGTTAATGCAACTTTGCCTCTAAAATTACCCCCACCCATGTTAATTGTAATAAAAAAGTACCACTAGGTACCAAATTTCAGCTATATATCTCTGCAAATATAGGTTGAAGTGTTAATGCAACATCACACATAAAATTACCTCTGCCTATGTTACTCTAGCCAAAAAGTTAAACCGAGGTAACAAATGTCAGCCTGATATCTGAAAATGTAGGGGTTCATCCCAACATTGCTCTGGTTGGAGTGTGTTAATGCAATGTCATCTGTAAAATTTCCCCCCCCCCCTCCCCATGTTACACCTTAAAAGTTAACCCGAGGTACCAAATGTCAGCTTGACATTGCCCTTGTTGAACTGTTAAGACGATGACACATGCAAAATTCACCATGCCCATGTTACTTCTTTCAAAAAGTTACCCCAGATGCAAAATTTTAGCTCTATATCTCTGAAAATGTAAGACTGCATCCAGGTATTGTTCCAGTTGAAGGGTTAATGTGATGTCCCCCCAACCTTGCTCTGAAAGTGTTAATGCACCTGTATGTGCCAGATTTCAGCTTTATGTCTCCGAAAATGTAGGAGTGTTCTGTTTTGAAGGGGTAATTGATAAATGGCTAATGCGACTTTATGTGACCAGATGCCAAATTTCAGCATGGTGAAATTAGATGCCTGAGCTATTGAATCATTGCAGCAGAATAAAGATTATTGTCTGCTGATGTTAAAAAATCTATCGCTGATGCATTGAATTGCTGTCATATTCATCAGCACTTTTACAGCTAATAAAGTAATTTAATCGGAATTATTTTGCAAAGTTTAAATATTTTGAACTGGATTGGAGAATTGCACGATAACATGATAGAAAAATGAATGAGGTAAATATGTCTATTTAATTTCTTCACTTTAGTTGCATTCCTGTGCAGATAACCCAAATTCCCTATCCAATTTATACCTCTCAATGAGTCTCACTTCTATTTTCGATTAAAAAAATTTCAAATTGCACAACTAAAACAAAATGATGTGGCTCTACTTATACCTGGCGGCAACTTATCGACAGAAATTGTTGTAAAACCAAAGGAGACAAGTCAGATTTCAAGTAAAATTGTGTTAAAGAGAACATGGGGGCTTGGGTACTGGGAAATACTGAAAATCATGCCAGAAAATGGCAAGAATCGGTCTTCTAGTATCTCCTATCCTAAAGCTCCCAGGGTCCAAGATGGCTCCTGGACTCTAGCCTAATAAATCAGGCTTACTACAATGCACTAGGCTCAGAAGAACTAAATAATTTTGTTCATGCTACCATATTGTTCCCCAGTTGCTCAAATTATACAAGATGGACTCGGAGACCAGTCAACATGGCAACTTGAGTAAAGAAGTTGCTTTGAATCGGCAAACTTCACTCTGCTTTCAATAAAAAGTGACTCTGAACTCACATTGTGAAAATTCAGTCTACCTTGAAACTAGATGAATTCCGCACACAATTAAAGAAAGAAATAACCAACTAAAAGACATTTTGTTTGAAGTATTAAATGATATTTTTATACTGTACCAATGACCCAGACTTAGCTGGTGCTAACTCTAACAAAACTAGGGCCAAACACAAATTTTGCCCCCCAATCCCCAAAATTTGCATCCAAAACAAAAAGAAATCATGTCCTAAAGGACCTCCATACTACGCCCCCACTGCGCATGCGCAGTGTGACGAACGTCCCGAAATTGGCGCCAATTTTCATTCTCTGTTTGGCCCTTCATTAGTCAACATCTCACTGATCTTTGTGCTTGTAAATCTCAGTTTAAAGGATGCCAGACACGTAATTTTTGGAGAAAATGTGATTCTAAGGAGGATAGAAGGAGGAGAGGAAAAAGAAGTGACAAAAAATAATCAGGGCTGTACTTAAAATTTTTTGATGAAATTATGTTAAGTTGCCTATTTTCGAGGCATGGGCCTCTTGTTGTCATTCTTGCTAAATGTTGCACTGCTTATTCAGTGTTTCCTCTCCCCTAGCCTTCTAAAGTCCCCCCTTGCAATTCTCCCATGCTTTTGGCATATTTTTGAGAAAGTTCATTTCTAAAATTTTCCTGGGAGAGTTGCTTGGATACAGAATGTTTTCTGTTATTTTCCCCATAGTTACGTTTTCACCCATGCGTGTATAAACGTTGTGTTCTGCATCTTCCATCTGATGTTCTGCAGATTCTCCCCTGGGAGTCTCTGTTTTGCATCAGATAGAGTGTAATTTTGATGACTGATTCCGGGCCAGTTTTTTCAGTGCCTGGAGTCATGTTTTCTGGTGTTTTACACTGTTTGTTTACATTGGCAACAGCCTTTTTTGAGGGGGGCTGTTTGCCTTTGCTGTAGTTTATCTCACTATAAGATACATTTATATTATCCGTAAGTGTCTCATTAATTATTTAATATAAATTTAAAATTTTTGACCACACTTTGCCATCGGATCCATCGGGGCTCAACGTTACTTTTCAGCAACTTGGGCTTCGTTGAAAAAATATTTTTTCAAAATTATTTTGATTTGCAATTGTTTTTTCATTTATTAATGGATCATGTTATTATGTATCTTTGTGTCAGGGGTTTGTGCGAGTAACTAGGACTTGTTGTTGACTTTTCATAATGAAAGGAGTTTGTTCAAATTGTAATGGGAAGAAATCTTCCTCTGACTTTCATAATCATTGTATTAATTGTAGTCAGTGTTCTCGCACTAATCCCTGTCCTATTTGTCAATATTGGGATGATAAACATTGGAAACGTGTGTCACGGTATGTTATTTCTGGAGAAAGGGCTATGCCGGCTCTTTCTCCGCAAGGTCACTCTACTTTCTCAGTTTCTATTTCAGAGGAACAAGAACAGGGTGATGTTTCCATGTTATCTTCTACAAGTGTGCGTCCGTCGTCACAAATGAATTCAGAGCTAGCGGCAAAAGTGCTCATGGAGATTAGACAAATGTCGTCCGCTAGCTCGCCCGGTGTAGCGTCCATTCACCGAATGGTTCGGCAGCCGGGTTCGTCCGATGCGGTCCAGGAGGAAATTTTGGGTGATGCGAGCACTATAAACATACTAGGTGCACACCCAGTGACGCTGGATAGTATGCGAGAACGGAGGAAGCCTTTGAGTCCGGTTCCTAACTCGTCCAGGTCCAGCCGGGCCGCGAGCGAGAGAGGCCCCTCTCTCATACAACAACATCTGGGACCAGATGTTGTGGTACAAAATGTGTCGCAAGCGGAGCATACGTCCGTCGCTCGGGACGCTCCGTTGTATAGGCAGTCCGCGGAGACTGCTAAGGCTTCCTCTTCTCGTCAGCGCACACGACCGCACCTTGGCTGTGTGACCGCCGATATATTGCCAGCTTCGCCGATCAAGGATTCTTCGGCGATCAGGTCACACCATCCGGCAGCCAGGGATTCGAGACCGATGGACTCCGGACGTTCGCATAGAAAAAGTATGCGGGAGCCATCTGATGCGGAGCTGCCCTCGGCGAAGCAGCGAAAGACTGCGCCTCTGCAGGTCTCGACGCCGGACATTCTTGTGCAGATAGCACAGCTTATCGCAGCATCCCAGCAGCCGACAGAAACGGTGTCGGATCGAGAATTATCCGACGGTGCTGGGTCGGTACGCTCCGCCGAAGCATCGGGGGCGGACGACCGGGAACATCATGAGGTCCGACCGGATGGTGAAAGGGATACGAATGATTTGGAGCTATCCCTTTCGGAACAACATAAAGCTGCCGTGGACTTCATCCGGCACTTTCTCCCTCAAGTTGTTCCGTTGTGCCAGACTGCTTCGGTTCCGGACAAGAGGATTATAGCGTCATTGGACTCTGAATTTTTTGAGCGGTTCAGGGACATCGCTCCCGAGTTTCCGTCGCAGTCCAATAATGTTGCAAGAACATTTGAATTATTGAACGACGCTATATTTAAACTTGCTTCCAAGATGGGGAAAGCAGGTTTCTTGTCCGCTAATACTCTCAACCTGCCTTTCATTAATGTAAGGAATAAATTCGATACGGCAGGACAGGGTATCCCGAGAGTTCCTCTGCGTATGGACGACGAGGCGGAAGACTTGGAGCTATCATTACCGTCGTCGGCTTCTATTCCAACCGCGGTGTTGGAAACAGCTATTGCGTCTAACAGAGCCAATTTAGATGCCTTATCTTACGCAGATCACCTTACTAAGGCGTTATCACTGCGCCTTCAAGGGAAAGGGTTTCAGGATATACAATCCTCTTTAAGACTTCTTTCAAGGGCAGTAGCTTATTCCACGTGTAACTCCGCCCTTTCAGTGGCAAATCTGGAGTTGGTTAGACGTGACGCAGCCCTAGCTACATCCACACTCGTGGATACTAAGGTGAAGAACTCTCTTAGAGTCGCTTCGGTCTCCGGAGAACTTCTCTTTGACGGCAAGCTTTCTGCTATTTATGATAAAATTACAAAGAAAGCTTCGGATTCTCTGTTGTTCAAATCTGCTTCTAAGAAGCCGGATACAGCAGACAAGAATAAGACAGGCACTTCTGGGTCTAATGCGCCCAAGAGAGGTTCCTATAGAGGTTCCGGTGCGTCCTCTTGGTCTTATTCGAGAGACCATCAGGGTAGCGACTCTCGTTCGGGACGTCCTTCGGGCCAGGACAATCGGTCGGACGTCCTGAGGTCGACGGGGCGAGGTGCGGGTCGTGGAGGACGTGGTTTCTCCTACCGCAGGCCTCGCAGGTCCAGGAGGTGATGGCTTAAACCTCTATCGCGTACCGGTTGGCGGAAGGTTGTCGAGCTTTTCACAAGAATGGACGTCGATTACGGACGACACTTGGGTGAGAGGAGTGACTTCGGAAGGTCTAAAGATATCCTTCAAACGAAAGCCTCCACTAACTCCAAGTCCAAAGTGGACTCATCTTCCGTCAAATCCGCAGAAAAGAGACGCTCTGTTATCAGAGGTGCAGTCTCTTTTAATGAAGAACGCGGTAGAGGTCGTAGAAAACCAGGAAACTCCGGGATTCTACAGCCATCTGTTTCTGGTTCCGAAACCAGATGGCTCGTTCTGTCCAGTCATAGATTTGAGCTGGATAAACAAGCTGATCGTCGCTCCGAAATTTTATATGGAGACGATTCGATCGGTCAGAGCGAGTATTCGGGTGAACGATTATGCAACAAGCATAGATCTCAAAGATGCGTACTTTCACGTCATGGTACATCCGACATTCCGAAAGTATCTACGCTTCGCAGTCCTAGGAGTGGTGTATCAATTCCGGTCGATGTGCTTCGGATTGAATCTAGCACCCTGGGCTTTCACTCGGGTAATGAACTCGGTAATGATCTATTTCCGAGCTCATTCGTCTGCAGTAACGTCGGCCTACCTGGACGACATTCTTCAGAGGTACGGCAACGAGTTAACGCTTCAGAACGATGTTCAGAATCTTCTTCTATTGCTCCGACGTCTCGGTTTTATAGTAAACGAGGAGAAGTCGGATCTGGTGCCGTCCAAGTCATTCACTCATCTGGGAATGAGCTCCGAGACGCACAACAATCTCGTTCGTCTGCCGTTAACCAGAGCGAAATTAGTCAGTTGTTACACTCGCTATTGTCTGCACGCAGACAAAGTCACAGCGAGAGAATTTATGAGACTGATAGGTCTGTGCGGAGCCGCTGCGGATCTCATTCCGATGGGGCGGTTACGCACATGTCCTCTTCAAATTTTCTTGACTCAGAATTGGAGTGTGAAAATTCATTCGCTCGACGTAGACGTTCTCTTGTCAGATCAAGTGAAACAAGAGATTCAGACTTGGGCAAACATTCAGTGGTTAACTCAGCAGTTGCCGGATCCGAGTTTTACCATTATGACGGATGCCAGTCAAACAGGTTGGGGTGCATCATTAATCCCAACGGATTCGAGATGCCAGGGTCTTTGGGATCCGCAATTCCTGTGCAAGCACATAAACATCAAGGAAATGATGTCAATTTGGCTTGCGTTACGTCACTGGATGGACATTATTCACAATGCTCATGTCCAAATCCTATCCAACAATACGACAGTAGTGGCGTATATACGGAATCAGGGAGGCACTCATTCAGTTCCATTGTTCAATCTAACGGAAAGAATCCTTCTGTTTGCGCTAGAACATCACGTTCTTCTTTCGGTCCGTCACATACCGGGCCATCTGAATGTGCTAGCAGACTCCCTTTCACGAAAGGGTCGCTTGTTGCCGTCGGAATGGACTTTCAACAAACAAGTATTCAATCAGATTTGCTACCAATGGGAACGGCCAATGATAGACTTATTTGCAACACATCTCAACAATCAGTTGCAGACGTATGTGTCTCCGTGTCCGGATCCAAGAGCATTTGCAGTAGACGCTCTGTCGATCCCTTGGGACGGAATGATAGGATATGCGTATCCTCCAGCGCTGTTAATTCAACAAGTATTGCTAAAGATAAAACAATCTCAATGCAAGATTCTGTTGGTAGCATCTCTGTCGCCACAGAGACCGTGGATAAATCTACTCAGGTGTCTGTTGTGGGACCTACTGCGAAAGCTTCCTCCACGGGAGGATCTTCTTTCGCAGGGGAAATCGCGCCAACTCCATCACAACCCGCAAGGTCTCAACCTTCACGTTTTTCCATTGTGCGGTCCTTCTTGCATGGCAAGCACTTTACAGGACGAGCAGTGGTCGCGATTTCTAACTGTAGGAGGACCTCCTCTTCGCTAAACTATGCGGCTAAGTGGAAGGTTTTTCGTCGTTGGTGTAGGGATCATTCTGTTGATATATTCGATCCCTCTATACCAGACATTGCAAACTTTCTAGTATACTTGTTTGACGAAATCAAACTGCAGCCTGTTACTATAAAGGGTTATAGGTCTATGTTATCTGATACCTATGCACATCATAATAGTTTACAAATTGGATCTAATGTCTCTTTATCTAAGTTGGTTAGAAACTTTTCGATAAATAGACCCAGAACTCTTAGATTAATTCCTAAATGGAATTTAGCCTGGGTTCTTCTTAAATTGAAGGAAAAGCCATTTGAACCTCTTGGGACAGTAGATTTCAAATTCTTATCTTATAAGACAGCTTTTCTCTTACCTTTCTCTTCTGCTAGAAGAGTCAGTGAGCTTCATGCACTGTCGGTGGATGATTCTCACTATCGTAGTGTCGGGAACACTATCACCTTCACTACTAATGTGGGTTTTTTAGCTAAGAATCAGGCTCCTAATAAATATCCGGAACCTATTGTTATTAAGGCTCTTCCATCTTCAGACGGGCGTAGGCCTTTACTCTGTCCTGTTAGAGCATTACGTATCTATAAACAGAGTTCTCAGTTTATCAGAAAGGGACGGAAACGTTTCTTTCTGTCTTTGATGCCTAATAGAAAGGACATTTCGGTCCATTCTATTGCTAGATGGATTCAATTAACTATCCGTACTGCTTATGAGAGTTTATCTTCTTCTCAGCAGTCTGTGCTTAAGATTTCCGCTCATGAAGTAAGAGCTCTTTCTACTTCCTGGGCTTATGCTAATAGTGTTGCTATTACAGATTTAATGAAGGCTGCTTATTGGTCTCAGCCATCCACATTTACAAATTTTTATCTCAGAAATATTGAGTCCATTTCTGGAGACCTGCATTGTTTAGGTCCGTTATCTGTTGCTCAGAATGTCGTCCACTAAACAGTTGCAACTATAGTTATGCAGGCTTTCTTTTCCGGCAGTGACTCCGTCCGGCTGCCCTCTTCGCTCTGGGCTATTTGACCCAGGGCAAGGGGAAGGGGGGGGGGAGCGGGTGTTCCCTTAGGTCACCTGCTTTATAGTGAAAAGCAAGGGAATGCCTCCTCCAAGTCAGTATTTCTGAGTCGCTTCCGGGATGGTTTTAAAGTGTAATATTAATGTTAAAATTCATTCATGTCTTATTTTTAAAGTGTAGCTCGGTGTGAAGCATTTGTATATGTCAAGTGTCAAATGGGCTTTAATATACAATACTCGGACACTTTTAAATGACTATAAAGAGTCTCAATTCTCTGGACTACTTTATTTATTGGCTTACTTTAAAAATAATTAGTATAAGGGATATACTGGATGTTAATAGAGAACATGAATGTTATTGTGCTCAATTATTAAGGGTAGTGTATCTTTCTAATTTAATATTAAATAAGAAAGATACATGTAAAGCCTAATACTCCTTTCTCCTTAAGGGGTTACCTCTTTACTATATAGTTGAGCTTATTGGATTTTCCTCTATGTCCTAGGCCCTCCAGCCTGTTTACTATTCAGCTAAGTCTGGGTAATTGGTACAGTATAAAAATGTTGAAAAAATTTATAGTAATTTATATATTTTTTATACTTACCAATGACCCAGACGGGGATGGCCCTCCCTGGAGTTGGGAACTCTTGCCTCCCCGCTGAGTACATAGCGCTGACCAGGCACTGCCAGTAAGAATGATAATTGGCGCCAATTTTGGGACGTTCGTCACACTGCGCATGCGCAGTGGGGGCGTAGTATGGAGGTCCTTTAGGACATGATTTCTTTTTGTTTTGGATGCAAATTTTGGGGATTGGGGGGCAAAATTTGTGTTTGGCCCTGGTTTTGTTAGAGTTAGCACCAGCTAAGTCTGGGTCATTGGTAAGTATAAAAAATATATAAATTACTATAAATTTTTTAACGTTTTATCTAATTTATATAATATTCATAATAACTAAAAATAAAATCAAAAGATAAGGCAAAAAAAATAAGGTTTTGGTTCACTGGCCTAGCACCTTTAAAAAAAAACATGAGCATTTGGCAATTTTTTGACTGGTCGGAAATGCATCCACCTGTCAAACGCAACCACTGTTCGGAATTTTTACGTTATAAGCCACCTTCCAAAATATGAAGCGGTCATGCTATGTAGTTGTGACATAAAAGTTGTAATGTTTGTGTTAACCTCTAATGAGAAACAATGTATTCTGTCTAAACAAAAAATCTCAGTATTAAAAATAGACAATCATTCAATTTGACCATGACTTGAAAAGGCTGGGCAAAGAATTTTCTCACTCTGACAGATCATTTTCAGTCTTTGAATGGTTACCAGATAGGCACCTTATAACACAGGTTACAAGTATTCATTTCAACCATTTTCTCTTTATTATGGTTGAAAGAGAATAATCAGTGGGGTGTCCAAATCATCCCCACAAATAACCTGGTCCCAATTATTCATGGGCCAATTTGTCCATCATTCCTCACAAATTAAATGTAAGCAGAGAGCATATAAACCAAAAAGTTATCAAATAAATATCATCTGGAGGTTGAAAACAACTTATCAGTGGTCTGGTGTATTTTGTTATTCGGATATGAAAGCCTCCTTTTAGCTCACCAGAGCGAAGCTCAAGGGGAGCTTTACTTATCACTTTCCGTCCGTCGTCATCCGTCCGGCGTAAACTTTACATTATCAACTTCTCCTCACAAACTCCTGGACCAAATTGAACCAAATTTGGGGTGCATATTCCTCATCATATGTCAATTCAAGTTTGTTCAAATAAGTTGTCACACCCACAAGGGTACCACAAGGGGCATAACTCTGATAACACCCATAAATTTGTTTCCAAAATACAAAAAATTCTTCTTCAGAACCACTAGACAGAATTGTTTCATATTTGGTATACAAGGTCTCTAGGGGGGTCAGATTGTGGAATATTCTTTAAATATCTTCTTCGGATCCACCAGTTGAAATCTTTTGATATAATATGAGGAAATTTCTTTGAATATCTTCTTCAGATCCACGAGTCAGAATCCTTTCATATTTGGTATACAACATCTCTAGGGGGTCAAATTCAAGTTTGTTCAAATCGGGTCCCTTGGTTAATATTTGGGCTCTCTATTGGAGCCCAAGTTTAACTTAATGCAACATGTGGAATGTTCTTTAAAAATCTTCTGATGAATGGTATGCAATATCTCGGGGGGGGGGGGGGGGGGGGGGGGGGGTGCAGCAGATTCAAAACAGGTCCCTGAGTTCAAATTTGAGCTGTCTATGGTAGCCCAAATTTTACTTTAGTGCAATATGATAATGAGGAATGTTCTTTAAATAAAAATCTTCTTCAGATCCACCAATCAGAATCTTCATATTTGGCACTCAACATCTCTGAGTTAATATTTGGGCTCTCTATTGGGGCCTGAATTTTAACTTAGTGCAATATGAGGAAATTTCTTTTAAAAATCTTCTTCTTCAGATCCACCAGTCAGAAAGAATCCTTTCATATTTGGTATACAACATCTCCAGGGGGTTCAGATTCAAGTTTGTTCCAATCAGGTACCTAGGTTAATATTTGGGCTCCCTACTGGAGCCCAAAGTTTAACTTAGTGCAATAAGAGGAATTGTCTTTAAAAATCTTCTTCAGATCCACCAGTCAGAATCATTTCATATTTGGTATACACCATTTTTAGCCCGACTGTTTACAGTGCGGGCTATAGTAATGACTTTTGTCTGTCCGTCCGCCTGTCTGTCCGTCTGTTAACTTTTAGAGTTTTGGTTATAGTTTGTGGTTAAAGTTTTTTACTGAAGGTTCAAGTGGGGTTTTTTTTTTTTTTTTTTCTTCGTCTTTTCCTGTTTAGTTGACATTTGGAGTTTTGGTTAAAGTTTGTGGTTAAAGTTTTTTATTCAACCTTCAAGTACAGGCTATACCCGGTAGTTCTATTCTGATCATCACAAAATTTCATATGCAGGCTTTAGGTCATGTCTACATGAGAACGTCCCCTTTTCGTCATGATCGGTCAACCGGTATGGCTGCCCGAGCCCAAAACCCGAAAACCATTAGCACAGTCTACAGGTCGTATTTATGAAGGGATTTCATTGCAACTTCATAGAATGCCTCTGTATAATGCCTAGATGAGAACGTCTCCGTTTGGGCATAATCTGTCAACCGTGATGGCTGCCCAAGCCTGAAGCCCCAAAACTTTTAGCACAGTCTGCAGGTCATGTTTAATATGGCAGGATTTCATTGTAACTTGATACGATGACTCCGTATGATGTCTACATGAGAATTTCCCCATTTGGGCGTGATCTATCAACCGTGACGACTGCCTGAGCCTAAAATCCAAAACCTTTAGCACAGTCTACAGGTCATATTTATGGAGGGATTTCATTGTAACTTGATAGGTTGACTTCATATAATGTCTAGATGAGAACGTACCCTTTTGGGCAACTGTGATGGCAACAGAGGCCCGAAGCCTGAAAACCCTTAGAATATTCCACAGGCCAAAATTATAAATGGATTTCATTGTAGCTTGGTAGGATGACTTCATGTTTGTGGTTAAAAACCCAGACAAGCACCACCACCCCTCCCCCACCCCCCTCCCCCCCACCCCCTACCCCTCCCCCAATTAGGCTTTTTTTCCCCTTTTTTTCTCCAATATGCATTTTGAACTATTTACAGTCACTACATGTGGAACCTTTTTTTAAACTTATGTAAAGCCCCATCCCCCCCCCCCCCCCCATGCCCACCCCAGCCACCCACCCCAGCCACCCCACCCCGGGGGCCAATTTAGGCACTTTTTTTTTCTTTCATCATAAATGCTGGTTTACAGTTTCGGTTGAAAATGCAGACAACCCCCCCCCCCCCCCCCCCCCCCCCCCCCACACACACTCCCCCCAAATTAGGCATTTTTTTTTCTTTCCTCGAATATGCATTTTGAACTATTTACAGTCACTACATGTGGAACCTTTTTTAGCTTAACTTAACATAGTCAAGATAAGTTATTGCCATCACGCGTGCGAAAGTCTGTTAGTCTGTGACGTCTGTTCACATTTTCCTTTAGCTCAGGCTACACCCCACAGTTCTTGTCTGATCGTCACCAAATTTCATATGCAGGTTTGGGGTCATGTCTAGATGAGAACGTCCCCTTTTGGTCGCGATTGTGCAACCGGTATGGCTGCCCGAGCCCAAAACCTGTAAACCATTAGCACAGTCTACAGGACGTATTTAAGAAGGGATTTCATTGTAACTTGGTAGGATACCTCTGTATAATGCCTAGATGAGAACGTCCCCTTTTGGGCATGATCTATCAACCGTGATGGCTGCCCAAGCCCGAAACCCCAAAACTTTTAGCACAGTCTGCAGGTCATGTTTAATGTGGAGGGATTTCATTGTAACTTGGTAGGATGACTCCTTATGATGTCTAGATGAGAATTTCCCCATTTGGGCATGATCTGCCAACCGTGATGACTGCCCGAGCCCAAAACCCGAAAACCTTTACCACAGTCTACAGGTCATATTTATTGAGGAATTTCATTGTAACTTGGTGGGTTGACTTCATACAATGTCTAGATGAGAAAGTCACCTTTTGGACATGATTGGGCAACTGTGACGGCTACAGGGGCCCAAAGCCCGAAAACCTTTAGCATAGTCTAAAGGTCATATTTATGAAGGGATTTCATTGTAGCTTGGTAGGATGACTCCAAATAATGTCTAGATGAGAATGTCCCATTTTGATCGTGATCATGCAGCCTTGATGGGTGCCCGAGCCCAAAAACCTTTAGCATAGGCAAAAGGTCATATTTATGGAAGGATTTCATTGTAACCTGTTAGGTTGACTCCATGTAATGCCTAGATGATGACATCCCCTTTTGGTCGTGATTGGTCAGTTGTGATGGCTACTAGTGCCCAAAGCCCGAAAACCTTGAGCACAGTCTACAGGTCATATTTATGAAGGGATTTCATTGTAACTTCTTAGGATGACTCCAGATGATGCCCAGATGAGATTGTCCCCTATGGTTGCGATCATTCAGCCATGATGGCTCCCCGAGCCCGAAGCCTGAAAACCTTTAGCACAGTCTACAGGTCATATTTATGAAGGGATTTCATTGTAACTTGGTAGGTTTATTTCATATAATGTCTAGATGAGAACATCCCCTTTTGGACATGATTGGGCTACTGTGACGGCTAAAGGTGCCCGAAGCCCGAAAACCTTTAGCACAGTCTACAGGTCATATTTATGGGGGGATTTCATTGTAACTTGGTAGGATGACTCCAAATAATGTCTAGACGAGAACGTCCCATTTTGGCCATGATCATTCAGCCTTGATGGGTGCCCGAGCCCAAAAACCTTTAGCATAGGCAAAGGATTATATTTATAGAAGGATTTCATTCTAACCTGTTAGGTTGACTCCATATAATGCCTAGATGATGACATCCCCTTTTGGTTGTGATTGGTCAACTGTGATGGCTACAGGTGCCCGAAGCCTGAAAACCTTGAGCACAGTCTACAGGTCATATTTATGAAGGGATTTCATTGTAACTTCGCAGGATCACTCCAGATGATGCCAGATGAGATTGTCCCCTTTGGTTGCGATCATTCAACCATGATGGCTGCCCGAGCCCGAAGCCCGAAAACCTTAAGCACAGTCTACAGGTCATATTTATGAAGGAATTTTATTGTAACTTGGTAGGTTGACTTCATATGATGTCTAGATGAGAACGTCCCCTTTTGGACATGATTGGGCAACTTTGACGGCTAAAGGTGCCCGAAGCCCGAAAACCTTTTGCACTGTGTACAGGTCATATTTATGAAGGGATTTCATTGTAACTTGGTAGGATGACTCCAAATAATGTCTAGATGAGAACGTCCCATTTTGGCGGTGATCATCAGCCTTGATGGGTGCCCGAGCCCAAAAACCTTTAGCATAAGGCAAAAGTTTATATGTATAGAAGGATTTCATTGTAGCCTGTTAGGTTGACTCCATATAATGCTTAGATGATGACATCCCCTTTTGGTCGTGATTGGTCAACTGTGATGGCTACAGGTGCCCGAAGGCCTGAAAACCTTGAGCACAGTCTACAGGTCATATTTATGAAGGGATTTCATTGTAACTTCGCAGGATCACTCCAGATGATGCCCAGATGAGATTGTCCCCTTTGGTTGCGATCATTCAACCATGATGGCTGCCCGAGCCCGAAGCCCTAAAACCTTTAGCACAGTCTACAGGTCATATTTATGAAGGGATTTCATTGTAACTTGGTAGATTGACTTCATATAATGTCTAGATGAGAACGTCCCCTTTGGACGCAATTGGGAAACTGACGGCTACAGGGTCCCGAAGCCCGAAAACCTTTAGCACAGTCTACAGGCCATATTTATGAGGGGATTTTAATGTAACTTGATAGGATGACTCGTTTTGGAATAATTTGACTGTAACTTGGTAACTTTTGTTGATATACGTTAACTGTGAGGGCCACATACATTAACTGTGAGGTCATATTAACCCACCCCTCAGCTCTTTAGTACAGTGTACACCTCATATTATTTTTATCATAAACATAGCACACAGGGAACAGAAATGAACATATTCCCAATTATCACAATTCTTGTCTTATATCATAATCCTTTCATAAACATTGAACATTATCCTTTTAATCAAACACAACACACAAGTTAAGCTACAGAGTCATTGACACTTTCATTTAAACCCACGTAGGGGGGGCAATTAGGCACCTTTTTTTTCTTTCGTCAAAAATGTTTTTTTTACAGTTTTGGTTAAAGTTTGTGGTTAAAAACCCAGACAAACACCCCCCCCCCCCCTCCCCACCCCCACCCCCATGGTGCCAGTTAGGTATTTTTTTTTCTGTGCTCAAAATGCATTCTGAAGCATTTAGACTGACCACGTGGAAAAAAAAAATGGACTCCCCCTGACACACCCCCATTCTCCCCACCCCTCACCCCTCCTCACCCAGGGCCATTCATGCAATCTTTTTACTGTTTATAGTCAGGGCTAAAGTCATGACTTTCGTTCGTCCATCTGTCAGTCCATCCATCTATCTGTAAACAATTGGTTTACGACTGATAACTCCAGTTTGGATTATTTGATTTCAACCAAAGTTGATATGTGTATTTTCCAGCTAGTAATACAGGCCAGGTTTGAATATAGGTTCCACAGCCCCCCCCCCCCCTCCTCCTGAGTTAATATTTGGGCTCTCTATTGAAGCCCAAATTTTATTTTGTGCAATATGAAAAATGCTCTTTAAAAATCTTCTTTAAAAATCTTCAGACCCACCAGTCACAATCGTTTCATATTTGGTATACACCATCTCTAGGGGGGCAGATTCAAGTTTGTTTATGTTGGGTCCCTAGGTTAATGTTTGGTTTCTCAATTGGAATCGATAGTTTAATTTTGTGCAATGTGGGAAAATTTCTTTAAAAATCTTCAGATCCTCCAGTCAAAATCCTTTGATATTTGGTATACAACATCTCTTGGGGTCAGGTTTAGGCTGCTTATGAAAGCCCAAATTCTAACTTGGTG
The DNA here is from genome assembly GCA_031216915.1 of Pictodentalium vernedei. Classification (NCBI taxonomy): domain Eukaryota; kingdom Metazoa; phylum Mollusca; class Scaphopoda; order Dentaliida; family Dentaliidae; genus Pictodentalium; species Pictodentalium vernedei. The sequence continues at coordinate 194,602,627 of CM062295.1, forward strand.
CAATATGAGTAAAAGCTTTTGGAAAGTTTCTTTTCCAGTTCAAGCAGTCAAAATCCTTGGATGTTTTGTGTACAGCACCTTGGGCCTCTTGTTTGGAATGTTTTCAGAGAGAACCTTCCAAAGATAATGCAGGCAATGATGTTACCATTTGATATGGGTATGCCTAAATACTGCAATCACACGAAATGATATGCACACAGAATTGCACACAATCATACAAAATTTTGTGCAATCACTCAAAATCATGTGGTTGGGTTTTTAACAAATATGCTGAGACAGGAATGTTGTGAAACTGTTATTAATTAATTACAGATTTTTTTTTCTAGTCACTCAGCTTTTGTAAGTTATTTACATGTGATAAAACTATATAGTGGAGCAAACATGCAGAAACCCATTATTCATACTTCAACTTCCAGTCCACTTCTCCCTGTTTTCAGTTGATTTCTTCCAAAAGTCGTTTGAGGGTGAAGCAACTTCTTCCTCAGTTTACCCCAGGCTGGTCTCTGGATGGACTCTGTTATGGAATTTGTTTTACAAATGCTCACTCAGAATGTATTTGTCTTTCTTTGCATGGAAAAGTGAATCCACATTTTACAGGACAATGTGCTAAGGTTGTGTACATCCGTCAGTTGTTGCTTGCTACAAGTGTTTAGACATACCAGTAAGAAATCTTTCTTGACCTTGGATTGAACTAGGAGCCTCTGATGCAGTACAGGGTTCTGGAATGGCCCTTGATTCAAGGAATGGCCTTAAATTTTACTATGGGTCCTTCAGTGTCTTGAAATCCTGGAAAATGGGCCAAGTACCTTGTATAGCCTTGGAATATTCACACAAAACTGTTGAAGTGCATAATCATAACTTTGTCTAGTTTTGTATGCCATAGTTTATGAAGATGTGGTCCAAACTGGGACCCTCCAGTTATTATCCCCTCCTCCCACTTTTCTTGAAATGGAGGTAGGTGGTAATGATCAGAAGGTCCTAGTGTTTACTTGTTTTTACTTGAATTTGGCTATTGTAGGAACTTCAAAAATGTCAAGAACCTGCCTTGAATAGCTTTGAATTTTATTAAGCCTTGCCTGCAGGAACCCTGGAGCTCAGATTAAAGTTAAGATTTGCTTGAATGATGAAAATATTTACTTGTAATATACTGGTAATTGTATTCAGGCCCTTTTTACACATTCCAGTAGCAGTTTTTTTTATCTCGCCTGCTTAAAGGGGACTAGCAATCAAATGTGTTCAACTTCAAATGAGCTTGCTGATACTCTGTAAACTTTGTGTTGGTCAGAAATACCCCAAACTTGGAAAATATTCTCAGAAACAAGAGTCTGAAATGATTTGATATTTGTTTTACTAAGTGCTTTGGAGGAGAAGATGAATAGTTTGTTCCTAGGCAATACTTGGTGAACCCTCTCTAGGAGTAGCAAAATGTCAGTTTTCACCAAAGCTCCATGGATATGAGTTATATGTAACATGATACAGGAATTTGATCCCCCCCCCCCATGCAACTTTGGATGTTAACTTAGTGCAATATTGGGGGGGGGAGGGGGGGGTCAAATTCCAGTTTGATCGAATGAAGTCCCTGGCTTCATATTTGGGTTCCCGATGGTAACCTAAATTTTAACTTAGTGCTGTATGGAAAAATTCTTTTAAACATCTTCTTCAGATCCACAAGTCAGAATCTTTTGATATTTGGTAAGCAGCAACCTTAGGAAGTTCAGATTCCAATTTGTTCAAAGCAAATGCCTTGATCATATTTGGGCTCCCTAGCTAAAATAGATTAGGCCATACAAAGTTGATTGTTTCTCAGGCCATTTTTTCAAAAAAAGCATGTGGGCGGGCGGGTTTTTTTTTTTTCTTTTTATTTTCTCCCCGAGAGGTTGTTTGTGGTAATTTGACCCCCATCCAAACGCCTGGTGGACCACGCAAAATTTCGCAAATATATTGGTTATTCACCACAGGGGTGTTGGGTCGTAAATGAAGTGGGGTTTGAATGTTTGTTTTTTCAGTGAAACGTGAAAATTATAACACAAGACGAAAGTCACGAAATGCCTCGTGGGTGAAACGTCTCGGGTTGAAACGTCTCTGGGACAAATCAAATGTCGAAGTGCCAACTTTCAGAGATTTATTTTACAAAAAAAAAAAATCCTTTCACAACCTGCCTAATAAAATCGTGAGTCGCAATTTTTCCCCATTATATTCAAAATTATCACAACCCATTTGAACGGGCAGTTCATCCATAAATCATATTTTTTTTAAATCTGAAAATGAAATACAAAACGAATGTTTGCATGTTTTTATTAACCAATTCGACCGCACATACCTGCCTATATGCAATTTATTTTCAACTATGACTGTTACTTTTATATCAAGCAACGGTTACTATTAGTTATCCAATTATCCTGCATCTCAAATGAATTTATTTAAATTAACTGGGAAACTCGTAACGGTTTCAAATAACAGTACACAAATTCCCAATGACGGCCATTTACAATACAAATGTTACTAAAAATAAATGCCAGGAGACTGTGTTCCATTCAACATAGCACCTGACTTTGCAGACTTTCTGAGGTTTGGTGCGAATCAAACGTGGTGCGAACCGACCATTCCCCTTTGTGACTGTTTGTTGTCAGACTGAAAGACACCTTCCTTCTTGCTGTCATTATGACTTACCTTTTACAGAATAAAACACTTTCTGTCGTGAATATTGCTAAAACCCACCCACTTTATTAAGGTATGATGTAGAAAAAGCTTGAAGTGTGTTAATTTAAAATTTGCGAACGCATCGATATCGATTTACCGAAATGAGCACAATATCTCAAATTTTTTGGGAAGATTTTTTTGGTGTCATAAAAAGGTTGCATGCGTACCAAATATGACCATGCGCGCGGGCCTGAGAAACAGAGGTTCTTTTTTTTATAGCCTTAACTACATTAACATGCAGATGCTGAATGTGACCTGAAATCCATCTTTAAACAATTTTTACCAGGTGACCGATTAAGGCCCCTTGGGGCCTTCTGTTAGCTCATCTGACTGAAAGTTAGGATGAGCTATTGTGATCACTCACTGTCTGTCATCTGTGAACATGGTGTTTGCACCTGTTCCTCCAAAACTGCTGAACTGATTTCAGTTAAATTTGAGGTTGCTTGTTCTGACATCGCATTTTGTTTTTGTTCATATCAACTTGCCCAGCCCCATAAGGAGTGGGGTTGGGCAAATGCTCAAAAATTAAAAAAAAAATCTTCTTCTCATGAACCAGTGGGTACAGTCACTTGACATTTGGAATGGAGTTTCCTTTTGAGGTGTAGAATCAAGTTTGTTCAACAAAGTTCGTGGAGTAATATTTTCTTTTGTAATGGGAGGGGCAAGATTTTTGCCCCTGCCCCAAGTTTCTATTTTCTGAACAGCTGAGCCAATTTGAATCAAATTTGCTATGTGGCATTATTGAGTTATAAGTACTTGATTCATTAAAAAAAAAATTTCCTGTGTCCCTATGTGAACCCCTGGAGCTAAAAATAGAAATATTTTCAAACGTCCATATTTCCCAAATTGTGCAGAACAGAGAACTGTTATTTGGGTTGAAGCATCCTTAGGACTGATAGAATGGAATGGTAAGAAATAATGCCATCAGTTGTATCAGGGTGTTCTGTAGGTGGCATCGAAAAAATGCTGAGTCAGCATATTTGCAAAAGATTTTGAAATTGTCTTTCCCAGAACCACTGATCAGAATCTTTTGACATTTGGTATACAGCATTCATAGAGAGATGAGATACAAGTTTGTTAAAATTAAGCCAGTGGTTCATATTTGGGCTCAGTTCAGGAGCCATAATTTTAACTTACGGCAATATGGGGAATAATCTTTAAAAATCTTCTTCGTCAGAACCTTTTAATATTTGGTATACATCATTGTTACGAGGGTCAAATTCAAGTTTATTCAAATCAAGTCCCTCAGTTAATATTTGAGCTTCCTTTGGGGGCCCAAATTGTAACTTAGTGCAATATGGGGAATAATCTTTAAACATTTTCTTCAGATCCACCCATCAGAATCTTTTTATATTTGGTGTACAGCATCCTTAGGGAGGTTAGATATAATTTTTTTCAAACCAAGTCCCTGCGTTAATATTTGGGTTCCCTGTTGGAGCCCAAATTTTAACTTAGTCCAATGTGATGAATAATCTTTAAAACTCTTCTTTTCCAGAACCACTGGCCAGAATCTTGATATATAGATACAAAATCCTTACAAGTGTTGGATTCAAATTTTTTCACCTCAACTCCATCAGTTAATAATTAAGCTCTCTTTCAGAACCTGAATTTTAATTTAGTGCAGTATTGGAAGTAATCTTTAAAAATCTTCTTTTTCAGATCTACCAGTCAGAATCTTTTAATATTTAGTATACAGTATCCTTAGGGAGGTCAGATCTAAGTTTGTTCAAATCAAATTCCTCGGTTAATATTTGGGCTCCATATTGGAGCCTGAATTTTAACTGTCTAATATGAAGTATTATAATCTTTAAAACTCTTCTTCTCCAGAACCACTGATCAGAATCGTTTGATATATGGTATACAGAATCCTTACAGCAGTCAGAATCAAGTTTGTTGAAATCATGTCCATTGGTTATTACTTATAGCTTTCTAGATTATGAATGAATGTTTCCTTTGGGTTGAAAGCATCATATATGGAGACGGGCATCTCATAACCAGTCTGGTAATACCAGATTGGTTTTGAGATGCCCATCTCCATATACCAGACTGGTATTATTTGGTACTTGGTTAGACAGTTTTGTGTGTGTGTGGAGGGGTGGGGTAGGTTGTGACAGCTATCCTCCATTAGAGAACCACTTCATTGCTGTAAGTAACTCAAACTTCTCAGTGTTTTACTCTAATTTGTATTGTTTGATAAATACATACACAGATGCTGAATGATTATCTTTACATATATAGAAGCTCCTGTTATTGCTTAATTATACCTTTCTTACAGAGATATATTGGTACCCATTCATACTGAGGATGTTGAAAATGCAGCACCAGTTGATAATGCTCTGATTCGCTACAACAGAGAGAATTTAAGGATGGTTCTGCAAACTCTGACTTTTATTTTTCATTACAGGTATGCATATTAACTTCAACAATCGTAATATTGTTGCTGATTCTTTGGGAACAGAAAAGAGGAAATCATTTACAAAGTTTCTTTAACCCTTAAGAGCCTGGACAAGTGTCCTGAATTCCCACCAGCCCACAGTCATTATATATCCAGAGATTTAGCAGTGATTTCTTGTTATGTCTTGGCTGCCCTAACAAGCAGCCAAGACTGTAACTAGAAATCACTGCCTCAATAATTTGACTATTGTCAGCAGAACTTTCTCATTATGGCATATTAAGTCCACCTGTTCTGAGGTTGTAAAAGTCGGAAATAGGCCTTTAAGTGTTAACAGGTTGTATTATAACTGAATATGATCCCTACACTTAAGCTGCTGAATATTTTCTTGAATTTTTCCCTAAAATCCATTCTTGGCTGCTATTAGGCAGCCATAATTAGATTTGATGAAAGATTTAAACAAATGAAGCTCAGTGACAGACATCATTCATGAAATTATTAATTTAATCTACAGGAATATATTATGTTGATCAGAGGTAGGATTATCCTTATTCTGTGACAAAAGTATTGCTGTCCTGGAAACAAACATTTAACAGTTTCAGTGCCAAGACTGGTCTCACCAGCAAAGAGCATCCCACCCTTTTTCTGCAGTCTTTTTTATTAAGCTGATGATATGCTGAAATTAAAGGGACAACATGACATGTATGGCCCCTAAGCTTTCTGAAAAATCGACACATCCACTTAACCCATGGGATAACAAAACTGACATTGTGATTTTAGCTCACCTGACTTTCAGTCAGGAGAGCTATAGTGATCACCCACCGTCCGTCGACTGTCAACATGGTGTTTGCATCTTCTCCTCCCAAACCGCTGAACCAATTTAATTGATATTTGAGATAATAGTTTGTTATGACATCGCAATTTGATTTTGTTCAAATCAAGTTGCCTCGCCCCTCGGTAGTGTGCTTAAATCTTAAAAAATCTTCTCATGAACCAGCAGTAGCAGAGACTTGATATTTGGTGTGCAGCTTCCGTTTGAGGTGTAGACTCAGATTTGTTCAAGATATTTGCCTTCATTATGGGAGGAGCAAGAATTTTCACCCTGCCCAAAATTTCTATTTTCCAGACCGAGAGGCAGATTTGAACCAAATTTGTAATGAGGGCTTATTGGGTCATAAGTACTTAATTTATGCCCAAATTTTTTTTCCTGTCACCTCTGGGAACAGCAGGAGCTAAAAATAGAAAAAAATTAAAACACCATATCTCCAATACTACACGGCACTGAGAATTCTTATTTGATGTGCTGCTTCCTTAGGACCAACAGAATCGAATGGTAAAAAAAAATTGCTATCGGTTTTATCATGGGGTACTTTTTGGGGACTTTGAAAAAGTGCGGAGTCAGTATTTTTTAACACTGTGGATAATGGGAAAAACATTTAAGACTACTTTTCTCCCAAACCTCTGCTCCAAAAGCTTTCAAATTTCACATATAACATCTTTGGAAGACTGTTTCACATGTTTATTGAAAGCAATTCCCTGGATCCATATTTGGGCTCTCTATGGGAGCCCAGATGTTTAAATTAGTGCAGTATGAGGAATATTCTTTAAAAATCTTCTTCTTCAGATCTACCAATCAAACTCATTTGATATTTGGTATGCAGCATGCTTAGGGGGGTGAGATTCAAGTTTGTTGAAGCCTAGTCCCTGGGTTCATATTTGGGCTCACTGTGGGAGCCTGAATTATAACTTAGTTCAAAATGAGGAATTTTCTTTAAAAATCTTCTTCTTCAGATCCAGCAGTCGGAATGTTTTGATCATTGGTATGCAGCAGCCTTAGGGGGGTGAGATTCAAGTTTGTTCAAGCCATGTCCTTTGGTCTATAATTGGTCTCACTGTGGGAGCTCGAATTGTAACTTAGTTCAAAATGAGGAATTTTCTTTAAAAATCTTCTTCTTCAGATTCAGCAGTCGGAATGTTTTGATATTTGGTGTGCAGCATCCTTAGAGGGGAGGGGGGGGGGGGGGGGAGATTCAAGTGTGTTAAAGCCAAGTCCCTAGGTTGATATTTGGGCTCCCTGAGCCCAAATTATAACTTAGTTCAATATGAGGAATTTTTCTTGAAAAATCTTCTTCTTCAGATTCAGCAGTCAAAATGTTTTGATATTTGGCATGCAGCATCCTTAGGGAGGTGAGATTCAAGTTTGTTCAAGCCAAGTCTCTGGGTTCATATTTGTGCTCACTGTAGGAGTCCGAATGATAACTTAGTCAATATGAGGAATTTTCCTTAAAAATTTTCTTCTTCAGATCCAGCAATCAGAATGCTTTTGATATTTGGTATGCAGCATCCTTAGGGGGTAAGAATCAAGTTTGTTCAAGCGAAGTCCCTGGGTTGATATTTGGGCTCCCTGTGGGAGCCCGAATTATAACTTAGTTCAATATGAGGAATATTCTTAAAAAATCCGCTTCACATCCACCAGTCAGAATCTTTTGATATTTGGTATACAGCATCCCACTGGAGGTGAGATTCAAATTTGTTCAAGCCAAGTCCCTGGGTTCATATTTGGGATCCTGTGGAAGCCCGAATTATTACTTAGTTCAATATGAGGGATATTCTTTAAAAATCATTTTTTTTAGATTCATGGTGAGAATCTTTGGATATTTGGTATAAGCTTTTCTTAGGATGGGCAGATGCAGCTTGCTGAAATCAATTCCCTGGGTTGATATTCAGGCTACCATGTCAGGTGAGCACCCTCAGGCCCCCTGGGTCCTCTTGTTGTATCTAATACTTTTGTTCTTTATTTAGATACACATTTTTCCTATGTCGCTGACAGATTGATACTTCTGCAGAAAATAATTCCTAAAACAGAATTTTGATGATAATCGTAGTTTATTTTTTTCATCTGTATATGTCTGTACATAACATTATATACCAAATCAAAAAATAACTTATAAATAAATGTTTGGTGTGCCAATTTTACATTATTCAGTTTTTGTTTGCACATGCATCTTTCAAACATGTCATTGTCACTAGTTTGTTTTTTTAGAAAGAGTGTAGTCGTGGGAGCAGATTTGAGGGGTCAACAAAGAAATTGTTAAACTATATTTGGAGTCATTTTATTCAGAAAATATTCAGGAACAACATATCCAAAATCCACTAAAATTCTTACTGGGGATAATTTTTGCTGCAGTTAGAACATAGGGCATTGTTGTAGCTGATCTTGCTAGTTTTGTCAGGGACATGTTTTTGGCCGTTGGAGTGTTAGACCTAGAGGAAACTGTTGTCAAGCTTGTTTTAGTTTCATTCAGTGCAGAAATGTCACCATGAAAAGCATACACTAAAATCTGCTTTGGGAAAACTTCAGAATTCAAGGTGGCATCTGAGATGTAACCTGATTTCTTGACATTTCATTCTTTGTCCAGTCTTGAATATACGGTACTTTTTCAGGCTGGTGGAACTAAAATGTTGAAGCATTTCATTCACATCATAACATCAATCCGATGCGTAATGACCAGTCGGATGCATTCTTACATGCTATGAGACTTACTCCATGCATGACTTTGCTGACATATTTTTCACTGCCTGTATTCTGTGAGGTTATGTTGAATACACACAACATTCATGATATAATTAACTAGAAACCACTGCCAGGGTGAATCGACTTTTACAGTGATGGTTTCCTGATTGTTTCCAGTCGAAGTGCCAAACAGTAAAACTTCAAATTTTTATACCCTCCACCACCGGCCTACCTAACGGGTATGTAGTATGCCTCGTGTCCGTCCATCGGTCTGACACCGTCAGTCTGTCAGTTCATCCATCTCAAAGTTGTATCATACACTACATTCATACCTTTCAAGACTGCCATCTGAAATCATCTTGCCCAATGCAAAACTACATTCAGCACATTACCATGTTTGAAGGTCAGATGTCTCTGTATGTTTTTGTCACAGTTATTGCCTTTTATCAACAATCATCTATAAAGTTTGCAGAAAGAAATGTTTGTAACAAAATTATTGCCCTTTATCAACTTAGAAAATTTCCAGTGCTTTTTAATTGAGATTACCTTCATGGTGTAATTAACTCCCATGGGCGGATCGTGGAATTAAAATACGAGGGGGACTGATGTGATCTGACAGAGTCCTAGCATCAGTCGCTGAAGTCGACTGCCGCACATGCCGAAGGGATGTGCGTTTGTGTGTGGGGGGGGGGGGGGGGGGGGCTTTTTTTGATTTTCAGGTGCTCTGAGGTGGCTTCTAAATGCATTCTGGCCTCCTGTCCAATTGAATATGATGAAAGGAAAACACACATTTTTCGTTGTAAAAGTTAAAATTATCAAACCATACATCACATACACTGTCACATACTGCTTCTGGTCATAGAGCTAGCCTGTCGTGGACAAAATATGACAGTCACCTATTTGCGAAAGTGACTTTCGCGAATAGGTGACTGTCATATTTTGTCCATGACAGATTAGTGATCTTTGACATCATGGGAACATCAGTCGTCGGAAACGCATAAACAAGAAACCTCTTTTACGTTACATTTTCTGGCTATATAGTGGCAACAAATTTGGGAAACTGTTGGCATTCTTGGTTTATTGGGCCAATATTGCCACTGACTCTTTTGGTGCTGTTTTCAGATCGCTTAAATCATTTTAAATCCTTTGACAAATTATGTCACGACTGCTGAGAAGCAGCCATGACATAATTTGAAAAGGAACCCAAGGGTAAAAATTTATATCGGATTTTTGGTATACTTCAAGTAAATGTGTGTGCATCTGAGAGAGAAAGAGAGGGGGGAGAAAGAAAGAGAGAGAGAGAGATGTTATATAGCTAAATTATTTTATAGGTGGGTCAGATAACGATGGAACGTAAAACAAATTACAAGGTGCATTGGTTTTATAGAAGAACGTAGTAACTGCGGACATGCAGCGGGAATAGCGAGGTTGACATCTTGCACCATGAACATTTTACCTTAATGACATTAATATTATAATGAGCCAGTCAAATTGTGGAATACTGATACTGTTAAAGCAACTATTTTGCCCTGGTGCGAAATCTTTACTGTATTCTTAATTGGACAAAAACATCGCATGGCTCATTACAATATATATACCATTAAGGTGAACATTGACAGGGTAAGATCTCAACCTCTCTATTGCGATAAACACAACATATAATTAAGCCCTTGCTTCACCTTTCTGCACTCAATAAATTAATGTGACAATACTTTCAGCTAAACAAAGACAGCATAAGATTAACCCTCTTTTATAGTATTCTAAATGTTCCATCGTGTTTTATTAAACATTTGCAAAACAATAAAAGTATGATTCCTGTTCACTATTTATTCACTTTCTACAGTGTTAATAAGGAGGGATTCCTTAAACAAATGGCACTGATGCCTTTGAATGAAGACCTTAACGATATCATCTGGGTTAATTTCTAGTGAATGATGCAAGTGCATTAATGCCAAGCCTGTAAGTCACTCCTCACCCATGGTATTGCGCAAGTAGGTTTTAATCCTCCGTAGCTCAGACAATGACTGCTCGGCAGTTGCACTACTGACAGGTAAGATAAAGCAATTGATAGCAATACTCTAATGATTGGGAAGAAATGATCATTGCAGGCATTATAACTGTCAATTAGAGTTTCGGGGATGTCGGTATCTGATTCTTTTTTGCGAGCTTTGCGAATTTGACTGATCTGTTCACTGAACTTTTCTCTACTGGCAGATTTGTCTGCAGGCAGAGAAGACTTTTGCGACCAGATACTTTTCCAGTGGTTCAGCTCAGATTTCAGGCTGAGTGGGGATGGTAAATCACTTTCCCAAAGTTGAAGGCCATCATGGATGGAAGATACATTGTTATTTCTGATTAGTTTTGGGATAAGGCTAAACAAATTGTCTTGATTCATGGAGGAATCTTTCATCTATTTCAGTTATCATATGATCAAGAATTTCGACGACCGACCCATCGACAAACAGATGCAATCCAGTATACCCCACTTTTTCAGAAAGTGGGGGTATAATAAGTTTAAAGATTGTTGTAGGCACTGCGGTGTGCCACAATGAGAACTCGACCGGTCAACTCAACTGGCCATTCGCAGATCCAGGTGAATGGCCAGTTGAGTTGACCCGGTGAATGCCAGAAGCCCTCAATAAAATTAGAACTGGGAAACATACGCGACTGGAAATATTGGCTCCCCATTAACATTAACTTCGAGTTTGGGGTGTGCGATGTAAAAATAATGATACCAGGAACATACCATTTCTTCGGCCTTGTGCCGACAAAGTATTCTTTTATACTTTGCTTCATTGCATGCCGCTTTCGACTCTCGATTTTGCAGACTGTGGATACTTGCAGACGTGACTGTCATCAGTTCTATAAATAACCGATATTCTGCGAATTCTAAAAGAGGATCATGTCCCTTATTGGGCAACATGATGTCATTAGTTAAAGAGGGTCGGTATAGGACAAGATTGTGTGGAATAAGAGCATGACTTTTTAGTCCCCTACCGTCAACGCCGAAGGGACGTTGCCGGTAGAGGGGACTATAGGTTTGCACTCTGTCCATCCATCCGTCAGTCTGTCAGTCAGTCTGTCAGTCACACTTTAGTTTTCTGGACTTTTTTTGGAAATGCTTCAACCAAATGATTTCATTTTTGGTAACCTACTATAGAACGATGTCTTACAGATCAAGTTTAAGTTTCATGCTGATTGCATTATTCTTGTGTGAGTTATGGCCCTTGGAAATATGGAAAAGCGCCAAAATATCAGTTTTCCGGACTTTTTTTTGGAAACGCTTCAACGGAATAATTTCATTTTTGGTAACCTACTATAAAACGATGACTTATAGATGAAGTTTGAGTTTCATGCTGATTGCATTATTCTTGTGTGAGGTATGGCCCTTGGAAATATGGAAAAGTGCCAAAGTATCAGTTTTCCGGACTTTTTTTGGGAAACGCTTCATCGGAATGATTTCATTTTTGGTAATCTACTATAGAACGATGACTTACAGACCAAGTTTCATTTGCACTCTGTCCATCTGTCAGTCAGTCTGTCAGTCACACTTCAGTTTTCCAGACTTTTTTTGGAAATGCTTCAACCGAATGATTCATTTTTGGTAACCTACTATAGAACGATGACTTACAGATCAAGTTTGAGTTTCATGCTGATTGCATTATTATACCCCACGCAACGAAGTTGCTGGGGTATAATGTTTTTTGACTGGTCTGTCCGTCAGTCCGTCAGTCCTACTTGTTTTCCGGACTTTTTTTCTACACGCTTCCAGATATTGAGCTGATTTTTGGTATGTGAGTCTAACATGGTGGCCTACAGATCAAGTTTGCATTTTTTTTTGCTCCACTGATTTTTACCGAAATTACGGCCCTTGGACTCTGAAAAATTCATCAAAATTACAGTTTTCCAGACTTTTTTTCTACACGCTTCCAGATATTGAGCTGATTTTTGGTATGTGAGTCTAACATGGTGGCCTACAGATCAAGTTTGCATTTTTTTCCGCTCCACTGATTTTTACCGAAATTACGGCCCTTGGACTCTGAAAAATTCATCAAAATTACAGTTTTCCGGACTTTTTTTCTACACACTTCTAGATATTGAGCTGATTTTTGGTATGTTAGTCTAACATGGTGGCCTACAGAACCAGTTTGCGTTTTGTTCCGCTCCACTGATTTTTACCAAAATTACGACCCTTGGACTCTGAAAAATGCATTAAAATTACAGTTTTCCGGACTTTTTTTCTACACGCTTCCAGATATTGAGCTGATGTTTGGTATGTTAGTCTGACATGGTGGCCTACAGATCAAGTTTGCATTTTGTTCCGCTCCACTGATTTTTACCAAAATTACGGCCCTTGAACTTTGAAAAGTTCATCAAAATTACAGTTTTCCGGACTTTTTTCCTACACGCTTCCAGATATTGAGCTGATTTTTGATTTGTTAGTCTAACATGGTGGCCTACAGAACAAGTTTGGGTTTTGTTCCGCTCCACTGATTTTTACCAAAATTACGGCCCCATAGACTTTGAAAAGTTCATCAAAATTACAGTTTTCCGGGCTTTTTCTCTGCTTGAATTCTTTCAATACCGTTGAAACTACAGAACACTGTTTTCTGCAGTATACCTAGAATCTGTGTTTATTTTTAAAAAATGATTAGAGCCTGAAATATCGGGGCGCGTGGGGTATGTGAGCGTGCTCACTGAGGTTCTTTAATTCTTGTGTGAGTTATGGCCCTTGGAAATATGGAAAAGTACCAAAATATCAGTTTTCCAGACTTTTTTTGGAAACGCTTCAACAGAATAATTTCATTTTTGGTAACCTACTATAGAACGATGACTTACAGATCAAGTTTGAGTTAGTTTTCCGGACATTTTTGGAATTGCTTCAACCGAATGATTTCATTTTTATACCACCCACTTGAAAAGTGGGAGGTACATAGTGTTCACTTGGTCTGTACATCCATCATCTGCCCGTCCGTAATGCTTTAAGGGGGTACACATCTGCTTTCCACAACTCCTCCTAAACCAGTGAACGGATTTCATTGAAACTCTCAGACGTTCTTTTACATACATTGAAGATGTGCACCTCCAATTTGTTTTCAGATATTTTCTTTTTTACAGTTTCCCATATTGAAAAATGAACTTTGTCAGATTCAATTGACATTCTGTACAGATCTGCTATCCGCAACTCCTCTTAAACCATTGAACAGATTTCATTGAAACTTTCAGACATTCTTTTACATACATTGAAGATGTGCACCTCCTATTTTCTTTTCAGATATTTTCATTTTTACAGTTTCCCATATTGAAAAATGAACTTTGTCAGATTCAATTGACATTCTGTACAGATCTGTATCCGCAACTCCTCTTAAACCATTGAACAGATTTCATTGAAACTTTCAGACGTTCTTTTACATACATTGAAGATGTGCACCTCCTATTTTGTTTTCAAATATTTTCATATTTACAGTTCCCGATATTCAAAAATGTTCTTTGTCATTTCTGGTTTTAGTTGGGAGGGGTATAGATCTGCTATTCGCTACTCCTCTTAAACCATTGAACAAACTCCATTGAAACTCGCAGACCTTCTTTTAATACATTGAAGATGTGTACCTCCTATTTTTCTTTCAGATGTTTTTATATTTCGATGTCCGTCTGTCCGTCCGTTACGCTTTAGGGATGAACACATCTGCTATCCGCAACTCCTCTTAAACCATTGAACGGATTCCATTGAAACTCTCAGACATTCTTTTACATACATTGAAGATGTGCACCTCCTATTTTCTATTCAGATATTTTCATATTTACAGTTCCCCATATTCAAAAATGGTCTTTGTCAATTCAAGTTTTAGTAGGGAGAGGTATAGATCTGCTATCCACTACTCCTCTTAAACCATTGAACAAACTGCATTGGAACTCTCAGACATTTTTTTTTATATACACTGAAGATGTGCACCTCCTATTTTTAGCTCACCTGACTGAAAGTCAGGGTGAGCTATTCTGATCACTTTTCGTCCGTCGTCCGTCGTCTGTCGTCCGGCATCCGGCGAGAAGGTGGTGTTTGGGCTTTTTCTCCCAAACCACTGGCCGCATATTAATGAAATTTCATGTGAGAAGGGGTTATGTATGCGGACTTTGATTTTTTGTCAAATTAGGTTTCGGCTCACATTGAGCAGAGGGATGGGGCAAAAATGCTCCAATTCTTAAAAAATCTTCTTCTCAAGAACCAGCAATAGCAGAGACTTGATATTTGGTATGCAGCTTCCTTTTGAGGTGTAGACTCAAGTTTGTTCAAGAGAAGTTGGAGGGGCTATATTTGACGATGTTAAAGGAGGGGCAAAAATTTTGGCCCTGCCCCAAATTTCTATTTTCCAAACCGCGAGGCCGATTTGAACCAAATTTTACATGATTGCTTATTGGGTCATAAGTACCTAATTTATGCCGAAATTTTTTTCCCCATAGCCCCGTGGGAACCACAGGAGCTAAAAATAGAAAAAAATGAAAACGCCCATATCTCCAAAACTACACGACACTGAGAATTCTTATTTGTTGTGAAGCTTCCTTAGGACCAACAGAATGGAATGATAAAAAAAATTGCCATCGGTTTTATGATGGGGTACTTTTTGGGGACTTTGAAAAAGTGCTGAGTCAGCATTTTTTAACACTGTGGGTAATGGAAAAAACATAAGACTACTTTTCTCCGAAAGCACTGCTCCAAAAGCTTTAAAATTTCACATATAACATCTTTGGAAGATTGTTTCACATGTTTATTGAAATGAATTGCCTGGGTGGATATTTGGGCTCTCTATGGGAGCCCAAATGTTTAAATTAGTGCAGTATGAGGAGTATTTTTGAAAAATCTTCTTCTTCAGATCCAGCAATAAGAATGTTTTGATATTTGGTATGCAGCATCCTTAGGGGGGTGAGATTCAAGTTTGTTGAAGCCAAATCCCTGGGTTCATATTTAGGCTGAAAATTTGGGGTCCCGTAGCGGACTTCGAAATTTTGGACCAAAATCCGAAAAAAATTTTTTTTTGTTTTTTCTGCGTTTTGGTCAATTTTAAGACAAAAAAAAATTATTTTTTTTCCCCTGAAAATTTGGGGGCCGGGTGGGACTTGGAAAATTTTGGACCAAAATCCGGTTGAACCTGAAAAAAAACAACATTCTGCCAAAAAAACCCATTTTTCTTGCCATTTCATCATCAAATAATGTTAAATTAATCCAAAAAATGTTTTTCATTGAAACTTTCAGACATTTTTTTACATATATTGAAGATGTGCACCTCCTGTTTTGTTTTCAGATATTTTAATTTTTAGGGTTTCTCATATTTAAAAATGGGCTTTGTCAGTTCAAGCTTGTGGGGTGGGGGGGGGGGGGTGGTTGCTGACATTTGTTATCCGCTTTCAGATATTTTCATATTTTGACATACGGCAGTCTGTCTGTTATGCTATAGGGGTATTACGTTTTGAGGGGGGGGGGGGGGAGTACACATCTGCTATCCGCAACTCCTCTTAAACCAGTGAACGGATTTCATTGAAACTCTCAGACATTCTTTTACATACATTGAAGATGTGCACCTCCTATTTGTTTTCAGATATTTTCTTTTTTACAGTTTCCCATATTGAAAAATGAACTTTGTCAAATTCAATTGACATTCTGTACAGATCTGCTATCCGCAACTCCTCTTAAACCATTGAACAGATTTCACTGAAACTTTCAGACATTCTTTTACATATATTGAAGATGTGCACCTCCTGTTTTGTTTTCAGATATTTAATTTTTTAGGGTTTCTCATATTTAAAAATGGGCTTTGTCAATTCAAGCTTGTGGGGAGGGGGGGAGGGGTTCTTGACATTTGCTGTCCACAACCTTTTTAAACTAGTGAATAGATTTCAATGAAACCTTCAAACATTGGTGTCAGTGTTTGTGCTCTCTTCATTAAACATACTTTTACTGTTGTAAAATGTTTCTTGGTGGGAGTGGGTGGTATCATTTAGTGAGCAGTACTCACAGTTTTACTAGTTGGTAACCTACTATAGAACGATGACTTACAGATCAAGTTTGAGTTTCATGCTGATTGCATTATTCTTGTCTGAGTTATGGCCCTTGTTTAAAATTATTGTACACTCATGTTAGTTATATTCTTGTATTTGTACTTCTTAAACTACTAGCCTAAAATGCGGAGATGCTAATATACTCTAGTGTCTTATATGACAAAAACACCTTATATGACAAAAGTGCCAGAGGGGACTAATACCACCTCGGTGGTCAAACACTTGTTTTAGTGGGTTTGGGGAGGTCAGGGGGGGGGACTAGTCCCCACCCCCACCCCCTCTCTGGATCCGCCCTTGACTCCTCACACAGTTTCTAATGTCAAGAGTTGAAACTTCATGGTGTGATCAACTCCTTCAACAGTAGCTAATGTAGAGAGTTGAAACTTTAGGACATGGTTACACATGCCTTGATGATATGCAACATATACAAAGTTTGCAGAAAAACTATTTTTAATAAAATGATTGCCCTTTATCAACTTAGAACATTTCCAGTGTTTTTTTTAATGGAGGGTACCTTATTGAGGGTACCTTCGTGGTGTAATCAGCTCCTTCCACAGTTTGTAATGTTGAGATTTTAAACTGTAGGATATGATCACACACACAATGAAGATGTGCAACATCTATAAAGTTTGCCAAAAAAATTTTTTTTTCTCAAAATTACCAAATCAAATCAAGTCACTCTTGCATTTGGTAAAGAAGCAGGGGTACCTTTTTGTGTCACCCTATGGTGACACTTAATAGTTTTTATGATAATGCCCCAGTGGTCTTTAATCTGTCTGTCGTCCTTCAACCTTCATCTGTCACCTAGTAATAAATGTTTCATTTCTGTAGTGCTATCCATGGATTGCAGGCAGGACATATGCTGACAAGCTCATTTCAATGAAGGGCCGCATGATATGGTTTGTTGAATTTTCTGAAAAATAGTATATTTTTATACTATAACCAATGACCCAGACTTAGCTGGTGCTAACCCAAAAATATCTGGGTGCCAAACACAAATTTTGCCCCTCAATCCCTAAAATTTGCATGAAAAACTGAAAATTAGAAGTCCTAACTGGCCCTCCATACATTTTACCCTCCGCACATGCGCAGACGCCAGGAAGTCACCAAATCTGGCGCCAATAAAATCATTCTTTGGCCCTTGTCAGATAACAACAAACTGATATTTGTGCTTTTAAATCTCAATTAATAATGATGCCAGACACAAATCAATGGTTAAATTGATGGATCCAAGGACAGAACTAGATGAAGGAAGGAAGAAACGGTGGTTTGAAACTGATTGATTATGATCTATCCACTGTTTTTTTTTAGTATTCCTTCGCTGCCATCCCTTGATTCCCCCAGTTAAGCTCCCTAGCTTTTTGGCTTGTTTTAATAAAAAAATCTTATAAAATTTATTGGGAGTTTAACGTTTTATGCAGAAGATTATTCTGTACATCCCCAGTGTTACGTCCTCATCCTTAGGGTGTTCGGGCATTTTGGTCATGCATCTTACATCCAATGTATCGTTTTTTCTTCTGAGGAAGATCTTGCTTTACATCGGATAGTCTTGTTTCTGTTACTGACTTCGGGCCGTGTTGCCTGGGGTCTTGATTCCAGTGTTTTGTTTACATTACATTACTATAGGTAGTTTCCTATTTTTGTTTAGGAACCACAGTTGTAAGTAACATTAAATATTCTGATAGTGAGGTAGTTAATTTTACACAGTTTTTATAATTTTGTCCACACTTAGGCTTTTTTGGGCTCATCGTTTCCTTTGGGATCTTGGGCTCTTATATTACGAAAATCTTTTTCAAAAATTTTTATTTTATTTTTGAAAGCGTTTTTCTTTTGGATATATTTACTTCATTGATTATATTTAATGTTAATATACCCCCCGCAAACAAAGTTTGGGGGGGGGGGGGGGGTATCGTCTGTCCATCTGTCCGTCCATCCATCCATCCATACGTCTATCCGTCCATCTGTCTGGGTTTAGGCTGGGGTTTAGGTGGCTATTTGTTGGTAGAAATGGGGGTTAGGTGACTACCGCAATTTATGTGACTAGTCACATAATTAAATGTCATTATTATAGGGTGGGGGTTTAGAGTTGGGGTGGTGTAGGGGTTAGGGTCAGTAAAGGGTAGGGTTAGGGTTTGCTACCATCCCAAAAAATTTTTACCCAAAAAGTTGTTTTAATACAATGGTCATGCATTTTAGTTAAAATCGACTAGGAATATATTGAATTTTCATTAGTCTAGGGTGGGGTTTAGAATTGGGGGTGGTGGGGGTCAGTAAAGGGTAGGGTCAGGGTTTGCTACCACCCCATTAATTTTCCCCCAAATCACTTGTTTTAATATAATGGACATGCATTTTATTGTAGTCCCATAAAAATAGCCACATAACTACCATTTGTTAGAACGTCCGTCTGTCCATCTGTCCATCCTTATAAGAGCAACTCCTCCTAAACCGTTTGAAGAATTTTTATGAAACTATACACAATGGAAGAACTCCAAATGAAGATGTGCATGAAGCAATATAATTCCGTTCTGACATTTCCAAGGGGAGATAATCTAACTTATACATTTCAGGCACTGGGGGTATCACTTTGTGAGCTTGCTCACAGTACCTCTAGTCTTATATTATATGTAGATTTGGTGGTGGTACAATGACATATATTAGTTTTAGGTAATTATTTTTATTTAATACTATGGCAAATATAGGAAACCTTGGCTTTATTTACTTGGTTGTTGTAATGAGTTTACTTGATGTACTACCACTAATTCTACTCCAGGTATCAGATTTGATAATCTAAATGCCGGGCGTCATGGTTTGTGTTAGGCGAGTGGACACTATCGGTCCTATCACGGCGAGGTGACTCGGAGGTCGTCTCGTCAAAAGGTCACTATAGTTTTTAGCTCACCTACTTCTATTAGAAGCGGTGAGCTTATATGATGACCTCGGGTGTCGGCGTCCTATTTAACCCTGATACTGCGACTTTTTTCCAAATTTCACCAAAAATTTTCTGCCAAAACTTGTAAGAATTTGCATTTAGGTGTTGTAAGAATTTGCGTTAAAGTCAGCTTTTGTGCAGATTGTGCTGCTTTAACTTCGTATTACTGTTGATTTTCATATTTCAATAACAATTGTAGGTATTAACCCTACTGTATGCAGAAATTTAACGGAAATTTTCTTTTTTTTCAGTCAAAATTTTTATGTTTTTCTCGGACTTAGTAAATTTTAAGTTGTAAAACTTTGTAAACTTTGGTGTTTAGGTGAGTTGTGTTTCTATGTGTCTTTCCAGGCGATTAATATTCTACACTTGGGTTACTGAACTCCATTGCAGTAATATTTAACCCTCATTACATTCATATTTGAGGAATTTGAGGCTGATTTTCTGCCAAAACTTGTTGTAAGAATTTGCATTGAAGTCAGCTTTTGTGCAGATTGTGTTGCCTTCACCTCTCATTACTGTTTATTTTCTCATTTCAATAACTACTTTAGGTATTAACCCTACTGTATACAGAAATTTAACTGATTTCTTTGCTTTTTTTCAGTCACAATGTTCACGTTTTTCTCTGACTTACTCAATTTTAAGTTCTAAAAGTTTGTGTTAAGGTGAGGTGTTAAGGTGAGTTCTGTTTCTATGTGTCTTTCCAGGCAATTGATATTGTACACATGGGTTACTGAACTACATTGCGGTAACGTTGCGTCCTCATTACATGCATATTTGAGGAATTTGAGGGGGATTTTTGGGACTTATATTCACTTTCTTTAAAAAAAATTTTTTTTAACTTTTTTTTTTATTTAATACTTTCTCATACTTGTTACTAGTAACATTAAGGCTTATTTTAGTTGTTGATGTGATGTATTTTTGTTGGGACTTATAGTCACTTTCTTGAACGAATGTTTATCCGCAACTCCTCTTTAACCAATGAATGTACTTCAATTACAATTTCAGTGATTTATGAAAGCCTTTCCTAATTCTTATTTATGATTTAATATCTGACCTCACGATTCATATTCTTAATCATAAACATTTCTAAAAGAAAAAAATGCTTTTATATCCAATGATTCTATGTTGAATTGATATATAATAAATGCAGAAATATAGACTTTCCAAAGCCATCACATAAACCACATTAATCATTTGATGCCTAGTTAATGATTTATATTAACTAAATATTAGGCATGTTACATTGGAACGACATTATCAAGCGTGAATGTAGGTGAGCATTGGGATGTAACATCCCTCTTGTTTAGTTTCTATTTACAGAGGAACAAGAACATGATGTGGCTTCGTGATGCCGCCAAGGAGTGTGCTGTCATCATTGCAAATCAATCAAGAGCTAACTGCAGTAATGCTTAGTTGCTAGACCCTTAGTAGGATTGATGACCTTGTTGCCAGCTAGCTCGACTGGCAGATCTATCACGTTGACCAGTGGTGTCTGATGCCGGGTATGTCTGTAGCGGTCGAGAAGAGGAATAAGGGTGTAGTGAGCACTATAAACATACGAACATGCTCACCCAGCGACGAGGGGGAGGAAGAAGCACAGGGAGAAGGAAGTAGACAAGTTCGGATCACGAGCAAGAGGGAGTCCCTCTCTCTCTTATGACAGCATCTCGGGTCAGAGGTTGTTGGTAGGAACTTGTGGCAGTCAGACAAGTTCTGAGGTTTGCTCGTGCAGGTCTTCCGTAATTGTGAGCAAGAGAGAGGCCCCTCTCTCTCTTATTACAACATCTGCGGTCAGATGTTGTTGGTAGGAACTTGTGTCGGTCAGACAAGTTCTGAGGTATGCTCATCCAGGTCTTCTGTGATAGCGAGCAAGAGAGAGGTGCCTCTCTCTTATAACAACATCTGGGGCCAGAGGTTGTTGGTACGAACTTGTGTCAGTTGGAACTTACGTCCACAGGACGCTCCTTTCATAGACTGCCGGGGCCGGCCAGTCTTATAGCTTCCTCTATGTTCGAAAAGCAGATGACCGCGCAGGTCCGTTGTCGCTAATTAGCTCGAACGGTGAAGTAGTTACTCAGGTCCCTGAGAACTATGACGCCGGGTGTTTACGATCCGGGTTAGAAAGAGAGCTTACGTCCCTTGTCTAAAAACAGCTAGCTCAACCGACAGATCTCACTGGTATGTGGGTGATGTGATGCCGGGTATGTCCGTGGCGGTCGAGAGAGAATAAGGGTGTAGCGAGCACTGTTGATCGAATCCATGCTCACCTGGAAGGAAGAAGACGGCAAGTTCTGAGGTATGCTCGTCCAGATCTCTCCGGATCGCGAGCAAGAGGGAGCCTCTCTCTCTCTTTCAACAACATCTGGAGCCGGGTGTTGTTAGTAGGAACTTGCGTCAGTCAGAGCTTACATACATGGCTATTGTCCAGTATGCTTAATTCAATTCTTAACCGGGACGGCTACAGTTTTGCTTCTTTAGCATTTACCAAGCACTCCTGATCGCACCTTGGTTAAGTGACTCAGGATTTCCAGTCTGCATTGTCAAAAGGTCCATCATTATTGAAGAAAGTCACACCATCTAGTAGCCAAGGAGATGAGGCTTCATTCATCGGGTCATCCGCAGTAATAACTATATTGGACTCCCTGTCCTAGGAGCAGCCGGCGAAGAGGCTATTCATGACTGCTGCTCCTCAGGCCTCTGTAATGGACTTGCTGTCACAGTTGCGCAGCTAACCGCAGTATTCCTGCTAAGGCAGAAGCACTCAACATCAGTCTCAAATTTTGAGCTGTTGCATAGTGCTTATTTGATCCAGTCACCTGCCTGTTTAGATGCTGGTGACTGTGATTCTAACTGATTTGAACGTATAATGGGAAGGATAACTTTTCCTTCCGGAATAACTCTTGGATGATATAGATGCCATACATTATCATTTCCTTGAACTTGTTCCAGTGATTCAAAATGCTGCGAGCAATTATGAGAAACCGCTAGCATAGTTCGACGCTGATTTCATCCGGGTAAAGAGCAGGGTATTAAGATCTCTTTCCGGTTAAGTCTACACGGGTGTCACAGGTCTTCGATTCTGTAGTTGACACCATATTTAACTTCCGGCGGGAAAAAGTAATTCGGTTTCTTATCTTCTTCCTCTGTATTTTTAATCATTTGTGATGGTTCACATACTTTTAAAAACAACAACGGAAGATGTGGAGAGTTCCTCAACGTTGATTGAGCAGGCTAAGATCCTAGTTTTAGCCTTACCTTCATCATTTAGCTGTTCGTTCGGATGCAATTGAGAAGATAATTTCTTAGTCAGAGCAAATTTAGTCTCATGGTCTTATGTACTTTAATTTTAAGTACTGTAATGCATCGTCAAAATGGAAGGATTTTTGTGGTCGTTTGTACCTTTTAAAATTCTTTCCAGACCTAGTATTTATTTCTCGGTCTTAACTAATGTTAAGTGGGAGTTATTCTGATGCAACGAAACCTTGTCTCTTCATCTTTGCATTTAACTAGGTGGAAAACTTGCCTCAGGTCACTTTAGTCTTCCAACTCTAGTTTTTATGATAAGAATCAATTCTCGTCTCTTTAAGCTGGGGTCTAATGTACCATCACCAGCAGAAAGAGTATGAGAGGTTGTCCTAGACTCAAATCGTCTATAAGGACTCATAGCAAGGTATAAGTATACCTAAGTCTTTGATGGTAAGCTTTCATTATTGTAGGATTAAACTACAAGAAAGCATCTTTTCTCGACTCATTAAATTGGGGTCTAATCGACCACAGCCAACAGAAGAGTAGGAGAGTTTGTCCTAGACACAATTTTCTTATAAGGCTCATAGCGAAGGTATAGGTATCTCTCCTATGTATAATTCTTAGGTTTGTCTATACAGCCACTTGGATAGGGGTTTCTCGTCAAACTGAGTTACTGATCAGACTCATCTGAGCCGGTGGGTCGAGGCTCTTATAGAACTCGGTCTGGCCGATTTTGACTGGAAGTGGATAATTAGGTTATTTATTATTATCTTTCAGTCGATAAGCGAACGTTCAGCAATTGTAGCGAGTATAGTTCTTTAGATCACTTGTTTTATGAACTAGATAATGTCTCATGGGATTTATGATAGGATTCGTGTATCCCACTATTCATTGGCTGGTTCATCTGTTTCACAGCGATTTAACCAACTGTTTGGCTCGCTTTTATCGGTTATCTGATGCATTATCAGCGATAGTTTTATGCGCCGGATGAAGTTGTGTGGAGCGGCTTGGAATGTTGTTTCGATGGGTCGCTTACACACATGTCTACTCCAGTTATTAACTGGAGTAGTAGACGTTTTTCCCTTCCCTCTTGACCTGTTTTGTTTTAGAGAATCCTTTAACATAAGGTCAAGTTTGGGCATATATTACGGTTTTCTCTATTATTTCGGACGTGAGTTCATATATTGCATTACAATCCTGAGTCAGAGGGTCTCTCTATGCACATCAGAGTTTATCAGAAGAGAAGTTTTGCTTTTGTTGTCATTATTTTTCAATAGAAGGGACGTTTATGTTCATTCTATTGTTAAATAAGTCAGTTAGCTATTCGTACTGCTTGGGTTATTTATCTTCCAATTAGCATTCAATGCTTAAGATTTCAGCGCATAAGAAAACACTGGTTATATCTTGCGCTTATTCTAACTGTTTGGCTACTACATGATCTTATGTGGGATCTCTTCAGGACAGTTAAGTTTTTGGCGCATGGGAATAATAGTTTCCATTATTTGTGTCGCCAGTATAAGGCTTTTGAGCGCATACATTGACACTCAGCCGTTTTCATGGGAATGAATGATAGGATATGTGTATCCTTCAATTCATTTGTTTCTATTGATTTCATTGAGGTTATGGGGTCTGCTATTGAGCATTCGCCAGAAGCTTCCCCATTAGAGGGTTTTCTTCTTTAAGGGAAGTTTTATTCTTCATGTCATTCTCTGCTCTTAGTGGCATTATGGAGTATTTCTGATGTGAAAGAGCTTTATGATTGCTATATTATTGCTGTCTGCACCGGCAATGATTAATTAATGTGGGTGAGGAGTTTTCTACATATATTTGAATTCTCCCCCACACACTCACGCTGTCGCATATATATATATTTTTTAATACATACATACTTTGTGTCTGGGTCGTGTTGGATGGCACCATCATACTCATATATGCAGTTCTGTTGCATTTGTGTCCGATTTTATTTTCTGATTTTGGAGTCGGTTTATCATACCTACCTCCATTTCTGGATCCTGGTCTCTATTTTGTCGGTTCTCAAATCACATATTCTCACGTGTTTATAGTTGTTGATACCAAATAGTACACATTGGAGAGTGTCTTTTAATATTACAGAGGCCTCCTGTGAATGATCTTGAAGCGTGTTTTCTCTGCAGAGATTGTTCATCTTATCCCGCTTTTGTATGTATATGTTACAATTAATTTCTCACTGATTTCGTCGTACCTGTATATGGCGTCTGCAGTGCATATTTTATAGCGGATAATTCTGTTTACCCAAATCATCGCTATAGCCTTGGCTTATGAAGTTGCATTAAGCACCATTTATTATTCATGAATTAATTTGTTGAGTGCCTGATCGATATTTATTCATATCGTTTCCGGGTTCTGCTTATTGATTACGGAGCTCTCCCCTCTTTCTTTTGAAGTTATGTTAAAAAAAAAGGGGGGGGGGGGGTCATTTTGTCCACTTCTCTGCCTTATGGGGTATGTAACTAGTGAGGAAGCTGTCTTGTGCGTACTATGTTCGGTGATCAGCTGCAGTATTATTGTGTGGCGTAGGTTTATGGGAAATTTTCTCTCATTCTCAGTATGCCATAATAATTTTTAGGGCCCAGTCCAGACTAGTCTCTAAAATTGTTTATTTGTTACATCCTAATTAACATGATTTTATGCTTAGATTTAGGATTTACATTATTGGGATCCATATTAGATTATGTCTCTTCTATTATGGTATAAAGAGACATTCATGTCAATTCTAATTTCTTCATCATGGATTGAAGGATTTGATCTATGTTGATCTAAAATTTCAGAAGTTCTAGGCCCTCCACCTTTTTACGATTCAGCTAAGTCTGGGTCATTGGTTACTGTATAAAAATATGAAAAAATTTATAGTAATTTATATATTTTTAGCTTAACTTGACATTGTCAAGATAAGCTATTGCCATCATCATAAAGGAAAATGCGTGCGAAGTCTGTTTGTCTGTTCACATTTTCCTTTAGCACGGGCTACACCCCGCAGTTCTTGTCTGATTATCACGAAATTTCATATGCAGGTTTGAGGTCATGTCTACATGAGAACGTCCCCTTTTGGTCGCGATCGGGCAACCGATATGGCTTCCCGAGCCCAAAACCCGAAAACCATTAGCACAGTCTACAGGTCGTATTCATGAAGGGATTTTATTGTAACTTGGTAGGATGCCTCTGTATAATGCCTAGATGAGAATGTCCCCTTTTGGGCATGATCTATTCTCACGTGTTTATAGTTGTTGATACCAAATAGTACACATTGGAGAGTGTTTTTAATATTACAGAGGCCTCCTGTGAATGATCTTGAAGCGTGTTTTCTCAGCAGAGATTGTTCATCTTAACCCGCTTTTGTATGTATATGTTACAATTAATTTCTCACTGATTTCGTCATACCTGTATACGGCGTCTGTAGTGCATATTTTATAGCGGATAATTCTATTTACCAAAATCATCGCTATAGCCTTGGCTTATGAAGTTGCATTAAGCACCATTTATTATTCATGAATTAATTTGTTGAGTGCCTGATCGATATTTATTCATATCATTTCCGGGTTCTGCTTATTGATTACGGAGCTCTCCCCTCTTTCTTTTGAAGTTATGTTAAAAAAAGTGTGTGGGGGGGGGGGGTCATTTTGTCCACTTCTCTGCCTTATGGGGTATGTAACTAGTGAGGAAGCTGTCTTGTGCGTACTATGTTCGGCGATCAGCTGCAGTATTATTGTGTGGCGTAGGTTTATGGGAAATTTTCTCTCATTCTCAGTATGCCATAATAATTTTTAGGGCCCAGTCCAGACTAGTCTCTAAAATTGTTTATTTGTTACATCCTAATTAACATGATTTTATGCTTAGATGTAGGATTTACATTATTGGGATCCATATTAGATTATGTCTCTTCTATTATGGTATAAAGAGACATTCATGTCAATTCTAATTTCTTCATCATGGATTGAAGGATTTGATCTATGTTGATCTAATATTTCAGAAGTTCTAGGCCCTCCGCCTTTTTACGATTCAGCTAAGTCTGGGTCATTGGCTACAGTATAAAAATATGAAAAAATTTATAGTAATTTATATATTTTTAGCTTAACTTGACATTGTCAAGATAAGCTATTGCCATCATCATAAAGGAAAATGCGTGCGAAGTCTGTTTGTCTGTTCACATTTTCCTTTAGCACGGGCTACACCCCGCAGTTCTTGTCTGATCATCACAAAATTTCATATGCAGGTTTGAGGTCATGTCTAGATGAGAACGTCCCCTTTTGGTCGTGATCGAGCAACCGATATGGCTGCCCGAGCCCAAAACCCGAAAACCATTAGCACAGACTACAGGTCATATTCATGAAGGGATTTTATTGTAACTTGGTAGGATGCCTCTGTACAATGCCTAGATGAGAATGTCCCCTTTTGGGCATGATCTATCAACCGTGATGGCTGCCCAAGCCCGAAACCTCAAAACTTGTAGCACAGTCTGTAGGTCATGTTTAATATGGAGGGGAGGGATTTCATTGTAACTTGGCAGGATGACTCCTTATGATCTCTCGACGAGAATTTCCACATTCAGGCATGATCTGCCAACCGTGACGACTGCCCGAGCCCAAAACCTGAAAACCTTTAGCACAGTCTACAGGTCATAATTATGAAAGGATTTCATTGTAGCTTGGTAGGATGAATCCAAATAATGTCTAGATGAGAACATCCCCTTTTGGTCGCGATCATTCAGCCTTTATGGCTGCCCGAGCCCAAAGACCTCTAGCATATTCTACAGGTCGTATTTATTTGGTTGATTGGTCAACTGTGATGGCTACAGGTGCCCGAAGCCCAAAAACCTTGAGCACAGTCTACAGGTCATATTTATAAAGGGATTTCCGTGTAACTTCGTAGGATCACTCAGATGATGCCCAGATGAGATTGTCTCCTTTGGTTGCGATCATTCAACATGATGGCTGCCCGAGCCCGAAGCCCGAAAACCTTTAGCACAGTCTACAGGTCATATTTATGAAGTGATTTCATTGTAACTTGGTGGGTTGACTTCATATAATGTCTAGATGAGAACATCCCCTTTTGGATGCGATTGGGCAACTGTGATGGCTACAGGGGCCCGAAGCCCGTAAACATTTAGAACAGTGTACAGGTCATAATTATGAAGGGATTTCATTGTACCTTGGTAGGATGACTCCAAATAATGTCTAGATGAAAACATCCCCTTTTGGTCGCGGTTATTCAGCCTTGATGGCTGCCTAAGGCCAAAGACCTCTAGCATATTCTACAGGTCGTATTTATTTGGTTGATTGGTCAACTGTGATGGCTACAGGTGCCCGAAGCCCGTAAACCTTGAGCACAGTCTACAGGTCATATTTATGAAGGGATTTCATTGTAACTTTGTAACATTTTGCGATCATTCAACCATTATGGTTGCCCGAGCCTGAAGCCCGAATACCTTTAGCACAGTCTACAGGTCATATTTATGAAGGGATTTCATTGTAACTTGGTAGGTTTGACTTTATATAATGTCTAGATGAGAACGTCTCCTTTTTGACACGATTGGGCAACTGTGACACCTACAGGGGCCCAAAGCCCGAAAACCTTTAGAACAGTCTGCAGGTCATAATTATGAAGGGATTTCATTGTAGCGTGGTAGGATGACTCCAAATAATGTCTAGATGAGAACGTCCCCTTTTGGTCAATATCATTCAGCCTTGATGGCTGCCCGAGCCCAAAAACCTTTAGCATAGTCTATAGGTCGTATTTATAGAAGGATTTCATTGTAACTTGTTAGGTTGGCTCCATATAATGCCTAGATGATGACATCCCCTTTTGGTCGTGATTGGTCAACTGTGATGGCTACAAGTGCCCGAAGCCTGAAAATCTTAAGCGTAGTCTACAGGTCATATTTATGAAGGGATTTCATTGTAACTTTGTAGGATCACTCCAGATGATGCCCAGATGAGAATGTCCCCTTTTGGTTGCGATCATTCAACCATGATGATTGCCCAAGCCCAAAGCCCAAAAACCTTTAGCACAGTCAACAGGTCATATTTATGAAGGGATTTTATTGTAACTTGGTAGGTTGACTTCATATAATGTCTAGATGAGAACGTCCCCTTTGGGCGCAATTGAGAAACTGATGGCTCCAGGGGCCCAAAGCCTGAAAACCTTTAGCACAGTCTGCAGGCCATATTTATGAAGGGATTTCAATGTAACTTTATAAGATGACTCGTTTTGGAATAATTTCACTGTAATTTGGTAGCTTTCGTTGATATACGTTAACTGTGAGGGCCACATACATTAACTGTGAGGTCATATTAACCCACCCCTCAGCTCTTTAGTACAGTGTACACCTCATATTATTTTTAGCTTAACGTGACATAGTCAGGATAAGCTATTGCCTTCATGCATGCGGAAGTCTGTTAGTCTGTGAATCTGTGAGTCTGTTCACATTTTCCTTTAGCACGGGCTATACCCCGCAGTTCTTGTCTGATCGTCACGAAATTTCATATGCAGGTTTGGCGTCATGTCTAGATGAGAACGTCTCCTTTTGGTCGCGATCAGGCAACCGGTATGGCTGCCCGAGCCCAAAACCCGAAAACCATTAGCACAGTCTACAGGTCGTATTTATGAAGGGATTTTATTGTAACTTGGTAGGATGCCTCTGTATAATGCCTAGATGAGAATGTCCCCTTTTGGCCATGATCTATCAACCGTGATGGCTGCCCAAGCCCGAAACCCAAAAACTTTTAGCACAGTCTGCAGGTCATGTTTAATGTGGAGGGATTTCATTGTAACTTGGTAGGATGACTCCTTATGATGTCTAGAGAATTTCCCCATTTGGGCATGATCTGCCTGCCGACGGCTGCCCGAGCCCAAAACCTGAAAACCTTTAGCACAGTCTACAGGTCATATTTATTGAGGAATTTCATTGTAACTTGGTGGGTTGCCTTCATACAATATCTAGATGAGAAAGTCCCCTTTTGGACGTGATTGGGCAACTGTGACGGCTAGAGGGGCCCGAAGCCCAAAAACCTTTAGCACAGTCTAGAGGTCATATTTATGAAGGGATTTCATTGTAACTTGGTAGGATGAGTCCAAATAATGTCTAGATGAGAACGTCCCATTTTGATCGTGATCATGCAGCCTTGATGGGTGCCCGAGCCCAAAAGCCTTTAGCATAGGCAAAAGGTGATATTTATGGAAAGATTTCATTATAACCTGTTAGGTTGACTCCATATAATGCCTAGATGATGACATCCCCTTTTGGTCGTGATTGGTCAGTTGTGATGGCTACAAGTGCCCTAAGCCCGAAAACCTTGAGCACAGTCTACAGGTCATATTTATGAAGGGATTTCATTGTAACTTTTTAGGATCACTCCAGATGATGCCCAGATGAGATTGTTCCCTACGGTTGCGATCATTCAGCCATGATGGCTGCCCGAGCCCAAAGCCCGAACACCTTTAGCACAGTCTACAGGTCATATTTATGAAGGGATTTCATTGTAACTCGGTAGGTTAACTTCATATAATGTCTAGATGAGAATGTCCCCTTTTGGACATGATTGGGCAACTGTGATGGCTAAAGGTGCCTGAAGCCCGAAAACCTTTAGCACAGTCTACAGGTCATATTTATGAGGGGATTTCATTGTAACTTGGTAGGATGACTCCAAATAATGTCTAGATGAGAACATCCCATTTTGATCGCAATCATTCAGCCTTGATGGGTGCCCGAGCCCAAAAACCTTTAGCATAGGTAAAAGGTCATATTTATGGAAGGATTTCATTGTAACCTATTAGGTTGACTCCATATAATGCATAGATGATGACATCCCCTTTTTGTCGTGATTGGTTAGCTGTGATGGCTACAAGTGCCCAAAGCCCGAAAACCTTGAGCACAGTCTACAGGTCATATTTATGAAGGGATTTCATTGTAACTTCGTATGATCACTCCAGATGATGCCCAGATGAGATTGTCCCCTTTGGTTGTGATCATTCAACCATGATGGCTGCTCGAGGCCAAAGCCCGAAAACCTTAAGCACAGTATACAGGTCATATTTATGAAGGGATTTCATTGTAACTTGATAGGTTGACTTCATATAATGTCTAGATGATAATGTCCCCTTTTGGACATGATTGGGCAACTTTGACGGCTAAAGGTGCCCAAAGCCCAAAAACCTTTAGCACAGTCTACAGGTCATATTTATGAAGGGATTTCATTGTAACTTGGTAGGATGACTCCAAATAATGTCTAGATGAGAACGTCCCATGTTGGTCATGATCATTCAGCCTTGATGGCTGCCCGAGCCCAAAAACCTTTAGCATAGTCTGTAGATCATATTTATGTAAGGATTTCATTATAACTTGTTAGGTTGACTCCATATAATGCTAAGATGATGACATCCCCTTTTGGTCGCGATTGGTCAACTGTGATGGCTACAGGTGCCCGAAGCCCGAAAACCTTGAGCACAGTCTACAGGTCATATTTATGAAGGGATTTCATTGTAACTTCTCAGGATCACTCCAGATGATGCCCAGATGAGATTGTCCCCTTTGGTTGCGATCATTCAGCCATGATGGATGCCCGAGCCCGAAGTCCGAAAAGCTTTAGCACAGTCTACAGGTCATATTTATGAAGGGTTTTCATTGTAACTTGGTAGGTTAACTTCATATAATGTGTAGATGAGAACGTCCCATTTTGGACATGATTGGGCAACTGTGATGGCTAAAGGTGCCCGAAGCCCGAAAACCTTTAGCACAGTCTACAGGTCATATTTATGAGGGGATTTCATTGTAACTTGGTAGGATGACTCCAAATAAAGTCTAGATGAGAACGTCCCATTTTGATCGCGATCATTCAGCCTTGATGGGTGCCTGAGCCCAAAAACCTTTAGCATAGGTAAAAGGTCATATTTATGGAAGGATTTCATTGTAACCTATTAGGTTGACTCCATATAATGCCTAGATGATGACATCCCCTTTTTGTCGTGATTGGTCAGCTGTGATGGCTACAAGTGCCCGAAGCCCGAAAACCTTGAGCACAGTCTACATGTCATATTTATGAAGGGATTTCATTGTAACTTGGTAGGATGACTCCAAATAATGTCTAGATGAGAACGTCCCATTTTGGTCCTGATCATTCAGCCTTGATGGGTGCCCGAGCCCAAAAACCTTTAGCATAGGCAAAAGGTTATATTTATAGGAGGATTTCATTGTAACCTGTTAGGTTGACTCCATATAATGCCTAGATGATGACATCCCCTTTTGGTCGTGATTGGTCAACTGTGATGGCTACAGGTGCCCGAAGCCCGAAAACCTTGAGCACAGTCTACAGGTCATATTTATGAAGGGATTTCATTGTAACTTCTTAGGATCACTCCAGATGATGCCCAGATGAGATTGTCCCCTTTGGTTGCGATCATTCAACCATGATGGCTGCCCGAGCCCGAAGCCCGAAAACCTTTAGCACAGTCTACAGTGCTTAGTTTTGAAGGGATTTCATTGTAACTTGGTAGGTTGACTTCATATAATGTCCAGATGAGAACGTCCCCTTTTGGACACGATTGGGCAACTGTGACGGCTTCAGGGGACCAAAGCCCGAAAACCTTTAGCACAGTCTACAGGTCGTATTTATGAAGAGATTTCATTGTAACTTGGTAGGATGCCTCTGTATAATGCCTAGATGAGAACATCCCCTTTTGGGAATGATCTATCAACCGTGATGGCTGCCCAAGCCCAAAACCCAAAAACTTTTAGCACAGTCTGCAGGTCATGTTTAATGTGGAGGGATTTTATTGTAACTTGGTAGGATGACTCCTTATGATGTCTAGATGAGAATTTCCCCATTTGGGCATGATCTGCCTGCCGACGACTGCCCGAGCCCAAAACCCGAAAACCTTTAGCACAGTCTACAGGTCATATTTATTGAGGAATTTCATTGTAACTTGGTGGGTTGACTTCATGCAATATCTAGATGAGAAAGTCCCCTTTTGGATGTGATTGGGCAACTGTGACAGCTAGAGGGGCCCGAAGTCTGAAAACCTTTAGCACAGTCTACAGGTCATATTTATGAAGGGATTTTATTGTTACTTGGTAGGATGACTCCAAATAATGTCTAGATGAGAACATCCCATTTTGGTTGTGATCATTCAGCCTTGATGGGAGCCCGAGCCCAAAAACCTTTAGCATATCTGTAGGTCGTATTTATGGAGGGATTTCATTGTAACTTGTTAGGTTGACTCCATATAATGCCTAGATGATGAAATCCCCTTTTGGTCATGGTTGGTCAACTGTGATGGCTACAGGTGCCTGAAGCCCGAAAATCTTGAGCACAGTCTACAGGTCATATTTATGAAGGGACTTCATTGTACCTTGGTAGGATGACTCTAAATAATGTCTAGATGAGAACGTCCCCTTTTGGTCGCGATCATTCAGCCTTGATGGCTGCCCGAGCCCAAAAACCTTTAGCATAGTCTGTAGATCATATTTATGTAAGGATTTCATTATAACTTGTTAGGTTGACTCCATATAATGCTAAGATGATGACATCCAAAACCCCAAAACCTTTAGCATAGTCTATTGGTCATATTTATGGAAGGACTTCATTTTAACCCGTAAGTTTGACTCCACATAATGCCTAGATGATGACATCCCCTTTTGGTCATGATTGGTCAACTGTGACGGCTTCAGGGGCCCGAAGCCCAAAAATCTTGAGCCCATTCTACAGGTCATATTTATGAAGGGATTTCATTATAACTTTGTAGGATCCCTCCAGATGATGCCCAGATGAGAATGTCCCCTTTTGGTTGCGATTATTCAACCATGATGGCTGCCAGAGCCCAAAGCCCAAAAACCTTTATCACAGTCTACAGGTCATATTTATTAAGGGATTTCATTGTAACTTGGTAGGTTGACTTCATATAATGTCT
Organism: Pictodentalium vernedei; assembly: GCA_031216915.1. NCBI lineage: Eukaryota > Metazoa > Mollusca > Scaphopoda > Dentaliida > Dentaliidae > Pictodentalium > Pictodentalium vernedei. The sequence goes on from CM062295.1 coordinate 194,636,401, forward strand.
AGATGAGAACGTCCCCTTTGGACGCAATTGGGAAACTGACGGCTACAGGGGCCCAAAGCCCGAAAACCTTTAGCACAGTCTACAGGCCATATTTATGAAGGGATTTTAATGTAACTTGATAGGATGACTCGTTTTGGAATAATTTCACTGTAACTTGGTAACTTTTGTTGATATACGTTAACTGTGAAGGTCACATACATTAACTGTGAGGTCATATTAACCCACCCCTCAGCTCTTTAGAACAGTGTCCACCTCATATTATTTTTATCATAAACATAGCATACAGGGAACAGAAATGAACATATTCCCAATTATCACAATTCTTGTCTTATTTCATAATCCTTTCATAAACATTGAACATTATCCTTTTCATCAAACACAACACACAAGTTAAGCTACAGTGTCATTGACACTTTCATTTATCAAAAACATAGCATACAGGGAACAGAAATGAACATATTCCCAATTATCACAATTCTTGTCTTATTTCATAATCCTTTCATAAACATTGAACATTATCCTTTTCATCAAACACAACACACAAGTTAAGCTAATTGTCATTGACACTTTCATTTATACTTACCAATGACCTAGACGGGAATGGCCCTCCTATGAGTGGGCAGTACTGGGCACTATACCTCCCCGCTGAATTATTATAATCTTTTTTCTACAAAGATTGATTTTATTGGCGCCAGATTCCATGACTTCCTGGCGTCTGTGCATTTGTGGAGGGTAAAATGTATGGAGGGCCAGTTAGTACTTCTAATTTTTGGTTTTGCATGCAAATTTTGGGGATTGGGGGCAAAATTTGTGTTTGGCCCTAAATATTTTGGGGTTAGCACCAGCTAAGTCTGGGTCATTGGTAAGTATAAAAAATATATGAATTACTATAAATTTTTTCATTTTTCAACTGTTCAGTTTGGAAATTATGCATGCAGATGCAGCTGATTGGTTAGGTTAAGTGTGAGCAAATTATTAATTTAATGCATCGTTAAATTTAAATCCAATATTAGCTCTAGATGCGACAGTGAGAATTTGTTAACATTTATCTCACACCAACACAAGTGAAAATTACCCCGTCTTTAATAAATGACAATATTCAGCATACTTTCTTTTTGTATTGAACCTGATTTTAAGCTCAGGATTTCATACATCTGATTGGGAGGACTCCCTGGGAAATATCCATTAGAGTTCTTGCAGGGCCTGATTTAGCCATTTTTTTAACCCATGAAAAGGTTTTGAGGACATCAAGTTTCGACTCCCAAATAATTGATGCATAGTAGAGGTATTTGGCATTGATATTATATGTTTTCAAACAACTGAACAATAATACACATTATTTTGTGCAATATTGATTCTAAGTTCAGTCTCTGTTAGTTTTGCCTATACACACATTTATTAATTTAGCAAATTGAGTGGGGATTGTCCTTGTTTTATTCATCACTTCAGTGATTTTGAAAGATCTCTAAGAGAAAACCACTTACAGAGGTTGAAAAGTCAAAAATAAAACAGAACAAACTGATCTGACCAGGGGTCATAAATACATGGTGCACTTAACCTGCTGTCTTAAAATACCAGTCTGGACAGTGGCCCATTGGCCAATACCTGTAAGACATGTGCAAATCAATTTCCTCATTTTCATCTACAAAGGAAAATTTTCTCCTCTAAATCTATCAAGAATACAGCAGTTTTAAAGGAAATCCAGAAGGGATATTAGCTGATTTCTTAAGATGATGCTATAGCAAAGACTTGTGAAAATCTCTTGCCAGCCGTTTCTTAAAAAAGTAGTTATTTGTTGGAATAATGTAATGAAAATATATCAACCATTTCTTCGTAACTTCGTAACTTAACAAAGTAACACAGGTGCCTTATCCTCATATAATTACACATGCCTTGAAATTCGTAGGAAATAAGCAGATTTTGAAGAATCTCTAGAGGGAAACCCTTGGAGTGCATGAAGAGTCAAAAAGACAACACTGGACCAAACCAGGGACCAAAAAAGCCTGGTGCACTTAACTGGTGACCCAAAATACTGGTTTGAATAGTGTCCCATTGTCCAATACCCGCCAGACATGTGCAAATCAATTTCCTCATTTTCATCTACAAAGGTGGACTTGGTTTGAAATTGCAAGAGTACAGCAATTTTGAAGGAAATTCAGAAGGGATATTAGCTGATTTAAGATGATGCCATAAAAAAGCCTTTTGAAGATTACTTGTGAACCATTTCTGAGGAAAGTGATTTTATAAATTTTCAGTTATTTTGTTGGTATAACCTAACAAAAATATATCACCCATTTTCAAAACACAAGCATATGCATTTGCTTTACTTTTCATTTGTTTAGGTCTTCTGTATTCCCTTCACCTTGATGTAATTTTTCATATCCTGTTCCACCACCCAATTTCAGTCTGCTGCGGCTGTATCATTCTATCTGTAACACAGCTTTCGCATCTCTCTGATGGTGCAGCTCATGAAGGTTTGGCTCTTGTCTTGTAAGGTAATCCACACCTTAAAATTTTGAAGTATTTAGTACCTCCCCCTCCCACCCCCTCCTCCCTTCAAAGTAGGAGCAGCTGATAGGGTTTCAGTATTCTGATACACACTGATTATTTATATATATTATACTATCTTATTCTAGTATCCTGTACAGGGGTCAGCCGAGTGGGCGACTATGGCGAAGAAGTCGCCTTGTCATACCTCAAGTCGCCTTGGCTTACATTGGGGGCGAACTTCAAGTCGCCCTCCAAAACTTCCTTGGGAGACATGGCAGTTTACTGTATTTTCTTATGTTTTATTTAAAAAAAAACAATGCTTCCGCATTCACAAAAAAGTAAACACGACTGCTGTTAAAATCTGTCATACGGCTCAGAAATAGCCTAAACTAGCCCAATTTTATATTTCTGAAAAGAGTTGTAATGGTGTAGTCGTTCGAACAATGCGCCCCAACTGATAGCAAGCAGCACAAAATGCTATTTAAAACCAAAAGTGTCAGCAAAAACAACGAATCAAACAAGACAGACATCGAGTTTATTAGAATTTATTAAAGTTAACCACCGTTTCAAAACCCCCCAAAAATGTGCAGGGTACAGTTCATCCATAAAAACATCGAAATTGCTTACGGTTACACTCTGTTCCACTGAAATTTGAAAAATTGGTTGCATTGAAATTCACCCCGCTATTTGCATTGAAAGTTTTTCTTTGAAAACCTGTGTTGGAAGGGGTTAAATGTAATAAGGCTACGATAAAAATCACACATATTAGGATGGATAAGAATCGCAGGCTTTATAGCACCAATCGCACGTGTCAATGTGAGATAGATGGCAGAAATTGTCATTTTTCTGAACAGAGTATTATCACCCAGCGCAGCATGTAAGGGAGACAACTGAAATATTTTGTCATTTACCTTAGAAATAAATTAACTCAAACTGTTAATGACGCTTAATTTACGAAGGATGTCGAAAACTTTTTTAACTTCACTTTTCAATTCAATTTGGACATTCAGAAACCATGAATGACCCAGCTTCTTATGTGAACTTAAAATTTATTTTAAATACTTTTAATATTTTTTTTAAAAGAATATACCTTCTATTACAGAGAAGAACACTCTCACCATGGGTAATGCTAAATTTCAAATCCACTGCATTGAGGCAAATAGGCTACAAAATCAACTGCATGGTAATGCTAGTTATCACTGTTAGGGAAAGAGTTAGGGTATTCAGAAACCATGGACGACACAATTGTTTGTAGGGGAGGGGGAGGATTTCCACCTACATGACTTAGTTTTGTGTGTGTGTGTGTGTTTTTATAACTTTTATTTATTTTTTTCTCCGCAATTGTGTCCTCTGTGTACATTTATTTTGTCTCCATGTCATATACGTTTTGTTTTTTCCTGACTTCTCCCTCATGTCCACTGACTTCTCCCTCCTGGCCCCTGACTTCTCCCTGAAGTCTCTGGAGGGAGAAGCACTTCCCCCTAAAATCAGCTGCCAGGCTGACCCCTGATCCTGTACATATTATTTTACTAAACTTTAATAATTGTTATGATTTTTATGTCATGTTAACATAGTCTCAAGTTTTATCACCATCACATGTAAAAGATATTTTGCTGTGTTGTTCATAAAGGTGCCTCAAGTGGTTCTGCATGCTAAATGCCATCTACCTAAGTATATTGATGACAACCATGTTTACTGTCTTACCTGCAATGAGTGCGGAATCTGGCTTTAGAGTATGTTGTCAGCTGTGAAGACTATTCTTAAGTCTATTGGCAAGAAGAGTGCCCGGGCTCTCCTGGTTCCACTTGCTCCATCCCATCAGAGGTTCCCCAGATTGTTTATGTTTACCAAAATTCTGTTGTTTCACATAGGAATAGGGAAGTAGTTTGGTAGGCTAAATCTTCACTTTGCTGTCTAAAAGTGCTTTGTGAGTTTTAAAACCTGCTGGTTGCTTGGATTTATAAGTTAAGAATCTATTTGCTCACAGCCTTCAGATTTTCAGGTAAAAAGGTATTTTGTGGGTAAATGATTAGGTCCCAAAGAGTTAATGCTTTTCTTCAGGGGTTCCCCGGGTGTGAAGTCTGGAGAGTTTATTAAATCCCCTAGACTTCATAAGTCACAGACGACTATAAACATGCAGTCTCAAGGGACTATAAGTGCAAGGTATAGGTGTTCAAAGACCATAGATAATTTTAACATATCCTACTCTAATTCCAGTGCATCTGAGAACATTATTACATATAACTTACAAAACACACAGGTATACAGTCCCTGGACTGTAAATGTAAGCTCCATGACTGGTAAGAAAGTAGACTATGAAAATGTATCCTATCTTATGGAAGCCACCAGCATACACCACAGGGCTCAAAATAACCGGTATCACATCGCATTTCGCAAAGCAAAACTCGCTTTTAGCGACGCAAATTATTATCTCTCATTGCGATTTGCAAACTCTGGAATTTAGTAATGCCGTCACATTTTAAAGGGCAAAACCCACAATTTTTCCTATCACATGCATTATTGAATCACAAATCTTTTATTGGACGACTTTGATTTTGATTAAATTAACATGTATTAAAAAGAAAACCACGCTGTGCTGTTTTCATTTTTTTACAGACCTGTACTGGTCTTAACAAGCTATGGAAATTTGTCAAAACAGAGCAATGCACATCAAGGGAGGTAATGAACTTACACACAATAAGGTCATGTCACAGCAATACGAAGTGGAGTTTCAAGCATCTAGTTTCTTTTAGCAGTGAAGACATGAAAGAATAAATAAATGAATATGATTCCCTGTACTTTTTTCTAAAAGAACAACCACACAAGCTGAACTGAACAATTACCAGGGAAAGAGCAGAAGAATAATTCATATTTAATCTTGGTCAGACACATGTTAAAATGAGATGAGATGATTACTATTGTGGGCATGGTTTGGAGAATTATTGACAGAAATTGCACATGGCCAACTGGCGTTGGCAGTTACACTTTCCATCCACAAAAAAGAGACGAGTCAAGATTTTAAAAAAGACTTTTTACTTACCGGTACGTCATTAAAAGCACAGTAGTTCATTAAGGAGAAACCCCCCCCCCCCCGCCCCCAAAGAAAACAACACAAAAAAAGCCTTAGCAATGAAAACACCAAACAATGTCCCATTTACGAATTGGCAAGTAGAAAGCTACTAAATTTCACCTGTTTTCATTTCACTGCCCATGGCATGACTGGTGTGAAATAGATATCCCATCCAATTCATAGGTAAACTTACCTGTTTTAGTTTATGTACCTAATTTCGTTCCGTGGTTTTGCATGTGACCCTCATCGAATTTTGTCAACCTATTTTAGTTTTATTCCAATTTCTTCCTTTTTGGGGGGGAGTGTTTGGATGAGGGGGGGAGGGGGGGGGGTGTTCAGAGCCCTGGCTTACATATGCACGATAACCTGTTGCTTAAATGTTGAAATATGGGGGACTACAACACAGGAAAGTATGAGATGTATGTGATTTGTTCTTTTTTAGGTTACAGGACGTTTTCAGCCCTGATTTGGGGGGGGGGGGGGGGGGGGGGGAGACGTCACACCGAGAACTTTGTTTTTTCTGAGTTACAACATAGGCATGATAACCCGTTGCTTAAATGTTGAAATATGGGGGACTACAACACAGGGAAGTATGAGATATGTGTGCTTTGAGCTTTTTTAGGTTACAAGACGTTTTCAGCCCTGATTTGGGGGGGGGGGGGGGAGATGTCACACCTAGAACTTCGTTTTTTCTGAGTTATGAATGTGTATAGAATATGTGGAGGTGCAGTGTTAGATCGACTAATTGAACAAGAAATGCTGGTGTGAATTCATGAATTTAGTATGCATGTATGATGTAATATATAGATATATAGCCTACAAGTACAAGAGTATAGTCTTCTAGCTACAAAGGTACTTACAACTTGGTACTAGAAAGATGCTATGCAATTTTTAAAAAATGCTACGCAATTTTCGAAATTGTGTAGCATTTTGCTACACATTGAAAAAAATTTATTTTCAGCCCTGATACACCACACAGAAGTAAGCAGTTATGTTTCTTCTAGACCTTACAGTGCACATGATTATTCTGTTTCTGCTCCATGAGTGGATCCTCACACAATCGATCCATTGTCTCTTTACTCTGTATGGGTCAGATTGACTAGGTATTGTCACACTTAATATTGGATCTTGTCTGGCTGATCGCAATCTGTATGGGGTATCCCACTCTTACGCTTTTTGTACAGTCTTGTTTACACTACACACAGGTAAGCACTCCAAGGGCTTTATACATAAGCTCTAGTTAGAATAGAGTACTTATGTATCCCACTCTAACTTCCGGGTTCGTTAATATTACTAGGTTACACAACACACCTGTAATCAGTACTAGTTCTGCCGGTATACTTGTTAGCACTATGTCTTCTTAGACAGACAGACAGACAGACAGACAGACAGACAGACAGACAGACAGACAGACAGACAGACAGACAGACAGACAGACAGATAGGTCAGGTCAGATCAGATCAGATAGGTCAGGTCAGATCAGAGCAGCAGACAGAGGTTGTCAAGGACCATGCAATTTGACTTACTTGAGCTTTCTCACATCTTGGCATAATATTTTCATTACAGAGAGGTTTGCTCAGTGAATAACACAAGGAATTGACTCATCTTGCCTCTTTGGTAGGGACTCACTCCATCATGATCGTTGTACTACCGCCATGGAAGACAGTATATGCTCAGATCCACTTTATGGATCTTCTTGAAGCTTTACAGCCACTTGTTGTTAGAATTCTAACCTATGGATATGTCATCAAAATAGGTTGCACACATCTCTCTTGGCTTTAGATATTTCTACTCACATTTACATATGGATTTCCATCAGACATGTTAACTCTCCTGGAATGCCCGGGAAAATCCCTGAATTTCAGTGTAGTTCCCGTCCTCCTGGACGGGAATCAGTTTTGGATCAAAAATCCCGGAAAACAACAGTCAAATATTTCGTTCCCGTTGTAACTTATGAAAAAACGTTTGGAGTCAAATCACGATTCACATGCATTTCAAACTCTGGTAAAAACTCACAAAGTAGTAAAATATGGATTTAAGTTAAATTTATTTAAGAAAAGGCTATTTTATGATATATATTTCAACTGTGTTCATGTTTATTTCTGGGGGTTTTCTTCGGAGATTCGTGATAAATGTGCGAGTGTCGAAGTGAAAATAGGTGACTTACTTTCAAAAAATTGAAAACTCCACCTTCATTTAAATGCAGTTTTTGGAAATTAAAATATATGAAAAGGAATTAAATAATATATATTTATTTATTCCTTCATAGAATAGCTTTAATTCTCATCCCTTTTCCATAATCAAAACGTAAACAACAACTATTTAGCACAGCTTAAAAGTAGGTTAAAGTTGCTTAGGATGCCGACAAATTATGACAGCATATTTAAACACAATCAACTTTTTTTCTAACACGACATTTATTCTGTTGTGCTGACTACAGAACTGTTAACTGTTGGCCATCTGTAACCAGAAAATTTTGAATGGAATTAAAAATGCTTCAGTGATGAAAAGAAAAGTTTTGTGTAGGGCACAAGCGTCCCACATGCATGAAGTTTGATAAAGATACTTTCTGAGTACTAATGTTCTTGAAGTAACTGAACATCAGGACATCTTTTCCTGTTAACATTTCCAGACTTGGGAAATTATTAGCTAAGTAGACTTTGATAACAGCAAACCACAGGTGGATGTGCTCTGTGGGACAGTGTGGGTGAGTGGTGGTGGTGGTGGGGGGGGGGGGGGGGGGGGGGGTTGGGCTCATGAAGAAGAGGATCCTGGGGGGTGGGGGGGGGGGGTCAAATCAACAGTTATTTTATGATTTTTTAACATAGCATAAATGCATCAGCATAGTTGACAACTAGTTCTGGATATAACCTGGTGTTAATAGTGGTCTGTGAGCTGAAAATTCACAAGTTTTTTCTTTTATTTTGCCCCCGCACGAACTTTTCCCTGAAATCCATCCCATTTCCCTGAAAATCACCCTCAGGTTCCCTGAAAAATTATTCTGGAGGTTAACATGTCTGATTTCCATAGGAGAGACATCACAGAAAACTTCCTTCATCTCTCTTTCAATTAGAGGAGTCGTCAGATGGTCATTTACATTGTTAACCTTTGCCAGCTTTTAGAAAAACTATTTAGGACACAGTAGTTTTTGTTTTATTCAATGCAATTCCTCTTAATGGTAGAATTCTTAGTTAATGACTATTTGTCCTAGTCATGAGGAAGTGTTTTTTTTAGACCAAAGAGAATTCTGTACTACACTTGCCTTTATGTTGTAATATGTATGTTAATCCTTGTTATTGTAAGAAATACTAACATATGCAATAGACTATATTTCTGTGTTTTTCATGAAATGATCAAATGTCCAACATTTCATTTACTGATATTTCAACTGAGCCAACCAAATTGAATCAATCACGGTTTGCTATTCTAATAGTGTCCAGATGGCTACAAAGTAATCACGGTTCATCATTCTATTAGTCCAGCCTGGTTATATACTTTTATGGCAGGACCAGTTGGACTTTGCCAAGGTTTTTGTCATCAAATTCAATCCCCGCCAGAGGTAACTGTGTTGTGTCCTTGGGTAAGGCGCTTAATCCTGATTGCCTACGTGTGGGCACTGTGTTTCTATGTACTGAGGTGTATTGCACGCCGATGGTGATAAATGCTAACCCTGCTAGTATTGAGTTAGTATGTTGTGGAATCTGACTGCTGCTCGCCACAGCTCAGTGGTTCTCTCCAGGTACTCAGGCTTCCTCCACCTGTAAAATTGTTAGACACAGTGACCCTGGTTGTTGAAAATGTCATTAAACCCCAATGAAGAAATTCGGTAATATGTTACGCATCCCTTGGCTTCAAGTGATTTCAGAAATTCTGATTAATTAGCTCTCCAGTTAGGTACAAATGTTCATAATATGTAACGTCCAAAGGACAAAACATTCCGATCTCCTTTGTTAAGGAATCAAATGCCTGGATAATTTATATCTATCTGGATGTCATTTTTAAGGAACCGTTATCCGCTTTTACATGTGCCATAATCCTTTTATCTACTCAGTTTCACTGGAGTTATAGTTGGACGGTTCTCATCTCTGTTGGTCTTCACATTCTATTCTACATAGTTATATTATGCATTGTGTTTAGTGCTGTTTGCCCAGACTTCTTTGTATTAAGGCTGCCTTAATATATATTTGACTCATGAATATTAAGTGTGCTGTTATTTCTGGTACAATTAATAAATGTTTCACTTAATTTGTGAAACTGGGATCATGGTGACTCAGTGGTTATGACATTGAACTTCAAATTGAGAGGTCTGTGATTCGATCCCCACCAGGGGTAACTGTGTTATGGCCTTGGTCAAGGCACTTAATCCCAATTGCCCACATGGAGGCTTGGTGGCACTGTGTACTGAGGCATACTGCACTTCGAAGGTCACCTGTCTTGAACCAATGCTAACCCGGCTGGTGTGAAGTTAGTAGGTTGGGGATTCTGGCATTCGCTCAACATTACTCAGTGGTTTTTCTGGGTACTCTGGCTTCCTAGACCCCAAAACAGTGACACGAGGTGACCCTGGTTGTCGAAAGTGTTGTTAAACTCAAATAAATAAATTGACAAAACTAACTCGCTTGGTGGTGGCTGTGGTTGGTTATTGTGTGGGTGGGGGCGCGGTGGCTCAGTCGGTAGAGAAGCAAGGCTGCAAACCGAGAGGTCCTCGGTTCAAATCCCACCTGCGGCAACCACATTGTGTACTTGGGCTAGACACTTCACCCCCATTGCCCACGTGGGGGAACAGGGCGTTGTGTACTAAGGTGTACTGTGCGTTGATGGTGCGTCTGTCTTCAACCAATGCTAACCCTGCTTGTGTGGAGTTAGTATGTTGGGGAGCTGACAGTTGCGCACTGTTGCTCTCCAAGTAGTCCGGCTTCCTCCACCTGTAAAACTGCCGTGGTCTTGATTAGCCATTGTGCAGAAATATGTGACCCTAAACACCAATAAATAAATAAATAAATATATTGTGTCAGTGTATGGCATCTGGATGTCCAACGGAGTATACAGATCCAAATTTTACCCGCACACAGTGTAATACATTCTTTTTAGCTCACCTGACTGAAAGTCAGGGGGAGCTAAAGTGATCACTTTTTGTCCGTCATCCATCCATCTGTCCATCATCCATCCATCATACGTCCATCCGTCATCCTTCTGTCCGGCGTGAACTTTACATTATCGTCTTCTCCTCATAAACTCCTGAACCAAATTTGATATGAAGGTTCCTTATCATATGTCAGTTCAAGTTTGTTAAAATAAAATTGTTACGTCCACAAGGGGCATTACTCTGACAACGCCCATAAATTGTTTTCGAAAATTAAAAAAAATCTTCTCCTGAACCATCAGTTAGAATCTTTTGATATTTGGTGTATTAACATCTCTAGGGGGGGGGGGGGGGGGGCGGGGGGGGGGGGGGGGGGGGGACATATTCAAGTTTTTTCAAATTGAGTCCCTGAGTTAATATTTGGGCTCTCTATGGGAACCCTAATTTTAACTTAGTGCAATATGAGGAAATTTCTTTAAAAATCTTCTTCGGATCCACTACACCAGTCCGAATCCTTTCATATTTGGTATGCAACCTCTCTAGGGGATCAGAATCGAGCATGTTAGGTTCAAGTTTGTTCAAATCCATTCCATAGTGTGTTTCCATAAAATATGCCTTTCATGACTTCATTTCTCTGTAGTGTTGATGAACCATGACTCACTGAATGTGACCCCAAATACTTCTTTGCACCACTTTGTCCCATGGCGATTAAGGCCCCCTAGGGCCTCTTGTTTATGTTTATACTTTAATTCTGGTAATATCAAAATGTATGAGAATAATTGTGTTACTGTAAAAAGATTTGAAGATGTTTTCCTTTCTCTTATTAGTAATATTACATTAGAGAGTTTATTCTGTAAATTCTGTCATCTTAAGAATTCACCCTGCTCTCCATTCTTATACTATTGTCCGGTTCCAGTTCTCGCAGATTGTCTGTGAAATTGTGAATCCATGACTAGGGGCTGTTAATTGCACTTTACAATAATTATCCAAGATTAGGTCATCTGCAGGGGTATATGTATGTTCTACAACTAATCTAACAGTACATGTCTAGAGTATTATTATGTCTACTCCTCTGTTTTGTGTTTTAAGATACCTAATCACAAAATGGAGGGAGAGTGAGCTCAGGTACCAATTTTGTTGCTGTACAACAATCATTGCCAAGGCTTGGTGTTTGAATAATTTTCTCATTATGGTATTATTAATAGAATTGTCTTATGTTTAACATTTGGGCAAATTCATACTTGATACTCTTCATCTAAATGTAGCCTGTTAAATTAGCCATCTGGAATTAAAAGAAATCATGGTTGTTCCAGAATATATTCATTCTTAGTCTTTTCATCTATCCACAGCCAGTCTGTTAGTAGCCTAGTATAGACTATTGTGTTATCCATTTTCTTTAGAGATTAAAGATTCTGGATTTAAGTATAAAGCCTGCTTTATCGACTATCTTTAATCCTGTATGGTCCCTTCTCCTTCTTATTTATTCAGCTAGTCTGTAGCAGTGGTAATGGTATATATATTGGAAATTTCAAGTAATTTCTATATTTTTATTATACCTACCTCTGGCCCAGACAGGAAGTGCCCTGCTGTGAGTTCACTCACACCTACCTCCCTGCATACGACAATAAACACTTAGCAGGCACTACAAGAGCATGGTTATTGGGGGGGGGGGGGGGGGGGGGGGGGGGGGGGGTTGGAAGGGCCTTCCTGGACTTCTGCACATGTACAGACGTCATCTATGCAGCACCATGCAGGACTCGACAGAGGTAATGGTATAAATAATGGAAATTTAAAGTAATTTCTTTGTTCGTTATACCCCCCACTGGCCCAGACAGGAAGTGCCCTCCTGTGAGTTGTTCACTCACACCTACTTCCCTGCATATGTCTACAAACACTTAGCAGGCACTACAAAAGCATGGTTATTGGTGGGGTTGAATGGTACTTCCTGAACTTCTGCCCATGCACAGACATCATCTATGCAACACCATACAGGACTCTTTCTTTTTGTTATTTGGCTTAATTTTGGGGGGGAGGGGAGGAGGAAGTGTTAAAAATTAAATGTTTGCCCTGAAATTCTCACAAATTGAGCACTGATAGTCTGGGCCAGTTGAAAGTTTAATAAATATAGATATTACTTGCAATTTTCAAATTTTCTGTCGCTCCTTATACAGGATCTTGTCTGGTCAATCATGATCCATATTGTGCTAGTGATGCTGCCTATTTTGATGTTTATAGACCACCACCACCAGAGAAGTAGCTTTCTGTTTTTGAGAATGCTTTCAAGTCCCACTAGAATTGCTAGAGATCTGAGCATTCATTATGGGAACAGATTGGAACTGTGCTCTGCCTATCCCTCAGTCCATATCATTTCGATCTCCTATAATGGATACAACACCTATTCATCCTGGCACGAGCACTGACACTTTTAGCAGAGGCCTTTTCTTCATTTTTGCAGTCATCTCCCATAGAACCTTTTCCTGTGCTTATATGGAACAAAAAACGCTCTCCATTGGAACACTCATGCTTCTTTCTAGCTTTGTAGGTCATACTTCTGTCAGGACCTAGTCTACAGCACCTCCGACTATCATCATTCAGATGCTGATGAGTTCATTGATGAATAACCTAGTGCATATCATAATTCTGATTTTGCAAAAGCTCTTGATTTCACTTATGATAATGTGCCTGATGTAAAGCCTGGGCTCTACAGTAGAGAGGAAACCTGCTGCTACTGACTTACAGTCCTCCTTTCTCATTTGTTCTGTTCAGTCTCCTTTAGTGGATGATGCTTTTGCATCCATTATCTTCTTGTTGTGATCAAAAGCTTCTGTATCCACTTTTTAGCTCACCTCTGAAAGTCAGTGGGAGCTGTTGTCATCACTTGGTGTCTGTCGTCTGTTAACTTTTGAAACTTGTCATCTTCTTCATAATCACTGGGCCAAATTCAAACATATATGGCACAGATCATCTTTGGAGTATACCCTTTGTCCTTTTTATACGCCCGTCATTTGATGGATGTGTTATGTTATGGCATTGTCCGCCCGTCCATCCATCTGTCCGCCTGTCCATCCATCTGTCTGTCTGTCCGTAAACAATTTTTGTGTCGTCTACGCCTCCAAAAGTTTACATGCTACATTGTTCAAACTTTGCACACATGTTGATCAGTAATTGCCGTTGTGCATGTGACAAGTACAGGTAACTCCATTTTGTATTGCCAGAGTTATGCCCCCTTTTAGTACTTAAAACATTACAGTATTGTGTCGCCTACTCCTTCAACATTTTACATGCTATATTGTTCAAACTTAGCACACATGGTGATCACCAATTGCTGTTGTGCATGTGACAAGAGCAGGTACCTCCATTTTGTATTTCCAGAGTTATGTCCCTCTTTGTACTTAAACATTACAGTATTGTGTCGCCTTCTCCTTCAACATTTTACATGCTATATTGTTCAAACTTTGCACACATGTTGATCACCAATTGCCATTGTGCATGTGACAAGAGCAAGTAACTCTCTTTTGTATTTCTAGAGTTATGCCCCCTTTTAGTACTTAAAACATTACAGTATTGTGTCGCCTTCTCCTTCAACATTTTAAATGCTATTTTGTTCAAACTTTGCACACCTGTTGATCACTAAGCGCCGTTGTGCATGTGACAAGAGCAAGTAACTCTCTTTTGTATTTCCATAGTTATGCCCCTTTTTAATACTTGAAACATTACACTATTGTGTCGCCTACTCCTTCAACATATTACACGCTACATTGTTCAAACTTTGCACACATGTTGATCAGTAATTGTCGTTGTGCATGTGACAAGAGCAGGTAACTCTGTTTTGTATTACCAGAGTTATGCCCCCTTTTAGTACTTAAATCATTACAGTATTGTGTCACCTACTCCTTCAACATTTTACATGCAAAATTGTTCAAACTTTGCACACATCTTGATCACTAATTGCCGTTGTGCATGTGACAAGAACAGGAAACTCTGTTTTGTATTTCCAGAGTTATGCCCCCTTTTAGTACATCAAACATTACACTATTGTGTCGCCTACTCCAACATTTTACTTGCTTTATTGTTCAAACTTTGCACCCATGTTGATCATTAATTGTCGTTGTGCATGTGACAGGAAAAGATAACAACATTTTATATTAAAAAGACGAGAATCCTTGCCATTTATAGCTATTATGATCCTCAAAATGTCCTTTTCCTTGGCACCACCTATCGTCAATCGTTATCAATGAAGTTAACCTGTCAATGAATGGACACTACCATTGTAAATGGCAAGGAGAATCTACAGCAGCTTTGTTTTTATTTTGTGATCGATTAATTTGAAAATGTGAAAACAGGTGAATTACCCTTTACCCCAGACAGGGCAGGGGAATGGGCAATGATTGGAGGGGTGGGGGGGACAGACATAGTTGAGTCCACAAAAAATTTAAACTTTATCCCAGAGAAACTTGTGCATGTTCCAATTTTGATGGGCCCATGTTGCCCCCTAGGCGGTGCTCTTGTTTCAAATAAGCTACTGCCATCTTTGGGCAGGGGATAATGTCCAAAAAGCCTAAAAATCTTCTTATGAACCACCAGAGAGAATGCTTTGATATTTAGTATGGAACTTCCTTTGGTGGTGAAGATTAAAGTTTGTTCAAGGCAAGTTTGCAGGTCAATATTTGGGGTCTCTGTGGAAGCATGCTCATTTTGGGCTCCACTCAAAATTTCTGCTTCCAGAACCAATGGGATGATTTGAACCAAATTTGGCATGTAGTATAATTGCGTCATAAGTATTTTATTGATGCCTGAAAAAAAATTGTTGCAGTCCCTTTGGAACCCCCAGTGCTAAAAATAAAAGAAATTTAAACGCTCATATTTCAAAAACTGCATGGACCAGAATATTTTTTTTTGGTATGCTGCTTCCTTAGGACTATTGGAATCAGATGGACTAAAAAAATAGCTATTGGTTTTGTCATGGGGTACCCTTTCTTCTTAGGTCAAATGATGCTGCTGCCATCTTCGAGCTGGGGTCAATGCCCAAAAAGCCTAAAATCTTTAAAAATCTTCTTGTCATGAACCACCAGAGAGAATGCTTTGATATTTGGTATGGAACTACCATTGATGGTGAAGTTTAAAGTTTGTTTAAGGCAAGTTTGTAGGTCAGTATTTGGGTTCTCTATGGGCCCCACTCAAAATGTTTATTTCCAGAACCAAGGGGCTGATTTGAACAAAATTTGGCATGCAGTATAATGGGGTCATAAGTACTTGATTGATGCCCCCCTCTCCCCTGCCCCTCAATAAAAAAAAAAAATTCAGAACCCCATGAGAACCCCAGAAACTGAAAATAGAAAAAATTCAAACATATTTCAAAAACTGCACAGACCAGAATATTGTTCTTTGATATGAAACTTCTTTTGGACCAATGGAATTAGATGGACCAAAAAGATTGCTATCAATTTTGCCGTGGGGTGCTGTATGGGGATGCCCATTTTAACACTGTTGGCAATGTCCAAAAAACCTAAACACCTTTAAAAATCTTTTTCGCATGAACCACCAAGAGAATGCTTTAATATTTGGTATGGAACTTCCTTTGTTGGTGGAGATTAAAGTTTGTTCATGGCAAGTTGTAGGTCGATATTTAGGCTCTCTGTGGTAGCATGTCCATTTTGGGCTCCACCCAAAGTTTCAACCTCTTGAACCAATGCACTGCTTTGAACCAAATTTGGCATATAGTATAATTGGGTCATAAGTACTTGATTGATGATTTTTTCTGCAGCCTTGTGGGAACCCCAGGAGCTAAAAATAGAAAAAATTCAAATGCTCATATATATTTAAAAAACTTCATGAACCAAAATATTGTTTTTTGCTATGAAGGTTCCTTAGGACCAGTGGAATCAGATAGACCAAACAAATTGCTATCGGTTTTGTCATGAGGTGCCCTTTAGGGATGCCCATTTTAACACTATTGGCAATGGGAAAATGCCGAGTCATTATCTTTCATGTGCTCCATCAAACAAATATTCTTCATCTCAACCTTTGCGTCAAATCTAAACTAATTTGGAACAAAGCATTTTCGTGGAGTTTACGCTTCTTTTTCCCCCCAAATTTACTATTCCCCTTAGGGTGGGGTTAATGCCCCGAAAGCCTGAAATGCATTAAAAATCATATTCTCATAAACTACTAGCAGTATTGCTTATATTTCTGGTATGGAATTTACTTTAGTGGTGCAGATTCAAATTTTTTTCAAAGGAACTCAATAGGTCAATATTTGGGCTCCCTGTGGGATGATGCCCATTTTGGGCTTCACCTAAATTTTCTATTTCCAGAACTGATGGGCTGATTTGGACCAAATTTGTCATACAGTATAATTAGGTCATAAGAACTTGATTTATGCCTGAAAAAGTCCCCCCTCCCCCCTTGTGGGAACCCCAAGAGCTAAAATTGAAAATTAAATTCAAAAACCAATATTTGTTTGGTATGAAGCTTACTTAGGACCAGTGGAATTCGATGACGAAAAAAAATTGCTATAGGTTTTATCATAAGATGCCATTGGGGGATGTCCATTTTAACACTGTTTGCCGAATCATTATCTTTCTTGTGCTCCATCAACTATGTCTTCTTTTTCAGAACTTTTGGACTAAATCTTAATTAATTTGGTACAAAGTATCTTGGTGGAGTATATTCTTCTGAGTGGCCTCCCCCCCCCCCCCCCCCCAAAAAAAAAAAGTTACTATTCTTTTTTGGGTGTGTTAAATGCCCAAAAAGCTAAAACTGATTTAAAAATCATCTTCTCATAGACCATTTGCATAATTCTTAGAATTATGGTATGCAACTTCCTTAGTGATACAGATTCAAGTTTGTTCAAAAGAATGTAATAGGTCAATATTTTGTCTCCCTCTGCCCTTTTTGTCCAAAAAAGTTGCTACTCCCCTTGGGGTGGGGTAGAGAGAACAGAGCTTTGTTTTTTCCTGAGAAGTTTCCATAGGACCACCAGAAGCAAATGGCCAAAAGAATTGCTGATGATTGTGTCATTTCAAATAAAAAAAATTTCGCTTTCTCTGCATCACTTACTGACATATTCATTTCTCATTTTGACAACTTGAACCAGGTGAGCATTTTAGGGTCACTTGAGCCTCTTGTTATTCTCCAGAACAGCTTTGCCTTCCCATTTTTAGCTCAACTTTGGCGAAGCCAAATTTGAGCTTATGCCATGGCCAGTCGTCCGTCTGTCCATCAACAATTCAATACGGCTCGGGCTAGAGGCCGTGTTTATGAACCGATCTTTACGAAACTTCTTGGGTACCTTTGTTACGACCGTGGGACGAGAACGAGTGTTTTTGGGTTCGGTCCGAAATTCAAGATGGCAGCCAGCCACCATTTTGTACCGACGATGCAGAAATCTGTTTTTTGCACAGAACTTCCATATGAAAGCGCTGATTTGAATAATTTTTTGTATGAATGTTTAGTACCATGGGATACATCACATATAATACAGGTTTTTTTCTCGTACGTAAATTATGCAAATTAGACTAACTTTGATGTATTTAGTGTTACTTACAGCACTGTCAGTGCAAATGCCAATACGGCTCGGGCTAGAGGCCACATTTATGAACCAATCTTTACGAAACGTCTTGGGGACCTTTGGTATCACGTGGGACGAGAACGAGTGATGTTGGGTGCGGTCCAAAATTCAAGATGGCCACTGGCAACCATTTTGTTCAAAATTAGGTGCAATCAGATTTTTGCGCAGAACTTCCACATGAAAGCTCTGATTTGAATAATTTTTTGTGTGAATGTTTAGTACCATGGGATACATCACATATAATATGGGTTTTTTTCTCGTGCAGAAATTATGCAAATTAGATGAACTGATGATTTTTTCAGTGCTACTTACACACAGTAAGTACACATGTCAATACGGCTTGAGCTAGAGGCTGTATTTATCAACCGATCTTCACGAAACGTCTTGGGTACCTCTGCTATCACCTTGGGACGAGAACGAGTGTTTCTGAGTGCAGTCCAAAATTCAAGATGGCTGCCAGTGACCATTTTGTACCTATATTAGGTCTAATCAGTTTTTTGTACACAACTTCTATACGGCTCAGACTAGAGGCCGTATTTATGAACCGATCTTTACAAAACATCCATCTTGGGTACCTGTGTTATCACCGTGGGATGAGAACGGGTGTTTTGGGGTGTGGTCCGAAATTCAACATGGCCACCAGCAGCCATTTTGTACCAAAATTAGTGCAATCAGTCTTTTGTACAGAACTTCTGTATGAAAGTTCTGATTTGAATAATTTTTTGTATGAATGTTTAGTAAAATGGAATACATCACATATTGTAAGGGTTTTTTTTTTCATGCAGAAATTATGCAAATTAGATGAACTTTGATTTATTCAGTGCTACTTACACAATGTGAGCACACATGTCAATACGGCTCAGGGTAGAGGCTGTATTTATGAACCGATCTTCACAAAACTTCTTGGGTACCTTTGTTATCACCTTGGGACGAGAATGAGTGTTTCTGGGTACTGTCCAAAATTCAAGATGGCTACCAGTGGCCATTTTGTACCGAAATTAGGTCCAATCAGTTTTTTGTCACAACTTCTATACAGCTCGTATTTATGAACTGATCTTCACGAAACTTCTTGGGTACCTTTGTTTTCACCTTGGGACAGGAATGAGTGTGTTTTGGGGTGCCGTTGTTATCACTGTGCTATGAGAACAAATATTTTGGGGTTCAGTCAGACCCACTCTTGGACTCAAAGATTTCTTTTCTAGTTTAGCATCTGACTGTCACCCACCTTTACAATACTTTACCTGTACATTTGTTACAGGCTATGGTCAGTATTTATGTACAGGCCGTTACAATACTTTATATGTACCTTTGTTATCAGGTCATTACCTAGATGTTTGTCATTGCTGTGTCACATACTATACATGTACATGTCTTGACAAGTTGAGCTACAGTGTCATTGACACTTTCATTACATATACTGCCCACTCTTTCTCATTGGAGCTTTTGATTTTCTCCATATAATTGCATCTTGTTCCACATGGGAAATCCAAAGATGTGTCAGAAACTATTTTTCAATTGATGCGTTTGTTCCTCCATACTTAGCTTTAATCTTTAATTTGCGACCTCATTTCTGTGAATGGAAAATGTTTTGTTTTTCTCTTCATACACATAGCTTATTCTTTTGGGGTTTTTCAGATGCCCCTATTAGGCTATTTTGTGAGCTATCTTCAGTAATAATGTTCATTTATTATCTCATGACGCTTTTATTGACTGAAGTTCAATGGCTGTCCATTATAGAATTGTTTCTGTCACGCAGTTTATAACTCTTTTGGAGAAGCTGGTTCCTTTTACCTGTTCATTGAAAAGGGTCTGCTTCCAGCCGGCAAGAGCCAAAATTCTGCTTTTTTGTCTTCACATCTCCAAGCGATTTTCTTCTCGTCCAGGAGTTTATGTCAGTGCTTTTCATGATGTCACTGATTTCTTCCTGCTTTAGTTTCTGGCACAACTTTATCTTCCATATTTTATATATATGGAACACCAATTTTGACTGATTTCCTTCACTTCTAGTCAATTTGGCGTCAATACAGATCATTCATTAAGACTTACATCTTTCTCAAGTGATCTTATGTGGGCAGTCTTCAATCTTCTCTGTCTATCCCACCTTTTATAGGATCTGTAAACCGGGAGTATTGCTCTTCGACGTTAGTATTTTTACCAGAAAAGTAACCTAGGTCTTATCTTATTTTCCAGCAGACCTGGTTAACTAAGCTTCTTTATTTGATTTATGTTTGTGTATCATAACAGATAAATGAATGTTGGTTTTTGATCCTCAAGATCATGGTGTAGTTGTCAAGAAACTTGTCTTTCTTGTTACCCTCTTCTAGAGAGATCTGAGTAACAGGAATTTATAAGCCAACCATGCTTTATTGTTTAGTGAGTAATATTACTTATTGTAAGGTTGAATAATGCATATTCATAATATATTACATGTTGTGTTCAATCCTGGAAATAAGCAATCTGCCATTTTCAGAATGAGGTGAATTTACTTGTCCTATCCCATAAAGTGGGTCAATTTATCCTCTAGATACCTCTTTTTCTTGAGATCTTGATTCAATTTAAGGTTCACAGAGAGTAAATTCACCCTCTGGGGACCTCATTCTGCCGATGACAGTCTGCTTATTACACTAGAGTGTTAGACCCTGAAATGCCTTAACTCTGGCCTCTGGTGGTTTTCTGTTTTTAACACACATATATATTGGACTACACTCTCCACCTTATTGTTCCTTTGGCACTTTTGTTACTTTTGTAAGTTGTGAAGAAATTAAAATTATATACCAAATTTTATTTCTCATGATACTTATCAAAGTAATACAAAATATTGCCCACCTGGCAATACAATGTTATATTTATATGTGCTCCTCCCTGCTCTTAAATATACATGCAAATGTATCATATACATGATATCTGTAAATCTGAGAAATTGATTTGAGCATGTCAAGTGGGTATTGAACAAGGGTCACTATGCTAACCGCTATTTTAGGACACCAGGTTAAGTGCCCAATGCATCTTTGGCCCCTGGGCAGACCGGTCTGGTCTGGGTTTTTTGCCTTTTTGACTTTTCATACTCTCCAAGTGTTTTTGTTAGAGATCCTTCAAAATCAGCTCATTTTCATAGGAGTAATTATATGAGGATAAGGCATGTGTGGTACTTCGGTAAGCATTGTAAGAAATAAAATTGGTATAAAATTTCAATTTTCATTGAGAAGCCCCTGTGTTGCATCATCTGCTCACATGCCTAAATAAGAGTAATCATTATTCAATCATGTAAGTAGGAAACATGTGGATTCATCACAAAAATGCATACCATTGGGTTTCCTTTCATGATTTTTTTCCCCCATCTCCAATCCTGATCCTTATCTACTCATAATAGAACTGAGCCCTGAACTGGACTCATGGAGCTCTGTCAAACAAGATTGAATTGGTTAAATTATGGGAAAGTTTGCTGTTTTAAAATTTTGGTATTTTGACATCATTGTGCAAAAGATTAAGATTCAAGGTCATTGGGGTGGGTAATATGATGCCCAAATTCTGATTTAATTTTTGCATATCCATGAAATGTTTTTCATGTGAAGTGAAGAAATACATGCTACTCAGATGAAGTGCAGCATATTTTTGTCCTCTCGAAAGAAAGTTCCGAAAAACTGTCCACAGCTAATTCCTGGTTATTTTCTTATAACATGCATTAAATATTTAATTTTTTTCAGGCCAAAATATACTGCCTCAGAGATAACAGCCCTCATTGTCATTCTGTTGAGAACATCACTGGATAAATCACTCAGTATGTAAGTAAAAATGGCTTTTTATATTGTTCTGATACTGTTTGCTTTCACTATGTCAGAACCAAACTTTTCAACATTCACATGGCAAACTTTCTTATGGTACCCAAATAGTGGCTTTTTTAGCCAGTAATATTTGTAGTATAACTCATTACACTTTATTAGGCAGGCATTTGTACTGCGTCCAAAATGATCTCCAGCTTATATTTCTGAAAATTTTTGAAGCTGGGATGTGTTGCAAACAAGAGAATATTTTGTCTTGGTAAAGTGTTAGCAGAAGAAACTAATTAAGAATGTCCAATTTTACAAATGTTGCTAAATACTACTGATACTTCAAATTGTTAGCTCTGCAGACTTTTAGTGAAAAAGACCGCAAAGTTAACAGGCATTGTTCTGGATTTATTTTGGTAGTTGAAATTTATTATTGATCAATAATTGTTCTGTTACAATCTATTATACCCCACTCTCATAGAGAATGGGGGTATACTGAATCACATATGTCCATCTGTGCATCCATTGGCCCATCCATCAATCTTTGCATCCATCCATCCATCTGTGCATCCATGCATGCATCCATCTGTCTGTCTGCAGCGATATCTTACAAGTGAGTTAATGGATTTCAGTGAAACTTGGTATGAGGGATCCTCATGACAAGCTGCTCCTGCACATGTTATAAAAACGTTGCCTGCTTTTTTTCAACAGAGTTATGGTCTTTACTTTGTTTTTAATTCATTTACGCCTCATCAGTTCAGCACTGCCGTGGTGGTATGAATTGCCTTTGGAAATAGATCTTGTTGAGGAGTACATATATATCGGTCTCCTTTAAATCATAATAAAAGTACACAAGATATTCATTTCATTGAAACTGAATATAGACTAATTCCAAATATTATGATGCCTTTATCACTGCTCTGGCACTTTTCATTAGAGCCCTGACAGCAGCTTCCAACTTGGAGGCAGTTCCATGCATCATTATGTGTTATTTTAGACTTTTTTTTCGGGCTTTTTTGTTATAATGCTGTTCCTTAACCCAACATACTGATGTCGAAATTTCAAAATTTCAAGCTCTTACTTTTTCCCATAATGCAACTAGAAGATTAACCAATTCAGTCTTGTTTGACAGAGCTCTGTTAAACAAGACTGAATTGGTTATATTCCTAATGGCATTGTAGGAAAAAATCTGCAGCTCAAAATTTAGGTATATGGCCTCAGTGAGCAGAGGGTTAACTCTCCTTGGGAACACATAAATTTGATTGCTTTCAGCTAGTATAAGTGTCGGATTTTTAGCTTAACCTGACAAAGTCAAGATAAACTATTGCCATGACGCATGCGGAAGTCTTTTAGTCTATGAGTCTGTTCACATTTTCTTTAGCGCAGACTACACCCCCTTAGATCTTGTCGATCATCACTAAATTTCATGTGCAGGTTCGAAGTCATGTTTAAATGAGAATGTCCCATTTTGGTCACAATCAGTCAACATCCATCCATCCATCCATCCATCCATCCATCCATCCATCCATCCATCCATCCATCCATCCATCCGTCCATCCATCCATCCATCCATCCATCCATCCATCCATCCATCCATCCATCCATCCATCATCCATCCATCCATCCATCCATCCATCCATCCATCCTAGATTTCTTTAGCACATTCTACAGGTTGCATTTTTGAAGGGATCTTATTGTAAATTGGTAAGATGACTAGGTATAATGTCTTGATGAGAACGTCTTATTTTGGTTGTGATCAGTCAACCATAATGGCTGCACAAGCACATGACCTAGATTTGTTTAGCACAGTATACAGTTCATATTTATGAATCGATTTCATTGTAACTTGGTAGGATGATTCGGTATGATGTCTACATGAGACTATCCTATTTTGGTCATGATCGGTCAGCCGTTGCCGCCACTTTGGCATGTGACCTAGAGTCCTTTAGCACGGTCTACAGGTCATTTTTATGAAGGAATTTAATTGTAACTTGGTGGGATGACTCGGTATGATATCTATTTATTTCATCCTGTAGCCCTGTTTTGGTTGAGATCGGTCAGGTTTGTCGAGATGGTATATTGAAGTTCAGACAACGCCTCTGCGCATATGTGTGAGTCCATTAGGACTTGTCATTATATGACCCAAGGGCAAGATCGAGACTTCAATACACCATCTCAGAAACCCACTTGGTGGTAATGACCAGTTTCTCTTACAATATCCCCCCCCCCCCCTCCCCCATCTTTCTTGACTTGTTCGCATATATTTTGACAATCATTTCGTGTCAGTGAATTGATTTTTATGAATTAAGATTATGACATCATAGTATTAGGTTCTTGTGCTGTGCATGGCGTAATCCCCATTCAATTCATTGTTCTGCTTGTACTTTAACTGATGAAATTCATAGTAGTGTTCCAGCTGTGTTTTAGTTTTCAGGTTTAATGCATGCTAATCCTATATAAAAATATCATCATGTTAAAAAATTATCTGTTCTAATTTATTTCATTGAGTTGGTGATTTATTTATCATTTAATTAATGTTAATAAAAATTGTGGCCTCGACATATGTAATCAGTTTTGATGAGTGCAGGTGAAAAAGGTTTTTATGTGAATTGAAGGAATGCATGTGTGGTTTCTACACATTTCTATTTTACCTAGATGTCTTCATTTCTATTGAGGTAAATACCTTATTGTAAAAAGATAAAATCTTTTATTTGCTTCCATCGAAAAAAAAACTGAAAGCACTATTCTTTAATTTTCAGTTTTTGGTTGTCATCAGATTTCCAGTTGTGCATTGCAGCTGCCCTAGATTGCTATCAAGAATGTGACTGGTTATCTCAGGTTTGTTAACCCTTTGAACCTGAAAAGCTGCTTTTCCAGCCCAGGATCATGATACAACATGAATCCATTAAGAAGATAATTGCTCAGTGAATTTATGTGGTAGACCAATCCAAGATTTTCAGTGCACAGCACGAATCCTTGGATTGGTCTTCCTCCAAGTAACAAATACAGACTCTTCTAATTGATGACATTGAACTGACATGGAAGATACCATCAGGGTTCAAAGGGTTCAAATTAGAAATGGGTTTGATTTCTTGGGTTTGATTTCTGTATGGTAATGGAAATATAAAAATACAATTTCCTCAGTGTTTTATTGTTTCATTTAGGATATACATGGAGCAAGGAGAGAGGTGAGTATCAGTAAGGAGGTGGATTTTGTGGTCTTCCATCCATACGTGGGCATCTGGGTTGGAGTGGGGGGCAGGTAAGTGGTGGGCAAGAGAGGGCACTGGCCACCTGCTGTATTTTGTAACGGTATCTATTGTGCTATACCTGTAACAAAGTGTAGAGGGCAGCACTTGCCACCTGCTGTATTTGTCACCCCGAAAAATTAAAATAGCCTGTGTCTGTGCATCCCACTTTGTTTTCCCGATAACTTTAGTTATAGTTGACCAAATCAAATGAAATGTAGGTGTATCAACATAAAATATAGGTCAAGTTTGAATTGTGGTGTGGTCTGACAATTTTGCCAGAGTTGTGCCCCTTTTTCGACTTTGAAAACTCTATTTTTTTTTATTTTCCAATCAATACTTCACCTGTAATTGACCAAATCAAATAAAATTTGTTGTGAAGGTGTATCAACATAAAATACAGGTCAAGTTCAAATCGTGTTTTTTTTGCCAGAGTTATATCCTTTAAAAATTTATTTTTTGCCCGACTGTTTACAGTGAGGGCTATAGTCATGACTTTTGTCCATCTGTCTGTCCATCTGTTAACATTTAGAGTTTTGATTAAAGTTTGTGGTTAAAGTTTTTTACTGAAGGTTCAAGTTGTTTGGGTTTTTTTTGCCCTGTTTAGTTAACATTTGGAGTTTTGGTTAAAATTTGTGGTTAAAGTTTTTAGCTCATCTTGACAAAGTCAAGCTGAGCTAATCTCATCGCTTGCTGTCCGTCGTCCGCCGTCCGCCGTCCGTCAACACCATGTTTTGGTCTTCTCCTCCAAAGCCACTGGGCCAATTCAAGTGAAAGTTTGTGTGAGTGGTGGTCCCAAAGGGGCATTTCATTTTTGTTCAACTCAGCATGCCCAGCCCCATAGAGAGGGAGTGGGGGAAAATGCTCCAAAATATTTTAAATATCTTCTTCTCAAGAACCAGTGTGTACAATGACTTGATATTTGCTATGGAGCTTCCATATGAGGTATAGAATCAAGTTTGTTGAAACGAAGTTCGTGAAGTAATATTTGGCTTTGTAATAGGTGGGGTAAGATTTTTGGCCCCACCCAAAATTTCTGTTTTCTGAACCGATGGTCCGGTATGAACCAAATTTGGTTTGTGGTAGTATTGGGTCATAAGTACTTGACCCATGCAAAAAAAAAAATTCCCACATCCCCATGGGAACCCTGGGAGCTAAAAATAGAAATATTTTCAAACGCCCATATTTCCCAAACCCCACGGAACAGAGAGCTTTTATTTGGTATGAAGTATCCTTATGACCAGTAGAATTGAATGGTAAAAAAAAATTGCCATCAGTTATGTTAGGGTGTTCTGTAATGGGCATCGAAAAAATGCTGAGTCAGCATATTTGCAAAAATTTTAAAAAATCTTTTCTCCAGAACCAATCATCAGAATCTTTTGATATTTGGTATACGGCATTCATAGGGGGGTCAGATGAAAGTTTGTTGAAATAAAGCTCATTGGTTCATATTTGGGCTCTCTACAGGAGCCCGAAGTTTTAACATAGGGTAATATGGGGAATATTCTTTAAAAATCTTCTTCTTCAGAACCACCAGTCAGAATCTTTTAATATTTGGTATACATCATTGTTATGAGGGTCAGATTCTAGATTGTTCAAACCAAGTCCCTAGGTTAATATTTGGGCTTCCTATGGAAGCCCAAATTTTATCTTTGTTCAATATGGAGGGTAATTTTAAAAAATCTTCTTCTTCAGATCCATTCAGTCAGAATGCTTTGATATTTGGTATGCAACATCTCTATGGGGGTCAGATTCAAGTTTGTTCAAATCAGATCCCTAGGTATATATTTGGGCTCACTATGGTAGCCCAAATTTTTACTTAGTGCAATATGAGAAAATTTCTTTAAAAATCTTCTTCTTCAGATCCACCAGTCGGAATGCTTTTATATTTGGTATACAACATCTCTAGGGGGGTCAGATTCCAGGTTGTTCAATTCGAGTGCCTAGGTTAATATTTGGGCTCCATATGGGAACATGAAATTTAACTTAGTACAATATGAGGGAATTTCTTCAAAAATCATCTTCTTCAGATTCACTTGTCAGAATGCTTTCACATTTGGTGTACAACATCTCTAGGGGGGTCAGATTCAAGTTTGTTCAAATCGGATCCATAGGTCAATATTTGGGCTCGCTATGGTAGCCCAAATTTGAACTTAGTGCAATTCGAAGAAATTTCTTTACAATTTCTCTTCTTCAGATCCAACAGTCAGAATGCTTTCATATTCGGTACACAACATCTCTAGGGAAGTCAGATTTAACTGTGTTCAAATCAAGAGCCTGGGTTAATATTTGGGCTCTCTGTGGGAGCCGGAATTGGCCATTTTGCTGAAGAATTAAAAATTTTGTATTCAGTACCCTCTAGAGGTACTAAGATTAATCCACATAGGTTGTATCAAGGGGCTTCATAGGGGAGCTCTACATTTTACTTATGATCAACTGAAGAAAAGGCATGATGCCTATATTATTTTTGTCACTCCTGAGGGACTCAAGGATTGACAGTGTAGCCTATGGAGATGGCTTGCTTAATGTAGACTCATTCTTGGACTCTGTTTAAATTGTGTTCTGTACAAGATGAGCGCTTCAGGCCCCGTGGGGCCTCTTGTTTATTCAACCTTCAAGTACAGGCTACACCCGTAGGGCTTGTCTGATCATCACGAAATTTCATATGCAGGTTTTGGGTCATGTCTAGATGAGAACGTCCCCTTTTGGTCATGATCGGTCAACCGGTATGGCTGCCCAAGCCCAAAACTCGAAAACCATTAGCACAATCTAAAGGGCGTATTTATGAAGGGATTTCATTGTAACATGGTAGGATGCCTCTGTATAATGCCTAGATGAGAACATCCCCTTTTGGGCATGATCTGTCAACCGTGATGGCTGCCCAAGCCGAAACCCAAAAACTTTTAGCACAGTCTGCAGGTCATGTTTAATATAGAGAGATTTCGTTGTAACTTGGTACGATGACTCCGTATGATGTCTAGATGAGAATTTCCCCATTTGGGTGTGATCTGTCAACTGTGATGAATGCCCGAGCCCAAAACCCAAAAACCTTTAGCACAGTCTACAGGTCATATTTATGAAGGGATTTCATTGTAACTTGATAGGCTGACTACAGGTCATATTGGGGGCACGGTGGCATTGTGTACTAAGGCGTACGGTGTACTTGTCTTCAACCAATGCTAACCCTGCTTGTGTGGAGTTGGTATGTTGGGGAGCTGACAGTTGCTTGCCATTGCTCGGTGGTTCTCTCTGGGTACTCTGGCTTCCTCCACCCGTAAAACTGTCACAGTCATGATAAGCCATTGTGCATAAATATGTGACCTTAAACACCAATAAATAAATAAATAAATAAATAAATAACAGGTCATATTTATGAAGGGATTTCATTGTAACTTCATAGGATCACTCGAGATGTTGCACAGGTGAGAATGTCCTCTTTTGGTTGCGATCATTCAACCATGATGGCTGCCCGAGCCCGAAGCCTGAAAACCTTTAGCACAGTCTTCAGGCCATATTTATGAAAGGATTTCATTGTAACTTGGTAGGTTGACTTCATATAATGTCCAGATGAGAACATTCATTCAGTCACGATCATTCTGCCTTGATGGCTGCCCGAGCCCAAAAACCTTTAGCATAGTCTATAAGTCATATTTATGGAAGGATTTCATTGCAAGTTGTTAGGTTAACTCCATATAATGCCTAGATGATGACATCTCCTTTTGTCATGATTGGTCAACTGTGACCGCTACAGGGGCCCGAAGCCCGAAAACCTTGAGCACAGTCTACAGGTCATATTTAAGAAGGGATTTCATTGTAACTTCGTAGGATCACTCCAGATGATGCCCAGATGAGAATGTCCCATTTTGGTTGTGCTCATTCAGCCATTATGGCTGCCTGAGCCCAAAGCCCAAAAACCTATAGTACAGTCTACAGGTCTTATTTATGAAGGGATTTTATTGTAACTTGGTAGGTTGACTTCATATAATGTCTAGATGAAAACATCTCCTTTTGGATGCAATTGGGCAGCTGTGATGGCTACAGGGGCCCAAAGCCTGAAAACCTTAAACACATTCTAGAGGTCATATTTATGAAGGGATTTCAATGTAACTTGGTAGGATGATTCCAAATAATGTCTAGATGAGAACGTCCCCTTTTGGTCGCGATCACTTAGCCTTGATGACTGCCCGGGCCCAAAACCTTTAGCATAGCATTTGTGGCCGAGCTGCCTTTTTAGCTCACCTGGCCTCTCATCACTTGGCATCTGGCAGCATCCGTAAACTTTTCACATTTTCATCTTCTTCTCTGTAACCACTGAGCCGGTGTGAACTAAACTTGGCAGGAATGGTCTATGGGAGGTCCTCTACAAATGATCCCAATTTTGTTCCTGTTGGATGAAAAACATCGCTTCCAGAGGCATTCTTTGATTCTGGTTGGTGGATTTTCAAAAATCTTCTCCTCTGAAACTGCCTTTCCAAATGTTTTGAAACTTCATATTACGTTTTTATTTTCTTCTCTGGAACTTCTGAGCCGATGTGAACCAAACCAGGCAGAGATAGTCTATGGGCAGTCTTCTACAAATGCTCCTCATTTTTGTTACCGTGCATTGCAAAACATGGCTGCCAGAAATATTTTTTGATTCCGATTGGTGGATTTTGAAAAATCTCCTCTGAAACCACAGGGCCAAATGTTTTGAAACTTTGCATGGTTGATGACTGGAACACCCTCTACCAACGATCCTCATTTAATGTTGATCATGTTGCAACCATGGCCACAATTTCAGCTTATAGTTACTCTAGAAACTCTATGGGAAATCACATTTTCATCTTCTTCTCTGGTACTAATGAGCCAACGTGAACCAAACTTTGCAGGAATGGTCTATAGGAGGCCCTCTACAAACAATCCTCTTTTTGTTCCCATTGGTTGGAAAATATGGCCACCAGAGACATTCTCTGATTCTGACTAATGGATTTTGAAAAAATCTTCCCCTCTGAAACTACAAAGTCAAATGTTTTGAAACTTCACATGATTGAGCACTGGGACACCTACCAATGATCCTCATGTAATGTTTATGTAATGTTGCAAACATGGCCACAATTGCAGCTCATAGTTACCATGGAAAGCCTATGGGAAATCACATTTTTTTATATGTAGTTCCAGGTGAGTGATTACAGGATCTTTGGAGCCTCTAGTTTAGTAATAGTATCTATTATGCTACCTACTGTATTTGGTAACTGTATCTATTATGCATTGCCTGTAACCAAATGAAGAGGGCACCACTTGCCACCTGCTATATTTAGGAACATTATCTATTAGGATATACCAAAAACCAAGTGAAGATGGCACTTGCCACCTGCACTGTTTGGTAACAGAATATTCTATGCTATACCTGTAAGCATATTTCACATGCCAAACATCAAGTGAGCTGTTCATTCTGTGACTAGCATTTTGGTTTAAAACAGGATTTTAGTCAACCTGATGCCAAGTAATAAATTGACACTTTTCTGTTCTGAAAAGTAATTTCATTTTATCCTGTAGTAAAGTAGCCAATTTGTTGCACATACATACAAAAACTATTACTTTCTCAGCTTATTCTCTTCTGAACAGATGCATTATATTTTTTCTCATACCCTTGTAAACTTACTTATAGTATCTGTGGAAGTTATAGTACAAAAACTCTGATGAGGAGATTGGTCACCTGACATTTTTTTCAATATTTTCTAAATAAAAAATTATTGGAATCATTTCAACCTTCAACTCATGGACCAGTGGTTTATACTTGGTGGTTCATGGCCAAAAAGGTTGCAAGTGCTTGTGCCTCTTTGTATTTCATATGGCCAATATTGTTTTTGCTTCTTCCTGAAAAAATTCCTGTGAATGCTTTCATCAGCGTGAAGTGATCATGTGGATAAATTTTCATGCATTGGGCATTAGAATATACAAAACAAGTAGTCATGAGAACATGAATAGCTACATGCAAGATTTATTATTTTCTGTGATGTGTGTTGTTTGATTGTTTATACAGTATACTCTTCACTGTCAGACAGAACTGATGAGAGTAGGATTCTCATTGGGATAAAGGAAAGACAAACCTGAAATTCTCGCTTCACTTCCTTTTTGCCTTTCATCCCACACTAAGAATTCTTTGTCTGAAATGCTCTCAGACAGAACTTTCTAGAGGTAATGTCAGAAGCAGGTATGATTTGTGAACAGAAGGAAAGTGATACAAATTTTTGCAGTTATCCCACAGCTCATTTCCACACCTGTTGTAAATATTAACTTCTCAGGGCCCCGACACCAAGTCACATTGCCATTCCATTGTGTATTTTCTGAAAAATTAATAAAAAAAAGACCTGTGGAAACCCAAATTTCAACTCGGCCCAATATGAGAAATTTTATTAAAAATCTTTAGCATCCTTAGGGGGAAGCAGATTCAAGTTTGTTCAAATCAAGTCCCTGGGGTCATATTTGGGTTTCCTATGGGAACTCTGAACTTTAACTTAGTGCAATATGAAGAATATTATTTAAAAACCTTCTTCTTCAGATCTACTTCTCTGAATCTTTTTAGTTCACCTGGCTGAAAGTCAGGGTGAGCTTTAATGATCACTCTTCGTCCATGAACATGGTGTTTGTAACTTCTCCTCCAAAATAACTGAACCGATTTAAGTGAAATTTGAGATGCTTGTTTGTTATGGGCCAACTTTAATGATTTAATCGTCGATCTGAATTTTTTTTTCATCACTTCAAATTATTTTTTCACACATATTATCCCAGATATTAAGAATAATTTCAAATGCACATGATATTTATATCTTCACCCTCTAAGATGGTGTTATCCACACATCACTGAGGTGTAATTGTGCCTGTGGGATATGTGCATACACACAATGGAGAAACAGAAACAAAGAGAAACAGAAGCCGGCACAAGAAAAATTCATTCTGACATTAATAATGACATTAATAACTAACACAAACATACCACTTGGAATATCTGTTAACACTAAAGACACAATAGCTCAAAAGAAGAACCGAACAATGGAGAACAAAACACAGGGTACAACATGCCCATAACAGCTGTATTGATTAATATTTTTATACTATAACCCAATGGTCCAGACTTAGCTGATGCAAACTCAAAGTTATCAAGGGTCAAGCACAAATTTTGAACCCCCCCAATCCTCAAAATTTGCATGCAAAACCGAAAATTAAAAGTCCTATCTGGCCCTCCATACTTTTACTCTCCGCGCATGTGCAGCCGTCAGGAAGTGACCGGAATTGGCGCCAACATCATTCTTTGTTTAGCCCTGAAGTCAGCAACAATGAATTGACATCTGTGCTTTAAAATCGCCTTTTTTGAGGATGCCAGACACAAATCACTGCAAGAATTGGTGGATCCAAGGCTGTTATTGGATGATGGAAGTGTTCAACTGTGGTTTTAGATGTTCAGGCCTGTAACTTTATAATAATTAGAAAATTATTTTATGTTTCCTAATTTCGGGACATATGGCTGACGTCATCATTTTTGTTAATGATTATTCCACTGTTGGTTAAGTATTCCTTCCCTATCCTTCCATGAACCCTTCCTGTTAAACTCTTAAGCTTTTTGGCTATTTTTTATTGAAATTTTTTATCAAATTTCTTGTGAGTTTAACGTGTATTACAGAATATTATTCTGTTTTTCCCCATGGTTACGTCCTCACCCTAGGGGTGTTAAGTCATTTAGTCTGGCATCTTCTATCTGATGTATCGTTTCTTCTTCACATGAAGATCTAGCTTTGCATCTGGTAGCATGTAAATTGGTTTCTGACTTTGGGCCTTTTTTGTGTGCTTGATGTCTTGTTTACATTGACGTTGTTTACATTGACAACGTCCTCATATATTATCACAAAATATATTCTGTATGTGTGAGTTTGGCTGAGTGGTGTGTGAAAGGGGTTAACATATTTGATTCGCGTCGACAGTTCATGATGTTTAGTGTAGTCTCTTCAGGTTTGATTGTTTGTTTGTTTGTTTGGAAATGGTGACTGCTTCTTTGAAGTGTAGAATTCCAGTGGCCAGTGTAACACAAAAAAGCTGTGAATGTTTTTTTCCCTTGCAGTATTTGTTTCATATAAAGGTAGAAATTTCCTAGTAGGGAAGTATTGTGTAGTCAGTGGCTAAAACCAAAAAACGTTCGACTTTCTCAGTTTGAAAAACACATAAAATGTATGGTGAACGTTGTGACAATTTGAACCTGATTATTTCAAGAGATAAGTACATAACAGCCGAAGGTATTGTAAGCATCTAATACTGTTGAACATTGAAACTCCATATGTTTCTTGGACGTCGGCTATCATGATGAAATGTAAGCAACTTTTAAAATAACTGTGCAATTATTTGTTGCCTGGGTGCAACCATCCGTACATCCGTACGTCGACCACCATCCTCATTTACTGTATATATCCGTGATGAATGTGAACATTTTGCCGATATTTATTTCCAAATATTTGTGTGGATAATGTCCATTCTGACAATGATTTATCGTCGTTGAATTGTGGTGGAACTGTACTTTAATCTGTCGCCCGACGAGCGAACCCGTGTTTGGGACATCATGTATCTTCCTGTATTTAAGGTGGCAGCTTTTAGTTACCAATATTAACAATTCACTTAGTCCTAGTGCTGCGGTGCGAACTCCAAGAGAAATGAATGATATTATCTACTACGTTTGCTATATGTATTCTGTGTGTCTCGTGATGGTAACATTTCCTGAAGTATTTATGCAAAACATTTTCCAAATAGTCAATGAAAACTCATATCTCGTAGATATCATTCGTGAGAACATTATTTCACAATACATTGAGCTCATCGCGGTGGTGCGCACCAAATGTACATAAACACGAACACTATTTGGGTGTCCTGTACGAAGGGGCATTTAGTCCACCTGAGTTTACTGTTGGTTGTTGGTTTAGCATACTGTGTGCTGAAACAGTTATCTTCGTGGTTAAAGACCTATATTTATTGGATAGGCAATATAATTTTCTGTGTGGTTAAGTTCTGTGTGGATATATCTAACCGGTGCTGTAGATTCCTGTGTGGATAATTTCTGTGTGGTTGCATGTATGTGAATGTGCGTGATTTTCTGTGTGGTTTACCAGAGGTTCATATCAGTTTAGATCTTCGGGGGTTCATGCATACTGCATGCTTTGTTGCAACCGGGTTGTAAAAACGGTTCTGCCGTAGTAAGCAGTTGTTGGACTGGTGCCTATAGCCTATGTTTATTTTCTAGGGATAATTCTATGTATGTGCATTTGGTGGTCATGCTCTTAATATTCAATATTTGGACTTTGTGTATTTCATATGTAAATAAAACATTGCATTTAACAGCTTCTATTATATCGGATCCCAAACGTACCAAAGTCCCCCCTTATTTGTGACATATATAGGTAGTTTTTTTATATTCTATTACTGTTGAATTACTGTAGGATACATGGATTATTATTCTGGTAGTGTGGCTCAAAAAATTTGGATTTTGTCCACACCTAGGCTCTATCGAGATGCCTTTGGGCTCTTAATGTTCCCTTTGGGAACTCAGACGTTTTTCCAAAAAAATAAAATTTTTCCAAAAAATATTTTTAATTTAATTTTCATTGCTATTATTCATGTATCTTATTTATTATTATTTATTGGTGTTTAAGGTCACATATTTATGCACAATGGCTAATCATGACCGTGACAGTTTTACGGGTGGAGGAAACCGGAGTACCCAGAGAGAACCACCGAGAAATGGCAAGTGACTGTCAGCTCCCCAACATACTAACTCCATACAAGCAGGGTTAGCATTGGTTGAAGACAAGTGCACCATCGACGTGCAGTACGCCTTAGTACACAGCGCCACCTCTACCTACTGAGCCACCGTGCTCCCTTCATGTATCTTAATTATATATTTTGTTGTGGAGTTTGGAGAACTGATATTGACTTTAGTCGATGCACTCCTGCGGACTCTTGTCATTCTTGTGTTCACTGTGATGACTAATGTTGGAGACAGATGTCGCAGTGAGGTTCTGAGGCCAGGCCTCTCACCGCGTTATAATTCATTTTGTCTATTTCTATTTCAGAGGAACATGAACATGGTGATGATATTCTGACACCCATCCAAGTGTGCTACCGTCGTTGCGCTCCGTTGAGCGTATAAAGCTAGCTGCAGTGCTCATGATTACAAGAGTTAGGGCATTTTGTTAAGGGTTTTAATCTCTTGCAAGCAGCTAGCACGACCGGTGAATCGGTACTCCGTCCGTGGGTGCCGTGATGCTGGGTAAGTCCATTGCTGTCGAAGGAAGTGTAGATGTGGGTAGAGCGAGCACTTGAATATAAAGAAGCTCACCCAGCGATGACGGAAATAGGGAGAAAATAGGGAGGAAGTCAGCAAGTTTCTTGTACTCGTCGAGGTCTAATAGACTGTGAATGGGAGAGGCCGCTCTCTAACTTAACAACAATTGGGGCCAGATGTTGTTATGAGAAACTTGCATGAGCTGGAGCATATGTCTGCCCTCCACTGGGGACGCTCTGTTTAGTCTGCAGCCGTTGTCGGCTTCATTCACAGCTTCCTCCGCTACGTTTCACAAGCCCAAATGAAGTTTTCTGGTTGGAAACTTGCACGAAACGGAGCATACGTCTGCCCACCGCTCGGGACGCTCCGTCTTGTCTGCTGCCAGGGTCGGCTTCAGTCACGACTTCCTCCACTATGTTATTAAAGCACACATGACCGCATCCTAGCTACCTGACTTAGGATATTCAGCCTGCTGTGCGAAGAAGGGACTACTCTTCACCTGTGAAGTCAGACCATCTGGTAGCTAGGGAGATGAGGCCTCGATCATCAGGACATTTGGAGAAGAGATCCATCTCCGACACACTGTCCCAGGAGCAGCAAGCAGCTAGGAAACAGAAGACCGCTGCTCCTCAGGCCTCGATGACGGACTTGCTGTCGCATATTGCGCAGCTGATTGCAGCATCCCAGCACGTGCAGATGCAGCCTCACTCAGACTCAGAACCTGAGCTGTCGGAC
Source organism: Pictodentalium vernedei (assembly GCA_031216915.1). NCBI lineage: Eukaryota > Metazoa > Mollusca > Scaphopoda > Dentaliida > Dentaliidae > Pictodentalium > Pictodentalium vernedei. The sequence continues at coordinate 194,672,667 of CM062295.1, forward strand.
GGTGCTGGTTCGGTCCAGTCGTCTGTTCATGCAGATGCAATGTACCGATATTCACAATTGATTCTCTTAGATGGTGAAAAGGATATGGAAAAGGATTACTCTTTTCAGAACAGCACATGGTCGCGATGGATTTCATCCATCAATACTACCCTGAATTTGTAACGCTGAATCAAAATGCTGCAACGATAAGTGAGAAACTGCTGGCATCATTGGACGCAGACTTTATACGGACAAAGGAAGAAGTTTTTTCTTTTCCGGTTCAGTCTGGGTAAGTGTCGCAGGCCTTTGGTCATGTAGATGACACCATATTCACCTCTAGAGTGCAAGGAAAGGGCGGTTTCTTAACTACATCTTCCATAAATATACCGTTTCATGGACTTCGTTCATTTAAAAATGGTTGGAGAAGATGTTCAGAGAGCTCCTATGCATTTGAATGAGCAGCCCGGGATCTAGATGTATCCTTGCCTGCATCATTCACTATTTGCTCAGACACAATTACAATGGCAATTTTATCAAGTAGAGTGAATTTGGAAGCAATGTCTTTACGCAGATCACCTTACCAGAGCAATGTTGCAGCATCTCAATGGGAAGGAATTTGCGGACGTTTGTACCCCTCTTAGAGTTCTTTCCAGGGCAATTTGTATACCACGTATAACTCCGCCCTTACAGTGTCTAATCTGGCAATAATCAGACATGATGCTGCCCTTGCGTTGACATCACTTATAGATGATAAGGTGAAAAGCTCTCTCCGGGTCGCTCCGGTCTCTGGACATACTATTTTGGATGACAAGCTTTCGTTAGTCTATGATCAGGCTACTAAGAAAGCGTCAAGTGATCTGCTATTGAAGTCGGCGTCTCATCAACTCACTTTAGCAGACAAGAAGACAAGAGTAAAGGAGGACGTTCCAGATCTAAATGTCAAAAGGGAACTACTCCTCACGAGGGTACCAAAAACTCTCTTCCAATTACTCTGGAGGTCGTCAATATAGCGACTCGGGAAAGGGGCGTAGGTCTGATTCGGACTATCGGTCAGATGCCCCCTAGGCCGACAGGATGAGGTTCTTCGTAGGGAGGATGTAGTTTCTCCTCCCGTAAGCCCCGCAGGTCATACAGGTGATGTTCAAGACCTCTATTGCTTGCCAATTGGCAGAAAGGTATCATCTTTGCGAGAAACTGGACAGCAGTCATGGAAGATCAGTGGGTGAGAAGTGTAGTCTCGGACGGCCTATTCATTCCGAGCCGCACCCCCACTAACAAGATGTCTGCAGATCTTCCATCAGATCCTTTCAAAAGAGAGTCTCTCCTAGTGGAGGTACAGGCTCAATTATTAAAGGAAGCAATAGAGGTCATCGAAAATCAGGATTCTCAGGGTTTTTACAGTCACCTGTTCCTTGTACTGAAGCCAGACAGCTCGTTCCGACCAGTAATAGACTTGAGCTGGATAAACAAGCTTATCGTGGCTTCAAAATTTTATATGGAGACCATTTGGTCGGTAAGAGCGAGCGTTCGAGTGAACGACTATTTAGCAAGCATAGATCTAAAGGATGCGTGCTTTCATGTCCTGGTACATCCAGCATTTAGAAAGTACCTGCGGTTCACCATACCAGGGAAGGTGTATCAGTTCAGAGAAATGTGCTTTGGTCTGAACCTGGCTCCCTGGGCATTCACTCATATAATGAACTCTAATGTCATACTTCTGAGCCCATTCGTCTGCGATAATGTCGGCTTACTTGGACGACATTCTACAGAGATACGGCACTTAACCCCAATTGCCTACATGGGGGCACGATGATGCTGTGTACTAAGGCGTACTGCACATCGATGGTGCGCATGTCTTCAACCAATCTAACCCTGCCTGTGCTGTGGTGCAGAGTTCAGAGTTACGATGTTGGAGAGCTGACAGTTGCTTGTCGTTGCTCGGTGGTTCTCTCCGGGTATTCCGGCTTCCTCCACCCGTAAAACTGTCACGTAACTGTGAACGTAAACACCAATAAATAAATAAATACAGAGATACGGCAACAGAATTATTCTTCTTTTGCTCTGACATCTCGGTTTCATCGTAAACGAGAAAAAGTCAGATATAGCTCCATCCAAGTCATTCACTCATGTGCACCTCCTATTTTTTTTTCCAGATTTTTTCATATTTCAATGTCCATCCGTCCGTTGTGCTTTAGGGATGTTCACATCTGCTATCTGCAACTCTTCTTAAACCATTGAACGGATTCCATTGAAACTCTCAGACGTTCTTTTACATACATTGAAGATGTGCACCTCCTATTTTCTATTCAGATATTTTCATATTTACAGTTCCCCATATTCAAGAATGGTCTTTGTCAATTCAGGTTTTAGTAGGGAGGGGTATAGATCTGCTATCCGCTACTCCTCTTAAACCATTGAACAAACTCCATTGGAACTCTCAGACATTTTTTATATACACTGAAGATGTGCACCTCCTATTTTTCTTTCAGATACTTTCATATTCTGATATACGGCTGTCCGTCTGTTATGCTATAGGGGTATTACGTTTTGAGGTGGGGGGGGGGGGGGGGGTCACACATCTGCTATCCTCAACTCCTCTTAAACCAGTGAACGGATTTCATTGAAACTCTCAGACATTCTTTTACATACATTGAAGATGTGCACCTCCTGTTTTCTTTTCAGATATTTTCATATTTACAGTTCCACATATTCAAAAATGGTCTTTGTCAATTCAGGTTTTAGTAGGGAGGGGTATAGATCTGCTATCCGCTACTCCTCTTAAACAGTTGAACAAACTCCATTGGAACTTTCAGACATTTTTTATATACACTCACGATGTGCACCTCCTATTTTTCTTTCAGATACTTTCATATTCCGATATACGGCTGTCCGTCTGTTATGCTATAGGGGTATTACGTTTTGAGGTGGGGGGGGGGGGGGGGTCACACATCTGCTATCCGCAACTCCTCTTAAACCAGTGAACGGATTTCATTGAAACTCTCAGACATTCTTTTACATACATTGAAGATGTGCACCTCCTGTTTTCTTTTCAGATATTTTCATATTTACAGTTCCACATATTCAAAAATGGTCTTTGTCAATTCAGGTTTTAGTAGGGAGGGGTATAGATCTGCTATCCGCTACTCCTCTTAAACAATCTCCATTGGAACTTTCAGACATTTTTTTACATACACTCACGATGTGCACCTCCTATTTTTCTTTCAGATATTTTCATATTCCGACATCCATCCATCCGTCTGTTATGCTATAGGGGTGTTACGTTTTGGTGGGGGGAGGGAGGGGGGTACACATCTGCTATCCACAGCTCCTCTTAAACCAGTGAACAGATTTCATTGAAACTCTCAGACGTTCTTTTACATACATTGAAGATGTGCACCTCCTATTTGTTTTCAGATATTTTCTTTTTTACAGTTTCCCATATTGAAAAATGAACTTTGTCAAGTTCAATTGACATTCTGTACAGATCTGCTATCTGTAACTCCTCTTAAACCATTGAACAGATTTCATTGAAACTTTCAGACATTCTTTAACATGTATTGAAGATGTGCACCTCCTGTTTTGTTTTCAGATATTTTCATTTTTAGGGTTTCACATATTTAAAAATGGGCTTTGTCATTTTAAGCTTGTGTGTGTGTGTGTGTGTGTGGGGGGGGGGGGGGGGGGTGGTTGTTGACATTTGCTATCCACGACCTCTTTTAAACTAGTGAATGGATTTCAATGAAACCTTCAAACATTGGTGTCAGTGTTTGTGCTCTCTACATTAAACACACTTTTACTGTTGTAAAATGTTCTTGGGCAAGACACTTCACCCCCATTGCCTACGTGGGGGCACGGTGACGTTGTGTACTAAGGCGTACTGCAGGTCGATGGTGCACCTGTCTTCAACCAATGCTAACCCTGCTTGTGTGGAGTTGGTATGTTGGGGAGCTGACAGTTGCTCGCCATTGCTCGGTGGTTCTCTCCGGGTACTCCGGCTTCCTCCACCCGTAAAACTGTCACGGTCATGGTTAGCTATTGTGCAGAAATATGTGACCTTAAAACACCAATAAATAAATAAATACTGTTGTAAAATGTTTCTTGGTGGGAGTGGGTGATATCATTTAGTGAGCAGTGCTCACAGTTTTTCTAGTTTATTTATTGGGGTTTAAGGTCACATACTTATGCACAATGGCTAATCATAACCATGACAGTTTTACGGGTGGAGGAAGCTGGAGTACCCGGAGAGAACCACCGAGCAACGACGAGCAACTGTCAGCTCCTCAACATTCTAACTCTGTTCAAGCTCTGCTCAAGCAGGGTTACAGCGGTTGAAGACATGTGCAACATCGACGTGCAGTACGCCTTAGTACACAGCGTCAACATGTATGTAGCCAATCAGGATAAAGTGCCTTGCCCAAGGACACAACGTGGGTCGTCCCGGACGGGGATCGAACTCGGGATCTCTAGCATAGAAGACCAACAGTCTACCACTGAGCCACCACGCTCCCCTCACTTTTGTCTACACTCAGATGCATTAACAGCGAGGGAATTCATGCGACTGATGGGGCTGTGCAGAGCGGCTGCAGATCTTATTCCAATGAGCCACCTGTGCACGCATCCCCTCCAGATATTCTTTACACAGAACTGGAGTGTGAAGATGCATTCGCTCGAAACCAGTATTGTTTTAACAGACCTAGTAAAACAAGGGTTCAGATTTGGGCAGATATTTAGTGGTTAACTCAGGGAGTTCCGCTGCAACTGCCGGATCCGGCTTTCACGATTATGACGGATGCGAGTCAAGACAGGTTGCGGCTTGACCCTAAGTTCTGCAGACTTGAGGTGTCAGGGTCTTTGGGACCCTCGGTTCCTAGAGAAGTGCATAAACATCAAAGAGATAATGTCAATATGGCTAGCGCTACAACATTGGATTTGCATAATAGCAGACGTCCATGTTTAAATTTTGTCAGACAGTTTGACAGTAGTAGCTTACATCAGGAACCATGGCGACACTCATTCAATGCCATGATGCGAATTAATGAGAAAATTCTCCTATACGTCATGAATCATCATGTTCATCTTTCTGTCTGTCATATACAGGGTCGTCTGAATGCACTAGCAGACTCACTCTCTCGGAAAGATTGCCTGTTGCCATCGGACCGGACTCTCAACGAGCGAATATTCAGACAGATTTGTTACCGGTGGAATCGTCCCATGATAGATCTGTTTGCGACACACCAGAATAATCAGTTACTGTTATTCGTGTCGCCATGCCCAGATCATCGAGCGTATGCAGTAGACGCTCTGTTGATCTCATGGGATGGGATGATAGGATAGGCGTATCCACCAACTCCGTTGATTCAGCGTATTCTGTTTAGGTCAAACAGTCTCGTTGCAAAATCCTGATAGTAGCACCTCTGTCGTCACAGAAACCTTGGATCAATCTTCTCAGGTGTCTGTTATGGGACGTTCCCCGGAAGCTTCCTCCACGAGAGGACCTACTTTATCAGGGGAAGTATTTGTTCTTCACATCCTTCTCCACCCTTAGTGGCATTATGGAGTCGGTCAGACGTGAGGGAGCCTTGCGGTTCCTATACTATTTGATGACTAACACAAGAATGATTCAAGTAATTCAAGCATTATTGTATGTTTAGGACCTTAGAAACAATGAATTATTTTGGGGGCGGTCCTTGACGAGTCTGTTAGTCATAGCTTGATCCATTTCTAGATCCAGGTTTCTATTAATTCCTTTTAAATTTAATTTCCTTTCACCTTGGATTACAGGCTTGGAACTATGTTGGTCTACTAATTCTGAAGTCCTAGGACCTCCACCCTTTTACGATTCAGCTAAGTCTGGGCCATTGGGTTATAGTATAAAAATATTATTTTCTTTAGCCAGTCTTACAGTTTACATTTAAAAATGCATGGAATACTCTGACGTTGTTGAAATTTCACCAAATAACTTTTGGTACCAATGATCTTCAATTTTGCCATTTCACTTATAACTTACCAAGTTCAAGTTTGTCAAGTTGAGCTACAGTGTCATTGACACTTTCATTTTTTTTTGCTAGAGAACAAAATTTGCAGGATTTTGAGTGATTTTATCCAAAAGCTTTTTGGTGGGGGCAGGGGGGGGGGGGGAGGAATGTGTGAGGGGTCACCTGGGTTATTTTTATGTTCACTTGACAAAGTCAAGATAAGCTATTGCCATCACACATGTGGAAGTCTTTGCATGTGAGTCTTTCAGTCTGTCAGTCTGTTCACATTGTCTTTAGCACAGGCTACACCCCGCAGTTCTTGTCCGATCATCACTAAATATCATGTGCAGGTCCGAGGTCATGTCTAGATTAAAACATCCCATTTTGGAGCCCGATCGGTCAGCCATGAGGTTTGCGTTGTTTCAAAGCCCGAAAACCTTTAGCACAGTCTACAGGTCGTATTTATGAAGGGATTCCATTGTAACTTTGTATAATGTCCAGATGAGAATGTCCTATTTTGCTCAGGTTCGGTCACCATGACATCTGCAGGAGCACATGACCTAGATACCTTTAGCATAGTCTACAGGTTGCATTTATGAAGGGATTTCACTGTAAATTGGTAGGGTGACTCGGTATAATGTCTAGATTACAACATCCTGTTTTGGTCATGATCGGTCAACCATTACCGCCGCTTGGGCACATGACCTAGGTTCCTTTAGCACTGTCTACAGGTCATATTTATGAAGACATTTAATTGTAACTTAGTAGGATGACTCGGTATGATATCCAGATGAGACTCTCGTATTTTGGTCACAATCGGTCATCTGTGACTGCCAGATGGGCACGTGACCTAGATTCCTTTAGCAAAGTCTACAAGTCATATTTATGAAGGGAATTCATTGTAACTTGGTAGGATGACTCATTGTGGAATGATTTTACCGTATCTTGGTAACTTTGGTTGACATACGTTAACTGTGAGGGCCACATCAACCCAGGCCTCATTTCTTTAGTACAGTCTACACATCAAATTATTCTTGTTGAAAGCATACCATGTTGGGTACAGAACTTATATTCTCAATTACACAATTCTTACATAAACATTGAACATTATTCTTTTCATCAAACACTACAAACAGTCAAGTTAAGCTGCAGTGTCACTGACACTTTCATTTTTCCCTTTGCTTCAAAATGCGTTTGAAGGGGTTTGAGTGATTTTACGGAAAAAAAAAAATTACCCAACTGACCCTTCTCCCACACCCCATTCCCCTACCTAAGTTAGTTTAACTATATTAACATGTAAATGCAGAATGTGACCTTAAATCCTTCTTACACCATTTTAACAGCGGAGCGATTAATGCCACTTGGGGCCTCTTTTTAATTTTTTTTCAAATTTTTCAGAAAATGTTTACAAACCATATCATTTTGTTGAAATGTTTTGAAAAAATCTTTTTTGTTGATTGCTAAATGTGTATATTATGGGGGAAGGGTGGCCGCAGGTCCTGGAAATCCTGGAATGTCCTGGAATTTGAAAATTAAAATTCAAGGCCTTGAAAGTCCTTGAAAATCGATGTTTTTAAATCAGACCTGGAAAATCCTGGAAAACATTCCGTTACCGGTTCCGCCAAGCAGTAATGTTCCGCTTCCACATTTTGTATCTCTCATAAACTTGAATGTAAGTTTTCTGTTACAAGTGTTCTGATTGGTTGTTCAACAGTAGTGCAAGTATTGGAGGTGTTTCATTATCCAATCAAAACCGCTTTCTCAAAGTGGAACCGGCTTTATCTTGTGAATTGAAGTGTGTGCACTTACAAGTTGAATGGCTTCAGTGATTCTTTTGTCAGTATTTTAAAAGATTCTTTTGTTAAAGTGAGTTATAAAATATGCCTGGGAAATGCAAATTTCAAGAAAGTTGGTTGGTTCATGATGAATATCAAACATGGATTAGCCGCGTGTCGAATGACCCAAATGCAGCTCGGTGTCGGATTTGTAAAAAAAACATTAACATTATAACGATGGGTGAATCGGCACTTAAATCGCATATTACAAGCAAAACTCATCGAGATCATAATTCTTTGAAGAAAACTGGACCAGGAGTCACAATGCTGAGTTTTGTAACTTCAAATGCTTCCCCAAAAGGTGAGATTTCTGTGAAGGAAGGATGGATTGAGGGGAGTTTCTTGAACAGTAATGGTAATAAACCACTGGGATCAACAAGTTCCATTGCAAAGTCAATCACCAATGATGACTGTCATACTGCAGAAATATTGTGGGAAATTAAATGCATAACATCTCATTACAGTTTCAGAAGTTGTGAAAATACAGACAAGTTGTTTTTGCGTATGAACTGAAATGTAAAAAAGAGGACATGAAACAGAAATCATTGATTTGGAAAATACAGCTGACCAGCTGGCTGATGATGCTGAGAAGAAAAGAAAAATTTATTTAATAACTCAATCAAAGGCACTTAGGAAATCAGCTAAATCAAAGAGGGAAGTTGTGTCACAGTGTGAAGAAGACATTGAGTATTTAGAAAAACAACTCAATGAAATTTGCCAGTAGTTGTTTACAGTAATACTTCGACCACAGTAATGTAAATAATGTAAATTAAAAGCATCAATTATTGAAGTTCATTTGTACATATATCAGTCGCACAGATTAGAATTTTTTCCTGTACATAACATGTGAGTATAGTTTAATAATTACTGTTTCAAACTGAGTCATTTCACGCCGAGTCATTTTGATAAGGTCCTGGAATTTGGTCATGAAAGGTCCTGGGAAGTCCTGGAAAAGTCCTGGAATTTGGTTTTGAAAAAGTTGGGGCCATCCTGGGGGAGTATGCAGCTTATTTAGTAGGTAAAATGTTAAAATGATTTTTTTGTTTATAATTTTGTAGTATCTTAAGCCTTGTTTCTGGTTGTAGGTGGAGATAATATGTGACGTTCTCTCTGATCATACTGATCATCACCATGACAAATTACATTTAGTGGAACTCCTCCCCACTGGTCCTAGGGGAAGTTTTCTTCAGACACGACTGAGTTATTGTATGTTGCTGAAAATCTTGGATGCTCCTAAATCATGTTCAACTCTTGAAACTTTTCAGGTATTTTAATTACTTAATGTTAACATTTCCACCAGTCTTTTCAATCAACATTTTTCCTACCCTGTCTATTTTTAAAAGTAGTGCTTGTCTGTTGATTTGAGCTCTATAAATCTTGATTTTTATGAAGAATTGAATCAAGTGAAATATTCCAAATCTTAGCAAATCTCAAATCAAATCATGTGTACTTGTGAATATGTCACTCCACAGCAAGGCTGAAAATAAGCAGACTGTCATCTGCAAAATGAAGTCCCCAGAGGGTAGCCTCACAAAATTTACCCTCTGTGAACCTCAGTCTGAATCAAGGTATCAAGCCAAAACAGAAAGATGTACCTGGAGGATAAATTGGCCCACTGTATGGGATAGCATCAGCAAATTCACCCTCTGTGGACCCCATTTTGCAAAGGATAGGTTTCTTATATTCAGGCTTGCTCCACAGCCTATGTGTTGCAGTCTTGAATCTTGATTTTCGGGTAGAATGAGATTAAGGAAAAGATTCCAAATTGAATGTAATCTCAAACTGACTTGTGTTAACTTGTGAATATGTCACTCTGTGACTGATGTTTTGAGTCCAAGCTTCTTTGTACTTGTTCTTCATTGGTATCAGGTAGCCTGATTTGGTACTGATCAAGAAGAATGCAATTCACTACTTGGAAGGGAAAGAACCAAGCATTTCTTTGTACAATAGCAACTAATTAGGAGAAGTCAGGAAATGTAAATGTCCATCGTATTGTGTCCTCAAGTTGTCTACATTGCTTGATAAAGAAGAAAAACTCAAGAAAGAGTATCAAAAATGATCTTCAACAATAAACTAATATGTGCATGCTAATAGCAAGTAGAGACCTTGTAGGCTTGTTTTGGCATTTTTGTCACAGTCAGTGGTTCGATTAGATTTATTCAACAGTAGACATTCAGAAAAAAAGAAGATACCGAGTAAATCATTCAGTTACATTATCACACTGAAAAATGCAATATGCACAATTTCAACAGGTTTTTCAGTAATGAATGACTGTTTTTTGGGGTTTTTTTTTTAACCCTTTACCTAACATGAAAAGCAGATGACACTTGCAAAAAAAATTCTTGAATAACTATTTTTTAGCTCTCCGCAAGGGAGCTTAACTTATCACTTGCTGTATGTCATCCCTAGTGAACTGTACATTATCGACTTCTCGCTCACAAACTACTGGACCAAATTGAACCAAATTTGGTGTGCATGTTCCTTATATATCAATTCATGTTTGTTCAGATAAACTTGCCACACCAACAGGGGGCACCACAAGGGACATAACTCTGATAGCACCCATAAATTTTTTTAAAAATTCAAAAAAATCTTCTTCTTTAGATCCACCACAAAATCTTTTCGTATTTGTTATACAACATCTCTAAGGGGGTCAGATTCAAGTTTGTACAAATCGAGTCCATGACTTAAGATTTGGCTCTCTATTGGAGCCCGAATTTTAACTTAGTGCAGGATGTGGAATATTCTTTAAAAATCTTCTTCTTCAGATCCACCAGTTGAAATCTTTTCGTATTTGGTATACAAAATCTCTAGCTTCAAGTTTGTTCAAATCGGGTCCCTGAGTTAGAAGTTGGCCTTTCTATTGGAGCCCAAAGTTTAACTTTGTGCAATTTGAGGAAATTTCTGTAAAAATCTTCTTCAGATCCACCAGTCCGAATCCTTTCATGTTTGGTATACAACATCTGTAGGGGTGTCAGATTCAAGTTTGTTCAAATCGAGTCCCTGCGTTAATAATTGGGCTCCTTGTAGGAGCCCAAATTTTAACTTAGTGAAATATGAGGAAATTTCTTTAAAAATCATCTTCTTCAGATCCACCAGTCAGAATGCTTTCATGTTTGGTAAAAAACATCTCTAGGTCTCTAGGGTGGGTCAGATTCAAGTTTGTTCAAATCGGGTTGCTGGGTTAGTATTTGGGCTCTCTATTGGAGCTTTAACTTTGTGCAATTTGAGGAAATTTCTTTAAAAATCTTCTTCTTCAGATCCACCAGTCAAAATCCTTTCATGTTCGATATACAACATCTATAGGGGAGTCAGATTCAAGGTTGTTCAAATCGAGTTGCTAGGTTAATATTTGGGCTTCCTATGAGGGAATTTCTTTTAAAATCTTCTTCTTCAGATCCACCAATCAGATTCTTTCATATTTGGTATACAACATCTCTAGGAGGGTCAGATTCAAGTTTATTCAAATTGGGTTAATATTTTGGCTCCCTATTTGAGCCCAAATTTTAACTTCGTGCAATATGAGGAAATTTCTTTAAAAATTTTATTCTTCAGATCCACCAGTCAGAATTCTTTCATATTTGGTATACAACATCTCAAGGGGGATCAGATTCAAGTTTGTTCAATTTGAGTCCCTGGTGGGGGGTGGCAGGGGGGCATGTTAGGTTCAGGTTTGTTCAAATCCATTCCTTATTGTTTTTCCATAAAATTAGCCTCTCATGACTTCATTCCTTTATAGTGTTGATGAACCATGTCTAACTGAATGTGACCCCAAATACTTCTTTGAACCACTTTGGCAGGTGAGCGATTCCAATAAGGTGTCATAACCTATGTTTTTCAGACAAAAAATGAAAAAATAATTAAAATTAATTGGCGATTTTTGAGAATAGCGCTGGCTGGTTTTGGCCATTGCATTGGGTAAAGGGTTAATATAGAGTGAATACTGTTGGGGGTGACATAACCAGATTGGCTGTCTGACTGTATTTGCCCGTTAGACAGAAACTTATTGAAGAAAGACTTGCAGTGACTTTCCAGGGTGAGGGTGCATGTACAAAGTAGAGGTGAATTTGAAATAAAAAATAAAAGTGGGTCTAATAACTGGTGATCAGAAAAGAAGCATGACTAGTACAACACTATCACTCTTGAGCTATGTATACTATTTTTTCACACAAATGAGCATACAATATGAAGTATAAAGACAACAGATCGTTTAGTGATTATAAACCAACAATATGTGCCCAGGAGAGAAAGTCATGGTCCAACGAGGTTTCCAGTCTCTATTAATCAGCCCACATTTGCACTTAATCAGCTTGCACATTAAAACCACTCTATAGTATCACTCCAGTAGGAGGGCTGTATTCGTTCTATTGTCTATAACATGCAGTCGAGGCACTAGGAGTTATTACAGCTAACTTGGGAAGAATAAGAAACCAGAATTCTTGACTTTATAGACTTCTTAAATATATTTCTGTTGCTTATACTCAAAAATTCTTGTCCTAATTCTTTCCATATTTTGGGAAAAGGAGAATGGGTAGATTATCAATTGATTTGTTTCATGTTTGGGGTATATATGGAAGATGCGATTGTCTGGTTCTCACAGCCACTGTAGTTCTTGTAGAGAACATAGATTCAAATGATGAGGGTAGTTGACCATTGTACCAATCGGATATGAATAGAGAGGCATGCAGCTTGAACAAATTGTTGACCTTGAGTATTCTATCATTTTAGCTTACCTGACTGAATGTCTGGATGAGCTATTGTGATCACTCACAGGCCATCGTCCAGCGTCTGTGAACATGGTCTTTGCCTCTTCTCCAAAACCGCTGAACCAATTTCAGTTAAATTTGAGGTGATTACCTGTTTTGACATAGCATATTGTTTTTGTTCAAATCAACTTGCCCAGCCCCATAGGGAGGGAGGGGATGGGAGAAAATGCTCCCAAATTTAAAAAAAATTTCATGAACCAGTGGGTACATTGACTTGATATTTGGTACCACGCTTCCTTTTGAGGTGGAGAATCACATTTGTTCAAACGAAATTTGTGGAGCCATATTCACCTTTGTAATGGGAGGGGCAAGATTTTTGGCCCCATCCAAAATTCCAATTTTCTGAACTGACGAGCCAATTCCAACCAAATTTGGTATGTGGTATTATTGAGTCATAAGTATTCGATTCATGCAAAAGAAATTTCCCGCATACCCAAGAGCTAAAAATAGAAATATTTTCAAACACACATATATCCCAAACTACATGGAACAGAGATCTATTATTTGGTATGAAGCATCCTTAGGACCAGTAGAATGGAATGGTAAGAAAAAAATTGTCAGTTATGTCATGGTGTACTGTAGAGGATATCGAAATAGTGCTGAGTCAGCTTATTTGCAAAATTTAAAAAAATCTCCAGAACCTCTGGTCAGAATCTTTTGATATTTGGTATACAGCATCCATAGTGGGGTCAGAAACCAGTTTGTTAAAATTAAGTGTATCGGTTTATATTGGGGCTCATTACTGGAGCCCGAATACTAACTTGCTGCAATATGAGAAGTACTCTTGAAAAATCTTCTTCTTCAGAACCACCCACAGAATCTTTTAATATTTGGTATACAACATCACTACAGGGGTCAGATTCACATATGTTCAAATCAAATACCCCAGTCAATATTTGGGCTCCTTATGAGTACCCAAGTTTTAACTTATTGCAGTATGAGGAATAATCTTTAAAAATCTTCTTTTTCAGATTCACCAGTCAGAATCTTTTGATATTTGATATATAGCATCCTTAGGGAAGTCAGAGCTGAATTTGTTCAAACCAAGTCCTTGTGTTAGTATTTGGGCTCAATATTGGGCCTCAAATTTTAACTTAGTCCAATATGAGGAATAATCTTTAAAACTCTTTTTCCCCAGAACTATTGGTCAGAACCTTATGATATATGGTATACAGAATCCTTACAGGGCCTGAATTCAAGTTTGCCCAAATCAAGCCTATTGGTTAACAATTGGGCTTTCTGTGCGAGCCAGAATGTGAACTTAGTACTGTATGGGGAATAATCTTTAAAAATCTTCAGATCCAATAGAGTCCGAATCTTTTGATGTTTGATATACAGCATCCTTTCCGGGGTCAGATTCAAGTTTGTTTAAATCAAGTCTGCTAATTAATATTTGAGCTCCCTGTTTGGACCCATATTTTAAATGCAACATGAGGAATATTCTTGAAAAGTCTTTCTCTCATGAATGCTCAATCAGAATCCTTTGATATATGGTATACACCATCCTTAGTGGAATCAGAGTCCAGTTTGGAATCAAGTCCCTGGGTTAATATTTGGGCTCCCTATTGAAGCCTGAATTTTAACTTTGTCCAATATAAGGAATAATCTTTTAAAATCATCTTCTCTAGAACCAGTAGTCAGAATCTTTCGATATATGGTATACAACATTATTACAGAGATTGGATACCAATTTGTTCAAATCAAGTCCCTCGGTTAGTATTTGGGTTTTCTATGGGAGCCTGAATTTTAACTCAATGCAACATGGGGAATAATCTTTAAAAATTTTCTTCTTCAGATCCACTAGTCAGAATCTTTTGATATTTGGTATACAACCCCATTACAGAAGTCAGATTCAAATTTGTTCAAATCAAGAACCCTGGTTAATATTTGGGCTTCCTATGGGAGCCTCACTTTTAACTTAGTTCAATATGAAAAATAATCTTTACAAATCTTCTTCAGATCCACCGGTCAGAATCCTTTGATATTTGGAATATAGCATCCTTATAGAGGTCAGATCTAAGTTTGTTCAAACCAAATAAAGTCCTGTGCTGATATTTAAGCTTCCAAAAGGAGCCTGAATTTTAACTTGGTTCAGCATGAGGAATATTCTTTGAAAATCTTCTCACGAACCCCCAATCAGATTTTTTTGATATATGGTATATTCTATCCTTTGCGGAGTCAGATTCAAGTTTGGTAATACTGTGGGTTAGTATTTTCGGCTCCCAATTGTAGCCTGAGTTTTAACATAGTCCAATTCGTCCTTTAAAAGTCCTTTTCTCCAAAACCACTAGTCAGAATCTTTTAATATATAGTATACAGAGGCCTTACATGGGTCAGATTCCAGCTGTTCAAAAAAAGCTCATTGGTTATAATTGGGCTCTCTATGAGAGTCCGAATTTTAATTAAGTGCAACATGGGGAATAATCTTTAAAATCTTCTTCAGAACCACCCACCAGAATCTTTTAATATTTTGTATGCAACATCGCTACAGGCGTCAGATTCACGTTTGTTCAAATCAAATACCCCAGTTAATATTTGAGCTCCCTGTGGGTGCCCAAGTTTTAACTTAGTGCAGTATGAGGAATAATCTTTAAAAATCTTCTTCTTCAGATCCACCAGTCAGAATCTTTTGATATTTGATATATAGCTATTCTCAGGGAAGTCAGAGCTGATTTTGTTCAAACCAAGCCCTTGTGTTAGTATTTGGGCTCCCTATTGGGCCTCAAATTTTAACTTAGTTCAATATGAGAAATAATCTTTAAAACTCTTTTTCTCCAGAACCATTGGTCAGAACCTTATGATATATGGTATACAGAATCCTTACAGGGGCTGGATTCAAGTTTGCCCAAATCAAGCCTATTGATTAACAATTAGGCTTTCTGTGTGAGCCAGAATGTGAACTTAGTACTGTATGGGGAATAATCTTTAAAAATCTTCAGATCCAATAGAGTCCGAATCTTTTGATGTTTGATATACAGCATCCTTTCTGGGGTCAGATTCAAGTTTGTTAAAATCAAGTCTCTTAATATTTGAGCTCCCTGTTTGGGCCCATATTTTAACTGCAACATGAGGAATATTCTTTAAAAATCTTTTTCTCATGAATGCTCAATCAGAATCCTTTGATATATGGTATACATCATCCTTGGTGGAATCAGAGTCCAGTTTTGGAATCAAATCCCTGGGTTAATATATGGGCTCCCTATTGGAGCCTGGATTTTAACTTTGTTCAATATGAGGAATGATCTTTTAAAATCTTCTTTTTTAGAACAACTAGTAAGAATCTTTCGATATATGGTATACATCATTCTTACAGAGATTGGATTCCAGTTTGTTCAAATCAAGTCCCTCAGTTAGTATTTGGGTTTTCTATGGGAGCCTGAATTTTAACTCAATGCAACATGGGGAATAATCTTTAAAAATTTTCTTCTTCAGATCCACTAGTCAGAATCTTTTGATATTTGGTATACAACCCCGTTACAGAAGTCAGATTCAAATTTGTTCAAACCAAGAACCCTGGTTAATATTTGGGTTTCCTATGGGAGCCCCACTTTTAACTTAGTGCAGTATGAAAAATAATCTACAAATCTTCTTCAGATCCACCGGTCAGAATCTTTTGATATTTAGAATACAGCATCCTTATTGAGGTCAGATCTAAGTTTGTTCAAACCAAATAAATCCCTGTGTTGATATTTGGGCTCCCTATAGGAGCCTGTATTTTAACTTGGTTCAGCATGAGGAATATTCCTTGAAAATCTTCTCACAAACCCCCAATCAGATTTTTTTGATAAATGGTATACTCTATCCTTTGAAGAGTCAGATTCAAGTTTGGTAAAACCCTGAGTTAATATTTCAGCTCCCAATTGTAGCCTGAATTTTAACATAGTCCAATATGTGGAATAATCTTTAAAACTCCTCTTCTCCAAAACCACTAGTCAGAGTCTTTTAATATATGGTATACAGAAGCCTTTCATGGGTCGGATTCCGGCTATTCAAAACAAGCTCATTGGCTCTCTATGAGAGTCCGAATTTTAATTAAGTGCAATA
The DNA here is from genome assembly GCA_031216915.1 of Pictodentalium vernedei. Taxonomy (NCBI): domain Eukaryota; kingdom Metazoa; phylum Mollusca; class Scaphopoda; order Dentaliida; family Dentaliidae; genus Pictodentalium; species Pictodentalium vernedei. Next base: position 194,689,266 of record CM062295.1, read on the forward strand.
TGGGGAATAATCTTTAAAAATCTTCTTCAGATCCACCAGGCAGAATCTTTTGATGTTTGATATACAGCTCCCTTATGGGGTCCACATTCACGATTGTTCAAATCAAGTACGTCAGTTAATATTAGGGCTCCTTACTGGAGCCCAAATTTTAACTTGGTTCAATATGAGGAATACTCTTCAAAAATCTTCTTCTCATGACCTCCTAATCAGAATCTTTTGACATATGGTGTACACATTTGTAAACTCAAGTCCCTGGGTTAATATTTGAGCTCTTTAACTAACTGCAATATGAGGAATAATCTTTGAACATATGCTTCTTCAGATCCAATGTCAAAATCCTGATTTGTTGGTGGGGTGGGGGGTACTTAGTTCAGGTTTGTTCAAATTAAGCTTTTAGGTTGATATTTGGGCTCCCTATTTTCCATTATTGGAAAATCGGACCTTTACTTGTAAAAATCATCTTACTGGACAACAGAGCTATGAATAGTTATATAACTTCATTCCTCTCCAGTGCTTACTGGCCAGCGCTGCAAATTAAATCCTTCTTTAAGCAACTTTGTCAGGTGAGTGCCTCAGCCCCATGGGGCCTCTTGTTTCAGGTTGATTCTTGAAAGTGAAAATATGCTCAAAATTGTAGGGACCACACTGCACACCAATCAAAATTCACTGTACACTTTATTTCTGATCACATGCTTTGTCAGATATTGTTTGATTTTCTCAATAGTGTACTTGTGTTTCCAGTTCATGTTTAACTTGAATATAATAGATGAAATGCCAGGAAAGTGTGTCTTTCAAGAAAATGGGTGGTGAAAGAGGAATTTTGAGGTGCTTGAACATGACTTGCCATCGAGCAAAACTGTACAACGTGTGTCAAGTCATTCAATAATAGAAATGTGAGGGAATCTGTACTAATAAATGGCAAGGAACCTTTAACAAGTATAAAAAAAGGTCACAGTCAATGGCTTAACAACTTTTATCACTCATCCTGCAAATTCAGTGCTCATTGACTGGTGACAATGTAACAACAGTTCAAGCTGATCTGATACAAGTTGCAATGTTTCTGCTTCATGTGACTCCATCAGAATACCGACTGTCAACATAAACACAAACAATTGTTTGAAATCAGGAATTATTTGGACACTGAATACAACAGTAACCCACAACACTTATATTTCAAATGAAACAATGACAAACTATTGAAAAAGAACATATATATATACTACAACTTTTGAGCTTTACAGATGCAAATGAAGGTCCTGGAAATGTGTGACTTGGGTCCTTGAAATCTTTGAAAGTCCTTGAATTTCAAACTAAATTTGTGGTAAAAATCCTGCATTGCATCGATTCAAACATTTCTGAATCTCACTTTTTTCAATTCAAATGAATCACCAAGAAGCTTCAGAATTGAATCAAACCTCAAATATTTGCAGCGTTTTAGTGTTGAATCAAATTTATTAGGTGCTTTGGGAACAGCCTGTGAGCCTTCTTTAAAACCAACTTGATGCACTTATCCCAGTAAAGGTTTTAACCCTCTGCACACTGATTTTGAAATATCAAAGTTTCAGGCTGCAAACTTTTCACATGATGCAACAAGGAATTTAACCAGTTCAATCTTGTTTGACAGAGCTCACTGGTTAAATTTCTTGTATTATGGGGAAAAAGTGCTACATGTACTTTTGGTGTGAGTTTGAAGGTGATAAATGTGGTACAGCATTGAATACCATATCCATTGCATTCATAAAGGGATAAGAAATATTTACTTTCAGTTAAAAAAAAATCAGTCTTATAGATTTTTAGCTCATCTTGCCATTGTCAACTATGAGCTATTGGGATTGGTTGCGATCCCATGTCTGTACATCCATCTGTGTGTATGTTCATATATACATCCCTCTGTTCATCCAACAATTCCTTTAGCACACCCTACAGGCCGCAGATCTCACCCAATCAGTTTCAGATTTCATATGTGGCTTTGGACTAACGTCTAGATGAGAATTATCAAATTTTTCCAAATTTCATTGAAAAATATGGCCGCCAGCAGCCATCTTGGATTTGCCATATAAATTGTCAACAATTCCATTAACACACCCTACAGGCTGCATCTCTCACCTGATCAGTTTCAAATTTCATATGTGGCTTTGGGATAATGTCTAGATGGGAGCTATCAAATTTTTTCAAATTTTGTTGAAAAACATGACTGCCAGTGGCCATCTTGGATTTGGCATATAGATTGTCCACAATTCCATCAGCACACCCTAGAGGCTGCATCTTTCACCTAATCAGTTCGAATATCATAAGTGACTGGTGTGGTGTCTAGATGGGTGCTGTCAAATCTTTCTGAATTGTGTTGAAAAACATAGTTACTGGTCACCGTATTAGATTTGACATATAAATTGAATTGTCAACAATTCCATTAGCACAAATTACAGGCTGCATCTCTCACTCGATCTTTTTCAAATTTCATGTGTAGCTTTGGTGTAATTTTAAGATGGGAGCTATAGAATTTTTATAAATTTTGTTGAAAAATATCGCCAGGAGCGGCCATCTTCGATTTGGCATATAAATTGTCAATAATTCCATTAGCACACCCAACAGACCACCCCTCTTACACGATTTTTTTTCAAATTTTATATATAGCTTTGGTGTGATGTCTAGATGGGAGAGGGGGGAGGGGGGTATAATCAAATGTTTATGAATTTCATTGACAATCATGCCCACCAGTGACCATCTTCTATTTGGCATATAAATTGTCAGCAATTCCATTAGCACACTCTATAGGCTGCATCTCTCACATGATCTTTTTCTGATTTCATATGGAGCTTTGGTCTGGTGTTTTTTATGTAGAAACTCGAGTGAATGATTTGTCATAACTGGAACCTTCTATTTAGTTCAAGTTGAGCTGTATTGTCATTGACACTTTCATTTTTTTCCTTGTGTGTTCTTGTTATTCTTGAAACTAGAAAAGTTGAAGACAGAATGCTCAAACTGATTTGGTTCTTGCTCAGCTCACATGAAGAGTGGACATCTACATATTCACTTACTTGCTAGACCAGTATAAACTTGAGGGTCCAACAGGCAAATTTGCATCTCACTGATCACCATCAACCAAGTGCCCAATTTTTCTCTCAAATGTTGGAAAATAAACATATTCTGATTTGTTGAATCCACCGGTTCATTGAATATTATTCCCAGGTAGAGTGGCTATTCATTCAACAGGATTCCACTTATTTTGAAGAGGTGGAATGTCTATCCATGGGATAGAATAACCCTGTTTTGTTCTTCAAAACAGAAAAAAAATCTCTTTTTACAAGCTGTTTGCTGTTTAATGGATGGTGAGGAAAAAGATAACCTCAAATTAATTAACTTTGAAATAAATGGCAGTAAGCAAATATTCCCCTTCCCAAAGTAATAAAGGTTGTATATTCACTTTTGTCGGCACACAGTGTATTCATTGAAAATGAAATTGGAGCTTATCTGTTTCCTAATGTCAAAAACCGATTTGATTTGGTGTTGTTAAATATAAATGTCTTCCAGATAAGCAGCCAACATGGTTTAATTTAGAAATTAATGTAACCTGAAGAATGTTGCCTTCATTATTTTAAGCCAACCTTGTTACAGATAATAGTTTTTTAGCATTTTTATCCCCCCACCCATATTATATTTTTATACAACAACCAATGGCCCAGACTAGCTGTGCTAACTCAAAAATTAATCCAGGGCCAAACACAAATTTTGCCCCCCAATTCCCCAAATTTGCATGCAAAACCAAAAATTTAATATCCTATCTGGTCCTCCATACTTTTTGGATCTGCGCATGCGCAGTATCCATGAAGACACCGAAATTGGTGCCAACCATCATCTTTGTTTGGCCCTGAAGACAGCAACAATGAACTGACATCTGTGCTTTTAAATCTCTTTTTAGCTCAACTTCACATAGTCAAGATAAGCTATTGCCATCACGCGTGCGGAAGTCTGTTAGTCTGCGAGTCTGTGAGTCTGTGACGTCTGTTCACATTTTCCTTTAGCGCGGGCTACACCCCGCAGTTCTTGTCTGATCGTCACAAAATTTCATATGCAGGTTTGGGGTCAAGTCTAGATGAGAACGTCCCCTTTTGGTCGCGATCGGGCAACCGGTATGGCTGCCCGAGTCCAAAACCCGAAAACCATTAGCACAGTCTACAGGTCGTATTTATGAAGGGATTTCATTGTAACTTGGTAGGATGCCTCTGTATAATGCCTAGATGAGAACGTTCCCTTTTGGGCATGATCTATCAACTGTGATGGCTGCCCAAGCCCGAAACCCAAAAACTTTTAGCACAGTCTGCAGGTCATGTTTAATGTGGAGGGATTTCATGGTAACTTGGTAGGATGACTCCTTATGATGTCTAGATGAGAATTTCCCCATTTGGGCATGATCTGCCAACCGTGTCGACTGCCCAAGCCCAAAACTCGAAAACCTTTATCACAGTCTACAGGTCATATTTATGAAGGGATTTCATTGTAAGTTTGTAGGTTAACTTCATATAATGTCTAGATGAGAACGTCCCCTTTTGGATATGATTGGGCAACTGTGACGGCTAAAGGTGCCCGAAGCCCGAATTTCCCCATTTGGGCATGATCTGCCAACCGTGACGACTGCCCAAGCCCAAAACCCAAAAACCTTTAGCACAGTCTACAGGTCATATTTATGAGGTGATTTCATTGTAACTTGGTAGGATGACTCCAAATAATGTCTAGATGAGAACGTCCCATTTTGATCGCGATCATTCAGCCTTGATGGGTGCCCGAGCCCAAAAACCTTTAGCATAGGTAAAAGGTCATATTTATGGAAGGACTTCATTTCTAACCTATTAGGTTGACTCCATATAATGCCTAGATGATGACATCCCGTTTTGGTCATGATTGGTCAGCTGTGATGGCTACAAGTGCCCGAAGCCCAAAAACCTTGAGCACAGTCTACAGGTCATATTTATGAAGGGATTTCATTGTAACTTCATAGGATCACTCCAGAAATGCCCAGATGAGATTGTCCCCTTTGGTTGCAATCCTTCAACCATGATGGCTGCCCGATCCCGAAGCCCGAAAATCATAAGCACAGTCTACAGGTCATATTTATGAAGGGATTTCATTGTAACTTGGTAGGTTGACTTCATATAATGTCTAGATGAGAACGTCCCCTTTTGGACATGATTGGGCAACTTTGACGGCTAAAGGTGCTCGAAGCCCAAAAACCTTTAGCACTGTCTACAGGTCATATTTATGAAGGGATTTCATTGTAACTTGGTAGGATGACTCCAAATAATGTCTAGATGAGAATGTTCCATTTTGGCCGTGATCATTCAGCCTTGATGGGTGCCCGAGCCCCAAAACCTTTAGCATAGGCAAAAGGTTATATTTATAGAAGGATTTCATTGTAACCTGTTAGGTTGACTCCATATAATGCCTAGATGATGACATCCCCTTTTGGTCATGATTGGTCAACTGTGATGGCTACAGGTGCCCGAAGCCCAAAAACATTGAGAACAGTCTACAGGTCATATTTGTGAAGGGATTTCATAGTAACTTCGCAGGATCACTCCAAATGATGCCCAGATGAGATTGTCCCCTTTGGTTGCGATCATTCAACCATGATGGCTGCCCGGGCCCGAAGCCCGAAAACCTTTAGCACTGTCTACAGGTCATATTTATGAAGGGATTTCATTGTAACTTGGTAGGTTGACTTCGTATAATGTCTAGATGAGAACATCCCCTTTTGGACATGATTGGGCAACTGTGATGGCTTAAGGGGCACAAAGCCCGAAAACCTTTAGAACAGTCTACAGGTCATAATTATGAAGGGATTTCATTGTAGCTTGGTAGGATGACTCCAACTAGTGTCCAGATGAGAACTTCCCCTTTTTGTCACGGTCATTCAGCCTTGATGGCTGCCCGAGCCCAAAAACCTTTAGCATGTCTGTAGGTCATATTTATGGAAGGATTTCATTGTAACTTGTTAGGTTGACTCCATATAATGCCTAGATGATGACATCCCCTTTTGGTTGTGGTTGGTCAACTGTGATGGCTACAGGTTCCTGAAGCACGAAAAAAATCTTGAGCACAACCTACAGGTCATATTTATGAAGGGATTTCATTGTAACTTCATAGGATCACTCCAGATGATGTCCAGATGAGAATATCCCCTTTTGGTTGCAAGCATTCAACCATGATGGCTGCCCAAGCCTAAAGCCCGAAAACCTTTAGCACAGTCTTCAGATCATATTTATGAAGGGATTTCATTGTAACTTGGTAGGTTGACTTCATGTCATGTCTAGATGAGAACAGCCCCTTTTGGACACCATTAGGCAACTGTGTTGGCTACAGGAGCCCAAAGCCTGAAAATCTTTATCACAGTCTACAGGTGATATTTCTGAAGGGATTTCATTGTACCTTGGTAGGATGACTCTAAATAATGTCTAGATGAGAACGTCCCCTTTTGGTCGCGATCATTCAGCCTTGATGGCTGCCCGAACCCAAAACCTTTAGCATAGTCTATTGGTCATATTTATGGAAGGACTTCATTGTAACCCGTAAGTTTGACTCCATATAATGCCTAGATGATGACATCCCCTTTTGGTTGTGATTGGTCAACTGTGACGGTTTCAGGGGCCCGAAGCCCAAAAACCTTGAGCACAGTCTACAGGTCATATTTATAAAGGGATTTCATTGTAACTTTGCAGGATCACTCCAGATGATGCCCAGATGAGAATGTCCCCTTTTGGTTGCGATCATTCAACCATGATGGCTGCCAGAGCCCAAAGCCCAAAAACCTTTAGCACAGTCTACAGGTCATATTTATTAAGGGATTTCATTGTAACTTGGTAGGTTGTCTTCATATAATGTCTAGATGAGAACGTCCCCTTTGGACGCAATTGGGAAACTGACGGCTACAGGGGCCCGAATACCTTTAGCACAGTCTACAGGCCATATTTATGAAAGGATTTTAATGTAACTTGATAGGATGACTCGTTTTGGATTAATTTCACTGTAACTTGGTAACTTTTGTTGATATATGTTAACTGTGAGGGCCGCATACATTAACTGTGAGGTCATATTAACCCACCCCTCAGCTCTTGAGTACAGTGTACACCTCATATTATTTTTATCATAAACATAGCATACAGGGAACAGAAATGAACATATTCCCAATTATCACAATTCTTGTCTTATTTCATAATCCTTTCATAAACATTGAACATTATCCTTTTCATCAAACACAACACACAAGTTAAGCTACAGTGTCATTGACACTTTCATTTGAGGATGCCAGACACAAATCAATGGTAAAATTGGTGGATCCAAGGACATAATTGGATGATGGAAGTGAACAATGGTGGTTAGGAACGTTCAGGGCTATAACTTTATAATTAGTCCCCTACTGGCATCGCTGGAGGGGACTATAAGTTTGCACTCTGTCCATCCATCAGTCTGTCAGTCTGTCCATCTGTCAGTCTGTCAGTCTGTCAGTCACACTTTAGTTTTCCGGAGTTTTTTTGGAAACGCTTCAACGGAATGATTTCATTTTTGGTAAACTACTATAGAACGATGACTTACAGATCAAGTTTGAGTTTCATGCTGATTGCATTATTCTTGTGTGAGTTATGGCCCTTGGAAATAAGGAAAAGCACCAAAATATCAGTTTTCCGGAGTTTTTTGGGAAACGCTTCGACGCAACGATTTCATTTTTGATGAACTACTATAGAACGATGACTTACAGATCAAGTTTGAGTTTCATGCTGATTGCATTATTCTTGTGTGAGTTATGGCCCTTGGAAATATGGAAAAGCGCCAAAATATCAGTTTTCCAGACTTATTTTGGAAACGCTTCAATGGAATGATTTCATTTTTGGTAACTTACTATAGAACGATGACTTACAGATCAGGTTTGAGTTTCATGCTGATTGCCTTATTCTTGTGTGAGTTATGGCCCTTGGAAATATGGAAAAGTGCCAAAATATCAGTATTTTTATACTGTACCAATGACCCAGACATAGCTGGTGCTAACTCTTAAAATTCTAGGGCCAAACACAAATTTTGCCCCCCAATCCCCAAAATTTGCATCTAAAACCAAAAGAAATCATGTCCTGAAGGTCCTCCATACTTTGCTCTCACTGCGCATGCACAGTGTCAAGGACGTCCCGAAATTGGCGCCAATTATCATTCTTTGTTTGGCCCTTCATCAGTTAACATCTCACTGATCTTTGTGCTTGTAAATCTCAGTTTAAATGATGCCAGACACATAAATATTGAAGAAATGGTGATTCTAAGGAGGATATAGAAGGAGGAGAGGAAAAAGGAGTGACAGAAAATATTCAGGGCTGTAACTTAAAATTTTGTAATGAAATTATGTTAAGTTGCCTATTTTCGAGGCATGGGCCTGTTGTTGTCATTCTTGCTATGAAGTTGCACTGCTTATTCAGTGTTTCCTCTCCCCTTGTCCTTTAAGTCCCCCCTTGCTATTCTCCCATGCTTTTGGCATATTTTTGAGTAAGATTACTACTAAAATTTCTTAGGAGATTTAGCTTGGTAACAGAATGAATTCTGTTATTTTCCCCATGTTTACGTTCTCACCCATGGGTGTTTAGACATAGTGTTCTGCATCTACCATCTGATGTTCTGCAGATTCTTCCCTGGAAGTCTCTGTTTTGCATCAGATAGTGTATATTTTGGTAACTGATTTCGGGCCAGGATTGTCAGTGCCTGGAGTCTTCTGGTGTTTATACACTTCTTGTTTACATTGGCAACAGTCTCTTTTGAGGGGGGCTTTTTGCCTTTGTACTAGTTTATCTTATTACAAGATACATTATTATTACTCGTATGTGTTGCATTAATTATTTAAAATAATTTTAAAATTTTTGTCCACACTTAGGCTTGGGATCCATTGGGGCTCAACGTTACTTTTCAGAAACTTGGGCTTTGCTGAAAAAATATTTTTTCAAAATTTATTTTTGATTTCAATTGTTTTTTCAATGTTAATGGATCATGTTATTATGTATCTTTGTTTTCAGGGGTTCGTGCGAGTACTAGGACTTATTGTTGTCTTTTCACAATGAAAGGATATTGTTCAAATTGTAATGAGAGGAAATCTTCCTCTGACTTTCATGATCATTGTATTAATTGTAGTCAGTGTACTCGCACTAACTCCTGTTCAGTATGTGAATATTGGGATGACAAACATTGGAAACGTGTGTCACGGTATGTTGTTAGCGGGGAAAGGGCTATGCCGGTCCTTTCTCCACAGGGTCACTCTAGTTTATCAGTTTCTATTTCAGAGGAACAAGAACAGGGTGATGTTTCCATGTTATCTTCCAAAGGTGCGCTTCCGTCGTCACAATCAAATGAAGAGCTAGCGGCAAAAGTGCTCATGGAGATACGCCAGTTGCCTAAGAGGTCCCTAGTAGGATCGACGGCGCTGTCGTCCGCTAGCTCGCCCGGTGTAGCGTCCATTCACCGAATGGTTCGGCAGCCGGGTTCGTCCGTTGCGGTCCAGGAAGGAGTTTTGGGTGATGCGAGCACTATAAACATACAAGGTGCACACCCAGTGATGCGCGGATAAGAGGAGAGATCGGAGGGAGCCTTGTAGTCCGGTTCCTAGCTCGTCCAGGTCCAGCCGGGCCGCGAGCGAGAGAGGCCCCTCTCTCGTACAACAACATCTGGGACCAGATGTTGTGGTACAAAATGTTTCGCAAGTGGAGCATACGTTCGCCGCTCGGGACGCTCCATTATATAGGCAGTCTGGAGAGACTGTACAGGCTTCCTCATCCTCTCAGCAGCGCACACGACCGCACCTTGGCTACATGACCGCGGATATTCAGCCAGCTTCGCTGATCAGGGATTCAACGGCGACCAGGTCACGCCATCCGGTAGCCAGGGACAAGAGGCTGGTAGACTCCGGACGTTCGCATAAGAGAAGTATGCGGGAGTCAGTTGATGCGGAGCTTCCAGCAGCTAAGCAGCGAAAGACCGCTACTCCGCAGGCCTCAATGACGGACGTGCTAGCTCAGATAGCACAAATTATCGCAGCATTCCAGCAAACGACAGAATCGTTGTCGGATCAGGAATTATCCGACGGCGCTGGGTCGGTACGCTTCGCCGAAGCATCAGGTGCAGACGACCGGGAGCATCATGAGGTCTGACCGGAAGGCGAAAGGGATACTGAGGACTTGGAGCTATCCCTTTCGGAACAACATAAAGCTGCCATAGATTTCATCCGGCACTACCTTCCTCAAGTTGTTTCGTCGGGCCAGACTGCTGCGATGCCAGATAAGAGACTGATAGCATCATTGGACACTGAATTTTTTGAGCGGTTCAGAGACATCGTCCCTGAGTTTCCGTCACAGTCCAATAATGTCACAAGAACATTCGAATTATTGAACGACGCTATCTTTAAGCTTGCTTCCAAAACAGGCAAAGCTGGTTTCTTGTCCGCCAATGCTCTTAACCTGCCTTTCATCAATTCAAGGAATAAATTCGATACCTCTGGACAGGGCATACCGAGAGTTCCTCTGCGTCTAGACGACGAGGCGGAAGACTTGGAATTGTCATTACCGTCGTCTATGTCCATTCCAACCGCGGCGTTGGAAACAACAATTACGTCTAACAGACACTTTATCATACGCAGACCACCTTACAAAGGCGTTATCACTGCGTCTTCAAGGGAAAGAATTCCAGGATATACAATCCTCATTAAGACTTCTTTCAAGGGCAGTGGCTTATTCCACGTATAACTCCGCCCTTTCAGTGGCAAACCTGGAGTTGGTTAGACGTGACGCAGCCCTAGCTACATCCACACGCGTGGATAGTAAGGTGAAGAACTCTCTCAGAGTCGCTTCGGTCTCCGGAGAGCTTCTCTTCGATGGCAAGCTTTCAGCAATCTATGATAAAATAACTAAGAAAGCTTCGGATTCTCTGCTTTTTAAATCCGCTTCCAAAAAGTCGGATTCAGCAGATAAGAGTAAGACAGGCACTTCTGGGACAAATATCCCCAAGAGAGGTTCCTTTGTGTCCTTTTGGTCTTATTCTAGAGACCGTCAAGGCAGCGACTCACGTGTGGGACGTTCTTCGGGCCGAGACAACTGGTCTGACGTCCCGAGGTCGACGGGACGAGGTGCGGGTCGTGGAGGACGTGGTTTCTCCTCCCGCAGGCCTCGCAGGTCCAGGAGGTGATGGTTTGAACCTCTATCGTGTTCCGGTTGGCGGAAGGTTGTCGAGTTTTACAGAAGAGTGGGCGTCGATTACGGACGACCCTTGGGTGAGAGGGGTGATTTCGGAAGGACTAAGAATATCCTTCAAACGAAAGCTTCCATTAACTCCAAGTCCAAAATGGACTCAACTTCCGTTATCGGAGGTACAGTCTCTTTTGATGAAGAACGCGGTAGAGGTCGTAGAAGACCAGGAATCACCGGGGTTCTACAGCCATCTATTTCTGGTTCCGAAACCAGACGGCTCGTTCCATCCAGTCATAGATTTGAGCTGGATAAACAAGCTGATCGTCGCTCTGAAGTTCTATATGGAGACGATTCGATCGGTCAGGTGAACGATTATGCTACAAGCATAGATCTCAAAGATGCGTACTTTCACGTCATGGTACATCCGATATTCAGAAAGTATCTACGCTTCGCAGTCCTAGGAGTTGAAAATCAATTCCGGGCGATGTGCTTCGGATTGAACCTAGCGCCCTGGGCTTTCACTCGAGTAATGAACTCGGTAATGATGTATTTCCGAGCTCATTCGTCTGCGGTAACGTCGGCCTACCCGGACGACATTCTTCAGAGGTATGGCAACGAATTAACGCTTCAGAACGATGTGCAGAATCTGCTTCTATTGCTCCGACGTCTCGGTTTTATAATAAACGAGGAGAAGTCGGATCTGGTGCCGTCCAAGTCATTCATTCATCTGGGAATGAGCTTCGAGATGCACAACAATCTCGTTCGTCTGCCGTTAACCAGAGCGAAGTTAATCAGTTGTTACACTCGCTATTGTCTTCATGCAGACAAAGTCACAGCGAGGGAGTTCATGAGACTGATAGGTCTGTGCGGGGCCGCTGCAGATCTCATTCCGATTGGGCGGTTGCGCACTCGTCCTCTCCAAATTTTCTTGACTCAGAATTGGAGTGTGAAGATTCATTCGCTCGATATAGACGTTCTCTTGTCAGATCAAGTGAAACAAGAGATTCAGACTTGGGCAAACATTCAGTGGTTGACTCAGGGAGTTCCGCTGCAGTTGCCGGATCCGAGTTTTACGATTATGACGGATGTCAGTCAAACAGGTTGGGGTGCAACATTGATCCCAACGGATTTGAGGTGCCAGGGTCTTTGGGATCCACAGTTTCTAAGCAAGCACATAAACATCAAGGAAATGATGTCAATTTGGCTTGCGTTACGCCATTGGATGGACATTATTCACAAAGCTCATGTCCAAATCCTGTCCGACAATACGACAGTAGTGGCGTATATCCGGAACCAGGGAGGCACTCATTCCATTCTGTTATTCAATTTAACGGAAAGAATCCTTCTGTTTGCTCTAGAACACCAAGTTCTACTTTCGGTCCGTCATATACCGGGTCGTCTGAATGTACTAGCAGACTCCCATTCACGGAAGGGTCGCTTGTTGCCATCAGAGTGGACTCTCAACAAACAGGTATTCAATCAGATTTGCTACCAATGGGAACGGCCAATGATAGACTTATTTGCAACACATCTCAACAATCAGTTGCAGACGTATGTGTCACCATGTCCGGATCCACGAGCATATGCAGTAGACGCTCTGTCGATCTCATGGGATGGAATGATAGGATATGTGTATCCTCCAGCGCCGTTAATTCAGTAAGTGTTGCTAAAGATATAACAATCTCAATGCAAGATTCTGTTGGTAGCATCTCTGTCTCCACAGAGACCGTGGATAAATCCACTCAGGTGTCTGCTGTGGGACTTACCGCGAAAGCTTCCTCCACGGGAGGATCTTCTTTCGCAGGGGAAATCGCGTCAACTTCATCACAACCCGCAAGGTCTCAACCTTCACGTATTTCCGTTGTGCGGTCCTTCTTGCATGGCAAGCACTTTACAGGACGAGCAGTGGACGCGATTTCTAACTGTAGGAGGACCTCCTCTTCGCTAAAGTGGAAGGTTTTTCGTCATTGGTGTAGGGATCATTCTGTTGATATTTTTGATCCCTCCATACTAGATTTTGCAAACTTTCTAGTATACTTGTTTGACGAGATCAAACTGCAGCCTGTTACTATTAAGGGTTATAGGTCTATGTTATCTGATACCTATGCACACCATGATAGTTTACAAATTGGATCTAATGTCTCTTTATCTAAGTTAGTTAGAAACTTCTCGATAAATAGACCCAGAACTCTTAGATTAATTCCTAAGTGGAATTTAGCTTGGGTTCTTCTTAAACTGAAGGAAAAGCCATTTGAGCCTCTTGGGACAGTAGATTTCAAATTCTTGTCTTATAAGACAGCTTTCCTCTTAGCTTTCTCTTCTGCTAGAAGAGTCAGTGAGCTTCATGCACTATCGGTGGACGATTCTCACTATCGTAGTGTCGGGAACACTATCACCTTCACTACTAATGTTGGATTTTCAGCTAAGAATCAGGCTCCTAATAAATATCCGGAACCTATTGTTATTAAGGCTCTGCCGTCTTCAGACGGGCGTAGGCCTTTACTCTGTCCTGTTAGAGCTTTACGTATTTATAAACAAAGATCTCAGTTTATCAGAAAGGGACGAAAACACTTCTTTCTGTCTCTGATGCCTAATAGAAAGGACATTTCGGTCCATTCTATTGCTAGATGGATTCAATTAACTATCCGTACTGCTTATGATAATCTATCTTCTACTCAGCAGTCTGTGCTTAAGATCTCGGCTCATGAAGTAAGAGCTCTTTCTACATCTTGGGCTTACACAAATAGTGTTGCTATTACAGATTTAATTAAGACTGCTTATTGGTCTCAGCCATCCACATTCACGAATTTTTATCTCAGAAATATTGAGTCCATTTCTGGAGACCTGCATTGTTTAGGTCCATTATCTGTTGCTCAGAATGTCGTCCACTAAACAGTTGCAACTATAGTTATGCAGGCTTTCTGTTCCGGCAGTGACTCCGTCCTGCTGCCCTCTTCGCTCTGGGCTATTTGACCCAGGGCAAGGGGAAGGGGGGGGGGGGAGGGTGTTCCCTTAGGTCACCTGCTTTATAGTGAAAAGCAAGGGGATTCCTCCTCCAGAGTCAGTAATTCTGAGTCGTTACCGGGATGGTTTTAAAGTGTAATATTAATATTAAAAATTCATTCATGTCATATTTTTAAAGTGTAGCTCGGTGTGAAGCATTTGTATATGTCAAGTGTCAAACGGGCGTTAATATACAATCCTCGGACACTTTTAAAAGAATATAAAGAGTCTCAATTCTCTGGACTAACTTTATTTATTGGCTTACTTTAAAAATAATTAGTATAAGGGGTTATACTGGATGTTAATAGAGAACATGAATGTTATTGTGCTCAATTATGAAGGGTATTGTATCTTTCTAATTTATCATAAAATAAGAAAGATACATGTAAAGCCTAATACTCCTTTTCTCCTTGAGGGGTTGACTCTATTGATATAGTTGAGCTTATTGGATTTTCCTCTATGTCCTAGGCCCTCCAGCCGTTTTACTATTCAGCTATGTCTGCGTCATTGGTACAGTATAAAAATGTTAAAAAATTTATAGTAATTTATATATTTTTTATACTTACCAATGACCCAGACGGGGATGGCCCTCCCAGGAGTTGGGAACTCATACCTCCCCACTGAGTACATAGCGCTGACCAGGCACTGCTTGTAAGAATGGTAATTGGCACCAATTTCGGGATGTCCTTGACACTGCGCATGCGCAGTGAGGGCAAAGTATGGAGGACCTTCAGGACATGATTTCTTTTGGTTTTAGATGCAAATTTTGGGGATTGGGGAGCAAAATTTGTGTTTGGCCCTAGAATTTTAAGAGTTAGCACCAGCTATGTCTGGGTCATTGGTAAGTATAAAAAATATATAAATTACTATAAATTTTTTAACTTTGCGGACTTTTTTTGGAAATGCTTCAACGGAATTCATGCTGATCACATCTAGGTTATAACATTTGTATAATTATTAATGCTCATTAGTCTGGTAGGGGACATTGTATTGCTTCAGCTTTACGTGCACTCTTGTTTTTATCAAAATTATTTCATGTTTCCCAATTTCGGGACATGGGCCTGACGTCATCATTCTTGCTAATGATTTTTCAACTGTTTGTTAAGTGTTCCTTCCTTGAAGCCCTCCTGCTAAACTCCCAATCTTTTTGGCTTATTTTTATTGAAATGTTTCATTAAATTTCTTGGGAGTTTGATGTGTATTACAGAGTATTTTTCTGTATATCCCCTTGGTTACGTCCTCAAGCAAACGGTGTTTAGGCATTTGGGTCATGCATCTTCTCTCTGATGTATCGTTTTTTCTTCATCTGAAGATCTTGCTTTACATCGGGTAGCTTTAAAATCTGTTACTGACTTCGGACCTTTTTATTTTTAGCTCACCTTACTTTCAGTCAGGAGAGCTATAGTGATCACTCACCGTCCGTGAACATTGTGTTTGCGTCTTCTCTTCCCAAACCGCTGAACCAATTTAATTGATATTTGAGATAATAGTTTGTTTTGTTCAAATCAAGTTGCTTCGCCTCTTGGTAGGGCCACACCCAAAAAGTGTGCTTAAATCTTAAAAAATCTTCTTCTCATGAACCAGCAGTAGCAGAGACTTGATATTTGGTGTGCAGCTTCCTTTTGAGGTGTAGACTCCGATTTGTTCAAGAGAAGTTTGTGGGGCTATATTTGCTGTCGTTATTGGAGGAGCAAAAATTTTGTCCCCTCCCAAAATTTGTATTTTCCAAACCGAGAGGCAGATTTGGACCAAATTTGATAAGAGGGCTTATTGGGTCATAAGTACTTAATTTATGCCCAAATTTTTTTTCCCGTCGCCTTATGGGAACCATAGGAGCTAAAAATAGAAAAAAATTAAAATGCCCATATCTCCAAAACTATACGGCACTGAGAATTCTTGTTTGGTGTGAAGCTTCCTTAGGACCAACAGAATGGAATGGTCAAAAAATGGTTTTATCATGGGGGTACTTTTCTGGGACTTTGAACTTTGGACCAAAATCTGGAAATTAGTTTTTTGGTTTTTTATGCATTTTGGTCAATTTAAAAAAAAAAAAAAATTTATGCTGAAAATATTTTGTTTGGGACTTCGAAAATTTCCGAACAAAAATAAAAAAAAATCTGCTTTTTATGCGTTTATCTCAATTTTGGGACGTAAAAGTGCAGGAACTGAAAATAGAAGGAAAATCCTGTGTATTGTGTGGGCACAATCACTTCATCTGGTTGGTATATGCTTTTCTTAGGAGAGGCGTATGCAGCTTATTCAAGTCAAGTCCCTGGTTTGATATTTAGACTATCATGTCAGGTGAGCGCCCTCAGGCCCCCTGGGGCCTTTTGTTTATTCAGTGCCTGGGGTCTTGTTTCCGTTTTTTTCTTTGACATTGTTTACATTGGCAGCGTCCTATAAATATATGTAGTTTCTACTTATTATTACTGTGGGATTGTTGTAAGATACATGTTATAATATTCTGGTAGTAAAGCAATTATTTTTGGAATTTTGTCCACTAGGCTCTATTGGGATTCCTTTGGGCTCATCTTGTTCCCTTTGGAACTTGGGCTTTTGTCAAAAAAATTTCGAAAGATTTTTTTAAATTTTTCGATTTGTATTTTGAATGTTGATTATTATGTATCTTTATAATATATTTATTGTGGAGTTGGGCGGAGTACTATCGACTTTTTTGATTAATTATGAAAGCTTATTGCTCAAAATGCAAGGCGAGGAAATCTTCCTCAGATTTACATGCTTGTTGCCTTGCTTGTAGTCGATGTACTCCCGCTAATTCTTGTCCTACATGAGTTGACTGGGATGACAAACATTGGACACGGGTGTTAAGGTATGTTTTTAGCGGTGAGAGGCCAATGCCGGTCCTTTCGCCGCAAAGTCAATCAAGTTTCTTAGTTTCTTTTTCAGAGGAACAAGAACATGGTGATGGTTATGTGACACCTACGAAATGTGTGCTACCATCGTGGCGCTCTAGTTGCTCATGAATATTAGGCAGGGGATAAAGCCACTAGCCAATGGTTTTAATCCCTTGTCTGCAGCTAGCTCAACTGGTGAAGCGGTTACTCCGTCCGTGGGTACCGTGATGCTGGGTATATCCGTTGCAGTTGAAAGAAGTGGATTGGGTAGAGCAAACACCTTAAAATCTAAACAAGCTCACCCAGCGACGACGGAACAAGGGAAGAAGCCAGCAAGTGTTATGGGAAGCTTGGCGAGGTCTGAAAGGACCGCAAGCAAGAGAGGTCCCTCTCTATCCCAGCAACATCTGGGGCCAGATATGGTGGTAAAAAACTGCCGTTCGGGACGCTCCATATAGATCGCAGCTAGCCTCAGCTATAGTTACGGCCTCTTCCACTTCAACTACTAAGCACACACAATGGCATCCTAGCTACCCGACTTCAGATATCCATCCTGCAACACGAAGGAGGGACCATTCTTTGCTGGTGAAGTCGGACCATCCGGTAGCTAGGGAGACGAGGCCTCGATCATTGGGACGTACAGAGAAAAGAGCCATCTCCGTCACACCGTCCCTGGAGTAGCAAGCGGCGAAGAAACAGAAGACTGCTGCTCCTCAGGCCTCGGTGACGCACTTGCTGTTGCAGTTTGCACAGCTGATAGCAGCATCCCAGCAAGTGCAAGAGGCCTCCTTCAGACTCAGAACCTGAGTTGTCGGGCGGTGGTGGGTCGGTCCAGTTGTCAGTTCACGCAGATGCAAGGGACCAAGATTCACAACTGATTCTCTCAGATGGTGAAAGGGATTTGGAAGAAGATTACCCTTCCCTTTTGGACCAACACATGGTTGCGATGGATTTCATCCATCAATACTACCCTGAATTTGTTCCATTGAATCAGAATGCTGCGACGACAAAGAAGAAACCACTGGCGGCATTGGACGCAGACTTTATCCGGACAAAGGAGGAGGTCCTTTCTTTTGCGGTTCAGTCTAGGCAGGTGTCGCAGGCCTTCAGCCATATAGACGACGCCGTATTCAATCTCTCGAGTGCGAGGAAGAAAGGCGGTTTCTTAACTTCATCTTCCATAAACATACCGTTTCTTGGACCACGTTCATTTAAAACGGTCAGGGAAGATGTTCTGAGATCCTCTGCATTTGGATGAGCAGGCCGAAGATCTAGAGGTATCCTTACCTGGATCATTCACAATTTGCTCAGACACAATTGAGATGACAATTTCTTCAAATAGAGCGAATCAGCAGATCACCTTACAAGAGCCATGGCACAACATCTCAACGGAAAGGAATTTGAGGACATTCATGCCTCTCTTAGAATTCTTTCCAGGGCAATTATGTATACCACGTATAACTCCGCCCTAACAGTGGCTAATTTGGAGTTAATCAGACGTGATGTGCCCTTGCGTCACCATCACTGATAGATGACAAGGGGAAAAACTCTCTCCAAGTCACTCCGGTCTCCGGACGTACTATATTCGACGACAAGCTTTCGTTAGTCTATGATCAGGCTACTAAGAAAGCATCTAATGCTCTGCTTTTAAAGTCTGCATCTCATTGACCTGCTGCAGCAGATAAGAGTAAAGGAGGACGTTCCAGACAGAAAACGACAAAAGAGGACTCCTCACGAGGGTATAGAAACCCTCTTATTCTTACTCCAGAGGTCATCAGTATAGCGATGGGGGAAACGGGTGGAAGTCTGATCGGGACTGTCAGTCAGACGCCCTTAGGCCGACGGGACAAGGTTTTTCACGGGGAGGACGTGGTTTCTCCTCCTGTAAGCCTCGCAGGTCATACAGCTGATGGTCAGAACCTCTATTGCTTACCAGTTGGCGGAAGGTTATCAAGCTTCACGAAAAACTGGATGACAATCACGGAAGACCAGTGGGTGAGAAGTGTAGCCTCGGACAGCCTACGGCTATAATTCTGAGGGAAACCCCCGCTAACAAGATGTCCGCATTGGACAAAATCTTCCATCAGATCCTTGCAAAAGAGAGTCTCTCCTGGCGGAGGTACATGCTCTCTTATCAAAGGAAGCAATAGAGGTCGTCGAGAATCAAAATTCTCAAGGTTTCTACAGTCACCTGTTCCTCGTACCGAAGCCAGCTGGCTCGTTCTGACTGGTTATAGACCTGAGCTGGATAAACAAGCTTATTGTGGCTCCAAAATTCTATATGGAGACCATTCGTTCGGTAAGGGTGAGCATTCGAGTGAACGGCTATGAGGCAAGCATAGATCTAAAGGATGTGTACTTTCATGTCCTGGTACATCCGGCTTTCAGAAAGTACCTGCGGTTCGCCGTACAAGGGAGGGTGTATCAGTTCAGAGCAATGTGCTTTGGTCTGAACCTGGCTCCCTGGGCATTCACTCGAATAATGAACTTGGTAATGTCATACTTCAGAGCTCATTCATCTGTGGTTACGTTGGCTTACTTGGACGACATTCTACAGAGATACGGCAACAGAATTATTCTTCAGAACGATGTTCAAAGTCTGCTTTTGTTACTTCAACGTCTTGGTTTCATCGTAAACAAGAAAAAGTCGGATCTAGCTCCGTCCAAGTCGTTCATTCACTTGGGAATGAGCTTCCAGACTCACAACAATCTGGTTCATGTGCTGTTACCCAGAGCAAAATTAGTCAGTTGTTATGCTCGTTTTTGTCTACACTCAGACACTTTAACAGTGAGGGAATTCATGCGACTGTTGGGGCTTTGCGGAGCGGCTGCAGATCTTATTCCGATGGGTCACCTGCGCACACGTCCCCTCCAGATATTCTTTACTCAGAACAGAAACCAGTATTGTTTTAATGGACCTGGTAAAACAAAGGGTTCAGATTTGGTCAGATATTCAGTTGTTAACTCAGGGAGTTCCACTGCAACTGCCGGATCCGGCTTCAGCTTTCATGATTATGATGGATGCGAGTCAGATGGGTTGGGGCACGACCCTCAGTCCTGCAGACTTGAAGTGTCAGGGTCTTTGGGACCCTCAGTTCCTAGAACAGCACATAAACATCAAAGATATGATGTCAATGTGGCTAGCGCTACAACATTGGATTCACATAATAGCGGACGTCCATGTTCAGATTTTGTCGGACAACTTGACAGTAGTAGCGTACATCAGGAACCAGGGCGGCACTCATTCGATTCCGTTATGCGAACTAAAGGAGAAGATTCTTCTATATGTCATGAATCATCATGTTCAGCTTTCTGTCCATCATATACCGGGTTGTCTGAACGTAATAGCAGACTCGCTTTCTCGGAAAGGTCGCCTGTTGCCATCGGCGTGGACGCTCAACAAGCGAGAATTCAAGCAGATTTGCTACTAATGGGATCGCCCCATGATAGATCTGTTTGCGACACACCTGAACAATCAGTTACTGACATTCGTGTCACCATGTCCAGACCATCGAACATACGCTGTTGATGTTCTGTCGATCTCATGGGACAGAATGATAGGATATGCGTATCCTCCAACTCCGTTGATTCAGCAGATTCTTTTAAAGATCAAACAGTCTCATTGCAAAATTCTACTAGTAGCACCTCTGTCGTCACAGAAACCTTGGATCAATCTTCTCAGGTGTCTGTTATGGGACGTTCCCCAGAAGCTTCCTCCACGAGAGGATCTTCTTTATCAGGGGAAGTCACACGCACTGCATCACAACCCGGAAGGTCTCAACCTTCACATATTTCCGTTGTGCGGTCCTTCTTGCACGGAAAACAGTTTATAGGACGAGCAGTGGACGCAATTTCTAACTGCAGGAGGTCCTCCTCTTCGTTGAACTGCACAGCGAAGTGGAAGGGTTTTTTTCCATTGGTATAAGGATCAGTTGATAGACGTTTATGATCCGTCCATACCAAATATTGTCAAGTTCCTGGTCTACTTGTTTGACGATCTCAAACTGCAGCTAGTCACTATTAAGGACTATTTCTATGTTATCAGACACTTAGCCTCATCATGATAACTTGGCTTTTGGATCTAATGCTTCATTGTCCAAGCTGGTTAGAAATTTCTCTATTAATAGACCTAGAACCCTCAGATTAATTCCTAAGTGGAATTTGGCTTGGGTTCTGTTGAAGCTTAAAGAAGCTCCGTTTGATCCGTTGGATGTTGTAGAGTTCTAATTCTAGACCTATAAAACAGCATTTCTCTTAGCCTTTGCATCTGCTAGAAGAGTTAGTGAACTTCATGCTTTATCAGTTGATGATTCTCACTACCGTATTGTGGGTAATACCATTACCCTAACTACGGAAGTGGGATTTCTGGCTAAGAATCAGACTCCAGATAAACGGCCTGAGCCTATTACCATTAAGGCTATGCAGTCCTCGGACAACCATAGACCTCTGCTGTGTCCAGTCAGGGCTATGCACATATATAAGCGTCGATCAGATTTTATAAGAAAAGGAAGAAAATGTTTCTTTCATTGATTCCTAACAGGAAAGATATTTCTGTTCATTCAGTTGCTAGATGGATTCAGCTGGCAATACGCATTGCATATGAAAATCTATTTTCGGATCAACGTTCTATAAATAAGACATCAGCACATGAAGTTAGAGCGCTGTCCACTTCTTGGGCTTCTTCTAACAGTATAGCCATTACTGATCTCATGAAGGCTGCGTACTGGACACAGCCCTCTACTTTTACCAAGCTTTACCTGAGAAATTTAGAGTCCATCTCCGTTGACCTTAGATCTTTAGGTCCTCTTTCTGTTGCTTAGAATGTCGTACATTAATGGTTACATCTATAGTTATTTAGGCAGCCTGTTCCAGCAGTGACACTGTTCTGCCGCCCTCTTTGATCTGTGGTCTCGTACCTCAGAAGAACGGGAAGGG
The DNA here is from genome assembly GCA_031216915.1 of Pictodentalium vernedei. NCBI lineage: Eukaryota > Metazoa > Mollusca > Scaphopoda > Dentaliida > Dentaliidae > Pictodentalium > Pictodentalium vernedei. The sequence continues at coordinate 194,711,260 of CM062295.1, forward strand.
GGGGGGGGGGGGGGGTTTCCTTATGCTCATCTGTCTTTATAGTGAAAAGCAAGGGAAGACCTCCTCCAGTGTCAGTAGTCCTAAGTCGGTGCTGGGATGGATTTAATGTGTAACTTGGTGTGAAGCAATAACTATATCTCATTTATGTACTGTTTTTAAAGTGTAGCTCACTGTGCAGCATTTGTATATGTCACATGTCAAATCCTCGGACACTTTTAAATGAGTATAAAGAGTCTCATTCTCTGGACTATCTTTATATATTGGCTTTCCTTGACCAAATTAGCATAACAGGTTATGCTGGTATTAAATGGAGAATTATATATTACGTAATACTCAATTACATTTTTGGTGTTGGTGTTATGTCTTTCTCGTTTCTCGTAAAGGAGAAAGACATATATAATTCCTTTCTTCTCCTATTCTGTAGGAGATATCCTTTACTGAAGTGATTGAGAGATTGGAGTTTCCTTTATGTCCAAGGCCCTCCAGCCTTTTTATGATTCAGCTAGTCTGGGCCATTGGTTGTTGTATAAAAATATTATAAATTTTAAGTAATTTGCATATTTTTTATACTTACCAATGGCATAGATGGGTATGGCCCCTCCCATGAGTGGGCACTCATACCTCCCTGCTGTTTACAACATTTAACAGGCAATTATAGAAAGAATGATGGTTGACGCCAATTTCGGTGTCTTCCTGGATACTGTGCATGCGCTGATCCAAAAAGTATGGAGGAGCAGATAGGACATTAAATTTTTGGTTTTGCATGCAAATTTTGGGGATTGAGGGGCAAAATTTGTGTTTGGCCCTGGATTAATTTTTGAGTTAGCACCAGCTAGTCTGGGCCATTGGTAAGTATAAAAAATATACAAATTACTTAAAATTTACAATTTTATTTTATTTTTTTTTTTGGAGGGGGGAGGGGAGTGCGGGGGATATAACTGTGCTGCAGTCCAGCCATCCATCCATCTGTCTGTCCATCCGTCCATACATCGGTCCATCTGTCTGTCTGTAGGAGTTGGTTACCACTCTCTAACTAAAATTTCACTTAGCCAACTGAAACCAAACTTGGCATGCGCATTAGGCATGATGAGAGGAAGAACTTTATTGATTTTGGGATCATCGTGCTGAAGGTCAAGGTCACAGTGACCTTGAACATTAATTTTTATCAGTTTTTGTTTCGACTTTGTAATTAAAGTTTCACTTGGCCGCCTAAAGCCAAACTTAGCATGTGGGTTAGACATGATGAGAGGAAGAACCCTATTCTTTTTGGGATCATTGTACTAAAGGTCAAGGTCACAGTGACCTTGAACTCCAATTTTTATTAGTGTTGGTTTCCGCTCTGTAATTCAAGATCCACTTGGCCAACTGGTATGTGGGTTTGGTATGATGAGAGGAAGAACCATTTTATTTTGAGGTCATTGTGTCAAAGGCCAAGGTCACAGTGACCTTGAACTTAAACATTTACCAGAGTTGGCTTCTCTAATTGAAATTTTGCTTGCCCGATCGATACTAAACTTGGCTTATGGGGTGAGCATGATGAAAGGACGAACCCTATTTATTTTGGGGTTATTGTGTCAAAGGTAAAGCTCACAGTGACCTTGAATTTAAAGTTTTATCGGTCAGAGTTGGTATCCGCTCTCTAAGTAAAATGTTGTTTGCCTGATTGAAACCAAACTTTACATGCAGATCTGTCATAAGGAGAGGAAGAAACCTATGTATTTTTAGGTCATTATGCTGAAGGTCAAGGTCACAGTGACCTTGAACTTAAAATTATATCAGTCGAAGCCAGTTTCGGCTCTCTCGATTATTAAAACTATGCATTCCCGATCAAAACCCAAGTTGGCATGTCTGTTGAGCATGATGAGAGGAAGAACCCTACATATTTTTAGGTCATTGTGCCGAAGGTCCAGGTGACAGTGACCTTGAACTTAAAATTTTATCCATCCCGATTGAAACCAAATTTGACATGTCATCAAATACAGGTAATCTTATTTGTATTATTTGAGTAAATAATACCAACAGTGGCTGTGTTAATTTAATGAAATATATTACCAAGGTTACAGTATCAGGTTGATTTTTCGTGAGGAATATTAACCCCCTTAACACTGATGTCAAAATACCAAAATTTCAAGTAGCAAATATTTCTCATAAAGCAACTTGGAATTTAACCTTTTGATACTTTTGTATGTCTTATGACGTACGAAATCAAACAGCGCATTGATACTTTGTGTTCATTTGTTTTGTTATTATTTTTCGATTTTTTAAAGTTTTAACCTCATTTTATTTTCTCCCGAATAGTGCTCAGTGACAACCGTTGAGCCAAATGTTATCGCAGCTTAAAATACCAATATAATCCTGCTGTCAAGACTTCTTAACTGGTTGATTGCTAGAAGCCACTATCAGGGCTTTCAAAAATGAGGATACCAGAGCAAAAGCCAACACTTTCCTTGCTCAAATTTCAAATTCAATCAAACACAAATAATATTTGTTCTTATAAAATTGTTTTATTACAAATTATTGGAGAGTGCCTGTGGGCACTCTCCAATAATTTGTGATAAAACAAGTTTTGAATAATAAATTCAGACCACCAAAAATAATCTAGTCCTCAACCAGATAATCACTAAGGTGAAAAATATCTTGTTATTTGTACTTTCCGACATTTGACGTCACATTTTGAGAAACGTTGAAGAAACTGAATTCCCAGTGATGTTTGAATGTCAGGATAATTAAAGTCTCAAAGGGTTAATTAATTTAGATCTTCTTTGACAGAGCCTCATGAGCTGTGTCAAATAAGATTAGATTGATTAAATTCTCAGTTGCCTTATGGAAAAGATTTGGAGATTGGAATTTCAATATTTTGACATCACTTGTGCAGAGGGTTTAACTGGTGTTATTGCAGAGTTTAAGATGAGCAACCTAGAACACTGTGGCTTATTTCTTTCGAATTTCTTTCTGTAAGCGTATGGTATCACAGCCTTAGTTTTAGCAATATGTAGCCTTTATTGATGACTGTCTTGACAGACAAAAATGTAATTTTTCAAAACAGTAAAACAGTTTTGTAAGGTGTGTGGTCCCCCAATACACATTTAAATGTGAAATAATTCCCCCAAATAATAAATGAATCTGGTTTTGAAGCCAAAAAATGTATTTCCCATAGGTACCATAGACCTAAATATTTTCCCATAGGCCACCATTATAACGTTCAGGCAAAATAAAATATGATCACTTTAATTTTGGCATTCAAATATCTTTGTCAAGTATAGCCCTTCAGAAAACTTTTTCTGACCCGACAACAGGGTGTCATGCAATAAATAAGAGGTAAAAAATGACACAATGGGAAGTACTGGTCACGTTCACATATTTTTCAGGAAATTGCCTACAAAAACACACAAAAAGTAAATTGTATTTTTTAGATCCAAAAGTCATCAAATCACCCTCTTTTTTATCAGGAATATTCAACAATAATGCAAGATGTCAATAGAATGTTTCAAACATTTATTGAAACAATATATTTTCCCAAGGCTGTTTATTTTTAGAGATTGCATCATTTCCGAGTGCAACATTTCAAGGCGGGTAACTCTAATTCAAATATTTAGTTCAGCGATGCCTATAATTATCCCCAACCCTACCAATGAGACATTTTACCACTTCCATGAGATAAAAGAGTCATTTCTGCATTAGAATCCAACTTTTGGATTCTGCTGAATCAAAAACATGGGAAGTTTGCTCTTTTAAGGAAGAGTGTCCAAACTTTGTCAAATGGGCTTAAAAACTGAAATTGCCTCCAAAAGATTTTTCTAGCCTGTTACCTAATAAATTAGCTGAGAGGGATGAGAATTTACAACTTTCCTTAAAATCTACCCTGATCCTAAAATGAAATTAAAATCTGCATCAGCACACAATATTTTGGGGAAAAATGTGTCTCATTTAACCATACTGCAAGCAAAGGAGTGTCCCAACCTCCATGAAACAATATGAATGTCAATTTTGTTTCAAAAACTGGGATTGCAGCTATTCATTTCACTAATATAAAAGGACTCTGCCATTTTATCCTAACAACTGATGTCAAATTTTCTTCTTCCTACTGATGTGGTAAAATATAGCCCTGAATAGGACACACCAGGTATGCCCCTTTTCATCAAAGTATATGATATAATTCATAAATTAATTGATATTGACCCAAACAAACCTACTGTGATATTAAATTTCTCATTTGTGATAGTTTTTAAATCACACTCTGGCTTCTGAAGACATTTCATATTGTGTTTGATGAATTTTTAGCTGCGACTAGCAGCTCTATAAGTGGCAATGTCGGTCTGTCGGTCGGTCTGTCTGTGACCAACGAGTTTCAAAACTCAATAACTTTTGAAATACTTGATGGAATGACTTTTAGCATGTAAGTGTATCTTATTGATGTCTAGGCACTGTTCAATGCATGTGTTGTTCCAGATATTTTTCTTGGAGTTATGGCTGTCGGTTGGTCTGTCAGTCTGTCTGTGACCAACGAGTTTCAAAACTCAATAACTTTTGAAATACTTGATGGAATGACTTTATATTTGGCATGTAAGTGTATCTTATTGATGTCTAGCCACTGTTCAATGTATGTGTTGTTCCAAATATTTTTCTTGGAGTTATGGCCCTTGATGAACTTAGAATTTTGTGAGATTGCACCACCTGTCGCAGCTACGGCATCGATGTCGCGATTTTTTGCAATTTTTGTAAAGAAAAAGCTTCAGTTTTCTCAGTTAAGGCACCTAGAGTCATTGGTATGGCACTGACAAAACATAAAACACTGCTTTTTTCCAAAAGAATGACCAGTACCTGCTACTGTGGTATCTCTTAACACTGTTAAAATGCCTAAAACCATCAAATATTGATTCTATAGTTCTATACTTGTGCTGCAAGTACCCATAATAGCACTTTAACAACTTTTGTTTTAATCCCCACAGACACCCATTCTGACAAAAAGAGTGAAATTGTAGAAAACATGTTTCCAAAGAGGATGAATCAGACATTTGCTTCAAGAATATAATAGTCTTTGATGTTTAATATTTTTTGTGTGTGTGGAAGGGGTAAGAGTGAAAGATAGTCAGCTGCCGATTATTGAAAATGTAGATCCAGGCAAATGAAAAGCAAAGAAATGCTTTGTCGTCTGATGAAAAGACATACAGGCAGACAGACAGACAGGCTTGTAGTCACACACTTTGGAAGTCTACCTGAGAGTGCTGAATGACATACAATGAAAAATATAGTGGAAGAGCCAGGACAAGGTTGTCAAATAGAAAAATAACTCAGTGGACCGTGAGAGCTGCAGTCTCAAAGTAAATCATAAGAAACTGAAAGTGTATGATATTAACTTTAGCCTCTAAAAACATGCTGTACAATCTTTCCAAAATGTTTATCATGAGCAGAAGGATTAAGTATGTGTGGGATGGGGACTTAGTGGAAGGAGAGAGCAATACTTTACAACTGTCACTGTAAATTTGTGTTTATCATGGGAACCATATAATACTCTTTCTATGAACAAATTGTTTTCCAACATTTTAAAGAGTATAATATAGAAGAGAAAAGCTTCTAAATACCAGTGAATAGAAGTGCAGTATAGGTTTAATCCCCACAGACATCCATTCTGACAAAAAGAGTGAAATTGTAGAAAATATGTTTCCAAAGAGGATGAATCAGACATTTGCTTCAAGAATATAATGGTCTTTGATGTTTAATATTTTTTGTGTGTGGAAGGGTAAGAGTGAAAGATAGTCAGCTGCCAATTATTGAAAATGTAGATCCAGGCAAATGAAAAGCAAAGAAACACTTTGTCGTCTGATGAAGAGACAGACAGACAGGCAGGCAGGCAGGCAGGCAGGCAGGCAGGCAGGCAGGCAGGCACACATTTTGGAAGTCTACATGAGAGTACTGAATGACATACAATGGAAAATATAGTGGAAGAGCCAGGACAAGGTTGTCAAATAGAAAAATAACTCAGTGGACCATGAGAGCTGCAGTTTCAAAGTAAATCATAAGAAACTGAAAGTGTTTGATATTAACTTTAGCCTCTAAAAACATGCTGTACAATCTTTCCAAAGTGTTTATCATCAGCAGAAGGATTAAGTATGCGTGGGATGGGGACTTTGTGGAAGGAGAGAGCAATACTTTACAACTGTCACTGTAAATTTGTGCTTATCATGGGAATCATATAATACTCTTTCTATGAAGGAATTGTTTTCCAACATTTTAAAGAGTATAATATAGAAGAGAAAAGCTTCTAAATACCAGTGAATAGAAGTGCAGTATAGGTTTTCTGGCGGTGTTTTAATGGTGATTTGGGAGGGGATTGGAAGATTGGAATCCTCCCTGCCCCTAGTACTATGAGTGGGAACCATGGTTTAAATAAATGTGTTAATAGGGTAAGATAGACAGTTAGTTAGCAGCTGCCAGATGTTATAGAATGCTCCTGGGAAATACACTTGCTCAAAATGTGAATTTGCTTGCATTAACAGCCTTAGTTTTGGCAATATATAGCCTTTATTGATGACTGTGACAAAAATGTAACTTTTCAAAACAGTAAAACAGTTTTATCAGGTGTGTGGTTCCCCTGTAAACATTTAAATTTGAAATAACCCGCCAAAATAATAATTGAATCTGGTTTGAATGCCAAAAAACATATATTTTTATACTGTACCAATGACCCAGACATAGCTGGTGCTAACTCTTAAAATATAGGGCCAAACACAAATTTTGCCCCCCAATCCCCAAAATTTGCATCTAAAACTAAAGAAAACATGTCCTGAAAGGCCCTCCACACCTCGCCCCCACTGCGCATGCGCAGTGTCAAGGACGTTCCGAAATTGGCGCCATTTATTATTCTAAGTTTGGCCCTTCATCAGTTAACATCTGACTGATCTTTGTGCTTTTAAATCTCAGTTTAAATGATGCCAGACACATAAATATTAGTGAAATGGTGATTCTAAGGAGGATAGAAAAGGAGGAGAGGAAAAGAATGTGTGACAGAATATTATCAGGGCTGTAACTTAAAATTTTTTAATGAAATTATGTTAAGTTACCTATTTTCAAGGCAGCAGCCATTTTGTTGTCATTCTGATTATTTAGTTACACTGTTTTTTCAAGTGTTTTTCCTCTCTCCCTGTCCTTTAAGTTCCCCCTTGCTATTCTCCCATGCTTTTGGCATAGTTTCTGTAATTATTATTACTAAATTTTCTTGGGAGTTTTAGCTTAATAACAGAATGAATTCTGTTCTTTCCCCATGTTTACGTCTTCACCTACGGGTGGTTAGGCGTTGTGTTCTGCATCTACCATCTGATGTTCTGCAGTTTCTTCCCTGGAAGTCTCTGTTTTGCATCAGATGGTGTATTTTTGGTAACTGATTTCGGGCCTGGGTGCCTGGAGTCTTATTTTAGTGTTTTTACACTCATTGTTTACATTTACAACAGCCCTCTGTGTGAGGGGGGGATTTCTAAATAATAATATCTTTATGTTATTTTAATCATAACTAGATACATTATTATTGTTCGTAAGTGTTGAATAAATTGTTTAAAATATTTTTAAAATTTTTGTCCACACTTAGGCTTGGGATCCATTGGGGCTCAACGTTACTTTTCAGAAACTTGGGCTGTTCTGAAAAAATATTTTTTCAAAATATTTTGATTTCAATTATTTTTTCTATATTAATGGATCATATTATTATTATGTATTTTGATTGCCAGGGGTTAGTGCGAGTACCAGGACTTGTTTTCTTTTCACATTGAAAGGATATTGATCAATTGTTTTAGGAGGAAGTCTTCCTCTGACCTTATTATCATTCTATATGTGGTCAGTGTACTCGCATTAACTCCTGTTCTGTATCGTATGATTTCGATGACAATATGGGAAGCGTATGTCACGGTATGTTGTTGGGGATTTGGACACTCGGTCCTTTCCCCGCAGGGTCACTCTACTTTATCAATTTCTATTTCAGACGATCAAGATTAGGGTGATGTATCTGTGATGTCTTCCAACAGTGTGCCTCCGTCGTCACAATTAATGAAGGGCTAGCGGAAAAGTGCTCATGTAATACGCCAATTGCCTAAGAGGACCCTAGTAGGTTCGACGGCCTTTGACGTCCGCTAGCTCGCCCGGTGTAGCGTTCATTCACCGAATGGTTCAGCAGCCGGGTTCGTCCGTTGCGGTCTAGAAGGAATTTTGGGGTGATGCGAGCACTATAAAATTAACTTAATGCACACCCAGTGACGGCGGATCGGAGGGAGAACGGAGGAAGCCTTTTAGTCCGGTTCATAGCTCGTTCCGGTCCATCCGGACGGCAAGCGAGAGAGGCCCCTCTCTCGTTCAACAACATCTGGCCCCAGATGTTGTGGTACAAATGTGTCGTTAGCGGAGCATACGTCCGTCGCTCGGGACGCTCCGTTGTATAGGCAGTCCGCTGAGACTGCTAAGGCTTCCTCTTCTCGTCAGCGCACACGACCGCACCTTGGCTGCGTGACCGCCGATATATTACCAGCTTCGCCGATCAAGGATTCTTCGGCGACCAGGTCACACCATCCGGCAGCCAGGGATTCGAGACCGATGGACTCCGGACGTTCGCATAGGAAGTATGCGGGAGCCATCTGATGCGGAGCTACCCTCGGCGAAGCACCGATAGACTGCGCCTCCGCAGGTCTCGACGCCGGACATTCTTGTGCACATAGCACAGCTTATCGCAGCATCCCAGCAGCCGACAGAAACAGTGTCGGATCGAGAATTATCCGACAGCGCTGGGTCGGTAGCCGGGGACTCGAGGCCTGCAGACTCCGGACGTTCGCATAGGAAGTGTGCGGGAGTCAACGTACACGGAGCTTCCAGCGGCAATGCATCGTAAGTCCGCTACTGCACAGGCCTCGGGAACGGACGTGCTTTCCTTAATAGCACAGTTTATCGCAGCATCCCAGCATCAACTGAATCTGTCGCATATATTTTATCCGACGATGCTGGGTCGGGACGCTCCGCGGAAGCGGGTACGGACGTCCGAAAGTTTCATCCGGTCCGACGGGATACCGAAAGGGATTCGGTGGATTTCAAGCTTTCCCTTTCGGAACAACATATGCTGCGATGCCGGATAAGAAACTGATAGCGTCGGTGGACTTAGAATTTTTGGTTCGGTTCAGGGACATCGTCCCTCAGTTCCGACATAGTCCAATAATGTCACACAAACTTTCGAATTATTGAACGACGCTATATATATTATTATTTTATGCTTGCTATCCAAGCATTTCTGGTTTCTTGTTCGAAGAGTTATGGAGATGTCTTTCAAAAGTGTGCCTCTGTCGTCATAGTTAATGAAGAGTTAGCGGCAATAAGTGCTCATGGAATATGTCTATCGCTTACGGAGTGACATTCGCTAGCTCACCCGGTGTAGCGTACATTCATCGAATGGTTCGGCTGCCGGGTTCGTCCGTTGCGGTCTAGGAAGGAGATTTGGGTGATGCGAGCACTTTAATTACTTTAGTACTCACCCGGTGACGGCAGATTGAGGACAGATCGGAGGAAGCCAACAACATAGGGGACCGCATGTTGTGGTTCAGATATTTTACATTCGGAGCATATGTCCGTTGCTCGGGACGCTCCGTTATATTGACAGTCCGAGAGACTGTCTTTAATGCTTCCTCATCCTCACAGCAGGGCACACGACCGCACATTGGCTACGTGACCTCGAGTATCCGATCAGTTTCGGCATTCAGTGATTCCACAGCGAATAGGTCGCGCCATCCGGTAGCCAAGGGACACGAGGCCTATACACTCCGTTCGCTCGCATATTGGAAGTATGCACGGGGTAACGATCTCGGAGCTTCCTGCGGCAATGCATCGTAAGACCGCTGCTCCTCAGGCCTCAGTGACGGACGTGCTATCCGAGTTAGCACAGTTGTTTCGCAGCATCCCAGCAATTGACGGTTTCTCGGTCGAATCAGGAATTATCCGACGGCGCTGGGTCGGTGCGGTCCGCGGTTGCATCAAGCTACGGACGACCGAACGCTTTATAGGGTCCGACAGGATGGCGAAAGGGATTCGAAAGATTTCGAGTTTTCCCTTTAGTAGTATCGGAAGATGCCTTTCATATCTTCTGGCATTTCTTCCAGTGATTATTTTTCGGACTTCATTGCTGCGATCTTGGATAAGAGACTTATAGCGTCATTGGACTCGGATTTTTCGATCGGTACAGGGACTTTGTCCCTGACTTACCGACGCAGTCCAATATTGTCATTACAACATGTGTTTTATTTTTCGACGCTATATATTATATATATATATACAAGCCTGCTACTAAGCATGATAGTTTAGTTTCTTGTCCGCGTGGCTCATTTCTGCCATTTTATCTTTTTTACATATAGTTTATTTTGGCAGAGCAGGGCATACTGAGAGTTCATATGCGTCTAGACGGTGTGATTAAAGACTGCATATATTCTTTTTCGCCGTTTATGTCTTTTCCAATTTCAATGTTGGGAACGACATTATGTATAGTAGACTTAACTTAGACGCTTTATTATACGTAATCCGCCTTACTGAGGCGTTATCTTTACGTCTTCAAGAAAAGATTTACGGGATATTATTCTCAATGTAATTTCTTTTGAGGGCAGTAGTTTGTTCACGTATAACTCCGCCCTTCAGTGGCTGATTGGAGTTGGTTAGACGTGATGCAGCCCTAGCTACATCCTCGCGTGGATAGTAGGTTAAGAACTCTCTCAGAGTCGCTTCGTTCTCGGAGGAGCTTCTCTTCGATGGCAACTTTCCGGCAATCCATGAATTGCTTGATTTATACATTCTCTTGTCTATCTAGTGTTACAAGAGATTCAGACTGGGGCAAACATTCGGTGGTCGACTCAGAGAGTGCCGCCGCAGTTGCCGGACCCTAGTGTGGCTGTTATGACGGTTGCCAGTCAAACAGATTGGGATATATACTGATCCCTACGGATTTGAAGTGCCAGGGTCTTTGGGTTCCGCAGTCTTTTAGCTATCAGTTTAACTTCCGCGGAATAATGTTTTTTAGGCTTGCTTTATGTCATTGCATGAACATTATTCAGAAACGCATGCCCAAATTCCTGTCCTTTAATTCGACAGTAGTGGCGTATCTCCGGAACCAGGGAGGCACTCTTTCGTTTCCGTTATTCAATTTAATGGAAAGAATCCGTCTGTTGGTTATAGTACACCAAGTTCAGTTTTGGTCCGTCATATTCTGGGTCGTCTGATTGTTTTATCGCACTCCCGTTCTCTTACGGGTCGCTTGTTGCTGTCAGAATGGACTCTCAACAAACAAGTATTTAATCAGATTTGCTATCTATGGGAGCGCCCAATGATGATTTATTTATGACACAGCTTGCTAATCAATTGCAGACGTATGTGTTGGCTTGTCCAGATCTCTGAGCTAATACTGTTAACGCTCTATTGATCTATAGGACGGAATGATAGGATACGCGTATCCTCCGGCGCTGTTGTTTTAGCAGGTATTGCTAAGATAAACAACCACAATACATTTCTGTTGATAGCATCTCTATCTTCACAGAGATCATGAGTAATTTACTCTCTTGTCTACTGTGGATCTTAACGTGAAATCTTCCTCTATGTGAGGATCTTTTTTCACTGGGTAAATCGTGTCATCTTTATCACAACCAGCAAGGTCGCAACCTTCATGTATTCCGTTGTGTGGTCCGTATTGCATTGTAAGCACTGTACTGGACGAGCTTTGGACGCGATTTCTTACTATAGGAGATCCTCTTCTTCGCTATTCTATGCGACTAAAGTGGAGGCTCTTCCGTCGTGGTGTAGGGATCATTATGTTCATATGGTTGATCCCTCCATACTACGCATTGCTAGTTTTTAGTATACTTGTTTCACAAGATCTACTGCAGCCTGTTGTTATTTAGGTTATAGGTTTATGTTACCTCATACCTATGCACTCTACGATAGTTTACAATTGAATCTTTTGTCTCTTTATCTAAGTCAGTTAGTAACTTTTTGATAAATAGACTTAGAATCTTTAGATTAAATTCCTATACGGATTTTAACTTCGGTTCTTATTTAGCTAAGTAATCATTTGAGCCTCTGGAAACAGTAGTTTTCAAATTCTGACCTTTTAAACAGTAATTCTGTTGGTTTCTCTTTTACTGTAGAGTCAGTGAGTTTCATGCACTATCGATGGATGATTTTCACTTTCATAGTTTCGGAATCAATACTTCCGTTACTATTTAGGTTGGATTGTTGCATAAGAGTTAGGCTCCTATTATCCGGAACCTATTATTTTAAGGTCCTTCCGTCTTCGTATGGGCATAGGCCTTTACTCTTTCCGGGTACAGTTTATGTAATTATAAACAGATATCTGTTTATTACAAGGGCGTAAGCTTCTTCTGTCTTTGATGTCTAGTAGAAGGACGTTACGCTCCATTTTATTGTTAATGGATTCTATTAACTAGCGTACTGCTTATGGTATATCATTGGCTTAGCAGTTGTGCTTAAGATTTCGGCTCATGAAGTAAGAGTTCTTCTACTTCTTGGGCTTACATTAATAGTGTTGCTATTATAGATTTTTGAAGGCTGCTCATTGCGCTCAGCCATCCATTCATGAATTTTATCTCAGAAATATCGAGTCCATTTCTGGAGGCCTCTATTGTTAGGTCTATTATCTACTGCTCAGAATGTCATTCACTTAACAGTTGCTACTATAGCTAGGTAGGCTGTCTGTTTCGGCAGTGTCTCCGTTCGGCTGCCCTCTTCGCTCTGGGCTATTTGACCCAGGGCAAGAAAAAGGGGGGGGGGGGAGGGTGTTCCCTTGGGTCACCTGTTTTTACTATGAAAACAAGGGGATACCTCCTCCGGAGTTAGTAATTCTGAGCTGTTATTGGGATGGTTGTTTAGTGAGAAGTTTAAGTTTATAAAATTCATTCAAGTCTTAGTTTTTAAAGTATAGCTTTTGAATATTGCATATGTCAACGGACATGATTATGCAATTCTCACACACTTTTAAGAGTATAAGAGTCTCTATTCTCTAGACTTACTTTATTATTGGCTTACTTTAAAAATTATTAGTATAAGGATTATTGGATATTAATAGAGTACATGGATGTATGAAGCTCAATTTTTGGAAGGTGTTGTATCTTTCTAATTTATCATAAATAAGAAAGATACATGTAAGGCCTATTACTTCTTTTCCCTACAGGGGATGACTCTATTTTATTTTATTGAGCGTATTCCATTTTGCTCTATGTCCTTGGCCCTCCAGCCTTTTTACTATTCAGCTATGTCTGGGTCATTGGTACAGTATAAAAATGTTAAAAAATTTATAGTAATTTATATATTTTTTATACTTACCAATGACCCAGACGGGGATGGCCCTCCCAGGAGTTGGGAACTCTTGCCTCCCCGCTGAGTACATAGCGCTTACCAGGCACTGGTTATTAGAATGATAAATGGCGCCAATTTCGGAACGTCCTTGACACTGCGCATGCGCAGTGGGGGCGAGGTGTGGAGGGCCTTTCAGGACATGTTTTCTTTAGTTTTAGATGCAAATTTTGGGGATTGGGGGGCAAAATTTGTGTTTGGCCCTATATTTTAAGAGTTAGCACCAGCTATGTCTGGGTCATTGGTAAGTATAAAAAATATATAAATTACTATAAATTTTTTAACTTCCCAGAGGTATCATAGAACTAAATATTTTCCCACAGGCCACCATTATAACATTCAGGCAAAATAAAATATGATCACTTTAATTTTGGCATTCGAATATCTTTGTCAAGTATAGCCCTTCAGACAACTTTTTCTGACCCGAAAACAAGGAGTCATGCAACAAATAGAGATAAAAAATTACACGAAGGGAAGTACCAATCACGTGCACATAGTTTTCAGGGAATTGCCTACAAAAACACACAAAAAGTAAATTTTATTTTTTAGATTCAAAAGTCATCAAATCACCCTCTTTTTTATCTGAAATATTCAACAATAATGCAAGATGTCAATAGAACGTTTATTGAAACAATATATTTTCCCAAAGCTGTTTATTTTTAGAGATTGCATCATTTCCGAGTGCAAGATTTCAAGGTGGGTAACTCTAATTCAAATATTTAGTTCAGCGATACCTTATGAAATGAATAGACAATCATTAGGATGATGGCAAGTAGACAGCCAATTTGGTTATGTCATCTCCCAGCAGTATGTTTCATGTGTTTTTGTCTATAGGAGACATGTTACTCTGTGTATATGTACATGCTTCTGAATAAAGTATATATCTAGATGTCTGTTAAAAAAAATGCTGCAGTCTGCTAACATTTTTAGAAATGGCTCATAGTGTGTTACATCATGCACTATGAAGACAAGAACACCAAGTTGTATTTGATTACAGAATAGAGCATGGTTCTGAAAAGGAAATAAATGAATTCCATTGGATGAAAAATTGGATGCCAAATTTATAAGGCCTGAGATACAGTGAGCCCACTTAATTGAATATCTCTTAACTTAAGACCCTGTTAATTGAATATAATTTCCCAACACAAACCGCTTAACGATATCTCCAGTACAAATTTGACCTGTGAATTGAATATAGTTTATAGAGTAAACTCCTGTTAATTGAATAAAAAATCATGGAGCTCTGTCAAACCAAATAAAATAGAATAAATGCTAAGTTTATGTCTAGAATACAGGAAAGTAACACAATCCTTGTTAATTGAATACTCCTGTTAACTGAGTAATTTTCATTGGCAAAGTGGCTATTCAATTAACAGGGTTCCAAACCAAATAAAATAGAATAAATGCTAAGTTTATGTCTAGAATACAGGAAAGTAACACAATCCTTGTTAATTGAATACTCCTGTTAACTGAGTAATTTTCATTGGCAAAGTGGCTATTCAATTAACAGGGTTCCACTGTACTCTACATTACGGTCATCATTGTTAAGAGAAAGTAAGATGTTGGGGAGCTGGCAGCTGCTCGTCGTTGCTCGGTGGTTCTCTCCGGGTACTCCGGCTTCCTCCACCCGTAAAACTGTCACGGTCATGATTAGCGATTGTGCATAAATATGTGACCTTAAACATCAATAAATAAATAATAAATAAGAGAAAGTAAGATAAAGGTAGATATAGGAAGGTTATTTTTTAGCAATAATAACTGAATAACAACAATTTTCATTAACAATTTTTACTTGTGACTTCAGAATTAAATCATGACAATTTTTTGGAAAGACTTATAGTTTTAACACTAAAATACTAAACTGTGAAGCTGAATATTTTTCTATGGTGCACTTAAGCGTGGGCCACTGCCAGCAACCCCCAGGCATGTTTGAAGTAGCCGTAAAGATATTGTGGGACATAAAAATTTTCTAAGTCGAAAGAAGGGAAAAAGTGCTATAACTCTGGAAAAAATTATTGGATGGAACCCATTCCTTGCGCATATCCATTCCCCCATGCAGGTCTATCAGCATACCAAAGGAGATCCAAATCCGACCGTTGGCTTTGAAATGGACAGATGGATGGACAGACAGATGGCTTCACTAGATACACCGAATCCTCCTTCCAAGATCGTGGGGATAATAAGTGCCTTTTATGCTGAAGTAATTTATTTGTTATTCACTTCACAGAGTCATCCAAATTTATGTACACTGCTTATACAGAGAATAAATTCCATTCAGTTTTGTGAGAATCCAAATGAGAATCTTCTATACATCACTATGGAATATACAGCAGTTTGTGGGAATCTTTACAGGAATCAAATTCAGGATTGACACTGAATTTTAAGCCCTAATATACCTAATCCCCAATTATTTGTTAGACAGTGATTTGTATGAGCAAATCAAGCTTTAGAATTAAAAAGCATGATGCATCCATTAGTATTAAGGATGCTTAAGTGTCACAACTTTTGAGTGATGAGTTCGAAAAATGTAGTTCCAAGATATATTCACATGTAAACTCTTTCAGGGTCTGCATTCCCTGAACAGTTAAAGACCTGCATTGTCTCAGTACCTATCAAAGCCACCAAGCTAAGCAAGCCCTGAGCTTCAGGCTGCTGTTAGTTGTCTATATAGTTGGATATGGTCGGTGAAGAATCGTCAGGTACTTAAGGTGTTTCGGATTTTTTGTAGAACTTTTTAAGATACATAATCCTACAGTACTAATTTGATCTCTTAACCCTTTACCTAAAACAGTCAGAACAGATCAATGCTATTCAGATAACTTGTCATTCACAATTTATTATTTTTTAAATTTTTGTCTCAAAAACAGCTTATGACCCCTCATTGGAGCAAGCTAATTCAGCTAGTTCCAATGAGGGGTTATAAGCGATGTTTTTGAGGCAAAAAATGAAAATTTATAATTATTCAAGAATTAGTTTTACAAATGTCATCTGCCATTCAGTGTGAGTGAAGAGTTAACCCTTTACCTAACATGAAAAGCAGACGACACTTGCAAAAAAAATTATTGAATAACTAATTTTTTTCATTTTTTGTCTCAAAAACATAGGTTATGACCCCTCGTTGGAACGAGCTCGACGAGCTCGTTCCAACGAGGGGTCATAACCTATGTTTTTGAGACAAAAAATGAAAATATTTTGAAAATTAATTGGCGATTTTTGAGAATAGCGCTGGCCGGTTTTGGCCGTTACGTTGGGTAAAGGGTTAAAGGTAACCATTGTCAGAATTACTTGTGTAACTCTTTACATATCATGGAAGGGAGACGGCACTTGCCAAAAACATTCTTAATTTTTTGCCTCGAAGACATAGCTTTTGATGACCTCATTGCAACAAGCTCGGCAAGTAAATATTGAAAAAAAAATAAAAGGAAAATGGTGATTTATGTGATTAGCATAGCCTATTTATGGTCATTACCTTCAGGTAAAGGGTAAAAACCTATGACCCAATGTGAATTTTAATGATGTTTGTATTCTGTATTTTCAGATAAAACATCTCCAGATATTGTTTCACAAATTGAGAACGTTTATTCAGGAAAACAAGTTCTATTTATTACACAATGTGGTTATTCTAGTTGATCTCTCTGTGGCTGATGAGAATGCAAAGCAACATGATAAGGTGAGTACACTATAGCAGTATTAACTGGTTGAGTGCTAGAAGACACTATCATGTCTCTATAAAAAGTGCTGAAAGCCACCATAGTGACTTTGTACTGTTGGCATTAGTTTGATGTTTGCTCAGCAGTAGAGCAAAACTTTTCACAGAAAATTGTTCTGTTACATTTTATTGGACAGTGCCAATAGGCACTCTCCAATAAATTGTATCAAATCAATTATTTATGACCAAAATCTTGTTAAGTCAATGCGCCCCTTGCTGGCAGCAGTGGGAACTTAAAAAAAAATCAGGCCTCGAAATAAGAGGTGAACGCTCGTACCGTTCGCCTATCGGTTACGCAGATTTGTTTTCAGGCGAACGCTCGATCGGTTAACCAAAAATCGCCCCGATGGCCGACGAAGTTAGTTGTTACAGGATGAGAAAAGTTTTCTATGTTTTTCCTTCCACTGATTTAAAAGAATCACTGCAGTGCACAAAACGAGAACAAAATGCTCGTGGTTATCACACAGCGTGTTTCAATCATTACTGTACTTGTGGGGTATAAATCTATAGTATTAGCAGCACTGAAGATCTGCAGTACCAACTCGCGGCGCCCTCTGGCTCTCGAAACAATTAATTTGTTTCGATTCTGAGAAAGACGAGTGTCTGCTACAGCTAAAGGGAGCTAACTGCTTTGTTAATACATACATTTACCGCACGTGAGGTTTTAACTCTTGCATTGCGCGAAGCTGCAAATAAGTCTTCAGTTCAATAAAAAGGAGACATATTGAAAATCAAATGAGCTGTTGTTAATTATTTGCATTCCGCCCCTTTTTACCCTACCAATCCATGATAAAAAATTTTGAACACATTATGAAAACGTCTTTTATTCACCAATGTTGACTTCTTGTTTACGTGCTTATTCCATTTGAATAAACAGCCTGTATGATGGTTGTGAACATGGGTTTTTCCAAATGATTTCGAACATTGTGGCACAAATAAAGTTTTAGTTTGGAATTTTGGATTACATTCTCTGGATTCCGAAATGTAGGGGAAGGTAGATACGATTTACAGTTATTTCTTTTCCAATGTTAATCAGAGACTGCCAATGCAACTCCCATTCCCTAAAGTTCAATGTATTCGTAATACAGACGTCCATCGACGGTATTTGACGCCATCCCCACACAATTGCCCATTTCCCACTCCCAGTTCGAGACAAATGTGTTTGGGTTTCTGAAATAATAAGCCACGCAGCAAAATAAACAATTAAAATTGTTTAATTTTCATCAGACACAAAAATCATATAAAGCAAAGAACAACAAATGTTAATGTGTGCACATGTGAATGTGCAATGTGTATGGGGGGGGGGGGGGGGGGGAGGGGGGGGCGTGTGTATGTACCTGTTTTATACTTCACCTGCCTTGGGTCCCTTGTGTCTAAACGCCAAACTAATTTGGGAGGAACTGTAGTTGGGTATGTCAGAAGCTTTGTCAGTTTTTAACTTTTAATACTTTTAATGCAATGGTTAACCAATAGGTTTATGAAAAAAATCTAGGTAACCGATCAACAGATTAACCATTGTCAAATGAGGCAACCTGCTGTTAGGTTTATCAAAATCTTGTTATTTCGAGGCCTGAAAAATACTTGTGCTACAAATCACCATTGAAAAATAATTCAGCACTTGATCAGTTTACCCTTTACGTGGGACAAATAGTATCGAATGCATACATACATGGGAGAATGGTGGCTCATACTTTAGAGCACTGGACTTCCGGTCGAAAGGTCTTGGGTTTAACCTACCCTGCATCATCTGCATTTGGGAAAGGTACTTAATCCCAGTTGCCCATGTAGCATGATTGTGCAGTGTTCTAAGGTATACTGCATGTTGATGGTACACAAGCCTTCAACTGATACTAGCCTTGCGTATAAAGGTTAAGTAGGAGAGTCTGGCAGTTACACACCACTGCTCACAGCTTCTTTCTATGTACCCCAACATCCTGCAGCTGTGCAGCTTTCCGAAATGATATGGGGGGGGGGGGGCGGGAGGGGGTGCGCTATGTTTTGAATATTTTTGTACAACAGCTGAATCACTGATTAACAGTTATCTTTGACCTTAGTGTTTCTAATCCATGGAACCCATTTAATTGAATTGTGCAGAAATATGTGATCCAAAACACCTATAAAGAAATAAATAAATGGATGTTTAGCTCACCTTGACAAAGTCAAGCTGAGCTAATCTCATCACTCTCCGTCCATCGTCTGTCAACACCATGTTTCGGTCTTCTCCTTCAAAACCACTGGGCCAAGTCTAGTGAAAGTTTGTGTGATATTTGGGCTCAATACAGCAGGAGCCCAAACTTTTAACTTTGGGCAATATGGGGCATATTCTTTTAAAATTTTCTTCTTCAGAACCACCAGTCAGAATCTTTTAATGTTTGGTATACATCATTTTTATGAGGGTCAGATTCAAGATTGTTCAAACCAAGTCCCTAGGTTAATATTTGGCCTTCCTATGGAGGCCCAAATTTTAACTTAGTTAAATATTGGGGATAATTTTTAAAAATCTTCTTCTTCAGCTCCACCAGTCAGAATGCTTTCATATTTGGTATACAACATCTCCAGGGGGGTCAGATTCAAGTTTGTTCGAATCAGGTCCCTCAGTGTATATTTGGGCCCGCTATGGTACCCCAAATTTTAACTTAGTGCAATATGAGGAAAGTTCTTTAAAAATCTTCTTCTTCAGATCCACCAGTCGGAATGCTTTCATATTTAGTATACAACATCTCTAGGGGGGTCAGATTCAAATTTGTTCAATTCAAGTGCCTGGTTTAATATTTGGGCTCCGTATAGGAACCAGAATTTTAACTTTGTACAATATGAGGGAATTTCTTCAAAAATCTTCTTCTTCAGATTCACGTGTCAGAATCCTTTCATATTTTGTTTGCTACATCTCTAGGGGAGTCAGATTTCAAGTTTGTTCAAATTGGTTCCCTAGGTTAATATTTGGGCTCCCTATGGTAGCCCGAATTTTAACTTGGTGCAATATGAAGAAACTTCTTTAAAATTTTTCTTCTTCAGATCCACCAGTCAGAATGCTTTCATATTTGGTATACAACATCTCTAGGGAGGTCATATTCAACTTTGTTCAAATAGAGAGCCTGGGTTAATACTTGGGCTCTCTATGGGAACCGGAATTGGCCATGTAGCTGAAGAATTATAAATTTTGTATTCAGTACCCTCTAGAGGTGTGTAACTAAGATTAATCCAAATAGTTGTATCAAGAGGCTTCATAGGGGAGCTCAGCATTTTACATTATGATCAACTGAAGAAAAGGCATGATGCTCAATAGTTGTATCAAGGGGCTTCATAGGGGAGCTCAGCATTTTACATTATGATCAACTGAAGAAAAGGCATGATGCTCGGACTATTTTTGTCACTTTGAGGGGCTCAAGGATTGACAATGTATCCTATGGAGATGGATTGCTTAATGTAGAATCATTCTTGGACTTTGTTTATATCGTGTTCTGTTCAAGGTGAGTGCTTCAGGCCCTGTGGGGCCTCTTGTTTTAACAGAATTATTGAATAAAACTTCCAAACACAAACCATTTGTCATGCATTTAATGCATATGACCTGTTAATTATACCCCACGCAACAAAGTTGCTGGGGTATAATGTTTTTGACTGGTCAGTCCGTCAGTCCTACTTGTTTTCCGGACTTTTTTTTCTACACGCTTCCAGTTATTGAGCTGATTTTTGGTATGTGAGTCTAACATGGTGGCGTACAGATCAAGTTTGCATTTTTTTCTGCTCCACTGATTTTTACTGAAATTACGGCCCTTGGACTCTGAAAAATTCATCAAAATTACAGTTTTCCGGACTTTTTTTCTACACGCTTCCAGATATTGAGCTGATTTTTGGTATGTGAGTCTAACATGGTGGCCTACAGATCAAGTTTGCATTTTTTTCCGCTCCACTGATTTTTACCAAAATTACGGCCCTTGGACTCTGAAAAATTCATCAAAATTACAGTTTTCCAGACTTTTTTTCTACACGCTTTCAGATATTGAGCTGATTTTTGGTATGTTAGTCTAACATGGTGGCCTACAGATCAAGTTTGCATTTTGTTCTGCTCCACTGATTTTTACCGAAATTACGGCCCTTGAACTTTGAAAAGTTCATCAAAATTACAGTTTTCTGGACTTTTTTTCTACACGCTTCCAGATATTGAGCTGTTTTTGGGTATGTTAGTCTAACATGGTGGCCTACAGATCAAGTTTGCATTTTTTTCTGCTCCACTGATTTTTACCGAAAATACGGCCCTTGAACTTTGAAAAGTTCATCAAAATTACAGTTTTGCAGACTTTTTTCCTACACGCTTCCAGATATTGAGATGATTTTTGGTATGTTAGTCTAACATGGTGGCCCACAGAACAAGTTTGCGTTTTGTTCCGCTCCACTGATTTTTACCGAAATTACGACCCTTGGACTCTGAAAAATGCATTAAAATTACAGTTTTCCAGACTTTTTTTCTACACGCTTCCAGATATTGAGCTGATGGTTGGTATGTTAGTCTGACATGGTGGCCTACAGATCAAGTTTGCATTTTGTTCCGCTCCACTGATTTTTACCGAAATTACGGCCTCTGAACTTTGAAAAGTTCATCAAAATTATAGTTTTCCAGACTTTTTTCCTACACGCTTCCAGATATTGAGCTGATTTTTGATATGTTAGTCTAACATGGTGGCCTACAGAACAAGTTTGGGTTTTGTTCCGCTCCACTGATTTTTACCAAAATTACGGCCCTTGAACTTTGAAAAGTTCATCAAAATTACAGTTTTCCGGTCTTTTTCTCTGCTTGAATTCTTTCAGTACCGTTGAAACTGCAGAACACAGTATTCCTGGAATCTATGTTTATTTTTAAAAAATGATTAGAGCTTGAAATATCGGGGTGCGTGGGGTATGTGAGCATGCTCACTAAGGTTCTATATTTACATATAGGTCATAAAGGAATAAAAATATTGTAATATGTCAAGAAATTAACTTGACAGTCACCAGCTTCCTCTTATTTTAAGACTTATTTGGACTCAGTACATCCAACACTGGCAATTAATTCATTATATCTTGTTTGGGAGTTTTCATAAAATTCGGCTCAACCACTCCTGTATCTCCTTACATATGCTGCCTATGTTCTGTTGATGAACTGGCTTGGGGAGATAGAGAGCTACACCTTTCCCCTGTCACCAGTTTTTAGCTCATCTTGACAAAGTCAAGCTGAGCTAATCTCATCGCTCTCCGTCTGTCGTCCGTCATCCGTCAACACCATGTTTTGGTCTTCTCCTCCAAAGCCACTGGGCCAATTCAAGTGAAAGTTTGTGTGAGTGATGGTCCCAAAGGGGCATTGCATTTTTAGCTCAACTTTGGCGAAGCCAAATTTGAGCTTATGCCTTGGCCCGTTGTCCGTCATCCGTCTGTCCATCTGTCCGTCAACAATTGGATACGGCTCGGGCTAGAGGCCGTATTTATGAACCGATCTTTACGAAACTTCTTGGGTATCTTTGTTATGACCGTGGGACGAGAACGAGTGTTTTTGGGTGCAGTCCGAAATTCAAGATGGCTGCCAGCCACCATTTTGTACCGACGATGCAGAAATCTGTTTTTTGTACAGAACTTCCATATGAAAGCTCTGATTTGAATAATTTTTTGTATGAATGTTTAGTACCATGGGATACATCACATATAATACGGGTTTTTTTCTCGTGCGTAAATTATGCAAATTAGACTAACTTTGATGTTTTTTGGTGTTACTTTCAGCACTGTAAGTGCAAATGCCAATACGGCTCGGGCTAGAGGCCGTATTTATGAACCGATCTTTACGAAACTCCTTGGGTACCTTTGTTATCACCGTGGGATGAGAACGAGTGTTTTTGGGTCCGGTCCGAAATTCAAGATGGCCGATGGCAGCCATTTTGTACAAAATTTGGTGCAATCAGATTTTTGCACAGAACTTCCATATGAAAGCGCTGATTTGAATAATTTGTTGTGTGAATGTTTAGTACCATGGGATACATCACATATAATACGGGTTTTTTTCTCGTGCAGAAATTATGCAAATTAGATGAACTTTGATTTTTTCAGTGCTACTTACACACAGTAAGTACACATGTCAATACGGCTCGGGCTAGAGTCTGTATTTATGAACCGATCTTCACGAAACTTCTTGGGTACCTTTGTTATCACCTTAGGACGAGAACGAGTGTTTCTGGGTACGGTCCAAAATTCAAGATGGCTGCCAGTGGCCATTTTGTACCGAAATTAGGTCTAATCAGTTTTTTGTACACAACTTCTATACGGCTCAGGCTAGAGGACGTATTTATGAACCGATCTTTACGAAACTTCTTGGGTACCTTTGTTATCACCATGGGATGAGAACGAGAGTTTTTGGGTGTGGTCCGAAATTCAAGATGGCCACCAGCAGCCATTTTGTACCAAAATTAGTGCAATCAGTCTTTTGTACAGAACTTCTGTATGAAAGTTCTGATTTGAATAAAGTTTTGTATGAATGTTTAGTAACATGGAATACATCACATATAGTACGGGTTTTTTTCTCGTGCAGAAATTATGCAAATTAGATGAACTTTGATTTATTTAGTGCTACTTATACACTGTAAGTGCACATGTCAATACGGCTCGGGCTAGAGGCTGTATTTATGAACCGATCTTCACAAAACTTCCTGGGTACCTTTGTTATCACCTTGGGACGAGAACAAGTGTTTCTGAGTGTGGTCCAAAATTCAAGATGGCTGCCAGTGGCCATTTTGTACCGAAATTAGGTCCAATCAGTTTTTTGTCACAACTTCTACACAGCTCATATTTGTGAACTGATCTTCACGAAACTTCTTGGGTACCTTTGTTTTCACCTTGGGACAGGAATGAGTGTGTTTTGGGGTGCCTTTGTTATCACTGTGCTATGAGAACAATTATTTTAGGGTTCAGTCAGACCCACTCTGGGACTCAAAGATTTTTTTCTAGTTTAGCATCTGACTGTCACCCACCTTTACAATACTTTACCTATACATTTGTTACAGGCAACGGCCAGTATTTATGTACAGACCGTTACAATACTTTATATGTACCTTTGTTATCAGGTCATTACCTAGATGTTTGTCATTGCTGTGTCACATATTATACATGTACATGTCTTTGTCTTGACAAGTTGAGCTACAGTGTCATTGACACTTTCATTGTTCAACTCAACATGCCCAGCCCCATAGGGAGGGAGTGGGGGAAAAAGCTCCAAAATATTTTAAAAATCTTCTTCTCATGAACCAGTGTGTACAATGGAACTTCCTTGTGAGGTGTAGAATCAAATTTGTTCATACGAAGTTCGTGAAGCAATATTTGGCTTTGTAATGGGAGGGGTAAGATTTTTGGCCCCGCCCAAACTTTCTATTTTCTGAACCGATGGTCTGGTTTAAACCAAATTTGGTATGTGGTATTATTGGGTCATAAGTACTTGAGCCATGCAAAAAAAAAAAGAATTCACTCATCTCCATGGGAACCCTGGGAGCTAAAAATAGAAATATTTTCAAACGCCCATATTTCCCAAACCACATGGAACAGAGAGCTGTTATATGGTAAGAAGTATTCTCAGGACCAGGAGAATTGAATGGTAAAAAAAAATTGCCATCGGTTATGTTAGGGTGTTCTGTGATGGGCATCGAGAAAATGCTGAGTCAGCATATTTGCAAAAATTTTAAAAAATCTTTTCTCCAGAACCAATCATCAGAATCGTTTGACATTCGGTATACAGCATTCATAGGGGGGTCAGATACAAGTTTGTTAAAATAAAGCCCATTGGTTCATATTTGGGCTCATTACTGGAGCCCAAACTTTTTACAATATGGGGGGTAATTTTAAAAAATCTTCTTCAGTTCCACCAGTCAGAATGCTTTCATATTTGGTATGCAACATCTCTAGGGGGGGTCAGATTCAAATTTGTTCAAATCAGATCCCTAGGTTTATATTTGGGTTTACTATGGTAGCCCAAATTTTTATTTAGTGCGATGTGAGGAAATTTCTTTAAAAATCTTCTTCTTCAGATCCACTAGTCGGAATGCTTTCATATTTGGTATACAACATCTCTAGGGTTGTCAGATTCCAGTTTGTTCAATTTGAGTGCCTGGGTTAATATTTGGGCTCCATATGGGAACCTGAAATTTAACTTAGTACAATATGAGGGAATTTATTCAAAAATCTTCTTCTTCAGATCCACTAGTCAGAATGCTTTCATGTTTGGTATACAACATCTCTAGGGGGGTCAGATTCAAGTTTGTTCAAATCGAATCCAAAGGTTTGTTCAAATCGAATCCAAAGGTTAATATTTCGGCTTGCTATGGTAGCCCAAATTTTAACTTGATGCAATATGAAGAAATTTCTTTAAAATTTCTCTTCTTCAGATGCAACAGTTAGAATGCCTTCATATTTGGTACACAACATCTCTAGGGAAGCCATATTCAACTGTGTTCAAATCGAGAGCCTGGGTTAATATTTGGGCTCCCTATGGAATTGGCCATTTTGCTCAAGAATTAAAAATTTTGTATTCAGTACCCTCTAGAGGTGTGTAACTAAGATGAATCCACATAGGTTGTATCATAGGGGAGCTTTACATTTTACATTATGATCAACTGAAGAAAAGGCATGATGCCCAGATTATTTTTGTCACTCCTGAGGGACTCGAGGATTGAGAGTGTAGCCTATGGATATGGACTGCTTAATGTACACTCATTCTTGGACTCTGTTTATATGGTGTTCTTTTCGAGATGAGCGCTTCAGGCCCCCGTTTATTTTTATGTACAGTTCTATATTGGGTCATGACTAATATATTACTGTTGCACGTATGTTTTTCTTCAGTCCAACTTGGACTTTCAGAAGGCAAAATGGGGGTGTGGGTGCATAGGGTGTGGGGGGGGGGGGGGGTGTCGAAGGAGGTGCAAGGAGAAAAGTTTTATCAGATCTGTTTCCTTCCTGTAAAATTCCATTTAAGATAATTTCCATTTCCTCCTTGCATACTGAACCCCCTCCTTTTGGATTTTGGTCTTCTAATCTGTACTTCAGTCAGAAAGGTAGGAATATATTCTTTCTATTTCCTGCTACAAGGCAGAAAGATATCTCTCCGCTATTTGGTCATGTTTAATTCATATTCTATTAGCTCTACTTAGAAAATCATTCTATGACGAGTAGAACATTCAGTATATTCATAAATACACAAAGTTAGAGCTCTAGATTTTTCAATGCTTTTGGTCAATTGGTATTTTTAAAAATATATTTATCAAATCCAGTCATAGCTGCTATGAAGCAGCCATGACTAGATTTGCTGAAAAAATCTTTTTGGTAATTTAACTCAAGAAATCATTGGTGAAAACCTTGATTTAATTTACAGGGGGTAAATTTAATTAAAAATGCCCAAATTTTACTTATTCTTGTGGTAAGAGATTATATGGCCATAACAGGAATATCCATCCACCAGCAGCAGGTAAAGATTAATTAAACTAAAAACCTCATATGCAGTTATCCTTCCTTTAACTAAAGATAAAAGGGCATATAGTTTCATTATATTTATCCAAAACGACAGCTTCGTTATCTTTATCTGGAAAATAATTAGCATCTAACATTGACAGTCTCTCATTAGGCATTATTACATCAACTCTCACAATTATCATCACCATACCATTCACATTATCATCACAATTAATTGTTATTGTTACAGCGAAGTGTAATTATTTGTTTATCACGAGCTGAAATAAAAGTTCAAAGTTCAAATCACTATGCAGTGCTGTATAGCTGCGCAATGCCTGCTGGGAAAATCTATTCTATAATTAACCAGCTTTACTCTGAATATCACCACTCCAGCAATAGTCTTCCAAATGAAGAGAGAGTCAAAAAATGTTCTAAAAATGAACATCGTGACAGGTAATCTCACAAAATTTTATGCAAGACCAGGCCTGAAAATAAGCAGTCTGACATTTGCAGAATTAAATCCCCAGAGTGTGAATTTCATGATGCTATCCCACACAGTGGGTCAATTTATCCTCTTGGTACCTCTTTCTGTTTCATTTTGAGACCCTGATTCAGATTGAGGTTCACAGAGGGTAAATTTAGTGATGCTACCCTGCGGTGCAGGGTAGCATCACTAAATTCACCCTCTGGGGACCTCATTTTGCAGATGACTGTCTGCTTATTTTCTGATTTGTGCAAGACAGGTCATACGTAATATGTAACTAAAACTGCTACTTAAATTATTTAATTCTCTGCACACTAGTATTTTGTCCATAATGCAGCTAGCTCTGTCACACAAGATTAAATTGATTAAATTCCTAGATGTATTATTGGAAAGATTTGCTGCTTGTAATTTTGATGTTTTGACATCAGTGTCTCAACTGCTGCCATCTTATGGGGGTGCAGGATGATGTTACTATAAATAAGCAATGCCCAGCAAAAAAAAAAAGATTCTTGAAGATTTTTGAATTTCCAATGTCTTACAGTCGTTGATTACATTTTAACGAATACACTTTGATCGCTTTGCAAATTGAATACTTGTATATTGATGATATGCACATTTTTCTTGGCATTACAAATTGAATATTTCCATCATATTTTAGTTATTATTGACAAAAAACAAGTACCAAGATTGTCAAGTTGCTGCTATATATATATATTTTTATACTGTACCAATGACCCAGACATAGCTGGTGCTAACTCTTAAAATATAGGGCCAAACACAAATTTTGCCCCCCCAATCCCCAAAATTTGCATCTAAAACCACAGAAAACATGTCCTGAATGGCCCTCCACACTTCACCTCTACTGCGCATGCGCAGTGTCAAGGACGTTACGAAATTGGCGCCATTAATCATTCTAAGTTTGGCCCTTCATCAGTTAACATCTGACTGATCTTTGTGCTTGCAAATCTCAGTTTAAATGATGCCAGACACATAAATATTAGTGAAATGGTGATTCTAAGGAGGATAGAGAAGGAGGAGAGGAAAAATGTGTGACAGAATATTATCAGGGCTGTAACTTAAAATTTTTTAATGAAATTATGTTAAGTTACCTATTTTCGAGGCAGCAGCCATTTTGTTGTCATTCTGGTTATTTAGTTACACTGATTTTTCAGTGTTTTCCTCTCTCCCTTTCCTTTAAGTCCCCTCTTGCTATTCTCCCATGCTTTTGGCATAGTTTCTGTAATTATTATTACTAAAATTTCTTGGGAGTTTTAGCTGAATAACAGAATGAATTCTTTTCTTTTCCCCATGTTTACGTCTTCACCTACGGGTGGTTAGGCGTTGTGTTCTGCATCTACCATCTGATGTTCTGCAGTTTCTTCCCTGGAAGTCTCTGTTTTGCATCAGATAGTGTATTTTTGGTAACTGATTCCGGGCCTGGGTGCCTGGAGTCTTATTTTAGTGTTTTTACACTCATTGTTTACATTTACAACAGCCCTCTGTGTGAGGGGTGGATTTCTTGAAAATAATATCTTGATGTTATTTTAATCATAACTAGATACATTATTATTGTTCGTAAGTGTTGAATAAATTGTTTAAAATATTTTTAAAATTTTTGACAAACACTTAGGCTTGGGATCCATTGGGGCTCAACGTTACTTTTCTGAAACTTGGGCTATTCTGAAAAAATATTTTTTCAAAATATTTTCATTTCAATTATTTTTTCTATATTAATGGATCATATTATTATTATGTATTTTGCTTGCCAGGGGTTGGTGCGAGTACCAGGACTTGTTTTCTTTTCACATTGAAAGGATTTTGATCAATTGTAATAAGAGGAAGTCTTCCTCTGACTTTTATAATCATTCTATATGTGGTCAGTGTACTCGCATTAACTCCTGTTCTGTATCGTATGATTTCGATGACAACATGGGAAGCGTATGTCACGGTATGTTAGTGGGGAATTGGACACTCCGGTCCTTTCTCCGCAGGGTCACTCCACTTTATCAATTTCTATTTCAGACGATCAAGATTAGGGTGATGTATCTGTGATGTCTTCCAACAGTGTGCCTCCGTCGTCACAATTAATGAAGGGCTAGCAGAAAAGTGCTCATGTAAATACGCCAATTGCCTAAGAGGACCCTAGTAGGTTCGACGGCCTTTGACGTCCGCTAGCTCGCCCGGTGTAGCGTCCATTCATCGAATGGTTCGGCAGCCGGGTTCGTCCGTTGCGGTCTAGAAGGAGTTTTGGGGTGATGCGAGCACTATAAATCAACCAAATGCACACCCAGTGACGGCGGATTAGAGGGAGAATGGAGGAAGCCTTTTAGTCCGGTTCATAGCTCGTTCTGGTCCATCCGGACGACGAGCGAGAGAGGCCCCTCTCTCGTACAACAACATCTGGCCCCAGATGTTGTGGTACAAAATGTTTCGCATTCGGAGCATACGTCCATCGCTCGGGACGCTCCGACATATAGGCAGTCCGGAGTAGACTGTCAGTAAGGCTTCCTCATTCTCATGGTAGCGCACACGACCGCTCTTGGCTACGTGACCTTGGATATCCAGTCAGCTTCGCCAGTCAGAGAATCATCAGCGACCAGGTCACACCATCCGGTAGCCAGGGACACGAGGCCTGCAGACTCCGGACGTTCGCATAGGAAAGTGTGCGGGAGTCAACGTACACGGAGCTTCCGGCGGCAATGCATCGTAAGACCGCTACTGCACAGGCCTCGGGAATGGACGTGCTTTCCTAAATAGCACAGCTTATCGCAGCATCCCAGCATCAACTGAATCTGTCGCATATATTTTATCCGACGATGCTGGGTCGGGACGCTCCGCGGAAGCGGGTACGGACGTCCGAAAATTTCATCCGGTCCGACGGGATACCGAAAGGGATTCGGAGGATTTCGAGCTTTCCCTTTCGGAACAACATATGCTGTTGTGTATGTCATCTGACTTGATCTTTTACAGCTTCTTTCGTCGGACCAGAATGCTGCGATGCCAGATAAGAAACTGATAGCGTCGGTGGACTTAGAAATTTTTGGTTCGGTTCAGGGACATCGTCCCTCAGTTCCGACATAGTCCAATAATGTCACACAAACTTTCGAATTATTGAACGACGCTATATATATATTATTATTATATGCTTGCTATTACCAAGCATTTTGGGTTTCTTGTTCGCAAAGTTACGGAGATGTCTTTCAAAAGTGTGCCTCTGTCGTCATAGTTAATGAAGAGCTAGCGGCAATAAGTGCTCATGGAATATGTCTATCGCCTAAGAGGTCCCTTGTAGGATCGACGGAGTGACATTCGCTAGCTCACCCGGTGTAGCGTACATTCATTGAATGCTTCGGCTGCCAGGTTCGTCCGTTGCGGTCTAGGAAGGAGATTTGGGTGATGCGTGCACTATAATTACTTTAGTACTCACCCAGTGACGGCGGATTGAGGACAGATCGGAGGAAGCCTGTTAGTCTGGTTCCTGGCTTGTCCAGGTCCGTCCGGGCTGTGAGCGAGAGAGGTCCCTCTCTCGTCCAACAACATAGGGGACCGCATGTTGTGGTTCAGATATTTTACATTCGGAGCATATGTCTGTCGGTCGGGACGCTCCGTTATATTGACAGTCCGAGAGACTGTCGATAATGCTTCCTCATCCTCACAGCAGGGCACACGACCGCACATTGGCTACGTGACCTCGAGTATCCAATCAGTTTCGTCATTCAGTGATTCCACGGCGAATAGGTCACGCCATCCGGTAGCCAAGGGACACGAGGCCTATACACTCCGTTCGCTCGCATATTAGTAGTATGCACGGGGTAACGATCACAGAGCTTCCAGCGGCAATGCATTGTAGGACCGCTTCTCCACAGGCCGCAGTGACGGACGTGCTATCCGAGTTAGCACAGTTTTTTCGCAGCATCCCAGCAATCGACAGTTTCTTAGTCAAATCAGGAATTATCTGATGGCGCTGGGTCGGTGCGGTCCGCGGTTGCATCAGGTATGGACGACTGAACGCTTTATAGGGTCCGACAGGATGGCGAAAGGGATTCGAAAGATTTCGAGTTTTCCCTTTCGTAGCATCGGAAGCTGCCATTCATATCTTCTGGCATTATCTTCCAGTGATTGTTATTTCGGACTACATTGCTGCGATGTTGGATAAGAGACTTATAGCGTCATTGGACACGGAAATTTGGATCGGTTCAGGGACATTGTCCCTGACTTACCGACACAGTCCAATAATGTCATTAGAACATGTGTATTATTTATCGATGCTATATATGCATATAAGCCTGCTACCAAGCATGATAGTTTAGTTTCTTGTCCGCAATGCTCATTTCTGCCTTTTTATCATTTATACGAATAATTTATTTTGGCAGAGCAGGGCAAACCGTGAGTTCATATGCGTCTAGACGGCGTGGTTAAAGACTGGAAATATTCTTTTTCGCCGTCTATGTCTTTTCCAACCACAATGTTGGAAACGACAATGATGTCTAGTAGACTTAACTTAGACGCTTTATCATACGTAATCCACCTTACTGAGGCGTTATCATTACGTCTTCAAGAAAAGAATTACGGGATGTTATCCTCAATGTGATTTCTTTTGAGGGCAGTAGTTTGTTCATGTATAACTCCGCCCTTCAGTGGCTGATTGGAGTTGGTTAGACGTGACGCAGCCCTAGCTACATCCACGCGCGTGGATAGTAAGGTGAAGAACTCTCTCAGAGTCGCTTCGTTCTCGGAGAAGCTTCTCTTCGACGGCAACTTTTCAGCAATCCATGAATTGCTCGATTTACATGTTCTCTTGTCTATCTAGTGTTGCAAGAGATTCAGACTGGGGCAAACATTCGGTGGTTGACTCAGAGAGTGCCACTGCAGTTGCCGGATCCGAGTGTTATAATTATGATGGTTGCCAGTCAAACAGGTTGGGATATAATATTGATCCCAACGGATTCGAAGTGCCAGGGTCTTTGGGTTCCGCAGTCTCTAAGCAAGCACTTATCTTCCGCGGAATAATGTTTTTTAGGCTTGCTTTATGTCATTGGATGAACATTATTCAGAAACGCATGTCCAAATCCTGTCCGTTAATTCGACAGTAGTGGCGTATCTCCGGAACCAGGGAGGCACTCATTCGTTTCCGTTATTCAATTTAATGGAAAGAATCCTTCTGTTTGTTATAGTACACCAAGTTCTGTTTCGGTCCGTCATATTCCGGGTCGTCTGATTGTTTTACCGGACTCCTGTTCACTTATGGGTCACTTGTTGCCGTCAGAATGGGCTCTCAACAAACAAGTATTCAATCAGATTTGCTATCAATGGGAGCGCCCAATGATAATTTATTTACGACACAGCTTGCTAATCAATTGCAGACGTATGTGTTTGCTTGTCCGGATCTCTGAGCTAATGTTGTTAACGCTCTATTGATCTAATAGGACGGAATGATAGGATATGCGTATCCTCCGGCGCTGTTGTTTCAGCAGGTATTGCTAAGATAAACAACCACAATACATTTCTGTTGATAGCATCTCTGTCTTCACAGAGACCGTGGGTAAATTTACTCTGATGTCTACTGTGGGACTTAACGCGAAATCTTCCTCAATGAGAGGATCTTTTTTCGCTGGGTAAAATCGTGTCATCTTTATCACAACCCGCAAGGTTGCAACCTTCACGTATTCCGTTGTGTGGTCCTTATTGCATTGTAAGCATTGTACTGGACGAGCTTTGGACGCGATTTCTTACTATAGGAGATCCTCTTTTTCGCTATTCTATGCGGCTAAAGTGGAGGCTCTTCCGTCGTTGGTGTAGGGATCACTATGTTCATATTGTTGATCCCTCCATACTACTCATTGCAACTTTTTAGTATACTTGTTTGACAAGATCTACTGCAGCCTGTTATTATTAAGGTTATAGGTTTATGTTACCTCATACCTATGCACTCTATGATAGTTTACAATTGAGTCTTATGTCTGTTTATCTAAGTCAGTTAGTAACTTTTCGATAAATAGACTTAGAATCATTAGATTAAATTCCTATATGCAATTTAACTTCGGTTCTTATTTAGCTAAGTAATCATTTGAGCCTCTGGAAACAGTAGTTTTCAAATTCTGACCTTTTAGACAGTAATTCTGTTGGCTTCTCTTTTACTGAAGAGTCAGTGAGTTTCATGCACTATCGGTGGATGATTTTCACTTTCGTAGTTTCGGAATCACTACTTCCTTTACTATTTAGGTTGGATTTTTGCATAAGAGTTAGGCTCCTAATATCCGGATCCTATTGTTATTAAGGTCCTTCCGTCTTCGTACGGGCATAGGCCTTTACTCTGTCCGGTTAGAGTTTATGTATTTATAAACAGATATCTGTTTATTACTACGGGCGTAAACTTCTAATGTCTTTGATGCCTATTAGAAGGACGTTACGCTCCATTCTATTGCTAATGGATTCAATTAACTATCGATACTGCTTATGGTATATCTTTGACTCAGCAGTTGTGTTTGAGATTTCGGCTCATGAAGTAAGAGTTCTTCTACATCTTGGGCTTACATTAATAGTGTCGCTATTATAGATTTTTGAAGGCTGCTCATTGCGCTCAGCCATCCACATTCATGAATTTTTTATCTCAGAAATATTGAGTCCATTTCTGGAGGCCTCTATTGTTAGGTCTATTATCTACTGCTCAGAATGTCATTCACTTAACAGTTGCTACTATAGCTAGGTAGGCTGTCTGTTTCGGCAGTGACTCCATTCTGCTGCCCTCTTCGCTCTGGGCTATTTGACCCAGGGCAAGAAAAAGGGGGGGGGGGGGGGAGGGTGTTCCCTTGGGTCACCTGTTTTACTATGAAAACAAGGGGATACCTCCTCCGGAGTTAGTAATTCTGAGCTGTTATTGGGATGGTTGTTTAGTGAGAAGTTTATGTTTTAAAAATTCATTCAAGTCTTAGTTTTTAAAGTATAGCTTTTGAATATAGCACGTGTCAGCGGACATGATTATGCAATCCTCAGACACTTTTAAGGAGTATAAAGAGTCTCTATTCTCTAGACTTACTTTATTTATTGGCTTACTTTAAAAATTATTAGTATTTATTAGGATTATACTAGATATTAATATTAATAGAGTACATGGATGTATGATGCTCAATTTTGGAAGGTGTTGTATCTTTCTAATTTATCATAAATATCATAAATAAGAAAGATACATGTAAGGCCTAATACTTCTTTTTCCCTAGAGGGGATGACTCTATTTTATATTATTGAGCGTATTCCATCTTGCTCTATGTCCTTGGCCCTCCAGCCTTTTTACTATTCAGCTATGTCTGGGTCATTGGTACAGTATAAAAATGTTAAAAAATTTATAGTAATTTATATATTTTTTATACTTACCAATGACCCAGACGGGGATGGCCCTCCCAGGAGTTGGGAACTCTTACCTCCCCGCTGAGTACATAGCGCTTACCAGGCACTGGTTATTAGAATGATTAATGGCGCCAATTTTGGAACGTCCTTGACACTGCGCATGCGCAGTAGAGGTGAAGTGTGGAGGGCCATTCAGGACATGTTTTCTTTGGTTTTAGATGCAAATTTTGGGGATTGGGGGGCAAAATTTGTATTTGGCCCTATATTTTAAGAGTTAGCACCAGCTATGTCTGGGTCATTGGTAAGTATAAAAAATATATAAATTACTATAAATTTTTTAACTTTTCATGTTAAGTAAACACCATGACGTTTGATGAAGCAAAAGCTGTTACACTGTGACTATAGTCACAGTGTAACAGCTTTCATGTCATGAAATGTCATCATTGGGAGGAGTTTGTGCATAGATTGACTTAATACCCTCTTAGAGGGTAGTTGGAAAGGGGTACATTGAATTATCACGTTTTTCGTTGATGTTCCAGCAATCCAGTTGCATTGAGATTAGTGCATGCACTCAGCAAGTTAACAAAAATCTTCTATTATCAGGGATTTTTTCTGAATGATGAGACATTGGAATATCAACCTCATTCCCAATGCAATTGTCATACTTTTTCAATAGGGTTTAAAGACAATCAATTGATATATTTTGGAAAATCAGAGTTTGCTGACAATAGTAAGTATAAAAGTGAAAACTTAATCTGTTCCAAAGTGTTGCATATCTCATTTCATGGTGGGAGAGGCATACATTTACAACTTCTGATGACATTATCTCCCTTTGCTAGTATTCAGCTCATTTTGTGCCAGGAAAGATAACTCCAAAGTTTGAGGAACCAAAACATGAATGCATACACATTAACACTGAAAGTTTTGATGAATACACTGTTGGCTTCAATGCATTTAATGACAGAAATTTCCATTTCTGTTCCTCTATAATGCAAATGCTCCCTGTGCCAAGGCTCTCTGACACTTTCCCAATTGGGGTAGAAAAAACCTGATCATGGGATAACCCTGTTATATGAATATTTTATGTTGACTGAATTACTGGTCAATTAACAATATTAATAATTCACCAATTGTCAATTGATAATTTACATATCATAATCACGTAAACTGAACTAAATAGCTCAAGTCATACTTGTGTAGAAATTTTTACCAAAATATGTGCAATTTTTTCTTTCCACTTCTTTTCAGTTTTTCTTATTTGCATTATAATAATTTTTATAAGTTACGATATGTAGTTTCTACTTTTTTCAGCATATGTAGTGTTATTGTACCCACAGGAAACATACATCGGAAACGTTCTTTCAGTTAAATCCCTTTCATACCTGTCCTACCAATACATGATAAAGAAATGAATTTTTAAAGCTTGTGATTTTCCCCCTCCCCCCCCCCCCCCCCCCACCCTGCCCACATGGGAACCCCGGGAAGTGGAGCCATGCTTGTTTATTGCAATAAACAAGTTCTGTTTTACTGGTAAAATAGGATCAGGAAACAATGCCTGGGTTTGAAGTCATCTAAAGTGGGAAGCATAGGTATAAATGATTGGCTAAACTAGACTTTGTACCTATGTAGAAGTCATGATTTAGCCATAGATGCTGACAATGACCTTAAACACCATTAAATAAATAAATTAGAAAATTAAAATAAATAAATAAAAGCTTGTTACAGTATGATATTTTTTTTATCCCTTAACAAGCCACCAGCTATATGGATTACAAACCTGGGATAAATTTTTGCTTTTTTCCCATACTGGAGTAACAAATACCTACAGTTGCTGTGATGTCATTACATTTCCACAAAGATGTTATGCCACAATGCCTCTATAGTGAAAAACAATTAGTCTTAAACTTTTTATACCCCCCGCAACGAGTTGTGGGGTGGGGGGGGAGGTCTACTGGAATCACTTCATCCATCTGTACATCTGTCGGTCTCTCTGTCCATTCATCTGTCAGTCAGTCTGTCCATCCATCCATAGACATAATTTTGTCTGGAGATTTTCTCGGACGCTTGTCGACCAATCTGCCTGAAACTTGGAATTAATGTTCACCACCATGAGAACCTGTGCACCTGCGATTATAGTTCCGGTCAGATTATTTTTGCCAGAATTATGTCCCTTTTCGACTTGAAAAGGCAGGCCTAGAATTTTGTCTGGAGATTTTCTCAGATGTTTATGGGTCGATACCTTTCGAAACTTGGTATGGATGTTTACTATCATGGGATCCTGTGCACCTGCAATTATAGTTTTGATCAGACTTTTTTTTGCCAGAGTTATGCCCCTTTTCGTCTTAGAATGCCTGAATTGCCTAGAATTTTGTCTGGAGCTTTTCTCAGATGATTATGGGTCGATTTCCTTGAAACTTGGTAAGGTTGTTCACTATCTTGGGAATCTGTGCATCGGAGATTATAGTTTTGATCAGACTTTTTTCCCAGAGTAATGCCCCTTTTCATCTTAGAATGCCTGAATTTTGACTGGAGATTTTCTAAAATGTTTATGGGTCAATTTCTTTGAAACTCTGGTATGGATGTTCACTACCCCGGGAACCTGTGCACCTGCGATTATAATTTTGATTGTACTATTCTTGCCAGAGTTATGCCCCTTTTCTTCTTAGAATGCCTGAATTTTGTCCGGAGATTTTCTCAGATGATTATGGGTCAATTTCCTTGAAACTTGGTACAGTTGTTCACTACCATGGGAACCTGTGCACCAGGGATTATAGTTTTGATTGGATTTTTTTCCCAGAGTTATGCTCCTTTTTATCTTAGAATGCCTGAATTTTGTCCGGGGATTTTTTCAAATGTTTATGCGTCGATTTCTTTGAAACTTGGTATGGATGTTCACTACCATGGGAACCTGTGCATCTGCGATTATAGTTTTGGATTTTTTTTTTACAAGAGTTGTGCCTCTTTTTGTCTTAGAATAATCATGGCAGTGGGGGTGGGGAGGGGGGAGGGGGTGGGTATGGCAGGCCCATCTGGGACAGTCACACCTCTAGTTATCATAAATGTTGATAAGTCTGACCAAGAGACAACAGTAAAACATAGGACATAGTTCACTATGGTCCTTGCAAACCTTGTTGAAAGTACATGATTTAAAAAATATGTTGATGAGCTCGTTCCAATAAGGGGTCATATGACATGGCTCTGTTGAAAATATTTCTAAAATAAATAATTAAAATAGAAAATTGTGATATCAAATGTGTTGAGTAAAGAGTTTACTTGCATTTTAATTTCGGATTTCATTTTCAGATTCATAAAAATAATTGTCATTTTGGTTGAAACTGTATGTGGTTGCCTTGAACTTTTGCAATTCTCAAACTTATTGAGCACATACAATATGTGTTCAGCGTTCTGAAAGTCTGTGTGCTTTAACAGTGTAACTGCGTGTTGTTCCAGCTTGAAGTGATTCATGTACAAAAGCACAAATGCAATGTGGTTCCATAATTTAATAATTATACTTTTGAGAAGTGTTTTTATACCCCAAAAGGAAGGCATCTTAAATTTGGATTGTCCATCCATCTATCAGTTCGTCCGGGCAGACATATGGGGTTTAGGTGGCTATTTGTTGGTAGAAATGGGGGTTAGGTGACTACCGCAATTTATGTGACTAGTCACATAGTTAAATGTCATTATTCTAGGGTGGGGTTTAGAGTTGGGGTGGGGTGGGGTTAGGGTCAGTAAAGGGTAGAGTTAGGGTTTGCTACACCTCAAAAATTTTTCACCCAAAAAGTTGCTTTAATACAATGGCCATGCATTTTAGTTAAAATAGACTAGGAATATATTGAATTTTCATTAGTCTAGGGTGGGGTTTAGAATTGGGTGTGTGTGTGTGGGGGGGGGGGGGGGGGTTGGGTTAGGGTCAGTAAAGGGTAGGGTCAGGGTTTGCTACCACCCCAAAAATTTTCCCAAAAATCACATTTTATTGTAGTCCCATAAAAATAGCCACATAAGTAGCCATTTGTAAGAATGTCAGTCTGTCCATCCATCCATCCATCCATCTGTCCACCTGTCTGTCCATCATTATTTGTCCGTCCGGAGACATAACTCTATATGGCTTTAGTGGATTTCAATGAAACTTTCCACGAGGGTAAATACCAAAGAAAGGTCTTTTGTCCAGCATCACCATGCCCAAGAAACAAAGCTTAAGGTCACAGAAATGGGAAAACTTAATTCTCTCACAGATGTATTTGTCTATGTGGGGCCATAATTCTATAATGCTTGGGTGGATTTCAATAAAACTATGAAAATAAGGTCAGTACATCTTTTGGCTGCTGTATTCCGATGTTTTTTATTAAATTTGAAACCTTATGGACTTTTTTGAGCACCAAATTCAACACAAAACGCTTCATTCCAGTATTATAGGCCATTTGGCCATAGTTCAGGGGCATCCGTGGCCGGGTGGTCATCATTAGTCTTGTTTTTTAGCTTAACTTGACAAAGTCAAGATAAGCTATTGCCATCACGCGTGCGGAAGTCTGTTTGTATGTGAGTCTGTTAGTCGGTGAGTCTCTTCACATTTTCCTTTAGCACAGGCTACACCACATACTTCTTGTCTGATCGTCACAAAATTTCATGTGCAAGTTTGGGGTCATGTCTAGATGAGAACGTCCTCTTTTGGGCGCGATCGGTCAACCGGTATGGCTGCCCAAACCCAAAAACCATTAGCAAAGTCTACAGGTCGAAGTTTATGAAGGGATTTCATTGTAACTTGATAGGATGCCCCTGTATAATGCCTAGATGAGAACTTCCCCTTTTGGTCATGATCTGTCAACCATGATGGCTGCCCAAGCCCAAAACCCAAAAACTTTTTGCACCGTCTGCAGGTCAATTTTAATATGGAGGGATTTCATTGTAACTTGGTAGA
Source organism: Pictodentalium vernedei (assembly GCA_031216915.1). NCBI lineage: Eukaryota > Metazoa > Mollusca > Scaphopoda > Dentaliida > Dentaliidae > Pictodentalium > Pictodentalium vernedei. The sequence goes on from CM062295.1 coordinate 194,750,545, forward strand.
ATGACTCCGGATGATGTCTAGATGAGAACTTCCCCATTTGGTCGCGATCTGTCAACCGAGACAACTGCCCGAGCCCATTTGTGGTCATATTTATGGAGAGATTTCATTTTAACTTGGTAGGTTGACTTCATATAATGTCTAGATGAGAATGTCCCCTTTTGGACATGACTGGGCAACTGTGATGGCTACAGGGGCCCGAAGCCCGAAAACCTTTAGCACAGTCTACAGGTCATATTTATGAAGGGATTTCATTGTAACTTGGTAAGATAACTCCAAATAATGTCTAGATGAGAACGTCCCCTTTTGGTCGCGATCATTCAGCCTTGATGGCTGCCCGAGCCCAAAAACCTTTAGCATAGTCTGTAGATCATATTTATGTAAGGATTTCATTATAACTTGTTAGGTTGACTCTATATAATGCTAAGATGATGACCTCCCCTTTTGGTCATGATTGGTCAACTGTGACGGCTACAGGTGCCCGAAGCCCGAAAACCTTGAGCGCAGTCTACAGGTCATATTTATGAAGGGATTTCATTGTAACTTCGTAGGACCACTCCAGATGACACCCAGATGAGAATTCCCCTTTTGGTTGTGATCATTCAACCATGATGGCTGCCTGAGCCCAAAGCCTGAAAACTTTTAGCACAGTCTACAGGTCATATTTATGAAGGGATTTCATTGTAACTTCGTAGGATCACTCCAGATGATGCCCAGATGAGAATGTCCCCTTTTGGTTGCGACCATTCAACCATGATGGCTGACCGAGCCCAAAGCCTGAAAACCTTTAGCACAGTCTACAGGTCATATTTATGAAAGGATTTCATTGTAACCTGGTAGGTTGACTTCATATAATGTCTAGATGAGAACATCCCCTTTTGGACGTGATTGGGCAACTGTGATGGCTACAGCAGCCCGAAGCCCGAAAACCTTTAGCACAGTCTACAGGTCATATTTATGAAGGGATTTCATTGTAACGTGGTAGGATGACTCCAAATAATGTCTAGATGAGAACGTCCCCTTTTGGTTGCAGTCATTCAGCCTTGATGGCTGCCCGAGCCCAAAAACCTTTAGCATAGCCTATAGGTTGTATTTATGGAAGGATTTCATTGTAACTTGTAAGGTTGACTCCATATAATGCCTAGATAATGACATCCCCTTTTGGTCGTGATTGGTCAGCTGTGATGGCTTCAGGGGCCTGAGGCCCAAAAACCTTGAGCACAGTCTACAGGTCATATTTATGAAGGGATTTCATTGTAACTTCGTAGGATCACTTCAGATGATGCCCAGATGACAACGTCCCCTTTTGGTCACGATCATTGAACCATGATGGCTTCCCGAGCCCAAAACTCGAAAAACTTTAGTACAGACTAAGGTCGAATTTGTGAAGGGATTTCATTGTAACTTAGTAGAATGACTCAGTATAAGGTCGAGATGAGGACGTCCCCTTTTAGTAGTAATCGGTCAACCGTCATGGCTACGCAGGCCTGAAGCCTGAAAATCTTTAGCACAGTCTACAGGCTATATTTATGAAGGGATTTCAATGTAACTTGAGAGGATGACTCGTTTTGGAATAATTTCACTGTAACGTGGTAACTTTCGTTGACATTCGTTAACTGTGAGGGCCACATACATTAACTGTGAGGTCATATTAACCCACCCCTCCACCCTTTAGTACAGTGTACACCTCATATTATTTTTATTAAAAACATGGCAAACAGGGAACAGAAATGAGCATATTCCCAATTATCACAATTCTTGTCTTATTTCATAATCCTTTCATAAACATTGAACATTATCCTTTTCATCAAACACAACACACAGACAAGTTAAGCTACAGCATCATTGACACTTTCATTTATTGGCTCACCAACGTTAGTTGTGTGAGCCTATGGCATAGCCCTCATGTCGGCGTCGGCGTCCGCTCTTAAATATTTTGAACTTTTGTGTACAGGTTTTGATTTTTTGGCTTTTCAAATTTTTTTTTAGTTTCAGCATATTGCTATAGTGGTTCACTATAACATTTAACTCTTTTCCAGGGTATTTTGTCGTAATTTTAACCCTTTGAATCAAATTTTAGACTTATTTTGATGTTTGCATGCAGGTTTTGATGTTTTTTTTTCCTTTCTTTCAAGTGGAGATTTACCTTGCAGCATATGTCCATGCTTTCTATTGTATGTAAACATGCATCTTAGGGCTATGTTTGTATTATTTAACCCTTTTCCTGCTGAATTATTTCAATTTTGGACTTTTATGTACAGCTTTTGGACTTAGGCTTACAGCTTCTTACTTTTATGTACAGGTTGTGATAAAAAAAACAATTTCAAGTGAGGTTGTCCTCACTGCATATTGCAGTGGTGGTTATTATAACATTGATATCTTTCCAGTACATTTTTAAAAATTTTTTAACCCCTTCAATAGATTTTTAGACTTATTTTGACGTTTGCGTGCAGGTTTTCATGGGTTTTTTTTTTTTCTTTTCTTCCAAGTGTAGAGTTTCTGCATATTGCTATGGTGGTTCACTATAACATTTAACTCTTTTCCAGGGTATTTTGTCTTAATTTTAACCCTTTGAATCAAATTTTAGACTTATTTTGATGTTTGCGTGCAGGTTTTGATGTTTTTTTTTTCCTTTTTTCCAAGTGGAGATTTACCTTGCAGCATATGTCCATGCTTTCTATTGTATGTAAACATGCATCTTAGGGCTATGTTTGTATTATTTAACCCTTTTCCTGCTGAATTACTTCATTTTTGGACTTTTATGTACAGCTTTTGGACTTAGGCTTACAGCTTCTTACTTTTATGTACAGGTTGTGATAAAAAAAACAATTTCAAGTGAGGTTGACCTCACTGCATATTGCAGTGGTGGTTATTATAACATTGATATCTTTCCAGTGCATTTTTAAATTTTTTTTAACCCTTTGAATAGTATTTTAGACTTATTTTGACGTTTGCGTGCAGGTTTTCATGGGTTTTTTTTTTCCTTTCTTCCAAGTGTAGATTTACCTTGTAGCATATGTCCATGCTTTCTATTGTATGTAAACATGCATCTTAGGGCTACGTTGTATTCTTTAACCCTTTCCCTGCTTAATTACTTCAATTTTGGACTTCTTTTGTTTACAGGTTTGGATTTTTGTGCTTTTAAAAAAAATTTTTTCTTCTTTGCATATTGCTGTGGGGGTTCACGATAACATTTAACTCTTTTCCAGGGTATTTCGTCTTAATTTTAACCCTTTGAATCAAATTTTGGACTTATTTTGACGTTTGTGTGCAGGTTTTGATGTTTTTTTTACTTTCATGTGCAGGTTTTGAGGTTTGTCTTTCTTCTCTTCCAAGTGGCAACTTACCTTGTAGCATATTGCCATGGTTCCTATTTTATGTTAGGATGCTTATTGGGGCTATTATTATATTATTTAACCCTTTAGCTGCTTATTTACTTTAATTTTGGACTTTTGTATGCAGGTTTTGTACTTTTGTGTGCAGGTTTTGATATTTTTTTTAAGTGGAGTTTTACCTCACTGGCATATTACCATGGTGGTTACTGTAACATTTTCAGGGTATTTTTCTAAATTTTAACCCTTGGAAACAAATGTGATACTTTTATGTGCAGGTTTTGAGGTTTGTCTTTCTTTTCTTCCAAGTGGATATTTTTCAAGTAGACTTTCACCTTACTGGCATGTTGCCGTTGTGGTTACTGTGACAGGGTATTTTTCTCAATTTTAACCCCTTGAAACAAATGTGATACTTTTTTTTTACTTTTATGTGCAGGTTTTGAGGTTTATCTTTCTTTTCTTCCAAGTGGTGACTTACCTTGTAGCATATTGCCATGGTTCCTATTTTATGTTAGGATGCTTCTTGGGCTATTTTTATATTATTTAACCCTTTAGCTGATTATTTACTTTAATTTTGGACTTTTCTGTGCAGGTTTTGTACTTTTGTGTGCAGGTTTTGATATTTTTTTTTAAGTGGAGTTTTATCTCACTGGCATATTGCCACGCTGGTTATTGTAATATTTTCAGGGTATTTTTCTAAATTTTAACCCTTTGAAACAAATGTGATACTTTTTTTACTTTTATGTGCAGGTTTTGAGGTTTGTCTTTCTTTTTTTCAAAGTGGAGACTTACCTTGTAGCATATTGCCATGGTTCCTATTTTATGTTAGCATGCTTCTTGGGGGTTATTATTATATTATTTAACCCTTTAGCTGCTTATTTTCTTTAATTTTGGACTTTTGTGTGCAAGTTTTGAACTTTTTTTTTTTACTCCAGCCACCCCTTTACATTGGCCACCTGTTGGTGAGCCACGGGGTACTGATACCCCCCTCTAGTTATTCATAGAAATAGACGTACAGTTTCCCTAGCAAATACATTTTGAAAGCTTGTAATGTTCTGTAAATAGTAACATAAACAAATCATAACCAGGTATGCTCCTGATATACACTGTATTCAGGTCATTGTGGACACAGTACATACTTATTGTAAGATAAATGATCAAAAACATTCCGTTTTTAACTGTTTGAGGGCTACATTATTTTTGGTAGTGTGAATTTGTTTATCAAAATTCGTTTTGTAACAAATTATTGAAGAGTGCCCATTGGCACTCTTCAATAATCTGTTATAAAACAAATTTATATCAACAAAATATTATTTGCGTTTGACTGAATATGAAACATGAGCAAGGAAAATGATGACTTTTCCTTTGGTACCCTCATTTTTAGCTCAACTTGACAAAATCAAGATAAGCTATTGCCATCTCGCATGCAGAAGTCTGTTAGTCTGTGAGTCTGTTCACATTTTCCTTTAACACAGGCTACACCCCATAGTTCTTGTCCGATCGTCACAAAATTTCATATGCAGGTTTGGGGTCATGTCTAGATGAGAACGTCTCCTTTTGGTTGCGATGAGTCAACCGTGATAGCTGCCTGAGCTCAAAACCCAAAAACCTTTAGCACAGTCTACAGGTTGTATTTTTGAAGGGATTTCATTGTAACTTGGTAGGATGACTCTGTATAATGTCTAGATGAGAACGTACCCTTTTGGTCATGATCTGTCAACCGTGAAAGCTACCCGAGCCCAAAACCCAAAAACTTTTAGCACAGTCTGCAGGTCATATTTAATATGGAGGGATTTCATTGTAACTTGGTAGGATGACTCCATATGATGCCTAGATGAGAACTTCCCCATTTGGTTGCAATCTGTCAACTGTGATGACTGCCCGAGCCCAAAACCCAAAAACCTTTAGCACAGTCTACAAGTCGCATTTATGGAGGGATTTCATTGTAACTTGGTATGTTGACTTCATATAATGAGAATGTCCCCTTTTGTTCGTGATTGGTCAACTGTGTCGGCTGTAAGGGCCCGAAGCCCAGAAACCTTTAGCACGGTCTACAGGCCACATTTATGAAGGGATTTCATCGTAACTTGATAGGTTGACTCGTTTTGGAATACTTTCACTTTAACTTGGTAACTTTCGTTGACATACATTAACTGTGAGGGCCACATACATTAACTGTGAGGGCCACATTAACCCACCCCTCAATTCTTTAGTACCGTCTACACCTCATATTATTTTTATTGAAAACATAGCATACAGGGAACAGAAATTAACATATTCCCGTTGAACATTATCCTTTTCATCAAACACAACACACAGACAAGTTAAGCTACAGTGTCATTGACACTTTCATTTTGAAAGCCCTGATAGTGGCTTCTAGTACTCAACCAGTTAAACTGTTATCATATTCAAACACGGAAGTTCACTTGAAGCTCTAGGACAATACCAAGGAATAGTCTAAAAAAATGTCTAAAAGATCATTGAAAACGGCTTGAATGGTCATGAATTAACCTCATTCTTGAAGCAATGAGCTCTTTGGGTTAAATCCAACTCTTAGCCAGGAGCATTTCTAAGGGTGTGTAGTGGGGTGTGACACCCCATCCAATAATGTTTGCACTTTGTTGCACTTGGGGCATCTCCTTCTGTATTGGAGTCTCATATAAAGATTCACCCTTGCTGGTAATCATGCACTTTCTTATGAGACTTGATTTGATACCTGGACTAATGTCAAATAAAGCATGCTTTAATGCTGTCATTGGAATATTTTATTATTTGGGATATGAACCATCACAATGGAGACAAATCCCCCCCCCCCCCCTTCACCCCCAGTTAGTAATCTTCAACTTTTCGTGACACTCCTCTTCAAGACTCTTGAATTAATTAATTAATCTCATGCACAGTTTAATTAAATATAAAGTTGCTTCATCATTTCAGGGAAGTCTAACCATTTTGACAGATTCCATGAAGAAACTAGCATCATTGATAAAAGAAGACTTACGGTATTTAGACAGAAGTAAGGTAGGTGATGTGTAAGGTCTCAGTACTGAGCTCTGTCTAACATGGTCACTCCCACCCCCCAACATCCACAGACAAATTATATAGGATGTGAGTAACATAATTAAATTTTGACTGTTACCAAAAATTAACAAGATTAAATTTTCTAATTGCTAACTGTTGTTAACAGCTTGAAAGTGAGAACACAAGAATTTGCGCATTGCCAAATCTTTATTCATTATAAAAAGAAATTTGTTGACTAATGATTGTGTGGATTTCATCATTACTGGGGAGGAGTATTACACCACCTTTTGTGAGGCAATATTGATAACAATAGGTGGTTTTATCTTTGAATATTCAATTTATTCCTGTCACCACATTCATCTTTTCATGTATGCTGTTGGGAAGAGCTTCCATCCCTTTCTTCAAAAGTACAGACACATTGATCTCACCAAACCTGTGAATTTTTTTTTCTTGGAATGATTCCTGGTATTGGCACCCAAACAGTTACATCTTGACCTAACATTAGTATCAGGTGACAATACCAGAATTGTGACTCAGATAACTCATTCTCCTGGTATGGGGGGGGGGGGGGGGGGGGGGCGGGGAGGGCATATTGTGTCTGCTCTTGTCTGCACTCAAATTTGAAAATAAGAATTTAAACATTATTAGTCACAAAATTGAAAAGACTATATTTTGATCAGCTATTTTTAAATTAAAAATACTTAAAATAAAGATTGAAATACTAGAATTATTATTTAAAATATAGAGAAAACATAAACTAATCACCACTGAAATTGGTTCACTGGACACTAGAGGTGACTAACGCAACACACCACCAACATTTATCCCTCTCACGAGCATTGTTTTGATATGGACTATAACTTGCTACACAGATAAATTAATATCAGCGTGCAGGGTGAATAGGAATAAGTCAATAAAACATTTAATGTGGGAAGGAGATCTGCTTGTTTTGTGGTAGCTATTAAAGATTACCTAAGCTCGCATGTGAAATTTGATGAAACAAAATCTGAAATTATCGCCTGGATCCAAATTCAGTTCTCTCAAAATCTGTTATTGGCTGCCATGTATAACCTGCCAATCAAAACCAGATTTTGCAATGACAACTGGGCTTAAGAAATTGAGAATGATCTTTGCGAGCTCACACAGGACACTGAACATTTGCTATGGATAGGTGATTTCAATGCAAGAACAACATTGTTAGTTGATTTCCTTGACAATAGTCATGTCAAGGATTCTAGATACCTGTTCCAGGGAGAAGTGCAGGAAGGGTTAGCCAAGTATGTGCACCAACACCTCACCAACCATAGATCAAATTACCTTAAATATCGATTTTCAGAGGATAAAGGCAAGGTAAATAGTTTTAGGTATAATCTTCTGGAAGTCTGTAGAAATAATAATTTATATGTATTTAATGGCCAATGTGGTTATGATAAGGGGGTTGGGAAGCTCACATGTTGCAATTCTAGTGATGTAGAGTATGCAATAGGTAATAGTCCTTGTTTTCAACAATCTTGATTTCTCACCTATGTTTTTTAGCTCACCTGATTGAAAGTCAGGGTGAGCTTTCCTGATCACTCTTCATCAGTCGTCCGTCCGTCGTCCTGCGTGAAGATGTTTGAGCCTCTTTCTCCTAAACCACTGGCCACATTTTAATTAAACTTCATGTAAGTAGTGGTTATATAGAGGCATTTTGATTTTTAGGCAAATTAGGTTATGGCTCATATTGAGCAGAGGGGTGGGGAAAAAATGGCCAAATTTTTTGAAAATCTTCTTCTAATGAACCACAGTAGCAGAGACTTGATATGTGGTATACAGAGTCCTTTTGAGGTTTAGAATCAAGTTTGTTCAAGAGAAGTTTGTTGGGCATTATTTGCCTTCGTTATGGGAGGGGCAAAATTTTTGGCCACGCCTAAAATTTCTATTTTCAGAACCCTGAGGTCGATTTGAACCAAATTTGATATGAGATGATAATGGGTCATAAGTAGTTGATTGATGCAAAAAAAAAATTTCTCATTGCCCCGTGGGAACCTCGGGAGCTAAAAATAGGAAAAACCTTAAAACTGCCGTATCTCCAAAACTACACAGCACAGAGAATTCTTATTTTGTATAAAGCTTACTTTTATCCAGTACAATAGAATGGGTAAAAAAAAATCCCTATCGGTTTGATCACAAGGCACTTTTTTCAGGACTTTGAGTCAGCATTTTTTAACACTGTAGGCAATGGGAAAAACATTAAAAAAATCTTGTTCTCCAGATCCAGCAGGCAGAATCTTTTGATATTTGGTATGCAACATTGTAGGGTGGATCTGATTCAAGTTTGTTCAAATCGGCCCCCTGGGTTCATATTTGGGCTCAGTATAGGAGCCCGATTTCGAACTTAGTGCATTTCAGGCAAATTTCTTAAAAAGTCTTCTTCTCCAGATCCAGCAGGCAGAATCTTTTGATATTTGTTATGCAACATTGTGGGGTGGATCTGATTCAAGTTTGTTCAAATCGGCTCCCTAGATTCATATTTGGGCTCACTATAGAAGCTCGAATTCGAACTTAGTGCATTTCAGGCAAAACTTAGTGCATTTCAGGCAAATTTCTTAAATAATCTTCTTCTCCAGATCCAGGAGGCAGAATCTTTTGATATTTGGTATGCAACATTGTGGGGTGGATCTGATTCAAGTTTGTTCAAATCGGCCCTCTGGATTCATATTTGGGCTCACTATAGAAGCCCGAATTCGAACTTAGTGCATTTCACGCAAATTTCTTTAAAAAATCTTCTTCTCCAGATCCAGGAGGCAGAATCTTTTGATATTTGGTATGCAACATTGTAGAGTGGATCTGATTCAAGTTTGTTCAAATCGGCCCCCTGGATTCATATTTGGGCTCACTATAGAAGCCCGAATTCGAACTTAGTGCATTTCAGGCAAATTTCTTAAAAAATCTTCTTCTCCAGATCCAGCAGGCAGAATCTTTTGATATTTGGTATGCAACATTGTGGGGTGGATCTGATTCAAGTTTGTTCAAATCGGCTCCCTAGATTTATATTTGGGCACACTATAGAAGCTCGAATTCGAACTTAGTGCATTTCAGGCAAATTTCTTAAATAATCTTCTTCTCCAGATCCAGGAGGCAGAATCTTTTGATATTTGGTATGCAACATTGTGGGGTGGATCTGATTCAAGTTTGTTCAAACCAGCCCCCTGGGTTTATATTTGGGCTCAGTATAGGACTTTATCAATGCAGAATGATCAGAGGGTTACATTACATCTTTACAGTGCAGAAACAATTCACAAAATAACAAGATACCATTAGTACAAAATGTAACGTCACATGCAGGGGTCAGCCGAGTGGTCGACTAGGGCGAAGAAGTTACCTTGTCATTCAAGTCGCCTTGGCTTACATTTTCGCCCTCCAAAACTTCCTTTGGAGACATGGCAGTTTTATGCATTTTTAGTCGAGTTGTGACGAAGTCAAACTCGACTTATAGTTTGATGAATGGCGGGCGGGCGGGTTTTGTAAACAATAGGTTTCCGGATGATAACTTGATAATGGTTCAACCCATGTTCATGAACCTTCATAGGTAGGTTGGTATCGGTGAGAGGAAGAGCCCTATTAATTTTGGACTTGCTTGGTCAAAGGTCAAGGTCACAGTGACCTTGAACATAGTAAACTGTAAACAATTGGTTTCCGGATGATAACTTGACTACGGTTCAACCCACATTCATGAAACTTCATAGGTAGGTTGGCCTTGGTGAGAGGAAGAACCCTATTTATTTTGGACTCACTAGGTCAAAGGTCAAGGTCACAGTGACCTTCAACGTAGTAAATTGTAAACAATTGCTTTCCGGATGATAACATGATAATGGTTTGACCCACATTCATGAAACTTCATAGGTAGGTTGGCCTAGGTGAGTGGAAGACCCCTATTTATTTTGGACTCACTAGGTCAAAGACCAAGGTCACAGTGACCTTGAACATAATAAATCGGAAACAATTGGTTTCCAGATGATAATTTGACAATGGTTCCACTTACGTTCATGAAACTTCATAGGTAGGTTGGCATTGGTGCATTAAAGAGCCCATTTATTTCGGAATCACTAGGTCGAAGGTCAAGGTCACAGTGACCCTTCCCATAGTAAATTGTAAACAATTGGTTTCCGGACGATAAGTTGATAATGATTAAACCCACTTTTGTGTTGTCACAACTCGACATTGGATCGGTGATCCTATCGGCATTTTTTATGTTTTATTTCCCCAAAAAACGCTTCTGCAACAAAGTCAACACGGCTGCTGTTAAAATCCGTCATACAGCTCTGAAAATAGCCTAAACTAGCCCAATTTTATATTTCTGAAAAGACTTAAAATGGCATAGTCGTTCGAACAATTCGTCCCATCTGGTAGCAACCTGCACAGAATGGCTATTTAAAAACAAAGTGCCAGCAAAAAGAACGAATCACACAAGATACGCATCGTGTCAATTGTAATTTATTAAAATTAACCACTGTTTCAAAACAATACAAATGTGTAGGAGACAGTTCATCCATAAAAAGTCGAAATTGCTTTCGGTTACACTCTTTTCCATTGAAAAATTGGTTCCATTGAAATTTGCACTGCAATTTGCATTGAAAGTTTTTCTTTGAAAACGTTCTTTGGAAGGGGATTAAATGTAATAAGGCAACAATAGAAATCACACATATTAGGATAAATAAGAATGGCAGGCCTTCATAGCACCAATTGCATGTGTCAATGTAAGATGGTCGGCAGAAATTGTCATTTTTCTGAACAGTGTAATGGTATTATTATCCAGCACAGAAGGGAAGGGAGACAACTGAAATATTTTGTCATTTACCTTAGAAATAAATTAACTCAAATTGTTAATAACGCTTAGTTAACGAAGGATATCGAAAAAAAATTTAACTACGCTTTTCAATTCAACTAGAGTATTCAGAAACCATGAATGACCCAGCTTCTTATGTGAACATATAATTTATTTTAAATACTTTAAATATTTATTTTTAAAAGGATACACCTTATATTTTAGAGAACACTCTCATAATGGGTATTGCTAAATTTCAAATCAACTACATTGAGGTAAATACAAAATCAGCTGCATGGTAACCATAGTCATCACTGGTAGGGAAAGAGTTAGGGCATTCAGAAACCATGAAAAACACTGTTTTTTTTGTAGGGGTGGGGGTGGTGGTGGTGGTGGGGGGTGGTGATGGTTTAACCTACATTCTTTTTATATACTGTCTGACTTAGTTTTGTGTGTGTATGTATGTTTGTATAACTTTTATTTATTTTTTTCTCCACAATTCGTCATGTTAGCTATTGTTGTGTCCTCTTTGTAGATTTATTTTGTCACGATGTCATGTATGTTTTGTTTTTTTCTGACTTCTCCCTCATGTCCACTGACTTCGCCCTTCGGGTCCCTCACTTCTCCCTAAAGTCTCTGGAGGGAGAAGTCACTTCTCCCTAAAATCAGTTGCCAGGCTGACCCCTGGTCACATGTCAACGCGTCACTCCCACACCACTCTTACGGCAATTGAATGCCACTCCATCTCGTGCCCCCAACTTAACGTATCCAGAAATCCTCTCTCACCAGTCTTTCTTGCTTGCCTCCCATAACAATTTCTATAACCACAACCTCCTTGTCATGCACTCCATGGTAACCGCTTTGATTAAAATGACCAAACGCAGGTGCAATCTCGCATCTCTTATATGTTCAGTCACACGATCTTTCACACGGCACTCACTCTCACCTACATACACTACAGATCCCCGCTCCGACGTTCAATGAATTTACCCCGTAACCATGCTGCCTTTACTGCAACTTTAGATTCCCCTGTGCTTCTCATAATCTTCCTTCCGACTACAAATCCATTTGATTCTGTTGTGAAGGCTATACACTAAAGACCTTTTCACGTGACTCGGGTGGTCTGACTTATAGTTTAAATATAACATCTTGTCGGTTGGTTCGATAAACAAATCAGTGTATAGGTCCCCTCTCTTGTCAAATTTTCCAGAAATTCAGTAGCTGAGTCACCACTGTATTTAAATTAAATCTGAATGTTAGGATGAATTTCATTTGCGAAGCTGCAAACTTAAGTAGACTTTCCTCTCCATGCGTCCATATACCAAGCATGTCACTGATGAACCATTTATAAAATATGGGTTGCTTCTTGATTTTTGAACAACCGTTCATCTCACTTCCACATGCAAGAAAAGTTCCTGCCCGGGCACGATCCTAATGCCACCCCACTTTTCTGCATAGATTTCCTATCTCCAAGCGTAAATGTATTGTTATCCAGGTCTGTCTCTATCACCTTCATCACATCCTCCGTCCCTATCAAAGGCGCTTCCCTCATCCAAAGTGCTTCTCTGCAGGCCTTGAGCCCCTCCTTTCTGGGCACCAATGGGTACAACTTATTGACATCAAAAGCAGAATAAGATAGCACTCTTCAGCACCTTCCCCTTCAGTACCTCCCACTTACTGATAAAATCTGTTCTTTCAAGTAACTGGGAGTGCTTTCTATGAACTCCCACAATTCGTATATTCATCAACTTCTGCTTATTTTTCTGTAGGTTTATCATTTCCACTGACTATTGCCTGATAAGGGGCATTCTCTTTCTGAAGTTTTGGGTTCCCTTTTAGACTTCTTGGCTGGGGATTCCTTGGTGTCATATATTGTTTTAAGTCACCCCACCCAATTGCTGCCCCATGCTTCCATCTTATTAACCAATTTTTATCCCCGCCAAAATGCAGTTTGCAGGGGATATAGAAATGGGTTCTATCTGTCCATTTGTCCATACATCCATTTGTCCATTCATCTGCCCATTTATCTGTCCATCTGTAACAACTTTGGACCTTCCTATCTCAGTCAGTGGATGTTGGATTTAAATGATCTTTTGTATGCTGATAGACCACCATGGGGGAAAGGATATTCACAGGTAACGGATTTTGTCCAATCATTTTTTCTAGAGATATGGGCCTTTTTCAACTAAGAAAATTTCAATTTTTATGGTTTCTGGTTGATAACCACTTCTTGGTGAGGAATACCGGAGGCATTGCACCTTGTTTTACTCGTTTTGTCAACCTTTCCATGAAATCCTCTGTCGTGTCCAAATATGAATCATTTCTCACAATTTCATTTGTTAGACTACTAACTTAGTGCTGTAGGTCCTGCACCACTATTCCCGACCCTTTATCTGCTGGTCAAATTATTATTTCATCTTTCTTCAACAATTCTTTGAGTGCAAGCTACTCAGCTGCGTTCAAGTTTCCAGTTGGTTTTACTTTAACACTACTTGTCACCTCATTCTTCGCTAATGAAATATAACTATCGAGGGCAATATCACGTCCATCTCTCACCCGATCTGTTTCAACTTTCATGGGTGGCTTTGGGGTAATGTCTAGATGGGAGCTGTTGAATGTTTCTGAATTTTGCTGAAAAACATGGCCGTCAGCAGCTATCTTGGATTTGGCATATAAATTATCAACAATTTCATTAGCACATCCTACAGGCTGCATCTCTCACCCAATCTTTTTAAAAATTTTAGCTTAACTTGACAAAGTCTAGATAAGCTATTGCCATCATGCATGAGCGAGTCTGTGAATCTGTTCACATTTTCCTTTAGCACAGACTACACCTGTAGTTCTTATCCGATCATCACGAAATTTCATATGCAGGTTTGAGGTCATGTCTAGATGAGAACGTTCCCTTTTGGTCGCGATCGGACAATCATGGTGTGCTGCCTGAGCCCAAAACCCGAAAAACCATTAGCACAGTCTACAGGTCGTATTTATGAAAGAATTTCACTGTAACTTGGTAGGATGCCTCTGTATAATGTCTAGATGAGAACGTCCCCTTTTGGTCATGATCTGTCAACCGTGACAGCTACCCAAGCCCGAAACCCCAAAACTTTTAGCACAGTCTACAGGTCATATTTAATATGGAGGGATTTTATTGTAACTTGGTAGGATGACTCTGTATGATATCTCGATGAGAACTTCCACGTTTGGTCGCGATCTGTTAGCTGTGACAACTGCCCAAACCCAAAACCCGAGAACCTTTAGCACAGTCTGCAGGTCATATTTGTGGAGGGATTTCATTGTAACTTAGTGAATTGACTCCATATAATGTCTAGATGAGAACGTCCCCTTTGGTCGTGATTGGTCAGCTGTGATGGCTGCAGGGGCCCGAAGCCTGAAAACCTTTAGCACATCTGTTGGTCATATTTATGAAGGGATTTCATTTCATTGTAACTTGATAGGATGACTCATTTTGGAATAATTTCACTGTAAATTGGTAACTTTCGTTGATATACATTAACTGTGAGGGCCACATACATTAACTGTGAGGGCCACATTAACCCACCCTCAATTCTTTAGTACAGTCTAGACCTCAGATTATTTTTATTGAAAACATAGCATACAGGGAACAGAAATTAACATATTCCCAATTATCACATTTCTTATTAGCTCCGCTGACAAAGTCAGCAGAGCTTTTCTTATACTGATTCGTTTGTCATCCGTTGTCCGTCGTCCGTCGTCTGTCGTCCTTCGTCTGTCATCCGTCTGTCCATCCGACCGTCCGTCGTCAACATTTTATTTGTCCTAGCCATAATTTCTAAACCGCTGAATATTTTTCCACCAAACTTCATAACAATATGTATTATCAATAGACGGTGTGTCATCAATTATTCTGCGGTCTGTAAATCCACAGGGTCAAGGTCACAGGTCACAGGATCAAGAAAATCTTAAGATATTTTTGATATTTGTTTGTCCAAGCCATAATTTCTGAACCGCTGAATATTTTTACACCAAACTTCATAACAATATGTATTATCAATAGACGGTGTGTCATCAATTATTCTCAGCGGAGCTCTCTAGGCGTGACAGGCCTCTTGTCTTATTTCATAATCCTTTCATAAACATTGAACATTATCCTTTTCATCAAACATAACACACAGACAAATTAAGCTACAGTGTCACTGACACTTTCATATATGTAGCTTTGGTGTGATGTCCAGATGGGAGCTATCAAATTTTTCTGATTTTCATTGAAAAACATGGCTGCCGATGGAAATCTAGCATTTGACATATAAATTGTCAACAATTCCATTAGCACACCCTATAGGCTTCACCTCCCTCTTGATCTTTTTCAAATTTTATATGTAGTTTGGTGTGATGCCTAGATGGGAGCTATCATCAAATTTTTCTGAATTGTGTTGAAAAACATTGCCACCAGCAGCCGTTTTGGATTTGGCATATAAATTTTCAACAATTCCATTAGCACACTCTACAAGCCACACCCCTCACCCGATCTTTTTCTGATTTCATATGTAGCTTTGGTGTGGGTCTTTTATGTAGAAACTTGAGTGAATGATTTGTCATTACTGGAACTTTCTATTTTGTTCACTCCCTTCTTTGTTAAGTTGAGCTGCAGTGTCATTAACACTTTCATTTTAAAAGACATTTTATCAAGACCTCTATTAGTAGAAAAGCCTGTTGGAGACAGTACCATCATACAGTTTGATGTCCAAACTTACCAGAATACCCAATTAACCCTTTACCCAACGTAACGGCCAAAACCGGCCAGCGCTATTCTCAAAAATCGCCAATTAATTTTCAAAATATTTTCTTTTTTTGTCTCAAAAACATAGGTTATGACCCCACGTTGGAACGAGCTCGTCGAGCTCGTTCCAATGAGGGGTCATAACCTATGTATTTTTATACTGTACCAATGACCCAGACATAGCTGGTGCTAACTCTTAAAATATAGGGCCAAACACAAATTTTGCCCCCCAATCCCCAAAATTTGCATCTAAAACTAAAGAAAACATGTCCTGAAAGGCCCTCCACACCTCGCCCCCACTGCGCATGCGCAGTGTCAAGGACGTTCCGAAATTGGCGCCATTTATCATTCTAAGTTTGGCCCTTCATCAGTTAACATCTGACTGATCTTTGTGCTTTTAAATCTCAGTTTAAATGATGCCAGACACATAAATATTAGTGAAATGGTGATTCTAAGGAGGATAGAAAAGGAGGAGAGGAAAAGAATGTGTGACAGAATATTATCAGGGCTGTAACTTAAAATTTTTTAATGAAATTATGTTAAGTTACCTATTTTCAAGGCAGCAGCCATTTTGTTGTCATTCTGATTATTTAGTTACACTGTTTTTTCAAGTGTTTTTCCTCTCTCCCTGTCCTTTAATTCCCCCTTGCTATTCTCCCATGCTTTTGGCATAGTTTCTGTAATTATTATTACTAAAATTTCTTGGGAGTTTTAGCTTAATAACAGAATGAATTCTGTTCTTTCCCCATGTTTACGTCTTCACCTACGGGTGGTTAGGCGTTGTGTTCTGCATCTACCATCTGATGTTCTGCAGTTTCTTCCCTGGAAGTCTCTGTTTTGCATCAGATGGGGTATTTTTGGTAACTGATTTCGGGCCTGGGTGCCTGGAGTCTTATTTTAGTGTTTTTACACTCATTGTTTACATTTACAACAGCCCTCTGTGTGAGGGGGGGATTTCTAAATAATAATATCTTTATGTTATTTTAATCATAACTAGATACATTATTATTGTTCGTAAGTGTTGAATAAATTGTTTAAAATATTTTTAAAATTTTTGTCCACACTTAGGCTTGGGATCCATTGGGGCTCAACGTTACTTTTCAGAAACTTGGGCTGTTCTGAAAAAATATTTTTTCAAAATATTTTGATTTCAATTATTTTTTCTATATTAATGGATCATATTATTATTATGTATTTTGATTGCCAGGGGTTAGTGCGAGTACCAGGACTTGTTTTCTTTTCACATTGAAAGGATATTGATCAATTGTTTTAAGAGGAAGTCTTCCTCTGACCTTATTATCATTCTATATGTGGTCAGTGTACTCGCATTAACTCCTGTTCTGTATCGTATGATTTCGATGACAATATGGGAAGCGTATGTCACGGTATGTTGTTGGGGATTTGGACACTCCGGTCCTTTCCCCGCAGGGTCACTCTACTTTATCAATTTCTATTTCAGACGATCAAGATTAGGGTGATGTATCTGTGATGTCTTCCAACAGTGTGCCTCCGTCGTCACAATTAATGAAGGGCTAGCGGAAAAGTGCTCATGTAATACGCCAATTGCCTAAGAGGACCCTAGTAGGTTCGACGGCCTTTGACGTCCGCTAGCTCGCCCGGTGTAGCGTCCATTCACCGAATGGTTCGGCAGCCGGGTTCGTCCGTTGCGGTCTAGAAGGAATTTTGGGGTGATGCGAGCACTATAAAATTAACTTAATGCACACCCAGTGACGGCGGATCGGAGGGAGAACGGAGGAAGCCTTTTAGTCCGGTTCATAGCTCGTTCCGGTCCATCCGGACGGCAAGCGAGAGAGGCCCCTCTCTCGTTCAACAACATCTGGCCCCAGATGTTGTGGTACAAATGTGTCGTTAGCGGAGCATACGTCTGTCGCTCGGGACGCTCCGTTGTATAGGCAGTCCGCTGAGACTGCTAAGGCTTCCTCTTCTCGTCAGCGCACACGACCGCACCTTGGCTGCGTGACCGCCGATATATTACCAGCTTCGCCGATCAAGGATTCTTCGGCGACCAGGTCACACCATCCGGCAGCCAGGGATTCGAGACCGATGGACTCCGGACGTTCGCATAGGAAGTATGCGGGAGCCATCTGATGCGGAGCTGCCCTCGGCGAAGCACCGATAGACTGCGCCTCCGCAGGTCTCGACGCCGGACATTCTTGTGCACATAGCACAGCTTATCGCAGCATCCCAGCAGCCGACAGAAACGGTGTCGGATCGAGAATTATCCGACAGCGCTGGGTCGGTAGCCGGGGACTCGAGGCCTGCAGACTCCGGACGTTCGCATAGGAAGTGTGCGGGAGTCAACGTACACGGAGCTTCCAGCGGCAATGCATCGTAAGTCCGCTACTGCACAGGCCTCGGGAACGGACGTGCTTTCCTTAATAGCACAGTTTATCGCAGCATCCCAGCATCAACTGAATCTGTCGCATATATTTTATCCGACGATGCTGGGTCGGGACGCTCCGCGGAAGCGGGTACGGACGTCCGAAAGTTTCATCCGGTCCGACGGGATACCGAAAGGGATTCGGTGGATTTCAAGCTTTCCCTTTCGGAACAACATATGCTGCGATGCCGGATAAGAAACTGATAGCGTCGGTGGACTTAGAAATTTTTGGTTCGGTTCAGGGACATCGTCCCTCAGTTCCGACATAGTCCAATAATGTCACACAAACTTTCGAATTATTGAACGACGCTATATATATTATTATTTTATGCTTGCTATCCAAGCATTTCTGGTTTCTTGTTCGAAGAGTTATGGAGATGTCTTCAAAAGTGTGCCTCTGTCGTCATAGTTAATGAAGAGTTAGCGGCAATAAGTGCTCATGGAATATGTCTATCGCTTACGGAGTGACATTCGCTAGCTCACCCGGTGTAGCGTACATTCATCGAATGGTTCGGCTGCCGGGTTCGTCCGTTGCGGTCTAGGAAGGAGATTTGGGTGATGCGAGCACTTTAATTACTTTAGTACTCACCCAGTGACGGCAGATTGAGGACAGATCGGAGGAAGCCAACAACATAGGGGACCGCATGTTGTGGTTCAGATATTTTACATTCGGAGCATATGTCCGTTGCTCGGGACGCTCCGTTATATTGACAGTCCAAGAGACTGTCTTTAATGCTTCCTCATCCTCACAGCAGGGCACACGACCGCACATTGGCTACGTGACCTCGAGTATCCGATCAGTTTCGGCATTCAGTGATTCCACAGCGAATAGGTCGCGCCATCCGGTAGCCAAAGGACACGAGGCCTATACACTCCGTTCGCTCGCATATTGGAAGTATGCACGGGGTAACGATCTCGGAGCTTCCTGCGGCTATGCATCGTAAGACCGCTGCTCCTCAGGCCTCAGTGACGGACGTGCTATCCGAGTTAGCACAGTTGTTTCGCAGCATCCCAGCAATTGACGGTTTCTCGGTCGAATCAGGAATTATCCGACGGCGCTGGGTCGGTGCGGTCCGCGGTTGCATCAAGCTACGGACGACCGAACGCTTTATAGGGTCCGACAGGATGGCAAAAGGGATTCGAAAGATTTCGAGTTTTCCCTTTAGTAGTATCGGAAGATGCCTTTCATATCTTCTGGCATTTCTTCCAGTGATTATTGTTCGGACTTCATTGCTGCGATCTTGGATAAGAGACTTATAGCGTCATTGGACTCGGATTTTTCGATCGGTACAGGGACTTTGTCCCTGACTTACCGACGCAGTCCAATATTGTCATTACAACATGTGTTTTATTTTTCGACGCTATATATATATTATATATATATACAAGCCTGCTACTAAGCATGATAGTTTAGTTTCTTGTCCGCGTGGCTCATTTCTGCCATTTTATCTTTTTTACATATAGTTTATTTTGGCAGAGCAGGGCATACCAAGAGTTCATATGCGTCTAGACGGTGTGATTAAAGACTGCATATATTCTTTTTCGCCGTTTATGTCTTTTCCAATTTCAATGTTGGGAACGACATTATGTATAGTAGACTTAACTTAGACGCTTTATTATACGTAATCCGCCTTACTGAGGCGTTATCATTACGTCTTCAAGAAAAGATTTACGGGATATTATTCTCAATGTAATTTCTTTTGAGGGCAGTAGTTTGTTCACGTATAACTCCGCCCTTCAGTGGCTGATTGGAGTTGGTTAGACGTGATGCAGCCCTAGCTACATCCACGCGTGGATAGTAGGTTAAGAACTCTCTCAGAGTCGCTTCGTTCTCGGAGGAGCTTCTCTTCGACGGCAACTTTCCGGCAATCCATGAATTGCTTGATTTATACATTCTCTTGTCTATCTAGTGTTACAAGAGATTCAGACTGGGGCAAACATTCGGTGGTTGACTCAGAGAGTGCCGCCGCAGTTGCCGGACCCTAGTGTGGCTGTTATGACGGTTGCCAGTCAAACAGATTGGGATATTCTGATCCCTACGGATTCGAAGTGCCAGGGTCTTTGGGTTCCGCAGTCTTTTAGCTATCAGTTTAACTTCCGCGGAATAATGTTTTTTAGGCTTGCTTTATGTCATTGCATGAACATTATTCAGAAACGCATGCCCAAATTCCTGTCCTTTAATTCGACAGTAGTGGCGTATCTCCGGAACCAGGGAGGCACTCTTTCGTTTCCGTTATTCAATTTAATGGAAAGAATCCGTCTGTTGGTTATAGTACACCAAGTTCAGTTTTGGTCCGTCATATTCTGGGTCGTCTGATTGTTTTATCGCACTCCCGTTCTCTTACGGGTCGCTTGTTGCTGTCAGAATGGACTCTCAACAAACAAGTATTTAATCAGATTTGCTATCTATGGGAGCGCCCAATGATGTTTTATTTATGACACAGCTTGCTAATCAATTGCAGACGTATGTGTTGGCTTGTCCAGATCTCTGAGCTAATACTGTTAACGCTCTATTGATCTATAGGACGGAATGATAGGATACGCGTATCCTCCGGCGCTGTTGTTTTAGCAGGTATTGCTAAGATAAACAACCACAATACATTTCTGTTGATAGCATCTCTATCTTCACAGAGATCATGAGTAATTTACTCTCTTGTCTACTGTGGATCTTAACGTGAAATCTTCCTCTATGTGAGGATCTTTTTTCACTGGGTAAATCGTGTCATCTTTATCACAACCAGCAAGGTCGCAACCTTCATGTATTCCGTTGTGTGGTCCGTATTGCATTGTAAGCACTGTACTGGACGAGCTTTGGATGCGATTTCTTACTATAGGAGATCCTCTTCTTCGCTATTCTATGCGACTAAAGTGGAGGCTCTTCCGTCGTGGTGTAGGGATCATTATGTTCATATGGTTGATCCCTCCATACTACGCATTGCTAGTTTTTGGTATACTTGTTTCACAAGATCTACTGCAGCCTGTTGTTATTTAGGTTATAGGTTTATGTTACCTCATACCTATGCACTCTACGATAGTTTACAATTGAGTCTTTTGTCTCTTTATCTAAGTCAGTTAGTAACTTTTTGATAAATAGACTTAGAATCTTTAGATTAAATTCCTATACGGATTTTAACTTCGGTTCTTATTTAGCTATGTAATCATTTGAGCCTCTGGAAACAGTAGTTTTCAAATTCTGACCTTTTAGACAGTAATTCTGTTGGTTTCTCTTTTACTGTAGAGTCAGTGAGTTTCATGCACTATCGATGGATGATTTTCACTTTCATAGTTTCGGAATCTATACTTCCGTTACTATTTAGGTTGGATTGTTGCATAAGAGTTAGGCTCCTATTTCCGGAACCTATTTTTTTAAGGTCCTTCCGTCTTCGTATGGGCATAGGCCTTTACTCTTTCCGGGTACAGTTTATGTATTTATAAACAGATATCTGTTTATTACAAGGGCGTAAGCTTCTTCTGTCTTTGATGTCTAGTAGAAGGACGTTACGCTCCATTTTATTTTTAATGGATTCTATTAACTAGCGTACTGCTTATGGTATATCATTGGCTTAGCAGTTGTGCTTAAGATTTCGGCTCATGAAGTAAGAGTTCTTCTACTTCTTGGGCTTACATTAATAGTGTTGCTATTATAGATTTTTGAAGGCTGCTCATTGCGCTCAGCCATCCATTCATGAATTTTATCTCAGAAATATCGAGTCCATTTCTGGAGGCCTCTATTGTTAGGTCTATTATCTACTGCTCAGAATATCATTCTCTTAACAGTTGCTACTATAGCTAGGTAGGCTGTCTGTTTCGGCAGTGTCTCCGTTCGGCTGCCCTCTTCGCTCTGGGCTATTTGACCCAGGGCAAGAAAAAGGGGGGGGGAGGGTGTTCCCTTGGGTCACCTGTTTTTACTATGAAAACAAGGGGATACCTCCTCCGGAGTTAGTAATTCTGAGTTGTTATTGGGATGGTTGTTTAGTGAGAAATTTAAGTTTATAAAATTCATTCAAGTCTTAGTTTTTAAAGTATAGCTTTTGAATATTGCATATGTCAACGGACATGATTATGCAATTCTCACACACTTTTAGGAGTATAAGAGTCTCTATTCTCTAGACTTACTTTATTATTGGCTTACTTTAAAAATTATTAGTATAAGGATTATTGGATATTAATAGAGTACATGGATGTATGAAGCTCAATTTTTGGAAGGTGTTGTATCTTTCTAATTTATCATAAATAAGAAAGATACATGTAAGGCCTATTACTTCTTTTCCCTACAGGGGATGACTCTATTTTATTTTATTGAGCGTATTCCATTTTGCTCTATGTCCTTGGCCCTCCAGCCTTTTTTACTATTCAGCTATGTCTGGGTCATTGGTACAGTATAAAAATGTTAAAAAATTTATAGTAATTTATATATTTTTTATACTTACCAATGACCCAGACGGGGATGGCCCTCCCAGGAGTTGGGAACTCTTGCCTCCCCGCTGAGTACATAGCGCTTACCAGGCACTGGTTATTAGAATGATAAATGGCGCCAATTTCGGAACGTCCTTGACACTGCGCATGCGCAGTGGGGGCGAGGTGTGGAGGGCCTTTCAGGACATGTTTTCTTTAGTTTTAGATGCAAATTTTGGGGATTGGGGGGCAAAATTTGTGTTTGGCCCTATATTTTAAGAGTTAGCACCAGCTATGTCTGGGTCATTGGTAAGTATAAAAAATATATAAATTACTATAAATTTTTTAACTTTTGAGACAAAAAATGAAAAAAATTAGTTATTCAAGAATTATTTTTGCAAGTGTCGTCTGCTTTTCATGTTAGGTAAAGGGTTAAAGCATTATGCAGCTTTTTGTGACTTGGAAGTGCATGTCATGTTTTCAACTTAGAAAAATCCTGATAAAATACATTGGAGGTATGAATATGCTTGTAATACCTGTCCTAGATGTTTGATTTTTCATGCTCCTTGATTTCTTGATATGGCAGGCCTAGACCGACAGTCTTTCAGACAGAAATACAGTCACTTTTTATGATTATTATTATGACATGACTAATCACATGCAATAGTGGCCATTAAATCTGTTATGAAACCTAAATCATCAACTTTGCCAAAGTTTTATCTTAAAATTGTATTTCAGGTGAAGGACTTGATAGTTCGCCTTACCAGCAAATGGTCTTTAATGATGATGAAGATGGGAACTAAACAGGTTTGTGGGATTTTTTTATTATTCTGTTGATAACAAGGCAATGAAGAGTGTCGTGAGTTTTCTTGTTTGAGTGTATGTCCATTTCATATTTTACTGCATTAGAATAATCTACTAGTGGAGTGGTGCTTCCTGTCTGTCTTAAAAACCTTGCATGTCCTTGAATTTCATTTTGCTTGCGAGAGATTGCTGATGACTCTTAATCTGAGTGAGCTCATTAAGTTCATTCCAGTGCATCATAAGCTATGATCTGAGAAAAAATAATGTTAAAATTAAATGCATATGCCAATTTTTATGCCCCCGACCCTCTCGGGGGCATTATATTTTCACCATGTCTGCCCGTCCATCCATCTGTTCATCCATTAACTTTTGGTTTCCATCAAATAACTAAAGAACCGCTTATTTGATCAAATCATAATTTTAGGGGTTACTTGTGGATGACTAGACAATGCTTCCTTTTGATTTTGGTCCAGCTAGCCAATTCAGTATGGCCACTATGGCATTTTGACACAGTCAGGGCCAAATGCTTTGCTTTGTGTACAGCCTTGAGTGGATATGACTGGTTCATTTGGTAAAGTTTTAGGGTGTTGACACATAGATTTGATTCTCAGATGAAGTAAAACTGCAGAGTTAACATTACCTTTTTCACAGCTGTATAGAGCTCAATAGGGAGATGTGGAAAATGTGATGCAATTTGCCAAAAGCATTTTACAGACCCTCAGTAATTTTGTCCTCCATTCCTGCCTATAACCATTCGTATGTTTGGCCCTCTTGTAAACAGTTTAGTGTTTACCTGCTTGCCAAAATTTTACTGTTCTGAAGACTTCAGATGCTTGATCATGGAGAAAAAGACAACAGAGACATGATAAGGAAAGATGGCAGATAGATATGGATTTGTTCAGAACTGTGCTTTCTAAATTTTATTACATATATCAGAATCATGTGTTGCCTATTGTCGGGTCATTCCCTGAATTGATCACCATTCATAGTTATGTGTATTAATGTCTTCTTAATGTTACCTCTCCCATCTGCTTCTCCCCAGCCATTTCTACATAGTTTGGCTTTTCAGTAAATATTATTTTTCATTCAGTGCCAACATAACTCCAAAGCTCATCAGTGCTTATTGGACAGTCATCTTCTTTGAACAAAATTCATTGTCTAAAGAAAGAAAATTCTCTGTCATTCGCAACTCAGTCTCCACTGAAGTGCTGGAAGCTTTCAGAAGAATCAATGCCCTTCCGCTTCATAAAGCAGACTCTTCTTCCTTCATCTCACAAAAGGACTCAGCATTCCCTTTCACAGAATGAAAGTTGTTCAAAACAGTAGGACCTTTGATTCTGTCTACAGCAAGTAAAGACCTCAAAGACGCATACTTTCACATTATAATTTACTGTTAATAATTCTCAAACTTTTGTATTTGCGACACTTGACCTTTATTATGACCTCCTCCAATGATTTGTGTAATATCTTTCACAAAACAGCAGGGGATTGGGGGAGGAGGGTGAACTTGCTTACAGTGCATTTGCTTCATAGTGAAAAGCTTGTGAGCCTCTCTTTCATCAAGTGTATCTATCATTCTTGGATGTGAATAAATCCATATGTTTTCCCTAAAGTTCTTTTAGGGATTCCTTCCATGAGTTATTCAGTTACACCTCCCTGCAAAACTATTTACACTACACATGCATCACAAAAGAATGATTATTGGCAAAATAGGAGGACACTTCCATAGCTCTGTGCATGCTCAGACACGATGTATGGAGGCTCATACAGGACTAGTTTTTAGCCCAACTTGACAATGTCAAGTATGAGCTATTGGGATGGGTTGTGATCTGTCCGACCGTCCACAATTCCTTTAGCACACACTACAGGCCGCAGCTCTCACCTGATCATTTCCAAATTTCATATGTGGCTTTGGGGCAATGTCCAGATGAGAGCTATCAATTTTTTCTGGAATTTCATTGAAAAACATGGCTGCCAGTGGCCATCTTGGATTTGGATATAAATTGTCCAACAATTCCTTTAGCACACCCTACAGGTCACAGCTCTCACTTGATCAGTCACAAATTTCATATATAGCTTTGGGGCATTGGCTAGATGGGAGCTATCAAATTTTCTGAATTTTGTTAAAAAACATGGCCGCCAGTGGCCATCTTAGATTTGGCATATAAATTGTCAACAATTCCATTAGCACACCCTACAGACTGCATCTCTCATCCAATCTTTTTCAAATTTCATATGTAGCTTTGGTGTGATGTCTAGATGGAAAATAATGTTAAAATTTTTCTGAATTTTGTTGAAAAACATGGCTGCCAGCAGCCATCTTGGATATAAATTGTCCAACAATTTTTTTAGCACACACTACAAGCCATGGCTCTCCCCCGATCAGTCCCAAATTTCATATGTGGCTTTGAAGCAATGTCTAGAAGGTAGCTATCAATTTTTTTCGAATTTCGTTGAAAAATATGGCAGCAAGTGGCCAATTTGGATTTGGTTATAATTGTACAACAATTCCTTTAGCACACCCTACAGGTCGCAGCTCTCACCCGACCAGTCCCAAATTTTCTATGTAGCTTTGGGGTAATTTACAGATTGGAGCTATCAAATTTTTCCAAATTTCATTAAAAAACATGGCCACCAGCAGCCATCTTAGATTTGGCATATAAATTTGTCAACAATTCAATTAGCACATCCTACAGGCCGCATCTCTCACCCAATCTTTTTCAAATTTCATATACGGCTTTGGTGTGATGTCCAGATGGAAGCTATTTAATTTTTCTGAATTTTGTTAAAAAACATGGCTGCCAGCAGCCATCTTGGATTTGGATATAAATTTTCCAGCAATTCCTTTAGCACACCCTAGTGACCCTACAGGCATGGCTCTCACCCGATCAGTCCCAAATGTCATATTTGGCTTTGGGGCAATGTCTGGATGGGGGCAGGGGTCAGCCGAGTGGGTGACTAGGGCAAAGAAGTCGCCTTCTCATTCCTCAAGTCGCCTTGGAGGTGAAATTCTTGTCGCCCTCCAAAACTTCCTTGGGAGACATGGCAGTTTTATGCATTGTTAGTCGAGTTGTGATGAAGTAAAACTTGACTTATAGTTTGATGAATGGCGGGCAGTTGGGCGGGCGGGCGTAAACAATTGGTTTCCGGATGATAACTTGATAATGGTTCAACCCATGTTCATGAAACTTCATAGGTAGGTTGGTATTGGTGAGAGGAAGAACCCTATTAATTTTGGACTTGCTTGGTCAAAGGTCAAGGTCACAGTGACCTTGAGCATAGTAAATTGTAAACAATTGGTTTCCAGATGATAACTTGACTATGGTTCAACCCACATTCATGAAACTTCATATGTAGGTTGGCCTTCGTAATAGGAAGAACCCTATTTATTTTGGGCTCAGTAGGTCAAAGGTCAAGGTCACAGTGACCCTGAACATAGTAAATCAAAACAATTGGATTCTGGATGATAACTTGATAATGGTTCGACCCATCTTTATGAAACTTCATAGTTAGGTTGGCATCAGTGAGAGGAAGAACCCTATTATTTATTTTGGACTCGCTAGGTGAAAGGTCAAGGTCACAGTGACCTTCAACATAGTAAATCATAAACAATTTGTTTCCGGATGATAACTTGATAATGTTTCGACCCATGTTCATGAAACTTCATAGGTAGGTTGGCATCAATGAGAGGAAGAACCCTATTTATTTTGGACTTGCTAGGTGAAAGGTCAAGGTCACAGTGACCTTCAACATAGTAAATCGTAAACAATTGGTTTCCGGACGATAACTTGATAATGGTTTGACCCACATTCATGAAACTTCATAAGTAGGTTGTCCTAGGTGAGTGGAAGACCCCTATTTATTTTTGACTCACTAGGTCAAAGGCCAAGGTTACAGTGACCTTGAACATAATAAATCGTAAACAATTGGTTTCCAGATGATAATTTGACAATGGTTCCACCTGCTACGTTCATGAAACTTCATAAGTAGGTTGGCATTGGTGCAAGAAAGAGCCCTATTTATTTCGGAATCAATAGGTCAAAGGTCAAGGTCACAGTGACCCTTCACATAGTAAATTCTAAACAATTGGTTAACTGACGATAAGTTGATAATGATTAAACCTACATTTGTGCTGTCACAACTCAACATTGGATCAGTGATCCTATCGGCATTTTTTTATGTTTTATCTCCAAAAAACAATGCTTCCGCAAAGAAAACACAGCTGCTGTTAAAATCCATCACACAGCTCTGAAAATAGCCTAAACTAACCCAATTTTATATTTCTGAAAAGAGTTGTAATGGCATAGTCGTTCGAACAATTTGCCCCAACTGATAGCAACCAGCACAAAATGGCTATTTAAAAACAAAAAAACTGCTTACGTTTACACTCTTTTCCATTGAAAAATTGGTTCCATTGAAATTCGCACTGCAATTTGCATTGAAACGGAAAGTTTTTCTTTGAAAACTTGTTTTGGAAGAGGGTTAAATGTAATAAGGCTACAATAGAAATCACACATATTGGGATGGATAAGAATAGCAGGACTTCATAGCACCAATCGCACATGTCTGTGAAAGATGGTTGACGGAAATTATCAATATTTCTGCACAGTGTATTGGTATTATTACCTTGCGCAGAAGGGAAGGGAGACAACCGAATTATTTTGTCATTTACCTGAGAAATAAATTAACTCAAATTGTTAATAACACTTAATTAACAAAGAATATCGAAAACTTTTTTAACTAAGCTTTTCAATTCCATTAGGGTATTCAGAAACCATGAATGACCCAGCCTCTTTTGAGAACTTGAAATTTATTTTAAACATTTTAAATATTTTTTTTTAAAAAGAATATACCTTCTATTTTTGAGAAGAATTCTCTCACAATAGGTAATACTAAATTTCAAATCCCCTGTTTTGAGGCAAATAGAAAATCAACTGCATGGTTACCATAGTCATCACTGGTAGGGAAAGAGATAGATCATTCAGAAACCATGAAAGACACAGTATTTTGTAAGGGGGAGGGGGTATTTTAACCTACATTCTTGTTATATACCATCTGACTTAGTTTTGTGTGTGTTTGTATAACTTTTATTTATTTTTTTCTCCACAATTTGTCATGTTGGCTATTGTTGTGTCCTCTAGGTAGATTTATTTTGTCACAATGTCATATAAGTTTTAGGTTTTTAGCTCTCCTAAGCGAAGCTCAGTGGCAGCTTTACTGATCACATTCTGTCCGTCGTCTGCCGTCGTCCGGTGTTAAGTTTACATTATCGACTTCTCCTTCAAAACCACTAGCCCAATTTTATTCAAATGTTGGGTAAATGTTTATTACCTAATGCCAATTCAGATTTGTTCAAATGAAGTTGCCCCTCCTCCTGGGTCGTGCCATGCCCCCAAGGGGATACAAAATCTTTGAAAATCTTCTCATGAACCAGCAGTAGCAGAGACTTGATATATGGTATGCAGGTTCCTTTTAAGGTGTAGACTCAGATTTGTTCAAGAGAAGTTCGATGGGCTATATTTGGCGTCGCTATGGGAGGGGAAAAATTTTTGGCCCGCCCGAAATTTCTATTTTTCGAACCAAGAGGCTGATTTGAACCAAATTTTATGTAAGGGCTTATTGGGTCATAAGTACCTAATTTATGCTGAATTTTTTTTCCCCGTAACCCCGTGGGAACCACAGGAGCTAAAAATAGAAAAAAATTAAAACGCCCATATCTCCAAAACTGCACTGCACTGAGAATTTTTATTTGGTGTGAAGCTTCCTTAGGACCAACAGAAAGGATTGGTAAAAAAAAATTGCCATCGGGTACAGTTTCGGAACTTTGAAAAAGTGCTGAGTCAGAACTTTTTAACACTGTTGGCAATGGGAAAAACATTAAAAAACCTTCTTCTCCAGATCCAGCAGGCAGAATCTTTTGATATTCGGTATGCAACATTGCAGGGTGGATCTGATTCAAGTTTGTTCAAATCGGCCCCCTGGATTCATATTTGGGCTCACTATAGAAGTCCGAATTCGAACTTAGTGCATTTCAGGCAAATTTCTTAAAAAATTTTCTTCTCCAGATCCAGCAGGCAGAATCTTTCGATATTTGGTATGCAACATTGTGGGGTGGATCTGATTCAAATATATTCAAATCGGCCCCCTGGGTTCATGTTTGGGCTCAGTATAGGAGCCCAAATTTGAACTTAGTGCATTTCAGGCAAATTTCTTTGAAAATCTTCTTCTCAAGATCCAGCAGGCAGAATCTTTTGATATCGGGTATGCAGCATGCTCAGGGGGGTGAGATTCAAGTTTGTTCAAGCCAAGTCCCGGGGTTCATATTTGGGCTCACTGTGGTAGCCCGAATTATAACTTCAATGAGGAATTTTCTTTAAAAATCTTCTTCAGATCCAGCATTCGGAATGTTTTGATATTTGGCATGCAGCATCCTTATGGGGGTAAGATTCAAGTTTGTTCAAACCATGTCCCTAGGTCCATATTTGGGCTCACTGTGGGAGCTCGAATTGTAACTTGGTTCAAAATGAGGAATTTTCTTTAAAAATCTTCTTCAGATTCACTAGTCGGAATGTTTTGATTTTTGGCATGCAGCAACCTTAGGGGGGTGGGGGGGGGGGGGGGGGTGCGGAGATTCAAGTTAGGTTCAAGCCAAGTCCCTTGGTTCATATTTGGGCTCACTATGGGAGCCCGAATGACAACTTGGTTCAAAATGAGGAAATTTCTTTAAAAATCTTCAGATCCAGCAGATGAACGCTTTTGATATTTTTTATGCAGCATCCTTATGGGGGTAAGATTCAAGTTTGTTCAAGCCATGTTCTTAGGGCCATATTTGGGCTCACTGTGGGAGCTTGAATTGTAACTTCAATGAGGAATTTTCTTTAAAAATCTTCTTCTTCAGATCCAGCAGTCAGAATGTTTTGATATGTGGTGTGCAGCATCCTTAGTGGGATGAGATTCAAGTTTGTTAAAGCCAAGCCACTGGGTTCATATATGGTCTCCCTGTGGGAGCCCAAATTATAACTTAGTTCAATATGAGGAATATTCTTTAAAAATCTTTTTTCTTTTTTAGCTGAACTTTGACGAAGTCAAATTTGAGCTATTGTCATGGCCCGTCGTCCGTCTGTCCGTCCGTCCGTCTGGCCGTCTGTCCATACGTCAACAATTGGCTATGGCTCGGGCTAGAGGTCGTATTTATGAACCAATCTTTACGAAACTTCTTGTGTACCTTTGTTATGACCCTGGGACGGGAACGAGTGTTTTTAGGTGTGGTCCGAAATTCAAGATGGCTGCCAGTGGCCATTTTGTACCGATGATGCAAAAATCAGTTTTTTGTACAGAACTTCTGTATGAAAGTTCTGATTTGAATAAAGTTTTGTATAAATGTTTAGAACCATGGGATACATCACATATAATACGGGTTTTTTTCTCGTGCGTAAATTATGCAAATTAGACTGACTTTGATTTATTTAGTGTTACTTTCAGAGCTGTAAGTGCCAAGCTGCTATGGCTCGGGCTAGAGGCCGTATTTATGAACCGATCTTTACGAAACTTCTTGGGTACCTTTGTTATGACCGTGGGACGAGAACGAGTGTTTTTGGGTGCGGTCCGAAATTCAAGATGGCTGCCAGCTGCCATTTTGTACCGACGATGCAGAAATCTGTTTTTTGTACAGAACTTCCATATGAAAGCTCTGATTTGAATAATTTTTTGTATGAATGTTTAGTACCATGGGATACATCACATATAATACAGGTTTTTTTCTCGTACGTAAATTGTGCAAATTAGACTAATTTTGATGTTTTTAGGGGTTACTTTCAGCACTGTAAGTGCAAATGCCAATACGGCTCGGGCTAGAGGCCGTATTTATGAACCGATCTTTACGAAACTTCTTGGGTACCTTTGGTATCACCGTGGGACGAGAACGAGTGTTTTGGGGTGCGGTCCGAAATTCAAGATGGCCGATGGCAGCCATTTTGTACAAAATTAGGTGCAATCAGATTTTTGCACAGAACTTCCATATGAAAGCCCTGATTTGAATAATTTTTTTGTGTGAATGTTTAGTACCATGGGATGCATCACATATAATACGGGTTTTTTTCTCGTGCAGAAATTATGCAAATTAGATAAACTTTGATTTTTTCAGTGCGACTTACACACAGTAAGTACACATGTCAATACGGCTCAGACTAGAGTCTGTATTTATGAACTGATCTTCACGAAATGTCTTGGGTACCTTTGTTATCACCTTGGGACGAGAACGAGTGTTTCTGGGTGCGGTCTAAAATTCAAGATGGCTGCCAGTGGCCATTTTGTACCGAAATTAGGTCTAATCAGTTTTTTGTACACAACTTCTATACAGCTCAGACTAGAGGCCATATTTATGAACCAATCTTTACGAAACTTCTTGGGTACCTTTGTTATCACCGTTGGATGAGAGCGAGTGTTTTTGGGTGTGGTCCGAAATTCAAGATGGCCACCAGCAGCCATTTTGTACCAAAATTAGTGCAATCAGTCTTTTGTATAGAACTTCTGTATGAAAGTTCTGATTTTAATAAATTTTTGTATGCTTGTTTAGTAACATGGAATACATCACATATTGTAAGGGGTTTTTTTTCGTGCAGAAATTATGCAAATTAGATGAACTTTGATTTATTCAGTGCAACTTACACAATGTAAGCACACATGTCAATACGGCTCAGGGTAGAGGCTGTATTTATGAACCGATCTTCACAAAACTTCTTGGGTACCTTTGTTATCTCCTTGGGATGAGAATGAGTGTTTCTGGGTACGGTCCAAAATTCAAGATGGCTGCCAGTGGCCATTTTGTACCGAAATTAGGTCCAATCAATTTTTTGTCACAAGTTCTATACAGCTCGTATTTATGAACTGATCTTCACAAAACTTCTTGAGTACTTTTGTTTTCACCTTGGGACAGGAACGAGTGTGTTTTGGGGTGCCTTTGTTATCACTGTGCTATGAGAACAAATATTTTGGGGTTCAGTCAGACCCACTCTGGGACTCAAAGATTTTTTCTAGTTCAGCATCTGACTGTCACCCACCTTTACAATACTTTACCTATACATTTGTTACAGGCAACGGTCAGTATTTATGTACAGACCGTTACAATACTTTATATGTACCTTTGTTATCAGGTCATTACCTAGATGTTTGTCATTGCTGTGTCACATACTATACATGTACATGTCTTTGTCTTGACAAGTTGAGCTACAGTGTCATTGACACTTTCATTTTTAAGATCCGCTGGTCAGAATCTTTGGATATTTGGTATAAGCTTTTCTTAGGAAGAGCATATGCAACTTGTTGAAATCAATTCTCTGGGTTGATATTTAGGCTACCACGTCAGGTGAGCTCCTCAGGTCCCCAGGGGCCTCTTGTTTACTGACTTCTCCCTCATGTCCACTAACTTCTCCCTCCTGCCTCTCACTTCTCCCTAAGGTCTCGTTTCCTATTAAAAGGTCATTTCCGAGGTTATTGGATATCCTCAGCCAAATGACTATTTTGAGCTATAGTTTTAGTTTATGGTGGTGTGGATTTAGTAAATAATTCTCATTAATGGTGATATGGCCAAAGTAATCTGTGGCTGGTCGTGATTCAAACTGTGTATGGTCAAGTGCATTTCAATTGGGGGTCAAGATCACATGGAAGTGTTAAATGACAAACCCAGACCTGTTTGGGACCTGACAATTTGCAGTTTACAAATGGGACAATTTTTGTGTAAATTTGCTTTGAGAAAGCCTTCTGAAAAAATGAATAAGAAACCCATATGTTTTTTATTTGTCAGAATGATCATGTTATGCTGTAAAATCCTCAGTGGAGGAATGAGGAATTCCTATAACACAGTTTTATCACTATCGATGCACGAAAATTGGAGATTTATCCCCAAAATGAGAAAATTTTGACCATTTTGAGCCATTTTTTAGCCATCAACTGTTGTGTCATTCGGCTGAGTGTATTTGAGTGATATTGTAAGATGTGTACAGTTGTCTCCAGAAAGGGCCATATTCAGAGCTTCCAGAAACTATATACATTGTGAGTATTGTGAATAGGGGAGGTAATTTAAATGCGAAATAGCCTCGGCCGTGTTAATCAGAAGCTGAACATTTTTTGAAAAGCCGACATTTTCACCTGAATAACTGTAACGAGACCTAAAGTCTCTTGATGGAGAAGTCACTTCTCCCTAAAATCAGGCTGACCCCTGGATGGGAGCTATCAATTTTTTCCAAATTTCAATGGAAAACATGGCCGCTAGTGGCCATCTTAGATTTGGCATATAAATTGTCGACAATTCTATTAGCACACCCCACTGGCTGCATCTCTCACCTGATCTTTTTCAAGTTTCATATGTAGCTGTGGTTTGATGTCTAGATGGGAGCTATCAAATTTTTCTGAATTCCATTCAAAAATTTCACTGCCAGCAGCCATCTTGGATTGGCATATGAATTGTCAACAATTACATTAGCACACCCTGCAGGTCACATCTCTCACTCAGTCTTTTTTCAAATTGAATATGTAGTTTTGGTGTGATGTCTAAATGAGAGCTTTCAAATTTTTGGGCATTCCATTGAAAAAGGTAGCCGCCACCGGCCATCTTGGATTTGACATATAAATTGTCAACAATTCCATTAGTACACCCAACAGGCCCCATCCTTGACCATTTTTTTTCAGATTTCATATGTAGCTTTGGTGTGATGTATTTTCTGTAGGAACTTGAGTGAATGACATGGCATTACTGGATCTTTCTATTTAGTTCAGTCCCTTCTTGGATAAGTTGAGCTGCAGTGTCATTAACACTTTCATTTTTGTTACTTTGGCTTAATTTGGTGTTCTAAATTAAGCATTTGGTCTGAATTCTATCAAATAGAATGGCAATATGTCTGTGCCATTGGTAGGTACTATAAATACTGAAATTATTAGAAATTTCTGTTTTTAGGGAGCATTCCCAGTTTTGATGGTGGCTTTCATAACGTTTACATTGCATACAAAACCGCACTTGTTAATACTCCGCCATTTGTGTAGAAACGACCGGGTATGAAAAGCTGTTTTAGTGCGGTCACGTGAGAAGGATTACATAACCAATTAATGTTTCGCGAGAAAAATCTTTCAGAGACTGTCCCTGATTAGCAATTATATTGTTCAGTCAGAAAATTTCTAAAACCTACATTTAATAAAATATGCAGATAGAAATGTCTTATCTTTCATTTCCAGAACTCTGTACTGCGGTTTAATATAGGAATTGAAAAAATCTGTTCGTTAATTCATATTAAAATAAAATTTTCGCTGATATATGATTTGGATCCCCCCCCCACCCCCACCCCCTGTATAATTGAAGGTCGTACTGTCTCCATCGAAATGATCTTGTCTTCATTCATTTTCGTAACGGTTCATCTGTTTTTTATTATTCCCCCGAAAAAAATTCGGGGGAATCTAGCTGTGACGTCGTCCATCTGTCCATCTGTCCATCTGGGCGTAGACAGAATTCGTGTCCACTCCATAACTTCTTACAGCCTTCAAGGATATTAATGATACTTGGTATTATTATTGCCCACAACCAGAGGGTGTGTCGCGAATAAGGTTGGAATGGCTATCAAGGCTTTTTTCGGGGGAATCAGCCACCCTTTGGTGGCCATCCTCTAGTTTTAAATGAAATTATGGAATAGAACGAGTATTTCAGTGAATAAAATGTGTTCTGGATGTACAGTGTTTTTGAAACAACAATGTGACAGTTTTGGCGATACATCCTGGCATTTTGCTGCGGCAATAGCTTTTCCGGCACAGGATTATGGATTCTATACTGTGCCAAGTGCCCAAACATTTCAAAGTTAAAACCTGGTGACTTAATTAATGGGGACACGCTTTATCGATCGGAAGGGTCCCAAGTTGAATTTGGATGCCGTGTTTTAAAATAGCTCCAGAAAGAGGCACACGCGGGTGGATCTGATCTGTTTCGACAACAATCCCCTATCTGAATTTCCGAGGCTGTAAATGGCTGCCTGATATGTCACAAAAATCATGTTATAATTTGACATTTGGGTGGATTATGATGTTATTCCCCTGACAAAAGCAGGTAAATTCCCTTGATGTTCAAAAATAAAAATGTATAAGCAATCTATAACTTTCCATGTCTGTTGAAAAACAGACTGAATACTGAGTTTGTTCGCCGGTCTCGAATGACTTCAGAATATTTCATGCAATGTAGATCCAATTGACGGAAGAGCCACACTGTTGCATGTGATCAGCGAAATTCTCATATTTTGTGTCACATTTAT
Source organism: Pictodentalium vernedei (assembly GCA_031216915.1). Classification (NCBI taxonomy): domain Eukaryota; kingdom Metazoa; phylum Mollusca; class Scaphopoda; order Dentaliida; family Dentaliidae; genus Pictodentalium; species Pictodentalium vernedei. The sequence goes on from CM062295.1 coordinate 194,786,348, forward strand.
CACACAAAATAACGGGATTTACCAAACCGATTTTCACCTTTAAAGATTTTATTTGATATACAAAATTCCCAAACAAAATGTATCAGGTACAAAAAAAAAGATTTAGTGAACAGAAATTAATATGTTAATTGGCGAATCTTTTCCCTATACAGTCCAATCAACACTAATTAGTGAGTGGACGTCTGACATTATGTAATTACACATAACACACTCAGTCAATTTTTGGATAATTTTTATCGTGTGGAGTGTACACGAAATGTTGGTATGAATGGAGAGGTGTATCTATCAATGGCGTCACAGACTTGTTCGTCATCAGTACTGGTATCTTGACTGATCAGTTAGGAACAGAAAAGTAGAGTATCATATTATGTGCCACCACCCTGGGTCATTTGGACTAGATTTCCCACTGAGGGACTGTAACACTCATCCTTGTCAGGTCGGAGCAGTGAAACACTACCTGGATATTGAGAACACTCAGTGCATGGAGTGATTCTCAGCATTTACTGACCTGCATCTACAGAGCCCTCTTAGGAGTGTCTTCAGGTGCAAATTATGATTTGGAACTTTTTTCCCTCAATGCGATAGAAGTCAAATATAATCTTTTTTTAAACTTGATTGTTGTTTCAGAGATGACCCTCAATGTTCCAGAAGTAAAAAAACACTTTTTTATGTGTACCCATACTATGTATGGTACACATAATGCCGGCATCCGGGGTGGCCATTCGTCGTTCGTCCATCCTTTGTCTGTCCATCTGTATGCATTTCTTTGGCATTCGATAACTTGAAAAATATTGCTTGGATTGTCAAGTTACTTTATATTTGTGTTCAGGTTACTGATGTGCCGAGCTGTATAGTTTTTGGTGTAAATCTGATTATTTGATCCTGAGATATTAACTCTTTATCCTTCAAATTGAGAATTCTTCCAATGCCTTTGGCATGAGATAACTCAAAAAATATCAATCCAGTTGTCATATTACTTTATACATATCTTCAGGTTACTGATGTTCCGAGCTGTATAGTTTTTGGTGTAAATCTGTTATTTTGATCCTGAGATATTAACCTTTTATTCATCAAATTGAAAATTTCTCCAATCCCTTTGGCATTCGATAACTTGAAAAATATTGCTAGGATTGTCAAGTTACTTTATATTTGTGTTCAGGTTACTGATGTGCCGAGCTGTATAGTTTTTGGTGTAAATCTGATGATTTGATCCTGAGATATTAACCCTTTATCCTTCAAATTGAAAATACCTCCAATCCCTTTGGCATTCAATAACTTGAAAAATGTTGCTTGGATTGTCTAGTTACTTTATATTTGTGTTCAGGTTACTGATTTGCCAAGCTGTATAGTTTTTGGTGTAAATCTGATGTTTGATCCTGAGATATTAACCCTTTATCCTTCAAATTGAAAATACCTCCAATCCCTTTGCCATTCGATAACTTGAAATATATTGCTTGGATTGTCAAGTTATTTTATATTTGTGTTCAGGTTACTGATGTGCTGAGCTGTATAGTTTTTGGTGTAAATCTGTTTTTTTGATCCTGAGATATTAACCCTTTATCCTTCAAATTGAAAATTCCTCCAATCCCTTTGGCATTCGAGAACTTGAAAAATATTGCTTGGATTGTCAAGTTACTTTATATTTTTGTTCAGGTTACTGATGTGCCGAGTTGTATAGTTTTTTGTTTAAATCAGATAATTTGATCCTGAGATATTAACCCTTTATCCTTCAAATTGAAAATTCCTCCTCCGTTTGGCATTCGATAACTTGAAAAATATTGCTTGGATTGCCAAGTTACTTTATATTTGTGTTCAGGTTACTGGTATGCCGAGCTGTATAGTTATTGGTGTAAATCTGATAATTTAATCCTGAGATATTAACCCTTTATCCTTCAAATTGAAAATTCCTCCAATCCCTTTGGCATTCAATAACTTGAAAAATGTTGCTTGGATTGTCAAGTTATTTTATATTTGTGTTCAGGTTACTGATGTACCGAGCTGTATAGTTTTTGGTGTAAATCTGATAATTTGCTCCTGAGAATTTAACCCTTTATCCTTCAAATTGAAAATTCCTCCAATTCCTTTGGCATGAGATAACTCAAAAAATATCAATCCGATTGTCATGTTACTTCATATATGTGTTCTGGTTACTGATGTGCCGAGCTGTATAGTTTTTGGTGTAAATCTGATAATTTGATCCTGTGATATTAACCCTTTATCCTTCAAATTGAGAACTCCTCTAATCCATTTCTTCGTCATGTGATAACTCAATAAATTTTAATCCGATTATCAGGTTACTTTATATATGTATTCAGGTTATTGATGTGCTGTGCTGTATAGTTTTTTATGTAAATTTAATAATTTGATCCGGAGATATTAACCCTTTATCCATCAAATTAGGCACTCCTCCAATCCATTTCTATATGTACCCATACCATGTATGGTGTACATAATGTCGGCATCCAGGGTGGCCCTCCATCATACAGTTTTCTACTAGTTGCGCGTATGGGTACACATCTGATGATTTCATTTACCTATTTTTTAAAAACAGAATTTCACAAAAGGTTCAATACACCGTGTCAAGCCATAATTGTATCTTAAAGAGGTAATATAATGCACTGTCTGGAAATTTGATAACTTTCATACGGCATGAATTCTGTGTGCCATATGTGTGTTCACTTGAAAATAGCCTTTCTACTGCTGTGAGTTGTTATCATAATGAATTAAAGCAGCAGTTAATCATGTATTTTGTTAATATTTTGCATCATACAAAATATATGATCCTTAACTTTAATTGTGCTGTACCTTTTGTCCTTTAATTTTACTTTAATTTTAAAATTTAACTAACTATATCTTGTTGACAGAGCTCACCAAGCTCTGTCAAACAAGATATAGTTGGTTAAAATCACATTTGAAGTATGAGAAATTTTCACTGCTGAAAACATTGGTTTTCCCACAGAATAGTGTTATTAATTAAATTAATTATTTCAACTATTTTCAGAACTATTTTGTGGATTAACAATAAACAGAATAAAAAAAACCTCCCTCATCATAAAATTCAGAGAAAATTGCCTGAGAAACAACGGTTTCTTTTTTTTAATAGGCCTAAATGACAGTTTTAAAATATCTCTCATGCCCTGTGTTTGTAAAGAGTATGTTAGTGGGAAAATACAGTACAAATATACAGTATGATTTTTTTTTTTTTACGTTGCAGATGAGTTTATATTCTTGGACTAGACAATCACCCCACAAAGTGCAGGTGGAGAGAGTGAAAGCCAGTCAAAATGATAAAGAATCTGATGAGTCAGATACTGAAGATTTAGATCAAACAGAATCAGAATTCCTTGAACTCATGGACGTAGACTCAAGAGACCAGGCACCACTAAAAGATGGTGAACAGTCACCATCTTTACAAGAGACATGTGCCACTTCGGATGTTATGACAGACAATAACCAAGATGATCAAAACAATCCATCCTGTATTTTCGGGAATGTAAAAGTGAAAATTGAAAAACCCTGGGATGACTATGAAAGGACACCTACTAAACTCTCCACATTCCAAAACAGTTATAATATATCATCAACTTTAAAGAAATTATCCAGTAGTCAGAAAAAGGAAGTTGATGTCATATGTGTTAGTGATTCTGATGATAGCTTGCCAGAGATATAATTAGTTCATCTCAGCTGTTACCAAGATTTGTTGGCTTCTTGGGTAGCATGCTGACCATCAAACTCTCCTGGATGGTACAAGAGTATATGGATATACACTGACAGTTGTACTTTGACTGTCCTTTGTTAACCCTTTTTCTAATAAGTCTAGAAGACTATACAGGCTATTTTCTAGTCTCATATAATTAGGAATTTTTGTTTTCATCAAAACATTGTTTAGGACTCTTCATTGGAATGAGCTCATCGAACACATTCCAGTAACGAGCCATAAGCTAGGTTTTGGAAGCAAAGTTGGTGTACTTCCAGGGCTTAAAATTCATGTGAGAGTCTCACTCAGTTCTTGCAATGAAAATAATGAGAATCAACTTTGATTCTCATATGTTCAGTTGATTCTTGTCATATATTCTGAAGGTGTCCTCATGGCCTGGAAAATTCTTATTTTTTGCTCCCTCCTAATAAAGTAACAGTTTGACCTAGTAGTGGTGTCAAGTACAGACAGCCAAGCCTTCACTAGAAACCACTGTCATGGTACATTTACTGGAACTTCCATCAGCAAGACCATCAAAAACCTGTATGTTGGAACATGCGTTTTACAGTACAGCTGCTGTGGAATGATCAAAATTTATGCATGGGCAGTGTTGTGCATGGGTGCTTTTCTCAATCAATAATCAGTAGTTTTCAGCAAATATTCAATGAAAGAAGCACGTGTTATACCCGGTGCTTCATTCATTGAAAATTTGATGGCGATTCCATTGTTTGTTGGAGATTCACAATTAACGTATGTGTGAAAATATTGCCCATGCATGGATTTTGAGCTTTCCGCAAAGATTGTAGTGTATATGAACAGACTTACCAAAATTGGAACTAGACCCTGAAGTGTTAAAAAACACAAGTAAATATACTATTAAAAAAAAGTAGGGGATATTTGATAAAAGTTAGAAAAATGAAGAAATATATTTATATTTTCATCAAAAAGACAGTTGAGGCATTGCACTGTGACATCTGGTGAATGATTTCAGCGATAGTTGGGTATCTGACAAGCACACATTCATGCACTGAGCTGTAGAAGACATGGACGGTCAGTCAGAGAATTTACCACATTCAGTCCAAGACCTCAACACCTTGTAAATCCCCCTCAGTTTGCGAGACAAGCATGGATCTGACAGGGCATACTCCTCACCAAACATCCAATATCAGCTTAAATGATGTTATTCCATTCTTCCTGCAGTGCAGCGGCGAGTTCCTGAACATTGATAGGGGGCTGTTGGCATTGTCGTAGGTGCCTGCCAAGCATATCCCAGACCTGCTCAATTGGTGAAAGGTCTGGACTTATTGCTGGCCAAGACAGTGTATTGATGTTCTGCTCCTGGAGGAACTCTGTAGCGACACAGGCCCTGTATGCTCTTACATTGTCATCTTGGAAAATCAATCTACGGCCGTGACATCGCGCAAATGGCACCACATGAGCTGGTAATATGTTGTCATGGTAGTACTGCCCTGTGACACACCCTTGGATGACATGTAATGTTGTTCTGCTTGTCATGGTTATGCCTACCCACACCATAGCCAATCCACCACCAAAACGCTCGTGCTGCCTAACGGTTTCATCATGGTATCGTTCGTTCTGCCGCCACACTGTTACGCCTGTCGTGGAAGTCGAGAGTGAACCTCGATTCATCAGAAAACATGACGTTGCTACACCGACAATTGTCCCAGCGCTGTCGTGCTACACCCCAATTATGCCTTGCTGCGATGTGACATTCAGTCAAACGTCGAATTATATAGTCTGACCACTGACTCGCACATCTGTCGCTCGGTGCAGCTGCTGTCCAATTTCTGAGGCACTCTGATGGTGGTTATGTAATGCTGTGGTTTGGATGAAACGATCCTGGTTAGCAGTTGTCACCCTTGGATGACCTGACCAACGTCTGTCATCAACATTGCCTGTCTGACTGTAGTGTGACCACAACCTGCTAATCAACGATTGAGTAACGTTGAGAATTTGAGCCACTGCAGTCTGTCTGTTGCCAGCTTCCAACATGCCAACGACACATAAACGTTCGTCATGTTTCAGTCTTCACATTCCTCAAAAGTTACGTTTCGACCAGAAAGTATTGATGAACGAGTTTATACCAAGAAAAGAATGAAGAGACCTCTGAAAAAGCCCATCCAGTACAAATGAAAATTTCAAAATGTACCCCACAGACATTAACGCGGCACTCATGCGAAAAACCTGCACAAAGCTTTCGTGGGTTGGTGACATTCATGATCCACACTAAACTTGGTAAGATATTGATGTGTCCAATCATGCGTAACCAATACCATTTTCCAAAAAATTCAACATCAGTTTGGATATCCCCTACATTTTTTTAATAGTATATATAAATATGAGGTTTGTTTTTCACTATGGAATATAGACTGGTTGCACTCACAAGGGGATAACACTACTCTCAAATTCTAAATTACTTAAGAACTGAAAATTGATTCTTGCAACAGGAGTTTGCGAGAATCAAAAACGATTCCTGTGTATCTGGACATATTTTAAGGTCTGACTTCACATTCAGATAGAGGCAGATGATATTTTAACAACCACTGAAATTTCTTGTATCTTTATATCCAAACTATAATTTTCAAACTGGTTGACTCTTGATCTTGGCTCTTTGCAAGACACTTGTTGTTTCCAAGGACGTTTTTGATAGTTAAAGTCATCGGTCAAAGTTGAGGTCATGTGGATGTAAAATGTAAATTTTGCCTCCCTATTAATACAGTTAACAGTGTTAAGTGATTGGTGTGTTGATCAATTTTTTAGTTCTGGCAGTTTCAGGAAGTCAGTCAGCTTTTGTGATTAGTTATATTTAAAGTGTCACACTTTATGGCAGTTTGTTGACGAGTGTCAATAGGCCCTTCCAGCTTTCTCGTTTATATGCTTTAAGAGAGGCACTGTTAATTGTATAGCAACTTAACCATTGAAAATATTTAATTAATAGGGGTGTTCAATCAACAAGAATTTGTACATTTTCCAGTGTTTTTGCACTAAATTGAATATTTATTCTATTATATTGTGTTTGTCAGAGTTCATTGAGCTCTATCAAACAAGATGTAGCAGAATAAATGCTCCTATTGAAAGTACTGAGACAAAAAAGATCTGTAAAGCACAGCAATTTGAAGGTTGTCGTTAGAGTGTGTCAGTAAATCACAGTATTTTTATTCAGTTGACAGAGATTTACTCTCTAGCCTATATGCAATTGAACAGGTCAAATTTGTACTAATGGTGTAGTAAATGGTCTGGTGTTTGAGAATTATCATTAGTTAACAGGATTGTTCTATTAACCCTTTACCCAATGTAATGGCCAAAACTGGCCAGCGCTACTCTCAAAAATCGCCAATTAATTTTCATTATTTTTTCATTTTTTGTCTCAAAAACATAGGTTATGACCCCTCATTGGAACGAGCTCGACAAGCTCATTCCAATGAGGGGTCATAACCTATGTTTTTGAGACAAAAAATGAAAAAAATTAGTTATTCAAAAATTGTTTTTGCAAGTGTCATCTGCTTTTCCTGTTAGGTAATATTTATTTATTGGTGTTTAAGGTCACATACGTATGCAGAATGGCTAATCGTGACCGTGACAGTTTTATGGGTGGAGGAAGCCGGAGTACCTGGAGAGAACCACCAAGCAACTGTCAGCTCCTCAACATTCTAACTCTTTTCAAGCAGGGTTACAGTGGTTGAAGACATTTGCACCATCGACGTGCAGTAAGCCTTAGTACATGGTATTATCGTGCCCCCATGTAGGCAACCCGGGATAAAGTGCCTTGCCCAAGGACAATGCGGTTCGCCCCGGACGGGGATCAAACTTAGGACCTCTAGCATAGAAGTTGTCCAGCCTACCACTGAGCCACCACACTCCCTTCCTGTTAGGTAAAGGGTTAATGAGTATACAAGTGAGTGGGATCCACTATATACTCAATATCTTAAATAGAATCATGAGTATAATATCTTGTACTCTGTTATTTAGTTGCATTAATAATCTCTCTTAACCCTCTGCACCCTGCACATTCTTCCTTTAGCCAGCCTTACAGTTTACATTTGGATTGTTCTGATGTTGTGCACACACAAAGCTGTTATGTTGAAGTTTCACCAAATAACATTGGAACCAATGATCTTCAATTTTGTCATTTCAGTTATAACTTACCAAGTTCAAGTTTGTCAAGTTAACTCTTAGAAGCCGGGAGTCGAGTTTTCTTGTCTGTGATGTAATATGGCAGGTAATCTGGCTGTGACGATTCAGCTATCTTTGGGTTGGGGGAGAATTAAACACTGAGCAGGTGCTTCTAGTCAAGTGGCGTCTGCCTGAATAGGCAGACAACACTTGACTAGAATCACCTGCTTTACTGTAAGTTTTTCGCGGTATGTCATGTTCAATAAATTCATTCTGATTCCCTGGCTTCTAAGAGTTAAACTACAGTGTCACTGACACTTTCATTATACAGACCAGCCACCTCTTTTCAGATGAAAATTATTTAAAACATGAAGGATGCATCACCAAGATTATTTTGGGGTGCTCTGAATTTGTTAATTGTCCCCCGAAAATTATTTTTGGGGGACTATTAAAATAGCATGTGTCCATCCATGTGTCCATCCCACTTTGGTTTCCCAATGATAACTTAGTTCTAGTTGGCCAAATGAAATGAAATTTGATATGTAGGTATATCAATTTAAAATGCAGGTCAAGTTCGAATCAGGGTGCAGTATGACAATTTTTGATAGAGTTATGCCCCTTTTTCGACTTCAAAAATTCATTTTTTTGGTTTCCCGATGATAACTTCAGTTATAGTTGGCCAAATCAAATGAAAATTGGTTTATAGGTGTAGCAACTTAAAATACAGGTCAAGTTCGAAAAAGGGTGTGGTCCAACAAGTTTTGCCAGAGTTATGCCTCTTTTTCGACTTGGAAAATTCTTTTTTTATACGCCCGTTTGAAAAACGGGACGTATTATAGTATGGGGTCCGTCCGTCTGTCCGTCCATCCGTCCGTCCGTCCGTCCATCCATCCATTTGGTTTCCGAACAATAACTTTAGTATTTGTTTTCCGATTGGCTCCAAATTTGGTATGTGGTTTAATCACAACAAAATACAGGTCAAGTTCGAACATGGGGTCGGTCCGAACATTTTTCGCCTAAATTATGGCTCCTGTTGGACTTAGAATTTGTCAAATATTTGGTTTCCGGATGATAACTTTAGTATTTGTTTTCCAATCGGCTCCAAATTTGGTATGTGGTTTAATCACAACAAAATACAGGTCAAGTTCAAATATGGGGTCGGTCTGAACAATTTTTGCCTGAATTATGGCCCCTGTTGGACTTAGAATTCTTCGTCAAATATTTGGTTTCCAGATGATAACTTTAGTATTTGTTTTTCGATTGGCTTCAAACTTGTTAGTCTTTTTTCTCAAATGACTGAAAAAATTTAGTCATTTCACAAAATCACTGATTTCAAAGTCTGACCGTAACATATATATATATGCCAGTATAAATTAATTTTTGCCTGAATTATGGCCCCTGTTGGACTTAGAATTCTTCGTCAAATATTTGGTTTCCGGATGATAACTTTAGTATTTGTTTTTCGATTGGCTTCAAACTTGTTAGTCTTTTTTCTCAAATGACTGTTTTCACAAAATCACTGATTTCAAAGTCTGACCGTAACATATATATATATATGCCAGTATAAATTTCTCGCACTCTAAAAAAATTGCAAATGTGTTAAAATGGTACAATTTGAACAGTTCACGGGCGTATGATGCAATGCCCAGCGGTGCTCTTGTTTGGTTTCCTGATGATAACTTTAGTTGCTGTTGACCGATTCAAATAAAATTTGGTATGTAGGTGTATCAACATAACATTCAGGTCAAGTTCAAATCAGGGTTTTGATCCGACATTTTTTGCCAGAGTTATGTCCCTTTTTCAACTTTGAAAAATTCAATTTTTTTCAGATCTCGAATTGCACACTTTTTTCGGGGGACGTGGGCAGCCTTTTTTTTATTTGCGATTTTTAGCTCAACTTTGACATAGTCAAATTTGAGGTTATGCCATGGCCGTCTGTCCATCAGCAATTCAATATGGCTTGGGCTAGAGGCCGTATTTGTGAACCGATATTTACAAAACTTCTTGGGTACCTTTGTTATCACTGTGGGACAAGAACGAATGTTTTTGTGTGCGGTCCAAAATTCAAGATGGCCACCAGCAGCCATTTTGTACCTAAGTTAGTGCAATCAGTTTTTTGTACAGAACTTATGTATGAAAGTTCTGATTCAAATAAATTTTTGTCTGAATGTTTAGTAACATGGAATACATCACATATAATACAGGTTTTTTTCTCGTGCAGAAATTCTGCAAATTAGAAAACTTTGATTTTTTCAATGCTACTAACACACAGTAAGTACACATGTCAATACAGCTTGGGCTAGGGGCTGCATTTATGAACCGATCTTCATGAAACTTCTTGGGTACCTTTGTTATCACCTTGGGACAAGAACGAGTGTTTCTGGGTGTGGTCCAGAATTCAAGATGGTGGCCATTTTGGACCAAAATTAGGTTCAATCAGTTTTTTGTACACAACTTCTATACAGCTCAGGCTAGAGGCCGTATTTATGAACCAATGTTTACGAAACTTCTTGGGTACCTTTGTTAATACTGTGTGACGAGAACAGGTGTTTTGGGGTGCGGTCCAAAATTCAAAATGGCCACCAGCAGCCATTTTGTATCAAAATTAGTGCAATCAGTTTTTGTGTACAGAACTTCTGTATGAAAGTTCTGATTTGAATAAATTTTTGTATGAATGTTTAGTAACATCGAATATATCACATATAATACAGGTTTTTTCCTCGTGCAGACATTATGCAAATTAGATGGACTTTGATTTATTCAGTGCTACTTTTTCACAGTAAGTACACATGTCAGTACGGCTCGGGCAAGGGGGCTGTATTTATGAACCTATCTTCACGAAACTTATTGGGTACCTTTGTTATCACCTTGGGACGAGAACAAGTGTTTTTGGGTGTGGTCCAAAATTCAAGATGGCTGCCGTGGCCATTTTGTACTGAAATTAGGTACAATCAGTTGTTTGTACAGAACTTCTATATGAAGGTTCTGATTTGAATAAAGTTTTGAATGAATGCTAACATTTGGCTTATGGTGTGCCATACAAGGATCCCCATTGTAACATTAACCCCATAAAGATTTCTTTTCTAGTTTAGCATCTAACTGTCACCCACCTTTACAATACTTTTCCTATACATTTGTTTCAGGCTACAGTCAGCATTTATGTACAGACCATTACAATAATTTTTATGTACCTTTGTTATTAGGTCATTACCTAGATGTGTGTCATTGCTGTGGCACATACTATACATGTACATGTCTTACACAAGTTGAGCTACAGTGTCAATGACACTTTCATTTGGAGAGTGCTGTAAGTACTTTCCAAAGAAAATTCATAACTTTTACTTGTTGTAATACAGCAAATTCATAATTATCTTACGCTGCAGGGTGAATATGAAGCACCTGCTAAGAATATGAGAACTTAACTATGATGCACTATTTAATAATTCCGTTGTATGGGCTTATTTATTTATTGATGTTTATGGTCACCTTAAACATATTTGGCTATATCATGACCACAGCACACATATAATTTCAAGTCTCACCCATCATTTATACCATTTATACCAATTCTGCACTTATCCAAGTGTTGTCTGCTAGTCATGTTAGATAAAGAATTAAATATGAAACCCAGGTCTTTAAATCCCTCCAATTATCAATGGAAAACATGTCCCTCATCCATTGTGTCCAAATTAGGTCAATCAAGAAGGCTTACATATTCAAAGCTAGTGTTTCCTGATTGTCTGACCCACCCACATTCAGGGAGAGCTCCCTTTTACTTACATTTTTTGTTATAGAAAGGTCCAGTGATCTTGTCATTGTAGTTTCCAGTTGAATGGGCTGCCTATATTTAAAATGTCTGTCAAAAAGCACTAGAACATCCAGCAAACTTTTATCTTTTAGACCTCTGAATGCCACCAAATAGTCCTTTAGCCAAAAATTGTTTTTGAATGCTTGAATTTGTTTGTTGTTAATCATATCTTGTTCAGGGAAATGTCCTCTGGTAATCATAGTAGTCATTCTCTGTAGTGAGAGTGTTTTATTTTCTTTTTATCTAGTTGAGTTCGAGTCTGACTTGCATCATCTGCATTGTGTCCTTTGGCAAGACACTTAATCTCAACTGCCAGCTTCCTCCACACATAAAACTGCCTAATACAATATGACCCTCGATGTTGAAAGTGTCATTAATTGGTAGAGTGCTGAATTATTTTAAGTCATCAGATTTTTTTCACTGATCTTTGCCTTGTTACAATTTATGAAAGAACGTCATAGGCACTCTCCCATAAATTCTAATAAGGCAAATCCCTACAGATAGAACACTTTTACTTAAAAGATAACATGAAGCACATCCATAGAATATGAAGCCTCTGAGTTGAGGTACCTGCACTTTCAAATGTGAGCTTTCAGCACTCAGCCAGTAAACCTCCAAAGGCCTTTTTCAAGCTTTTGCAATCTCAGAACATATTCCATTAACATACTATCATTAGGAGGACCTGCTAATAATAGAAAAATTACCTGAGCAGTGATTTCTAGTCAAGTCTTGGCTGCCTATGAAGGCAGCCAAGATGTGACTAGAAATCACTGCTAAGCAACTGGACATGTACAGGTCGTAGTCTTGTGGGAATTCAGGACAATTTCCAAGGCCTTTAAGAGTTAAAGCCAGAAAATAAATAATTACTTAAAAGGCTTCATATCCAGTGGATGTGCTTCATATTCTCTATGAAGTAAAACCTTTTCATTTATGTGGGATTGTCTTGTCATGCTTTATCGTAGCGTGCCCATAGGCACATACAGGCAACAAGCCAATTCTAACAGCTGAAACTAGTGCCCTACCAATTTCATATAGTTCTTGAAAATCAGCATGTGAACATAAATTCCAAACCAATGAAATCAGCACTCCCAATTTTGTTTCAAGGTAAAAATTAATTTGTCTCATTTGTGTAACACAAATTAAAAGGCTATGATTGCTCAGAGGAACTTCATATTTACAGTAGTTAAGAACATGGATATGAGCTTCAGAATCTTGTTCATCGAAAAAAAATAAAATTTATTATTTTTGCTTCAAACCATTTCAAAATATTATAAAAAGTTGTTTTTTCAATAATCAGTTATTTTTTAAAAGTTATAATTAAAATCCTAAGAGTCAGATTCACTGCTCTATTTCCAATATTGATCAAATTAGTTTGTGAACTCCCTCCATGGCAATCCCAGTAACTGAAGTATGGTGGAGCCCCAAAAATTGGTCTCTTCATTGAATAACCCTATTAATTAAATATAACTTCCAAACACAAAACCATTTATTTTTTTGCTTATAGGTTATAGGGTTAGCTCCTGTTAATTGAATAAAAAATAAAAGTATTATGTCGAGAAATTATCATGACAGTCACTGAATTCCATCTTTGGCCTCAGCACATCCTATACCAGCATTTAATCTATTGTATCTTGTTGGACAGATATCCATTGGTTTTTTCAAAGAAGATATAGAATAAATGCACAGTTTATCTCCAGAATACAGGAAAAGGACTAAATGCATCTTAATTGAATACTTCTGTTAATTGAATAATTAGCTTAACTTTACAAAGTCAGTTTTGCTGATGCCGATATCTTTCATTCAAGATATTGGCCGATATCAGTACCGATACTTCATTGACTTGGGAATAAGCATGTGAAGTCAACCTGTAAAACAGGAGAAGTTGATGGTATGTTCAACAGTGTTTTCTAGGCACCAATATGTTAGTTTTGTTGCAGATCACATCAAAAAGAAGAATTGGAAATAATACATACCACCAGGGACCAGCCTAGGGGGGAATTTTAGGGAGACTTCATGTCTCCTTCCAGAAAAAATAGGGAGACTGCAGAGTCAAGTGGGGAGACTTCATGGGCAACAATATTTATGTACCACCCCCTGCCGCCCCTTCATATTTTCAGCTCGTGGCCCTCCATTAATGTCTGATTAATCCAGGTCCAGTTGTCTATTATGCTGCATCTATGCCAGGTTAAAAAATCACGAAGTAATTATTGACTGAAAATCCTCCACTGCTACCCTCTCCTTCATGACCCCACCCCTCTTCTTCGTTGCCACCCCCCCCTCCCCAGCACCCTCCTGTGGTTGCCTTAACCAAAGTCAACCAAGCTAATAATTTCCTAAGTCTGAAAGTGTGAACAGGACCAGATGTATGAAGGTTGCTTGGAAGGTTCTTTGTTAGTTGATAAACAAAATACATTCTGGGGACGAGTATTTTGTAAAATAAATGTCATTCCGCATCATTTTTATGGCATTCTGGTGTCATTCCATTGTTTAGGAGGACCTCTTTTTCAAGATCCTTCATATGCACACTTGTGCCCTTTACAAAGCTTTTCTTGTCATCACAAAAGCTTTTTTTCATGTGTTTCAATTCCATTGTGTTTTTCTGAGAATAGACGGCCCAACAGTTAACAGTTGTCAGTAAAAGGAAATAAAAATACAGAGTTAGAAAATACATCCGTTGTGTATACATTTTCGGCATCCTAAGCGAGGTAACCTACTTTCAAACTGGGTTATTTTGTTGAGTCGCGTAAGTCACCTATTTTCGTTTCGACCCTTGAAGCTCCCGATTGAAACGGAACAAAATAGAAATAAAAAATCCGCAAAAAAGCGACAATGGACAATTGAGTGTCATGTGATTTCAAATAAATGGTTGCTTATTTGAGGAATGAAAATGCCCATTTATCACACTCAAGCACATTCGATTCTTGAAAATAATCGTCTTTATGTAAACCTCGGATCACTCAGTTCAGCCTTTTCTCATTTTGGCTAATTTTTAGAGGGCGACTTGTAATCGCCCCAACTATTTTTCTAGGCGACTTTGAGCTTAGAAGGGCGACATAATCGCCCTTGTTGCTCTCACGGCTGGTCCCTGCGTACCACCATGTGTATTGGAAGAAATTTTACCCAAATAATTAACTTTTAATAAAATACATATTATGCTGGTGTCATATTGTAAACAGTATGTCTCTGGGAATTGTATAACATGACAGCTAAGGGAAACCAAAGCCAGCTTTTTAGACTATAATTCCAGGAATTGTTGAAGTGATACCAGGAAACTTGATGATTGCCATGTGTTTTTTTTTTAAATAAACAACAAAGATCAATGGACTAACCAACGTCTTGTTTATTGTGGTGGGCTTGAATTTGTGTCACTTTGTTAGCTTAATTTGACAAAGTCAAGATAAGCTCTTGCCATCACATGTGTGGAAGTCTGTGAATCTGTTCACATTTTCATTAGCAAAGGCTACACTCCGTAGGTCTTGTCCGATTATCACTAAAGTTTATGTGCAGGTTCAAGGTCATGTCGATGAGAATGTCTCATTTTGGTCATGATCTGTAAACCGTGTTGGCTGCGCGGGTTTGAAGGGATTTCATTGTAACTAGGCAGGATGACTCTGTATACTGTCTAGATGAGAACATCCTATTTTGGTCAGGTTAACTGTGATGGGTGCAAAGGCATGTGACCTACATTCCTTTAGCACAGTCTCCAGGTTGTATTTATGAAGGGATTTCATTGTAAATTGATAGGATGACGCGGTATAATGTGTAGATGAGAACATCCTATTTTGGTCATGATGGACGCACAGGCATGTGACGAAGATTTGTTTAGCACAGTCTACAGTTCATATTTATGAAGTGATTTCATTGGAACTTGTAGGATGACTCGGTATGATGTCTAGATGAGATTATCCTGTTTTGGTCAAGATAGGTCAGCTGTTACCACCACTTGGGCATGTGACCTAGATTTCTTTAGAACTGTCTACAGGTCATATTTGTGAAGGGATTTCATTGTAACTTGGTAGAATGACTCGGTATGATATCTAGTTATTTCATCCTGTAGCCCTGTTTTGTTTGAGATCGGTCAACCATGAGGGCCGCACAAGTTCCAGTCTAAATTCCTTTATCACAGTCTACACCTCTTATTATTCTCGTTGAATGCATAAACTGTAAGGTACAGAACTTATTGTCAGTTGTAACAAGTCTTGTCTTATTTAATAATCCTTTCCTAAACATGGAACATCCTTTCTTTTTGTACGATATCTAGATGAGAACATCCTTGTTTGGTCATGATCTGTCAACTGTGACAGCTGTGCAGGTTTGAAGCCTAAAGTCTTTATTTACCACAGCCTACAGGTCATATTTATGAAGCAATTTCATTGTAACTTGGTGGTATGACTTGGTCTGAAGACTAGATGAGAACATCTTACATGTGCTTTGGTCTAAATTGGTCATGTAGGTCAGTGGTGAGGGTCTCACAAGCCCTTGCTCTTAAAACCTTCAACACAGCCTACAGGCTGTATTTATGAGTTGATTTCATTGCAACTTGGTTAAGTGGCTTGGTGTTGTGATGTCCAGATGGATTTCTGAATGAATGTCCAGATGAATTTCCCATTTTGGTTTAGATCGCTCAACCGTGAGATCCGTATTGGGCCCCAGGTCTCGGCCCTAATTCTTCTCCCACACTCTACATGTAGTTTTTTTCGAATGATTTTACTGTTACTTAGTAACTTTGGTTGACATACGTTAACTATGAGGGCCACACCAACCCAGATCTCAATTCTTTAGTACAGTCAGCACCTCAAATTATTCTTGTTGAAAACATAGCATCTATCACAATTCTTGTCTTATTTCATAATCCTTTCATAAACATTGAACATTATCCTCTTCATCAAACACTTCACACAGTCAAGTTAAGCTGCAGTGTCATTGACACTTTCATTTTGATATTGGTTATCACTCAAACTTCTGACATCAATTCACTAGATGAAAACTTACACCAGAGAATCAAAATATAGTCAAGAAAAAGTTATGTTTAAATTAATCAAAACAGCAGCGGGACATTTCACACTTTGCTCATTTTCATTGTACTGGAGTCATGACACAATGGCCGGCTGCTGATTTGTCATGATTCCTTTGTAGGCGTGGTCTGTGCTCAATTCTTCAGTCTTCACAGATGACTGAAGACAGTGAAGTGACATTTGGTATATACATTGCACATGGCTAATGGAATTTTCTTTTGTTGACAATCGAAAATAGGTGATAAATGAATAGGGGCACAACACTGAATAATGATTTAATTGAAAAAATGTCACTCACTATGTTGTAATTATATGGAGAATAATACTTTAGAACTTGGAAGATCCTAACATTTATTTTTTTTCCTGGAAATATGACCATAAAACAATGATGACTGCAGAAATTTTTACGGTTTTTTATCATGCAAACTTGCTGAAACATTATTGGCAGTGATATAGGCCTTCTTTTGCTGATACCGATATGTTGCCGATAATGAACTTATCAGCCGATACCGATTATCTGCTCACCTCTACCCATTTATGTATCAATTTTCTTGAAACTTTGATAGGGTGACTCAGTATGATGACCAGATGATCACAACCTTTTCTGGTCGCAGTTGGCCACCCATAATGTTCACCATGAAAGCCATCTTGGATTTTTTCAGAATACCCTGTTGGTCACAATTATGTGGAAAATTTTCTTAAAATTCGACAGCATGACTTCGTTTAATGAATAGATGAGAACATCTGATGATAGGTCATAGTTGGCCGTACACAATGGCTGCCAGCTGCAATGGCCATCACAGCAACCACCTTGTTTTATTTCAGCACAGCTTACAGGTTGCATTTATTAGCTCACCTGACTGAAAGTCAGGGTAAGCTACAGTGATCACTCTCTGGCCATTATACATCGTCTGTTTTCCGGGAATATGGCATTCGTGACTTCTCCAAAACCACTTGACCAATTTCAATTAAATTTGAGGTGATTGTTTGTTCTGACATCACATTTTGATTTTGTTCAAATCCACTTTTGTGGTGTAGAATAAAGTTTGTTCAAATGAAGTTCATTAGAAATATTCCTATGGGCCTGGGATTAACACCAAATGAATTGAAGTTCAATGGAGGTTCAAAATATGGGTCAAAGGTCACTGAGGTTACCTAGAGGTCATTGAGTGCATTTTCAAGAATTTCTGGATATCTCATTTTATGTTCTATTGTATTCCCAAAGTTCATACATGTATTTTTACACCACCAAAAATGTGCAGGGGCCAAACACTACGAAAGTGGGTCACACTCATATCATGCATGGTATAAGCTATAGACCTAGGACCACCAAAGTGAGTCAAAACTCGATGGAGGTTCAAAATAGAGGTCAAGGTTCCTGAGGTCACCCAGGGTCATTGAGCACATTTATTGGAAATTGCATTTTATGACCCTCTAATGCATTCTAGAAGTTCATACATGTATCTCTACATTAAAAAAAAAGTTGGTAGAGCCTGCAATTTTGAAAGTACGTCACGCTCATATCTCAAGCATACTATAACCTGTTTTTGTGGGATCAACACTAAATGAGTAGAAATGCACAGGAGGTCCAAAATATGGGTCACTGAGTGCATTTTTCCTAATTGCTGGAAATTGCATTTTTAACCCCATAATGTATTTTCCAAATTTCATACTTGCATTTCATCACTCAGAAAAGTGGGTGGAGCCAAAAATTTTAATGGTTTCTTACTTTCAAACTTTTTGGCCCCAGTCCACTTTTATGAGCCTGGTTTATTACTTTCCAAAGTGTGATTTACTGGGATTTCCGGGTTTAATTATAAACGATAACTTCACAAGTGAATTATGTAATCAATATTTGTGTCATGTATCCGTGCGCGCAAATGAAAACTCTTTGCTGTGGGTGTTATGGGGATTTCCTTGTTTTTTTTTTGCTTTTTTTTTAACCCTTTACCTAACATGAAAAGCAGACGACACTTGCCAAAATAAATTCTTAAATAACTATTATTTTCATTTTTTGTCTCAAAAACATAGGTTATGACCCCTTGTTGGAACGAACTTGATGAGCCTATGTTTTAGTGACAAAAAATGAAAAAATAATGAAAATTAATTGGCGAGTTTTGAGAATAGCGCTGGCCGTTTTTGACCGTTACGTTAGGTAAAGGGTTAAATAAAATAATTATCATTAATAATGAAACGTAATAAACAGAGTAATCGCTTGACTGGACTGGTTATGTGAAATAATTCATTCGAGGCAAGAGACTATATTGTAAAACACTTGTGCGCATTCGTGCACTCGTGTTTGTACAACGTCCCTCACCTCTCATGAATTATTTCACGTAACCAGTCCAGTCAAGCGATTACTCTCTTTGTAATCTAAGACGAAAAATAAAAAGAGCCATAAATTTTTTGAAAGATGGTCATACTGATATCTCAAGCATAGTATGACATTATCAATTGGAACCTTTGAAAATCAACTTAAAACTCATTGGAGGTTCAAAATATGTGCCAAGATCATTTGAGTCACCCTGTGGCTATTGATTGTATATTGCAGGGATATTGGTATTCACAGTTTAGACCTTTTTCAACTTTTATATTTTTGATATAAACAAAACGTGAATGATTATGTCGCAGTTTACTTGAATGTCACATTTGTAGTGATGTTCAGATAACGAAATTTGCCATCAGACGATTTCTGATTATCTGAAGGCGTTATCGGCAGATTCCGATGTTCAGGTACATTATTATCCCTGTGTCGTATATAGTGAAAGACCACTCTTCCCTTTCTACTATAATACTTTGAACTTCGAAGTAAGATGGATCAAAGAGCTGTAAACGTGCTGTCTCGTTTTATTCCCACTAACATCACAATGCAATCACTACCTTATGGTGTCTTAAAGCCGTGTGTTTTATTTATCTGATACATTCGTCACTATCTTCGAAAATGACAATCAAAGAAAAATTACCATGACTCTGAAAAGTTTACTTCGTCATATTCATGTGAACAAAAACAAATTGTTCTTCCACCATTGCATGTCCTTGTCTGTCTCCCACTTATCAACTCTTCCGGTGTGTATTCTCAATTTCTCCTACATATGCGCATGACTGGAAATACTCTGTACACAGATTGCACAACTCTGCGAAAGTCAGAATACATCCATAATCCACATCCAAACACAACACTATTTACGATGGTGTATGTGATGTCAGGGAAATGCTTTTAGCTGTTCAAATTTTGAAAATGGTCATGCTTTCACGGTATTAGGTTGGTAAAAGATCTCTTTTCACTCATATAAAATAAATTTTCACTGTTTTTTTGTTTTTTTACTAATCGTCAAAAGCCGATGTTTTTCCGATGGGCAGTTATCAGCCAATAACCGATCCCGATTTTGATCATCGTAACATCACTACACATTTGTGAGATAATTACGACATAAATTCCATAAATGCACTGTAAAGTCAAGATATGCTACAGTGTCACTGACACTTGCATATGACTGGTTAATGGTATGATATGTTCGGGTATCCAACACCAGGGGAGTAAGTTATCTAAAGCAAGCAGCATAATTATTATAACTAATTGGCTAAACATGTCTTCATGCTTCTGCTAGGATCGTGATAATGTTAATGATGATGAAAGTGGCCCTTTACCCCAGTGATCTTGATATATTGTCTCAGTGATGCTGGGAGATACCCTGAACCCCAATAAACAAAGAGTCTTTCATTAGGCCTAAAAAAGTTAAAAATCTGTTTCTCAGGCTGACTGTATGATCCTTTTGGATGCCGCATGCTCTCTTTTTATAACCAAAGCAAATTTTTAAAAATAAAAATTAAATGGTTTTTGTCTGATATTTTACCCAAGTTAATAAATTTGCTAAATTTGTCCCTTTAGTGCAACAAGCATTGCAAGTATTCAGCATTACAAGCCCTTCTTGTACTCAAGTAACTAAATACACCACAGCCCATGCTATTCTGTAGATTATAAGGCCTAAAACATAAAACAAACCAAGAACATGAACTTTTGATGGCAAAGAAATAAGTGCAGAAATATAAAATAAATTAAAAAAATGCCCACCCACATGCAATTTTACAAAAATTGGCCTGAGAAACAAAAGATCTACTTTGTTGGGCATTAGAAAAATTGAATATATCGGTAACAGACCACTGAATCATTTGCCCAATATACAATTTTATAAGAATCATAAATATTGTACTCTGAGTTGCTTTTGTTTGGGAGGCTCTTGAGAATATGGTCCAGTATTGTGCATGTCAATTTTTTTAGGCAAGTTCTCCTCCATTGACAACATAGCCGAGTTCCAGATAAGATTTTGATATCAAGATTAATTAAACTTCAGCATTTTTAGCTCATCTTGACAAAGTCAAGCTGAGCTAATCTCATCGCTCTCTGTCTGTCGTCCGTCAACACCATGTTTTGGTCTTATCCTCCAAAGCCACTGGGCCAATTCAAGTGAAAGTTTGTATGAGTGATGGTCCCAAAGGGGCATTTCATTTTTGTTCAACTCAACATGCCCAGCCCCATAGGGGCATTCTTCTCAAGAACCAGTGTGTACACTGACTTGATATTTGCTATGGAGCTTCCATATGAGGTGTAGAATCAAGTTTGTTGAAACGAAGTTCGTGAAGTAATATTTGGCTTTGTAATGGGAGGGGTAAGATTTTTGGCCCCACCCAAAATTTCTATTTTCTGAACCGATGGTCCGGTATGACCAAAATTTGGTTGTGGTAGTATTGGGTCATAAGTACTTGACCCATGCAAAAAAAAAATTCTCGCATCCCCATGGGAACCCTGAGAGCTAAAAATAGAAATATTTTCAAACGCCCATATTTCCCAAACCCCACGGAACAGAGAGCTGTTATTTGGTATGAAGTATCCTTAGAACCAATAGAATTGAATGGTAAAAAAGAATTGCCATCGGTTATGTTACGGTGTTCTGTAATGGGCATCGAAAAAATGCAGAGTCAGCATATTTGCAAAAATTTAAAAAAATCTTTTCTCCAGAACCAATCATCAGAATCTTTTGATATTTGGTATACAGCATTCAAAGGGGGGTCAGATAAAAGTTTGTTGAAATAAAGCTCATTGGTTCATATTTGGGCTCTCTACAGGAGCCCGAAATGTTAACATAGGGTAATATGGGGAATGTTCTTTAAAAATCTTCTTCTTCAGAACCACCAGTCAGAATCTTCTAATGTTTGGTATACATCATTGTTATGAGGGTCAGATTCAAGATTGTTCAAACCAAATCCCTAGGTTAATATTTGGGCTTCCTATGGAAGCCCAAATTTTATCTTTGTTCAATATGGAGGGTAATTTAAAAAAATCTTCTTCTTCAGATCCACCAGTTAGAATGCTTTGATATTTGGTATGCAACATCTCTAAGGGGGTCAGATTCAAGTTTGTTCAAATCAGATCCCTAGGTATATATTTGGGCTCACTATGGTAGCCCAAATTTATACTTAGTGCAATATGAGGAAATTTCTTTAAAAATCTTCTTTTTCAGATCCACCAGTCGGAATGCTTTTATATTTGGTATACAACATCTCTAGGGGGGTCAGATTCCATGTTGTTCAATTCGAGTGCCGAGATTAATATTTGGGCTCCATAAGGGAACATGAAATTTAACTTAGTACAATATGAGGGAATTTCTTCAAAAGTCTTCTTCTTCAGATCCACTTGTCAGAATGCTTTCACATTTGGTATACAACATCCTTAGGGGGGTCAGATTCAAGTTTGTTCAAATCGGATCCATAGGTTAATATTTGGGCTCGCTATGGTAGCCCAAATTTGAACTTAGTGCAGTTCGAAGAAATTTCTTTACAATTTCTCTTCTTCAGATCCAACAGTCAGAATGCTTTCATATTCGGTACACAACATCTCTAGGGAAGTCAGATTCAACTGTGTTCAAATCAAGAGCCTGGGTTAATATTTGGGCTCTCTATGGGAGCCGGAATTGGCTGAAGAATTAAAAATTTTGGATTCAGTACTCTCTAGAGGTGTGTAACTAAGATTAATCCACATAGGTTGTATCAAGGGACTTCATAGGGGAGCTCTACATTTTATTTTATGATCAACTGAAGAAAAGGCATGATGCCCAGATTATTTTTGTCACTCCTGAGGGACTCAAGGATTGACAGTGTAGCCTATGGAGATGGCTTGCTTAATGTAGACTCATTCTTGGACTCTGTTTAAATTTATTGTGTTCTATTCAAGATGAGCACTTCAGGCCCCGTTGGGCTTCTTGTTATATGCCCATTTGCAAAAACGGTCATATTATGTAAATGGTCTGCCTGTCTGTTGTTCTGTCCATCTGCCTGCCTGCCCGGCCACCCGCCCACCCATAATCAATTGGTTTCTGACCGATAACTCCAGTTTGGATTATTTGATTTCAACCAAAGTTGGTATGTGTATTCTCCAGCTAGTAATACAGGCCAAGTTCGAATATGGGTTCCGTCCAATTCTTTTTACATGAGTTATGGCCCTTTTACAACTTAGAATTTGACCTTCTATTCAGATTTTTGGTTTCTGACAATAACTCCAGTTGGGATTATTTGATCTCAACCAATGTTAGTATGTGTATTCTCCAGCTAGTAATACAGGCCTAGTTCGAATATGGGTTCTGTCCAATTCTCTTTACAGGAGTTATGGCCTTTTTACAACTTAGAATTTGACCTTCTATTTAGATTTTGGGTTTCTGACAATAACTCCAGTTGGGATTGTTTGATCTCAACCAATGTTGGTATGTGTATTCCCCAGCTATTAATACAGGCCAAGCACGAATATGGGTTCCGTTCAATTATTTTTACATGAGTTATTCCCCTTTTTAGCTCACCTGAGCGAAGCTCAAGGGGAGCTTTACTAATCGCTTTCTGCCCGTCGTCCGTCCATCATCCGCCGTCGTCTGGCGTAACCTTTCCAAAACCAACTTCTACGAAGAAACCAATGTTTATTACGTAATGTCAATTGAGATTTGTTCAAATGAAGTTGCCCCTCCTCCAAGGGGCACCAAAATCTTTGAAAATCTTCTCATGAACCAGCAGTAGCAGAGACTTGATATTTGGTATGCAGCTTCCTTTTGAGGTGTAGAATCAAGTTTGTTCAAGAGAAGTTTGTCAGGCATTATTTGCCTTCGTTATGGGAGGGGCAAAAATTTTGGCCACGCCTAAAATTTCTATTTTCTGAACCGTGAGGTCGATTTGAACCAAATTTAATGAGATGATAATGGGTCATAAGTAGTTGATTGATGCAAAAAAAAATTTTCTTATTGCCCCGTGGGAACCTCAGGAGCAAAAAAATAGGAAAAACCTTAAAACTGCCATATCTCCAAAACTACACAGCACAGAGAATTCTTATTTTGTATAAAGCTTACTTTTATCCAGTAGAATAGAATGGTTAAAAAAAATCCTTATCGGTTTGATCACAAGGTACTTTTTTCAGGACTTTGTCAGCACTTTTTAACACTGTAGGCAATGGGAAAAACGTTAAAAAAAATCTTCTTCTCCAGATCCAGCAGGCAGAATCTTTCAATATTTGGTATGCAACATTGTGGGGTGGATCTGATTCAAATTTGTTCAAGTCGGCTCCCTAGATTCATATTTGGGCTCACTATAGAAGCTCGAATTCG
Organism: Pictodentalium vernedei; assembly: GCA_031216915.1. Classification (NCBI taxonomy): domain Eukaryota; kingdom Metazoa; phylum Mollusca; class Scaphopoda; order Dentaliida; family Dentaliidae; genus Pictodentalium; species Pictodentalium vernedei. Next base: position 194,810,642 of record CM062295.1, read on the forward strand.
AACTTAGTGCATTTCAGGCAAATTTCTTCAAAAATCTTCTTCTCCAGATCCAGCAGGCAGAATATTTTCATATTTGGTATGCAACATTGTGGGGTGGATCTGATTCAGTTTGTTCAAATCGGCCACCTGGATTCATATTTGGGCTCACTATAGAAACCCGAATTCGAACTTAGTGCATTTCAGGCAAATTTCTTAAAAAAATATTCTTCTCCAGATCCAGCAGGCAGAATCTTTCGATATTTGGTATGCAACATTGTGGGGTGGATCTGATTCAAGTTTGTTCAAATCGCCCCCACCCCCCTCCCGGGTTTATATTTGGGCTCAGTATGGGAGCCCAAATTTGAACTTTGTGCATTTCAGGCAAATTTCTTAAAAAATCTTCTTCTCCAAATCCAGCAGGCAGAATCTTTTGATATTTGGTATGCAACATTGTGGGGTGGATCTGATTCAAATTCGTTCAAATCGGCTCCCTAGATTCATATTTGGGTTCACTATAGAAGCTCGAATTCGAACTTAGTGCATTTCAGGCAAATTTCTTAAAAAATCTTCTTCTCCAGATCCAGCAGTCAGAATCTTTTGATATTTGGTATGCAACATTGTGGGGGTGGATCTGATTCAAGTTTGTTCAAATCAGACCCCTGGGTTTATATTTGGGCTCAGTATAGGAGCCCAAATTTGAACTTAGTGCATTTCAGGCAAATTTCTTTGAAAATCTTCTTCTCAAGATTCAGCAGGCAGAATCTTTTGATATTGTGTATGCACCATGCTTAGGGGGGTGAGATTCAAGTTTGTTCAAGCCAAGTTCCTGGGTTCATATTTGGGCTCACTGTGGTAGCCAAAATTATAACTTAGTTCAAAATGAGGAATTTTCTTTAAAAATCTTCTTCAGAATGTTTTGATATTTGGTATGCAGCATCCTTAGGGGGTGAGATTCAAGTTTCTTCAAGCCATGTCCCAAGGTCCATATTTGGACTCACTGTGGGAGCTTGAATTGTAACTTTGTTCAAAATGATGAATTTTCTTTAAAAAATCTTCTTCAGATCCAACACTCGGAATGTTTTGATATTTGGTGTGCAGCATCCTTAGGGGGGTGAGATTCAAGTTTGTTAAAGCCAAGTCCCTGAGTTCATATATGGGCTCCCTGTGGGAGCCTGAATTATAACTTAGTTCAATATGAGGAAAATTCTTCAAAAATCTTTTTTTTTTAGATCCACTGGTTAGAATCTTTGGATATTTGGTATAAGCTTTTCTTAGGAGGAGCAGATTCAACTTGTTGAAATCAATTCTCTGGGTTGATATTTAGGCTACCATGTCATGTGAGCGCCCTCAAGCCCCTTGGGGCCTCTTGTTTCAACTTAGAATTTGACCTTCTATTAAGATTTTTGGTTTCTGACCGATAACTTCAGTTTGGATTATTTGATCTCAATCAAAGTTGGTGCGTGTATTACCTAGATAGTAATACAGGCCAAGTTGATTATGGGTTCCGTCCAAATATTTTTACATGAGTTATGGGCCTTTTTTGACTTGGAAATAAACTTGAGTTTGGATTTATAGATCAGGACCAAATTTGCTTTCTGCCTCAGTTATATCAAAATGAAGGTTAAGTTCGAATTGGGGCATGGTCCGATGATTTTTAGCACAACTTTGGCAAAGCCAAATTTGAGCTTATGCCATGGCCAGTCTTCCGTCTGTCCATCAACAATTCAATACGGCTCGGGCTAGAGGCCGTATTTATGAACCAATCTTTACAAAACTTCTTGGGTACCTTTGTTATGACCGTGGGACGAGAACGAGTGTTTTGGGGTCCGATCCGAAATTCAAGTTGGCCGCTGGCAGCCATTTTGTACAAAATTAGGTGCAATCAGATTTTTGCGCCGTACTTCCATATGAAAGCGCTGATTTGAATAATTTTTTGTATGAATGTTTAGTACCATGGGATACATCACATATAATACAGGTTTTTTTCTCGTGCGTAAATTATGCAAATTAGACTAACTTAAATGTTTTTTGTGTTACTTTCAGCACTATAAGTGCAAATGCCTATACGGCTCGGGCTAGATGCCGTATTTATGGCCCGATCTTTACGAAACTTTTTGGGTACCTTTGGTATCAACGTGGGACGAGAATGAGCGTTTTTGTGTCCGGTCCGAAATTCAAGTTGGCCGATGGCAATTATTTTGTACAAAATTAGGTGCAATCAGATTTTTGCACAGAACTTCCATACGAAAGCGCTGATTTTAATAATTTTTTGTGTGAATATTTAGTACCATGGGATACATCACATATAATACGGGTTTTTTTCTCATGTAGAAATTATGCAAATTAGATGAACTTTGTATTTTTCAGTGCTACTTATACACTACTAGTAAGTACACATGTCAATACGGCTCGGGCTAGAGTCTGTATTTATGAACCGATCTTCACGAAACATCTTGGGTACCTTTGTTATCACCTTTGGACGAGAACGAGTGTTTCTGGGTGCGGTCTAAGATTCAAGATGGCTGCCAGTGGCCATTTTGTATCGAAATTAGGTCTAATCAGTTTTTTGTACACAACTTTTATACGGCTCAGGCTAGAGGCCGTATTTATGAACCGATCTTTACAAAACTTCTTGGGTACCTTTGTTATCACCGTGGGATGAGAATGAGTGTTTTTGGGTGTGGTCCGAAATTCAAGATGGCCACCAGCAGCCATTTTGTACCAAAATTAGTGCAATCAGTCTTTTGTACAGAACTTCTGTATGAAAGTTCTGATTTGAATAAATTTTTGTATGAATGTTTAGTAATATGGAATACATCACAAAAAGTACAGTTTTTTTTCTCGTGCAGAAATTATGCAAATTAGATGAACTTTGATTTATTCAGTGCTACTTATACACTGTAAGTGCACATGTCAATACGGCTTGGGCTAGAGGCTGTATTTATGAACCGATCTTCACAAAACTTCTTGGGTACCTTTGTTATCACCTTTGGACGAGAACGAGTGTTTCTGGGTGTGGTCCAAAATTCAAGATGGCTGCCAGTGGCCATTTTGTACCGAAATTAGGTCCAATAAGTTTTTGTCACAACTTCTATACAGCTCGTATTTATGAAACTGATCTTCACAAAAACTTCTTGGGTCCCTTTGTTTTCACCTTGGGACAGGAACGAGTGTGTTTTGGGGTGCCTTTGTTATCACTGTGCTATGAGAACAAATATTTTGGGGTTCAGTCAGACCCACTCTGGGACTCAAAGATTTCTTTTCTAGTTTAGCATCTGACTGTCACCCACCTTTACAATACTTTACCTATACATTTGTTACAGGCTACAGTCAGTATTTATGTACAGACCGTTACAATACTTTATATGTACCTTTGTTATCAGGTCATTACCTAGATGTTTGTCATTGCTGTGTCACATACTATACATGTACATGTCTTAAGTTGAACTACAGTGTCATTGACACTTTCATTACAAGAGTTATGGGGCTTTTCGACTTGGAAATTTGCATATTCCAATCCACATTTTTTCAGATCTTTGTTTATGGCATAACTTGAACAATAGTTAACGGATTTCAATTCTTTTTGTATATGTCTCTATTGCAAAAATGTCTACATCAAGTTCGATGGCCAACCATATCTGATGAAAATTGTGGGAGTTATTGCCCTTTGTTAATAAATATTGTGTGATGCTTGTTTATGGAATAACTTAAACATTAGTAACCAAGTATCAATTTTTTGTTGGTATTTATCTCTTTGGGAACAATGTCTACCTCAAGTTTGATGACCACCGTTATCTGATGAAAATCGTCAGCAGTACTGCCCAGTGCACCCCCACTTCCCATGTCATTTAGGCATTTTTTCACAAAATGCATTTTGAATGATTGGTAGTTATTACATGCAAAAAAAGAGTTGACTCCTATAAACCCTTCCCTCACCACATGTCATTTGGGTATTTTTTTTCTTAGCTGCAAAATGCATTTTTAAGCATTTGGAGTGATTACATGCAGAAAAAAGAATTGATTGCTATAACAACACCCCCCCCCCCCCCCCCCCCCCCATCAGTTAGGCAATTGTTTTTTTCTTTACTCCAAAATACATTTAGAAGCATTTTGCGCTTGGCAATGCAGGCCGTTTGTTGGATAAAAACAGTTATGTACAATTTGAAAAAGCCTAATTGGGCATATGATGCACCGGGTGTAGACCTTGTTTTACAATGTGTTTTTATCCCCCCAAAATTTTCCATCTGTCTGTCTATAGACGGGGTTGGTTTCCACTCTCTAACCAAAATTCTGCACGGCTGACTGAAACCAAACTTAGGATGCGTGTAGGGCATGATGAGAGGAAGAGCCCTATTTATTTTAATTTTTAATTTTAAATTTCTATTGGGGGGCCCTGGAATAATTTTGTGATCATTGTGCCAAGGTCAAGGTCACAGTGACCTTGAACTTTAATTTTTATTAGTGTCAGTTTCCACTCTGTAATTAAAGTTCGGCTAGACTAACTGAAGCCAATCTTGGCATGTGGGTTAGGCGTGATGAGAGAAAGAACCCTATTTATTTTAATTTTTAATTTTAAATTTCTATTGGGGGCCCTGGAATTATTTTGTGATCATTGTGCCAAATGTCAAGGTCACAGTGACCTTGAACTTTAATTTTTAGCTCACCTGGCCTCAAAGGCCATGTGAGCATTTCTCATCACTTGGTGTCCGTCGTCATCTGGCGTCCATAAACTTTTCACATTTTCATCTTCTTCTCTGTAACCGCTGAGCCGGTGTGAACCAAACTTGACAGGAATGGTCTATAGGAGGTCCTCTACAAACGATCCTCATTTTGTTCCCGTCAGATAAAAAACACGGCTTCCAGAAGCATTCTTTGATTCTGGTTGGTGGATTTTCAAAAATCTTCTCCTCTGAAACTGCCAGGCCAAATGTTTTGAAACTTCATATAAATGATGACTGGGGCCCCCTCTACCAATGATCCTCATTTAATGTTGATCGGGTTGTACACATGGCCACAATTGCAGCTTATTGTTACTATAGAAACCCTATGGGAAATCACATTTTCCTCTTCTTCTCTGAAAAAACCAAGGCGATGTGAAAACAAACCTGGCAGGGATAGTCTATGGAAGGTCCTCTACAAACGATACTCATTTTGTTCCTGTGGGTTGAAAAACATGGCCGCCAGAGGCATTCTTTGATTCTGATTGGTGGATTTTCAAAAATCTTCTCCTCTGAAATTGCCAGGCCAAATGTTTTGATACTTCACATAAATGATGACTGGGACCCCCTCTACCAACGATCCTCATTTAATGTTGATCGGGTTGCAAACATGGCCACAATTGCTGCTTATAGTTACTATAGAAACCCTATGGAAATCACATTTTCATCTTCTTCTCCTGAACTACTGAACCGACGTGAACCAAACGTGGCAGGGATGGTCTATGGGAGGTCCTCTACAAATGATCCTCATTTTGTTCCCGTGGGTTGAAAAACATGGCCGCCAGAGGCATTCTTTGATTCTGATAGGTGAATTTTCAAAAATCTTCTCTGAAACTGCCAGGCCAAATGTTTTGATACTTCACATAAGTGATGACTGGGATCCTCTATACCAACGATCCTCATTTAATATTGATCGGGTTGTAAACATGGCCACAATTGCGTCTTATAGTTACTATAGAAACTCTATGGGAAATCACATTTTCATCTTTTTCTCTGGAACTACTGAGCCGACGTGAGTCAAACTTCACAGGAATGGTCTATGAGAGGATGGAAATATGTGGCCACCAGAGGCTATATTCTAATGCTTAACCCAGTGACTCCCCTGTCTGCACGAAGATCGGTACTGTCAGCAAAATACTTGTTTTTTGAGAATCTGGTAAGGGTTGGTTCCAGTTTTTTATCCACTAAAAACTGGGGGAAAAAACCCCCAAAATATTGTGCATACAGTACAAGTCAAAATAAGCTGTAGCATAACTGCAATAAACTAAGAAGACTGCAGCTTCTGCCCTGACAAGATCAGAATCTGACATTTTCTGGAAGAGCTATCAGTGAGAGCTTTCCAGAAAATGATGTCAGCTTCTGGTCTTATTAGAGTAGGAAGAGAAAAGATACATAGTTTATAGGATTATCCTACATAACTTATTTTGACTTGTACTGTAAAACAAGTGCAACTGTAGGTTGATATCTTCAGCTGTAATCTAATTATGTTTGATAAATGTTGACAGATTGTTTAGAAAATCTAGGGAAGTTTGTTCATTATCTTGCAATCATGTCAGCTCAGATGACAGTAATTATTGTATATCTTTTAAGATTCCTGTAACCCTTTACCTATCCAAAAGCTATTTTGAAAGAGAATACTGTCTGAAAAAATTGTAATTTTCAAAATATTTTAACCCTTTTTTTACTGATTTTTTTGGTTGAAACAGAATTCATAAATGTGTGCATTTTCAAGAAAATCTTCTTTGAAACTACAAGGCCAAATGGTTTGAAAAAACTTAATGTGACTGATGACTGTAACCCCCTCTACCAATGATCCTTATTTTAATCTTCATCGGGTTGCAATTATGGCTGCAATTGTGGCTTATAGTTACTATAGAAACCCAAAAGGAAATCACATTTTCATCATCTTCACTGACAGTACTGAGCCAATGTGAACCAGACTTGGCAGGCATTGTCTATGAGAGGTTCTCTACAACTGTTACTCATTTTATTCCTGTTGGGTGAAAAAAACGTGGCCACCAGAAGCATTCTTTGTTTCTGATTGGTTAATTTTGAAAACTCTTCTCCTCTGAAACCACAGGGCCAAATGTTTTGAAACTTTGCATGGTTGATAACTGGGACACCCTCCACCAACCTTCCTCATTTTAATGTTGATCGTTTTGCAAACATGGCCACAATTGCGGTTTATAGTTACTATAGAAAAAACCTATAGGAAATCACATTTTCATCTTCTCTCTGGAACTATTGAGCTGACATGAACCAAAACATGGCAAGAATGGTCTATAGGAAGCCCTCTACAAACGATCCTCTTTTTGTTCCCATTGGTTGGAAAATATGGCCACCAGAGACATTCTATGATTCTGTTTGATGGATTCAAATGTTTTGAAACTTCACGTGATTAAAACTTCATGGTTTTAACTGGGACACCTTCTACCAATGATCCTCATGTAATTTTGATGTAATGTTGCAAACAAGGCCACAATTGCATCATAGTTACCATGGAAAGCCTATGGGAAATCACATTTTTATATGTATTTCCAGGTGAGCGATTACAGGCTTTGTAGAGTCTCAAGTTATCAGTGTTGGTTTCCGTTCTGTAATTAAAGTTCTGCTTGGCTGACTGAAACCAAACTTGACTTGTGGGTTAGGCTTGATGAGAGAAAGAACCCTATTTATTTTAATTTTTAATTTTAAATTTCTATTGGGGGCCCTGGAATTATGACATAGTTTGCTCAAACTTGGCAGTAGTTTTAATTAGTTGGTGGCCTTAATAGATTCTCAGTTCTAAAGAAGGCACATCCTAGTTTCCATCTTTAAACCTTGCCAATACCTACAGTTCTGAGAACAGAATTTCTAGAAAGCTGCAACTTTGTTGCTCAATCATACATTCTTGGTCAGGGTTCTTATGCCTTCTTGAATTCCTTGAAAGGTCTGGAATTCAGAAATCACTTGCCAAGCACCTTCAAAATCCTTGAAAATAACTCATAGGAAAGTTTGGCTGTGTTTGTAAACAAGTTCTATTTTACTGTAAAATAGGACTCAGTAACCAACTCTGGGGCAGTAATCCCCTAAAGTGGACAGTATAGGTATAAACTATTGGTTAAACTTGATTTTCATACTTGTGTTGCAGTCATCATAAAAGTGGCCTTTAAACAGCAGTAAATAAATAACTGTTAACCTGTTAACTATTTTCTTGAATTTTTCACGGAGTCAAGTGATGGCTGTCTCACAATAGCCGTTACTTGATTTCATCAATAATTCACTGAAATCTGGCATCAAGAATTCATTGTATATGAAATCAAATGTATATTTTATCTCTTTCATAAGAATTGTATTATTAAATACATTCAAAATTTATTTGATATACATTTGGCTACCATACAATACTATTTTCGTTGAAATAGCTTCAACTGTCGTTGAGATATTCAATAAAATGTTTTAAAAAATTTTAGGTAATGTCATTTAAGTTGCCCAGCCAAACATTCATTTTTAGCTCAACTTTGACGAAGTCAAATTTGAGCTATTGTCATGGCCCATCGTCCGTCTGTCCGTACGTCAACAATTGGCTATGGCTCGGGCTAGAGGTCGTATTTATGAACCGATCTTTACGAAACTTCTTGTTTACCTTTGTTATGACCCTGGGATGGGAACGAGTGTTTTTAGGTGTGGTCCGAAATTCAAGATGGCTGCCAGCGGCCATTTTGTACCGATGATGCAAAAATCAGTTTTTTGTACAGAACTTCTGTATGAAAGTTCTGATTTGAATAAAGTTTTGTATAAATGTTTAGTACAATGGGATACATCACATATAATACGGGTTTTTTTCTCGTGCGTAAATTATGCAAATTAGACTGACTTTGATTTATTTAGTGTTACTTTCAGAGCTGTAAGTGCCAAGCTGCTATGGCTTGGGCTAGAGGCCGTATTTATGAACCAATCTTTACGAAACTTCTTGGGTACCTTTGTTATGACCGTGGGATGAGAACGAGTGTTTTGGGGTGCAGTCCGAAATTCAAGATGGCTGCCAGCAGCCATTTTGTACCGACGATGCAGAGAAATTTTTTTTTTGTACAGAACTTCCATATGAAAGCTCTGATTTGAATAATTTTTTGTATGCATGTTTAGTATCATGAGATACATTACATATCTTATGGGTTTTTTTCTCGTGCTTATATTATGCAAATTAGACTAACTTTGATTTATTTAGTGTCACTTTCAGCACTGTAAGTGCAAATCCCTATACGGCTCGGGCTAGAGGCCGTATTTATGAACTGATCTTTACGAAACATCATGGGTACCTTTGTTATCACTGTGAGACGAGAACGATTGTTTTGGGGTCTGGTCGGAAATTCAAGATGGCCGCTGGCAGCCATTTTGTACAAAATTAGGGGCAATCAGATTTTTGCACAGAACTTCCATATGAAAGCTCTGATTTGAATAATTTTTTGTATGAATGTTTAGTACCATGGGATACATTACATATAATATGGGTTTTTTTTCTTGTGCGTAAATTATGCAAATTAGGCTAACTTTGATTTATTTAGTGTTACTTTCAGCACTGTGAGTGCAAATCCCAATACGGCTCGGGCTAGAGGCCGTATTTATGAATTGATCTTCATGAAACTTCTTGGGTACCTTTGTTATCACCGTGGGACGAGAACGAGTGTTTTTGGGTCCAGTCCGAAATTCAAGATGGCCGATGGCAGCCATTTTGTACAAAATTTGGTGCAATCAGATTTTTGCACAGAACTTCCATATGAAAGCGCTGATTTGAATAAGTTTTTGTGTGAATGTTTAGTACCATGGGATACATCACATATAATACGGGTTTTTTTCTCGTGCAGAAATTAGGCAAATTAGATGAACTTTGATTTTTTCAGTGCTACTTACACACAGTAAGTACACATGTCAATACGGCTCGGGCTAGAGTCTGTATTTATGAACCGATCTTCACGAAACGTCTTGGGTATCCTTGGGACGAGAACGAGTATTTCTGGGTGCGGTCCAAAATTCAAGATGGCTGCCAATGGCCATTTTGTACCGAAATTAGGTCTAATCAGTTTTTTGTACACAACTTCTATACGGCTCAGGCTAGAGGCTGTATTTATGAATTGATCTTTACGAAACTTCTTGAGTACCTTTGTTATCACTGTGGGATGAGAACGAGTGTTTTGGGGTGTGGTCCGAAATTCAAGATGGCCACCAGCAGCCATTTTGTACCAAAATTAGTGCAATCAGTTTTTTGTACAGAACTTCTGTGTGAAAGTTCTGATTTGAATAAATTTATGTATGAATGTTTAGTAACATGGAATACATCACATATAGTACAGGTTTTTTTCTCGTGCAGAAATTATGCAAATTAGACTAACTTTAATGTTTTTGGTGTTACTTTCAGCACTGTAAGTGCAAATGCCAATATGGCTCGGGCTAGAGGCCGTATTTATGAACCGATCTTTACGAAACTCCTTGGGTACCTTTGTTATCACCGTGGGACGAGAACGAGTGTTTTTGGGTCCAGTCCGAAATTCAAGATGGCCGATGGCAGCCATTTTGTACAAAATTTGGTGCAATCAGATTTTTGCACAGAACTTCCAAATGAAAGCGCTGATTTGAATAATTTTTTGTGTGAATGTTTAGTACCATGGGATATATCACATATAATACGGGTTTTTTTCTCGTGCAGAAATTATGCAAATTAGATAACTTTAATTTTTTCAGTGCTACTTACACACAGTAAGTACACATGTCAATACGGCTCGGGCTAGAGTCTGTATTTATGAACCGATCTTCACAAAACTTCTTGGGTACCTTTGTTATCACCTTGGGACGAGAACGAGTGTTTCTGGGTGCAGCCCAAAATTCAAGATGGCTGCCAGTGGCCATTTTGTACCGAAATTGGGTCCAATCAGTTTTTTGTCACAACTTCTACACAGCTCATATTTGTGAACTGATCTTCACGAAACTTTTTGAGTACCCTTGTTTTCACCTTGGGACAGGAATGAGTGTGTTTTGGGGTGCCTTTGTTATCACTGTGCTATGGGAACAAATATTTTGGGGTTCAGTCATACCCACTCTGGGACTCAAAGATTTCTTTTCTCGTTTAGCATCTGACTGTCACCCACCTTTACAATACTTTACCTATACATTTGTTACAGGCAACGGTCAGTATTTATGTACAGACTGTTACAATACTTTATATGTACCTTTGTTATCAGGTCATTACCAAGATGTTTATCATTGCTGTGTCACATACTATACATGTACATGTCTTTGTCTTGACAAGTTGAGCTACAGTGTCATTGACACTTTCATTTGCATCAAAATCAACAGCAAAAATGTGTTTAGAAAACTGTTGGACAGGCTATGTTAATTTTTAGCTCAACTTTGGCAAAGCCAAATTTGAGCTTATGCCATGGCCAGTTGACCCTCTGTCCATCAACAATTCAATACGGCTCAGGCTAGAGGCCGTTTTTATGAACCGATCTTTACGAAACTTCTTGGGTACCTTTGTTATGACCGTGGGACGAGAACGAGTGTTTTGGGGTCCGATCCAAAATTCAAGTTGGCTGCTGGCAGCCATTTTGTACAAAATTAGGTGCAATCAGATTTTTGCGCAGAACTTCCATATGAAAGAGCTGATTTGAATAATTTTTTGTATGAACGTTTAGTACCATGGGATACATCACATATAATACAGGTTTTTTTCTCGTGCGTAAATTATGCAAATTAGACTTTGATGTTTTTTGGTGTTACTTTCAGCACTGTAAGTGCAAATACCAATACGGCTCGGACTAGAGGCTGTATTTATGCACCGATCTTTACGAAACTTCTTGGGTACCTTTGTTATGACCGTGGGACGAGAACGAGTGTTTTGGGGTCCGATCCAAAATTCAAGTTGGCTGCTGGCAGCTATTTTGTACAAAATTAAGTGCAATCAGATTTTTGCACAGAACTTCCATATGAAAGCACTGATTTGAATAATTTTTTGTGTGAATGTTTAGTACCATGGGATACATCACATATAATACAGGTTTTTTTCTCGTGCAGAATTATGCAAATTAGATGAACTTTGATTTTTTCTGTGCTACTCACACACAGTAAGTACACATGTCAATACAGCTCGGGTTAGAGTCTGTATTTATGAACCGATCTTCATGAAAAGTCTTGGGTACCTTTGTTATCACCTTGGGACGAAAACGAGTGTTTCTGAGTGCGGTCTAAAATTCAAGATGGCTGCCAGTGGCCATTTTGTATGGAAATTAGGTCTAATCAGTTTTTTGTACACAACTTCTATACGGCTCAGGCTAGAGGCTGTATTTATGAACCGATCTTTACGAAACTTCTTGGGTACCTTTGTTATCACCGTGGGATGAGAGCGAGTGTTTCTGGGTGCGGTCCAAAATTCAAGATGGCTGCCAGTGGCCATTTTGTACTGAAATTAGGTCCAATCAGTTTTTTGTCACAACTTCTATGCAGCTCGTATTTATGAACTGATCTTCGCGAAACTTCTTGGGTACCTTTGTTTTCACATTGGGACAGGACCGAGTTTGTTTTGGGGTGCCTTTGTTATCACTGTGCTATTAGAACAAATATTTTGGGGTTCAGTCAGACCCACTACGGTCAGTATTTATGTTCAGACCGTTACAATACTTTATATGTACCTTTGTTATCAGGTCATTACCTAGATGTTTGTCATTGCTGTGTCACATACTATACATGTACATGTCTTAACAAGTTGAGCTACAGTGTCATTGACACTTACATTATTTACTTGTTTTGTTGTCATTTCTAATCAAGTTGGAACCCAATTCAGTTGAACTTTAATTCAGGTTCCCCATTAAGACTTTTATAATTTTAATTCATTGCCATTCTCTTCTGCCTATTATTCACATTGCCAAGTTTGAAGATCATGTGACTCTTTCTTCTTGACTGTCAATCTCTTGTTTCATTGATCGGCACCCACTTGGAGGCATCTGCTGGCAATGGCAGTTTATTTACCCACATGATGAGATTGCTGAAAAGGTAAGATTACAAAAGTCATATTATCGACTTAAAAACAAATGTCAAGCCAAATTCAGTGTACATGTGGTTTGAAAAGATGCTAAAATAATACTAAAAACTCCAACACAGTGTAAACCACGGGTATGTAAGTGGGGATTTGGCATTGATTTTGGTGCAAAAAATGACTGATTGGCTGGACAACTTAGATGACATTTCCCAAAATATCTGTATTTTTTCAAACATTTGATTGAATATCTCAGTGATAATTGAAGATATTTCACTGAAAATAGTATAAATACATTTTGAATGTATTTAAAATCATTCTTATGAAAGAGATAAAATATACGTTTGATTCCGATTGGGATGAATTTTCTAATTTTGAGAGTTATGACCCTTTCAGTTTTTATATATATATACATAATATATATTATATGATTCCAGACCCCTGTGATTCTGGGATATCATTTGGTGTGTTTTGAATGTTGTTTCAATATATTTATATATCTGAATACATCTAAATATATCTGCCAATCATTGAAGACTAATTTTTGTGTGTACCCATCTATGTATGGTACACATAATGCTGGCATCCAGGGCGGCCATCCGTCGTTCGGCCATCCTTAGTCTGTCCATCCGGGTCAACATTGAGGGTTTAGGGGATATTATTATTAGGGGCTACCTCCAAATTAAGGTAGTGTTAGGGTTAGGAGTGGGGTGGGGTGGGGTTAGGGGTAGCCCCAGAGTAGGGCTTAAGGATGGGGAGGGTTACGTCCCGGGGGGGTTAGGGTTGTGGTCAGGGGTGGGGTTTTAGTTTCAGTAGCCCCTAAACCGAAAAATAGCTCCTAATCCTATTGGTTTGGCTAGGGTGGGGGTTGGGTTCGGGGTAGGGTTAGGGGTAGCCCCAGAGAAGAGCTTAAGGTTGGGGGGTTAGGTCCCGGGGGTGGGTGGGGGTTAGGGTCTGGGGTGGGCTTTTAGGATCAGGGTGGGGTAGGGTTAGGGTGTGGTTTTGGGGTGGAGGGGTGGGGGTTAGGGTTAAATATAAGTTCTAGGGTGTAGGGGGTGGGGTTCTGGGTAAAATAAGGTTTCGGACATACAAAATGTTTTTTTTTTGGTAGTCCATAAACCCGAAATGTTGGAGCGTCCATCCATCCGTCTGTCCATCCGGCGTCGGTATCCATTTCTTTGGCATTCGATAACTTGAAAAATATTGCTTGGATGGTCAAGTTACTTTATATTTGTGTTCAGGTTACTGATGTGCCGAGCTGTGTAGTTTTTGGTGTAAATCTGATAATTTGATCCTGAGATATTAACTCTTAATCCTTCAAATTGAGAATTCTTCCAATCCCTTTGGCATGAGATAACTCAAAAAATATCAATCCAGTTGTCATGTTACTTTATATCTATCTTCAGGTTACTGATGTTCCAAGCTGTATAGTTTTGGGTGTAAATCTGTTATTTTGATCCTGAGATATTACCCCTTTATCCTTCAAATTGAAAATTCCTCCAATCCCTTTGGCATTCGATAACTTGAAAAATATTGCTTGGATTGTCTAGTTACTTTATATTTGTGTTCAGGTTACTGATGTGCCGAGCTGTATAGTTTTTGTTGTAAATCTGATAATTTGATCCTGAGATATTAACCTTTTTCCTTTAAATTGAAAATTCCACCAATCCCTTTGGCATTCGATAACTTGGAAAATATTGCTTGGATTGTCTAGTTACTTTATATTTGTGTTCAGTTTACTGATTTGCCGAGCTGTATAGTTTTTTGGTGTAAATCTGTTATTTTGATCCTGAAATATTAACCCTTTATCCTTCAAATTGAAAATTCCTCCAATCCCTTTGGCATTCGATAACTTGAAAAATATTGCTTAGATTGTCAAGTTACTTTATATTTGTGTTCAGGTCACTGATGTGCCGAGCTGTATAGGTTTTGTTGTAAATCTGATAATTTAATCATGAGATATTAACCCTTTATCCTTCAAATTGAAAATTCCTCCAATCCCTTTGACATTCGATAACTTGAAAAATATTGCTTGGATTGTCAAGTTACTTTATATTTGTGTTCAGGTGACTGATGTGCCGACCTGTATAGTTTTTGAAAATTTGATTTTGAGATATTAACCCTTTATCCTTCAAATTGAAAATTACTATAATCCCTTTGGCATGAGATAACTCAAAAAATATCAATCTGTTTGTCATGTTACTTCATATATGTGTTCAGGTTACTGATGTGCCGAGCTGTATAGTTTTTGGAGTAAATCTGATAATTTGATCCTGTGATATTAACCCTTTATCCTTCAAATTGAGAACTCCTCCAATCCATTTCTTCGGTATGCGATAACTCAATAAATATTAATCCGATTATCAGGTCACTTTATATATGTATTCAGGTTACTGATGTGCTGTGCTGCATAGTTTTTTTATGTAAATCTAATAATTTGATCCGGAGATATTAACCCTTTATCCATCAAATTAGGCTCTCCTCCAATCCATTTCTATATGTACCCATACCATGTATGGTGTACATAATGTCGGCATCCAGGGTGGCCCTCCGTCATACTGCTTTCTACTAGTTGCACGTATGGGTACACATCTGACAATTTCATTGGCCTATTTTGTAGGAGATGCTTTGCCAACTGCCCATCCAGTTAATCTCATTGAACTAATATGGAAGTTTTCATTCAGTAATGCATGTGTCATGTACGAAAGTGTAAAATATTTAACAATCAGTTAAACCATATTCTAAGTTATTGTGATGATTTTAACATTGTCTGAGGTTTGCACTTCAGAGCATATGTTCAACCGAGATGTGAAGCATCAAAGTTGAACATATGCTCTGAGCTGCAAACCTCAGACCATATAACCGTCAATTCATCACAAGAACAAATATGTTCCAATAATACCCTACATGTAGCCCAAAACCCAAAAATGAACAAGACAGCTTGAATGAACAAGGCAACTTTAATGAAAAGAAATTTATTAAATAAGTCTCTCCTGTACCCCACGATGTCACTGGACAACAAAAATTGATAGCTTAGATAAAGGTTGGGGTTACTCCATCTCTGTTCAAATTGCGAACTTATAAATGGGTTGTGAGTATACAGTCATAGCATGATCACTGGCCTAAAAAAAATACTATTTTATAGGCAGTATGCACGTTAAATCTCTGTCATTGTTATCCTCTTTTCAAATATTTTGCGTGGTGATGTCAGGCGGTAATATATACTACTGGAGCCATAAACAAAAAAAGCAAGCTCTTGTCCAATCATAGGGTGAGGATTTTAGTCTTATTGGACATAAACTTTTATAAGAGTAAAAAGAGAAAAAAACATTTCTGCAAAAGAAGTGCAGAAGAAATATTTTTGTACAAAATAAGTGCAACATTAAATATTATGATTGTTTATTGTAGTTTTTGTATTTGTTCTATATACAAACAACACAAGACAGAACTGCGGATGGTTTTTTGCCTTACAGTAATTGAACATTCCTGAGAAATTCCTGGAGAAACCCTAGCAAATGTTCAGGTTGTTAGCTGAAGTTCAGTCCTGTTGCACTTTTTCTTCAAAAAATTGTAAATATTAGATCCCTCCATCCAACACCTTCCCCCCTCCCCCCCCCCCCCCCCCCATCACCACCACACATGTCACACATACACTCCACTCCTTGTTTAATTGGTAATCCGTTGTTACACAAGAGATACAAGTAAAACTATTCAGCTTTAAATATTAATTTTTCTGCTATCACTTTGAATCATTACTGGCCTGCAACTGACACTTTGAACACATGCTTTGTAAATTTCACAGAAATATGTTCAACTGGTAGAGTGTTAAATTATATTTCAAAGGTGTTTTGTAACACAAAAAGAATTTTTCATATATACCATGCTACCACTAAGAGGAGCCTTAATTAGTGAGATATTATTGTTTCTAAGTATTTTTTTTCACAATTTATTGGAGAGTGCATATAGGCACTCAACAAAAAATTAAGGCAAAACATTTTGATGTAAACATTTTTTTCTACTGCAGAGCAAAAAACCGGCCAACTCATATGCTACTGCAATGGCTTTCAATATTTTTCATTATAGCCCTTACGCATTAAGTTGCATCATTAAATATGAAGAATTGCGGACCCAATAAATACTAAAAAATTACCAACTTTTTCGAACTTATCATGGTTTATTTACACTTATGAATGTTTTTTCTTTGAATATGCACATAGTCTGGGAGGGAAAAGCGACTTGTTAGCTTTTGTTTAAGAGTTTTGTATTTCCTGGAAGAAAGGTGCTCAACCAACTCATTCTCCACATTTTTCTATCTGAAGGCAATTGCATTCGTTTTGAGAGATGTTTCCACTGAAGGGAGAAGTCAGTAAGTATTGTGGGTAAGTCGATATGTTATAAAATCACACTGCATTTGACATGTTAGGGTCAGTAATATGAGGGTTGGGAATAACTCATCCAAAAACAAACTTTTACAGAACTAATTTTAATGAATTCTCTTTAACTGTTTGAGAGCTAGATTATTTTCGCTTGTCTGAATTTGTTTATTGATATTTGTTTTATTATAAATTATTGGAGAGTGCCTGTTGACACCCTCCAATAATTTGCAATAAAACAATTTTATCTAAATTGAATTTTATTTGCATTTGACTGAAAAAGGAACATGGGGCAGGAAAATGTTGGCTTTTGCTCTGGTACACTTAATTTTTTTAAAGCCCCGATAGTGCCTTCCAGCTCTTAACCCTTCATTGCTAAGGAAAGTTAATATGTTAATAAAATCATGCCATTTTGAGGTTAGGGGTAGTAATGTAAGGGTTAGGGTTAGCTAACCCAAACCTAACCTTTACTGAACTAATAATAATAAATTCTCCCCAAGAGAGAAACACTCACCTTGACATTACATATTTGACAGGTTGCATCGAAAGAATTCTAATTTTGATAAACACATTTCAGAGAGACGATTCTTCTGTTTGATGATGAAATGGTAAAATCAGTTCCCCAAAACAATGATATAGAAAAACATCAAAGAATGTAAAGAAACCTTGAAAATTTAGAAAAATGTTGGTGCGTTTTTTGATGTGTTTAGTAATTTGTTGGGTCCACTATTCTTCCCGTTAACCAAGGTTTCTAGTACTCAACCAGTTAATCAAGTTCAAATATTTTCAACACCTGGTTACATTTTAATTTACAACATATATTTATCCCTGGAACAGCAGATCTTTCCTTTTGTGTCTCATCTTTTGCTCAACAACACATGCCTGTTGAAAATCACAAAAGGACAACCAATGCAGTTCTTGTATCAAGTTCAAAAGATTGACCTCCCCATGTAATTTAGCAGTCATTTCACTATGATGGGAATCCAGCACCTGCCTTTTAATATCATTTCCTGTGAGCTGTTATGAGGGAGTTGGTGCATTTCCCTGAGATTGTGTACATGTAGATCACTGAAGCCAATTTATTGCAGATGTTTCAGGCAGTCATTCACAGCTGTCAGCATTTATTTCAGACCAGGTATGACATAGAAGGGTAAGTAATTCCATGCCACAAGCCATAGGTGTGAAATAACACCTAAGAGAATGTCGAAAATGGGCAAAGTATGAAAAAGCTACTCAACAACAGCTGCTCAAAATTAAAGAAGATCAAAGTTCAGAGATGGTATTCACAGTCCAACACCGAGGTTAAAAACAAGTTTTAGGTCAAGATAAGAGGAAGTACAAAGGAAATCTTGCAAGAGTAGCAGAAATGGCAGTCAGACAACTGGGCAACTCTTTGAGAAATTCAAATGACCCAGCACCCAAATCAAAGATCTTAATGGGAATTTTCTTACTAAGAGTGAAGAGTAAAAGAAGAGATAGATGGACCCTATTGAACAACTCCTGAGCAGGCCACAGCCAAGTGAAGCAGCTAACATCCAAATGGAAGAGCACTGATGAAATATCGGCTGTGGTCCACCAACAAGGGAAGAAATCCATTATGTCCTTGAAGCTTGCTAAGGTAGCAGGTTCAGACAATATACCAACAGAAGCTCTGAAAACAGGCAGCGAAAAACACCTTCATTGACAAACGGACTGGACTCAACAAACCACCTGGAGGTGGAAAGGATACCAAGAGATTGGACACATGAATACATTTGGAACTTCAAAAGAAAGTAGACCTCCTCTCAATACCTGGTATGGTCTTTAACAGCATCATCTGTGACATAATAAAAGGTTCATTGGATATCTTCCTATGAGACAACCAAGCAGGATTCTGATAGGAAAGATCATTTGCTGATCAAACAGCAACTCTGCACATTGTGAAGCAGTCACTAGAATAGAATACCTTCATCTATACTCTCCCAAAAAAGAAAGTGTGCATGCTAAAAAATAACACTAATAAAAGATATATATCATTTTCATTCATGGAAATTTTATTCGTTCACATATGTATCAATTTGTGATCAACACGAGAAATTTCATTACGCTACGCCGAATACTCTTGGTGCCATGGAGAGTCAAAGACACTAAGGGTCAAACACAAAGGTCACACACTCAATATCTGGTATGACCTCCGTCTGCATCGACTACTGCTGTGCGTCTACGCCTCATGGAAGCGAACAAGTTAGCATGGCAGTGTTGTGGGATGTTGTTCCATATTCTGATAAGCTGTCTTTGGAATTCCACAAGCGTTGATGGTGCATGGGGAAGCCGGCGTAGCTGACGTTTCATTTTGTCCCATACGTGCTCAATGGGTGAGATATCGGGCAAATTTATGGGTCAGGGAAGTACATCCACTTGTTGTTGCTGCAGATACTGTTGAACAACACAAGCTGTTTGGGGATCGGGCGTTGTCCTGCTGTAGAATGACGCCGGGGCCGTGACATTGCAGAAATGGGACAACAACAGGTGTAAGCACTTCATCACGATATCTGGCTGCATTGAGATTGCCATCAATAATGAAAAGCTCAGTTCTGTTACGGGCAGTGATGCCACCCCACACCATGAGAGACCCTCCCCCAAAACGGTTTCGCTCCACGACACATGGATCTGCATCTGTACACTCTCTGGCGGCCATCTGATGATGAAAGGTGGAAACGACATTCATCTGTGAATAAAACATGTCTCCACCAGTGTAAGGGATGCCTAAGATGTTGTCTACACCACTGCAGTCGAGCATGACGATGACGTAACGTCAAAATCGGACGAATTGCAGGTCTTCAAGGACGTAAGCCGTATTCTCTCAGTCAGTTGATTACTGTTTGAGGATGTATCCGTCTCAGGGATGTTCCTGGCTGCCGTCGTTGCCGTTTGTTGCTGGTTCCGGAGATGGACGACACGGATATACCGATCTTGTGCAGGGGTGGTAACTCGGGGTCTCCCGGAGCGGGGTCGGTCTCAAACGTCATCATGTTGTGCATGTCGATGGACTATCCTGTCTACAGTGTTACGGTGGCAGTTCAAATGCTGGGCAACCTCTCTGTGTGTTCTGCCAGCTCTAATCATACCCAGGGCAAGGAGACGTTGATTCATTGTCAATCTTGGCATGCTAATGTGGAGTCGTTTTAACAGCAGCACTAGTTTAAATGTGAACGATGGGAAGGCCTTACTTTAGTGTTTAAATACCCAAGGATTCACACTGCTGCATGAATTTTCAGACTCTCCACGTGCAAAACATGCCTTTTCACAAACGTGCAGCACGTCATTTAACGTTAATGCAATTTGAACGGGGAAAGCTGTTTTTGTGTTCAATATAACTTATTCATGAACAGGTTAACACTCTTTACACCTACAAAATTATTTTTTTGGAGTTTGATCAATTTCTGCAATGCACACTTTCTTTTTTGGGTGAGTATATTTCAACTTCATGGACTACGATAAGCCGTTAAACAGCATAAGTGGCCAACCTGATGGAAAGTGTGGCATCCCTGAAAAGATCTTTTCCTTGATAAGGGACACCTACAATGAAATCAGATGCCAAGTACTGCATGAGTGATACATCTTGGACAAATTTAGTGTAGAAACTAGGGTGTGCCAAGGCTGCTTGTTGTCTCTGTTCTTGTTTTTGCATGCAATTGACTGGACTATAATGTAATAATATAAAATGCCTGGCACAACTATTTTACCAATTACACTAACAATACGTTGACTTTATGCTTAGATTTCTGGTATGGAACTTACTTTAGTGATGCAAATTCAAGTTTTTCAAAGGAACTCAAAAGGTCAAAATTTAGGCTCCCTGTTGGAGGATGCCCATTTTGGGCTCCACTCAAAATTCTATTTCCAGAACCAATGGGCTGATTTGAACCAAATTTGTCATGTAGTATAACTGGGTCATAAATACTTGATTTCTGTCTGAAAAAGTTTGTTTTGTTTTGTTTGTTTTTTTTGTTTTTTTTGGGGGGGGGGGAGGGTGGTGGGAGTAGAGGGAACCACAAAAGTTAAAAACAATAAACATTTTGTTCCCCCACTTTTTGAGACTTCACAGAACAGAGCTTTATTTTTGCCTGAGAAGCTCTCCTAGGACCAGCATAAAACGAAGGGCCAAAAAATGGCCTTTGGTTGTGTCATGGCAAATCAAAAATTGCTCTTGCTGTCCATCACTTACTAACACACTCATCTCTTTTGACAACTTGAGCCAGGTGAGTGTTTTAGGTTCACTTGAGCCTCTAGTTTCTCTCTCCCAGTGTGTTATGGAGAGGGATGTGGTTTTGAATGTGTTCATCTACCTGTCCTCCCATCCATCTGCGTGTCCATCAAGGTACTAGTATGGATTCAAACTTGGTATGTTTTCTTGGTATGTTTTTGGTCAAGTTGTGTCAACAATTCGACCTGTGTTTGATGAAGCTTGGTGGTATCTGTTTGTCTGTCTGCTGTTCATGTCATGATATAAGCACGATAACTTAAACAGTATTCGATTTTCACCAAATTTGATTCTGTGGATTCTACTTGAGAATGTCTTGGATAAGTTCGAAACCCAGTCCTTTCAACCTTTTTCCAGGTATTATGCCCTTTAGATTGTTTTCTTCTTTAAATTTGCGACTTGCGGGTGGTATAAATATGATAACTTGAACAAATGCTATGCGATTTCACCAATTTGGATCTGTAGATTCCACACATGAATGTCTTGGACAAGTGCAAAAACCAGTTCTGCCTGAATTTTTTTCAGGCGTTATGCCACCAGATTGTTTTCTTGTTCGAACTTTTGGCAATGTCAGCATGATAACTCAAACAAAAATATTTTCCTTTGCCTTTTAGATTGTTTCCTAGGTTCAGTAGTTTCAGATTCCTTTTTAGCCAACATAACTCCACCTCAGCATCTCTGATGTGAAGCTCTTGTTTTTTTCTAACGATTCAAAGTTGTGCCATTTTAGTTTCCAAAATTTTTGCCCTCTTATTCCTTACAATTTTGGGGTTTAAATATGCATTTGAACTTTTGAATATAGATTTATTTTGGGTTTCTTTTCCAGGCCAGATCTCATAAAATGTTACAGGTACAGATTTTACTTTGGTACACTTCTATCTTACCATGTTTAGTGATGCCATTTTTGGTGGGGTTTTTTTTCTAAGGTGATACAGTGCTACCCTGTTAATTGAATAGCCACATTGTCAGTGGAAATTATTCAATTAACAGGAGTATTCAATTAACAGGGGTTGTGTCACTTTCCTGTATTCTAGAGATAAACTTAGCATTTATTATATTATAACTTGTTTGGCAGAGCTCCATGAGCTCTGTCAAACAATATATAATGGATTAAATGCCGGTATTGGATGTACGGAGGCCAAATAGGTCTATAAACAAAGGAGAACTGGGAGAGTCAGGGTAATTTCTCAACGGGTTACAAGATATTTTATTCCATTAACAGGAGTTTACTCTATAACCTATATTCAATTAACAGGTCAAATTTGTACTGGAGGTATGGTAAATGGTTTTGTGTTGGGAAATTATATTCAATTAACAGGGATATACAGTTAAGAGGTATCCAATTAAGTGGGCTCCACTGTAATGTCTATTTTTGAGAAAAAAAAACACATTTTGAAAAAATAAATGTCAAAGCTGTTTTTATATAGTAATTGAACTGAATTTTGTCAAGCCCATTCATAACCATTGTGTTTTAAATAACCTCCATTGCACTGTAAGATATTTCATTACTTTGCCAGCAAATGTCAGGACATTGTTTGTTAATAGTAATGTTACTGTACAATGTCAGCAATTAGGTCACCGTTCTTCAGTAAAATCATTAAAAGATTGTAATGTTTTTGTTATGTTGGTAGTATATGTTAGGTTAACGTTGTCTAGTAATGTCACTGAACACTGGTCGGTCTATTTGTAGTAAGTTCCTGAATTGCAGTAAGTTTCTGAATTGCAGTAAGTAACTTTGCAGAAGTTCCTTGGTGTGCGCGAAGGTGTTATTAATCCTTTGTCTTGTTGGTACCGTACTTAATTGGACTACAGTGTTGTCACCTACATTAGTCTATTGATAATAACTGATTTTTTTTATTGACTGCACCATTAATTTTGTGTGGGATTTCCCTTGCAATGTGAATAACTTATTTGTATTAATTCTTACAGGAGATTTCCCAAGTGACTTGGATAACTTTAGTTGCTAATGAATCCACGAGGGTTGGATGCGAGGGCCAAAAATCTTATTTTAATGAATGAAAAGTTTCAGCGCGCTGAAGGTGGTAGTGGGTTCAGATTCCTGAGAACCTCGAACTAGAAGGTGACTAGGAGTTGTGTATAACTATAAGAATTCTGCTCTGTGTTTGCCTGGAGACGTGGGCATATTTATGGTAATACTGAAACCGATGTTTGATGGTTGTTTTAAAAAAAGAAAAAAAAGAAACCCAAACAGTCATTGGTGTGAGAGCAGCATATAACGGTTACACAAAGGAAAAAATCCACCAATATATTGTTTTTGAAAGCTGGGAGTCATTCTTCAGCCTATAAAAAACAACTCATAGACACACACCCAAAAGCCTTTAAAAGGGCTGTTATATCTTTATTCATATGTTTATTTATTTACAATGTACACTGGTCCCAGTCAGGCAAGCTTGTTTCAATCCTTGCTTAGTGTTTGGTGGTGAACGCATTTTCTGGGGTTCTGGGAGATTTGGGGGTTCTGGTGGACTCTGGTATTTCAGAGAACCCCCGTGTATTCATAAGCAAATAAAGTTAATCGGGTCGAAACACAGACACTTGGCACAAGCTGAGAAATCAACAAAAAAATGTAAACGCCAATGAATTAATAAATAAACAAATAGACAAACAAAAATTAAATAAATACATAAACTAATACATTTACATTGATTTATCCCAGCCCCCCTTCATCCGTTACTTTTACAAATGTGTGAGTACAGGCGATCTCACTCATCATAAATAGTGGCTATTGGCAACATTGCTTCAATCCAGTATTTAAACTCAGCCTGTGTAAGAGAAACACACCCTGTCACCCTGGCACTAAACACCAATGAATTAACAAATAAACAAACAAAAATAAATAAATACATAAACTAACACATTTACATTGATCATCCCAGCCCACCCTTATCCGCTGTTTTATCAAATGTGTGAGTGCAGACGAGCTTGTTCCAATGGGGGTCATGAGCTGTGTTTAATTATTCTGTTTAATTTTTCTTTTCTCTTTTTTAAATGTTTAATTATCCAATAATTTGTTTTGAGGGTGCCGTCTGCTGCTATTGATCGGCATGGGGTTATCTCCGATTAACGGCAACAATGCTTCAACTCAGTATTTATTAATTATCAGTATCTATTAATTATATTCTTGGCTCGAAAACATAGCTCATTATCCCTCACTGGAAGGAGCTCGTTAAGCTCGCTCCAATGAGGGGTCATGAGCTGTGTTTAACTTTTCTGTTTGATTTTTCTTTTTCCTTTTTTAAATGTTTAGCTATCCAATAATTTGTTTTGAAGGTGTCGTCTGCAGCTATTGGTCGGCAAGGGGTTATCTCCGATTAACGACAACAATGCTTCAATTCAGTATCTATTAATTATCAGTATCTATTAATTATATTCTTGGCTCGAAAACATAGCTCATTATCCCTCACTGGAAAGAGCTCGTTGAGTTCGTTCCAGTGGGGGGTCATGAGCTGTGTTTAATTTTTCTGTTTTATTTTTTTTTTTTTTTTTTTTTTTTTCCCTTTTTCAAATGTTTAGTTATCCAATAATTTGTTTTGAAGGTGTCGTCTGCTGCTATTGATCGGCATGGGGTTATCTCCGATTAACGGTGTGATTATTAACTTTTGTCTAGGGGTGTTGAGACTGGGTGCAATTTTGTCCTGGTCATTAGGAATGTTGGGCTCTTTGGGCGCCTTCTTTTTCCCTGGTGTGGGGTTCGCAAGTAGCTATCAAAGGCTTCATATCGATCGTCTTGTTCTTCTGCTTGAACACGATTCATCAACTATTATCAACTGGGACACCCTTATCTCAATCCATCTTGCAAGCAATTTCATTTGGATAATCATATCGCAGTTATTAGTTTTACTGTCACCGGCATTAATGCCAGTCTCTGTGTTCACAATGTAACTTTGGCCCTTTGGGCCCCAATGACCTTCCATCAGCCAACGATCCTTCTGATTTTTCTTAATCAAGGATTGCAAAATGCATAATAACATCATGTGGCGTAGACCAGCCCGAAGGCTACCCGAAGGCTGCGCGTCGAAAGTGTTGATTGGTCTGCCCTTAAAATTGAAAATGGACTCTCTTACCTTAGTGGACAGAATTGATATGGAGGATAGCATTGGGTATCAAGGTGTCGACGTGACCAGCTGAGACTCTCCTCCTTCTCGATCCTTCTGATTTTTCTTAATCAAGGATTGCAAAATGCATAATAACATCATGTGGCGTAGACCAGCCAGCATCTTGGACGTGCTACCCGAAGGCTGCGCGTCGAAAGTGTTGATTGTCTGCCCTTAAAATTGAAAATGGACTCTCTTACCTTAGTGGACAGAATTGATATGGAGGATAGCATTGGGTATCAAGGTGTCAACGTGACCAGCTGAGACTCTCCTCCTTCTCGATCCTTCTGATTTTTCTTAATCAAGGATTGCAAAATGCATAATAACATCATGTGGCGTAGACCAGCCAGCATCTTGGACGTGCTACCCGAAGGCTGCGCGTCGAAAGTGTTGATTGGTCTGCCCTTAAAATTGAAAATGGACTCTCTTACCTTAGTGGACCGAATTGATATGGAGGATGGCATTGGGGATCAAGGTGTCAACGTGACCAGCTGAGATTCTCCTCCTTCTCGTTACTATCAATATTATCACCATTATTATTACCATTATTATTACCAATATCACAGGGAATATCGTCCTCCTATGGAAACTCACCTGTTGCAAGAAGGATTAAGCCTGTAAGATATGGGGTGGATCCCACTTGTTAGGGACCTCCGCAGCACAATAGCTACACCCTTCTGACAATTTTCGATTTTTCGTGTCAGAAGGGAATACGTTTCCCTCATTGATTTTTATTCCTTGGCGCAATTACAAAGCTTGCTAGTGGTACATAAAGCTTGATGAATCCTGTCCAGCCAAATATATTACCGTCTGTATCTCATCTCCTCGATTGTGCATATATGTACGATTATCATAACCCACAAGTATAGTACATGTATTTATGTGTGTAAAGATGTATATATATATATATATGTGTGTATGTATGTATATATATATATATATATATATAAATTGTTGGATTGTTAATTGTCTTTATCTTATTAATGAAGAAGCCCTGAGTACCCTAGGGTTTGATGAAACCTCTGCCTCCGCCAAGAAATTAGCCCGTGTTGGTCCATTACCATTGAAAGCAATTGATTGAAGCGCGGCGCCAGTCTGTGGCTTGTGAATAAGCAATTGCGATCTACAAGAGTGAGCTAGTGAAAGACCCCCATCCCCGGTGAAAGAGTATCCTAGGTCCCCAGCAAGGTTGATCAATCCGGCCTTGGCCCTCTGCTGACGAGCGCCCCTGGCAAATAAATATTCACTCTCTCCGAGACGTTGCCACGGCGGCATTCCTGGGGACAGTAATCTCTATTTATCCAAAGGTGCTAACACCTGTATAGACACATAACTGAGCGATTCCCCGGTGGAAGTAACGCGTGGTTCCACCTAGCAGGCGGACCCTTTGGTCATATTTGGTGGAGTAATCCGAATTAGTTCATCAATCTAGCTTGAACCTTCCCAGTACTCTCATTAGACGGACAATGGGTTCCACAGAAACTTTCCGAGAGATGATTGATTACATTCGTGAAATTAAGGAGAAAGTCATTCAACAAAATGCAGTTCGAGCTGCCCAGATCTCACGCAACTCTGACCCATAGAGACTCTGGAATGACTGTGGACAGCGCCAACTACACACTGAAAGAGATTTCTCAAGACGTCGGGAGTATTGCCCGTTTATAGGTAAGAGGCGGCAATTTCCCTTGTGCCATAGGTGTGGAAGACATTTCCACAACTCATCAACTTGTCCCGCTAGGAATTATAGATGTAACACATGTAAACGCATTGGTCATGTCAT
This sequence comes from Pictodentalium vernedei, assembly GCA_031216915.1. NCBI lineage: Eukaryota > Metazoa > Mollusca > Scaphopoda > Dentaliida > Dentaliidae > Pictodentalium > Pictodentalium vernedei. The sequence goes on from CM062295.1 coordinate 194,837,855, forward strand.
TTCAACATGCAGATTCAATGCAATACCTGTACTAAGCACCTCAGTTAGTACGGAAATGGATGGAAATAAAGTCGACGTTAGGTTGGAAAATATATATACTAGAATTCCTGCATTGGTTGATTCGGGAGCCAGTCGCTCCTGTATGTCAAAAGAAATCTTACAGTCTGTTCGCTTGTGGGGCAAAATTGAAATTCTTCCTCCTAGTATTACACTCATAATAGCTGTAGACGGCCATTTACTAAAGGTTTTAGGAGAAACACATTTACATTTATCCCTGGGTAGGCTAGATGTGAATCAAACTTTTCTAATTTTGGAAAAAATGCCAGCACATGTTATTTTAGGTATGGACTTTTTAACTGAAAGCAAGGCTAATATTGACCTAGGTCACAAAACTCTTATACTGCAGAATGGTATGACACACGCTCCAATAAACTATGTCGAAGAACAAACTGATTGTAGAAATAATGTAACAGTGCTAGAGGACATAACTGTGGAACCCCGAAGTGAGACTATTATACCGATACGTGTCGGTTTTGATAGAATTTCTTCGCGTGTGGGTATTATCGAGCCGGATTCAAATTTAGTTAGTAACAAAAACATTATGGCTGCACGTATGCTTGTAGAAGTGGTTAACAATAGAGCTGTTTCTAAAGTGCTTAACCCCACCAATTCCTATGTTAGGCTCACATCTTCACAGGTTATCGGGTGTTTTTACCACATGCGTCCTGATGATATTCTGCATTCAGTTGTAAAAAGCGATGTTAGTGCAAAAGCGACAGTGAATTACATTGGTCATGGTGGTTCCAACAATTATGACAATTACTTTGCCGAAGCCGGGTCCCTTGACATCGATTTATCCCACTCTGATTTATCAAGTCTTCAGAAACAGGAACTTTTGGTGCTAATAGGTCAGAATAAGGATTGCTTCGCTAAGGATTTGTCCGAACTTAGAATGTCTCGCATATATAGCCATAAATCGATACAGGTGATGCGGCCCCAGTGAGACATCGGTTTTATAGGGCTTCAGCAGCAATGAAGGGAAGAGATCAGCAGACAAATTGACGAACTTGAAAACATGGCATTATTGAGCCTTCAGTCTCGGAATGGATTGTCCCAGTTCTTATGGTTAGGAAAAGGACAATTCGTTTAGGTTCACCGTAGATTACAGGCAACTGAATGCCTTGACAAAGCCCATTTCATTTCCTTTGCCCAGGTTGGAGGACGTTTTCGACACCCTTGAAAAATCAAGGTCTACGATATTCTCTTGTCTTGATATGTTCTCAGGATATTTCCAAATTGATTTAGACCAGGATTCCAGAAACAAAACCGCCTTTGTCACCCACAGGGGAGTGCATCAGTTTAAAAGACTCCCCATGGGCTTGATGAATAGCGCTTCAAGTTTCCAGTTGTCATGGCTGAAGTCCTTTAAGATTTACAATGGCACTCATGTTTGTGTTACGTAGACGACCTCCTCGTGTTTTCTAGGTATTTTAGGGAACACGTCCAACACTTGTCACAACTGTTTGAGGCCTTATGTAGAGCAAATCTAAAGTTGAAGCCTTCTAAGTGTGATTTCGCTGCAAAGGAAATACGCTATTTGTGGCACGATCTTTTTAAAGATGGTATTTCTGTTGATACTTTGAAAACGGACGTTGTGTCCTCGTTCCCCCGTCCAAAAAACCTCAAAGATGTTCGTGTTTTCCTTGGTCTCTGTAACTATTATCGACGTTTCGTGTTCAATTTTTCGAAAAAGACAGCACCTCTCAATTATCTTCTCAAAAAGAATGTACCATTTCAGTGGGATGCAGAATGTGAAAAGGCCTTTAACACCATGAAAGAGGCCCTGACAAAACCTCAAATTTTGGCTTTCCTAGATTTTGATGAAGAATCGTTTCTATATACAGACGCATCAGGATATTCAATAGGTTATATTTTAGGTCAGATGGATGAAAATGGTAAGGAAGTGGTTGTCTCATGACTCATATGGAGGTAGGTCTCTTTCTGAAGCAGAACAAAAATTTGGTATTTCAGAACGCGAATGCCTTGCAATAGTTGAAGGTATTAAACACTATCATGTTTATTTAGCGAATGGTAAGTTTACCGTAATCACCGATCATGTTGCTAATTTATATTTACGACACCTTAAACAATGTAGCGGCAGATTAGGCCGCTGGTCGCTCAAATTACAAGGGAATAGTTTTGAAATCGTCCATAAAGCAGGTGGAAAGCATTTGAATGCGGATGCGCTATCACTACGCGAATATCCACAAGTTACAAAACCGGCAATAATGCTTAGTTAGGCCACTGTGATGGCCGCAAACAACGTTAAAGAACACGCGGCGTCTCAAACACAAACCGAAGAGGTAATGCAACAGTGTGACCCAATAGATTCCATTACGCGCGTCGCAGCCGTCTCCGAGGCTGACATTAAAAATATACAGAGATCGGATCCGGACGTAAATGTTTTTATAGAATATTTAGAAGAAAGAATATTACCCGAAGACAATAAAGAAGCTAGAAGAGTCATTTTGGAAGCAAATGACTACATTTTGGAAGATGGAATCCTGTATCATCTCTACTACCCAAAAGGTAAGGACCATAGAATAGACCGTTTAATTAAATAGCTCGTGGTGCCACTCAGTTTGAGGAATGATGTGCAATTGTCATATCATGACTTACTGCTGGGTGGACACCAAGGTATTGATAGAACTTATCAGTCCATTCGCTTCAAGTATTTTTGGCAACACGTATTTTCTGACATTCAGTATTATGTAAAATCATGTCTTCAGTGTCATAAAAACAAGGATGTGACCCACCACCATCCAGCACTTCTAAAACCGTTACCTGTCGAAGCGCCATTTAGTCGTCTTCATATTGACATTTTAAGGCCCCTCAAAACGTCTCCGAATGGATATAAATATATTTTGTTAATTGTTGATGCTTTCACAAAATGGCCCGAGGCATTCCCCTTAAAAACAATGGAAGCATCAGACATAGCCAAAATTCTATATTCGGAAATTATTTGTAGGTACGGGGCTCCCAAAACACTGTTGTCAGACAGAGGACAAAATTTCATGTCAAAACTTATCAAGGAACTTTGTAAACTTTTTCAGATCATGAAACTGGAGACAAGCAGTTACAACCCACAGACAAATACCGCGCGTGAAAGGATGAACTCGACAATAACAAAAACACTCCGAATGTATTGCGATGCAAAACAAGCAAACTGGTCGGGATCTTTTACCAAGTGTGCTGTTTGCGTATAGGGCAACACTGTGCACAGAGTCAATACAGATGATTCCTTTTCGTGTTTTATTCGGACAAGCTTGCCAGTTACCGATAGATACGGAGCTTATTCCAACTAACAACATCGGAACCGAAGCGTATAAACATCTAGATGCCATACAGAAAAACTTCGAAGTCACCAGAGAAATAGTAAAACAAAATATTAAAGACGAACAGCAGAAGTATAAACAACAGCATGACAAAAAGGCAAAGCCCCCAAGATTCTCGACAGGTGACAAAGTATGGTTATATAACAACAAAACGCCTGTTGGGCTTTCACGGAAGCTGTGCCAACATTGATATTATACCACGCATGACAGCAACCCAACAAACACGATCCGCAGATATTCAGACGATATTCAACTCAAGTCACCAGTGCATGCGAACCGTCTCAAACCGTTCACCAACCCTAAAGATCGTCCGACCACTACCCTCGAAGAGCAAACGGCTCATGATACAGGGGCTCCAGATACAGAACCCGATATCGCGTCGAATCCCCACCCCGACGAAAAGAACCAGATGCTCACAGACGAAGACAACGAGAAAATGAAGAAGACACCTATTTTTGTAGACAGGACCCTGGCGTGCAAGAAACTCAACGGTCGGAAACATTATAACATTAAGTGGCGGGGATCTAAAGCAACTACGTGGGAACTGAGAGAAAATATACCGAGAGAGTTAATCCAAGAGTTCCACATTTCAAAGACCGCGAAAGGAAAAAGAAGAAAAAGAAAACTGAAAACAAGCGTCAACACAATATCAGATTCCGTCAGCATCCCTGACTAAGGCGAGTGGGAGATATTGTGAGCATGAATCTAAGTGTTCAAAGCATTTGTTAACTTATTAAAAAAAAATAAAATAAAATAAAATAATAACAGTCCCGATATTTAATTTGTCAGTTAATAAATATGTAAATTACGGTTATTATGAGTTCTTGGTGGGTACCGCTTGACGGATATGCCACCACTTTGTTGGATGAAGCGTTGTTTTTTTTCCCTGAGTTAAGAAATATGTAATTTACGGTTATTATGAGTTTCTTGGTGGGTACCGCTTGACGGATACGCCACCACTTTGTTGGATGAAGCGTTGTTTTTTCCCCTGATTTAATGTTGTCCTGTTATTATTATCCCGTAAAACTCACGTTCTCTCGTGTTCTCTGCATATTCCGCTTACGCGCACCATGGCACAATCGAAATCGAAGCTGTGTAAAAAATGCATTTGCCAGTTGAAGGGTAACTGTCTGGCTTAAAAAGTGATACAAGTTTCATTTGGTATTAGCGTCACATGTGTTTAAAGGGTAAAATGAAAATTCAATAAGGATAGATATTAAAATTATGATAATACCGTAAGACGGACCCCTACCTTAAAATAGTAATATTAATATTAATAATAACAAAATAGTTAATAATAATAATAATAATAATAATAATGTGTGATCTGAATGCAATCTTGCCACTTGCATTCAAATTGCGCAAAATATCCAACGGAGAACTGTGGCAAGGCTTTCCGCTTGGATATAAAGACTGATTGATTAATTCCTGATTGGTTATTTGTGATGTTTTTCGAAGTTGCTCTTTGTTTATTTTTTTCAAGTTGCTCCTTGTTTAATGCAATGTTTGATCTATTTTTCCTACAGGTTAACCAGAGCACTGCATTTAATTATTTCTTCTTTCAGGGCAACATTATAAAAGTTTGTTTTTTTTCAGAACGAGTAAACTCAATTTCTGTCTAGTTTATATTTTCAGGTTGCATATGGATATGGTAAAATGGTCGTACACAGAGAACACAGACATTACACACGAAGGACACACAACAGGAAACCAAATTATATACAACAGCAAGATGATGAGAAATATGAAGTAAACCCTAGGAACAACGCGACACCGAGATGAGAAAAAGAACTAGATCTAACAATAAATTCACAACAAACGGACATGAGGCACACGGACAACAACTTTGGATCATCACAGAAACTAAACGGGAATTCATTTGGAAAAGGACTACGTGACATTAAACATTCTTGCTCAAAGTTTTACGATTTTGGCGACACAACTCAGTTCATTTTACATGCATCAGACGGTATCGAATTATCAACATCAACATAGTATCACAAACGCGCCGCACGCTCGGACACTTTCAACCTCAATATATTCAATTACAAGGAAGAGAAGATCACGGAAGAAGAGACAAATAGACACTCCATTAGTTTTCAAAATTATTGTATTTTATCTTTCATGCATTCATTTCATTTTATCATGTTTTACCTTTTTCAAGTTTGCCAAATAAGAAATTCGTCGAAAAAGCGGGGCTTTTTAGTTTAGAGGAAGGCAAAAATCACAGGGTTGTTATTTTAAGGTTATTCTAAATATTAAAATTAAGTTAACAATTCGAGTTATTTAGAATGAATGACTGAAAGAAACTTTTTTTTATTATATATGGTCGGTCTATATATCATGGCGGGTAGTACTAACTTGGGCGAGATCCAGACGAACCCTAACTACGACTTAGGTCATCTACTGGTTGATAAAACAGATGAGGACTCGGCAGCCATATTTACTAAGACTGATTGTACATATTTCAGCCCCGGCGAGGTGCGAGCCGAGCTCGGAGGTTTACATAGGTCCTTCTCGGCATTTCATATCAACTGCCAAAGTCTCAATGCTCACTGGGAGCCTCTGAATTATTTACTATCAGAACTCAATGATAAAGAGAACACTTTCGATGTGATTGGCCTGACAGAAATTTACAAAATCCCTACCAATATGTCCTATACCTTAGAAGGATATCACCCCTTACAATATAATTCGAGACCTGTTGATGACGACGGTCGCGGTGGGGTCGGTCTGTTTGTAAAAAGCGATATTTCTTTTAGTATTCGACATGATCTTTCCATGTTTATACCTCACGTCTTTGAGTCTATCTTTGTTGAATTAAAGTATAAAAACTCTTCTAAGGTAGTTGGCGTAATATATAGACCAAACACGGCCCCTAGAGCAGATATCGATCTTTAACAATCAAAAATTAACCAAGTGACTGATATACCCAATACGGAAAAGAAACCCTCCATTATTATGGGTGACTACAATATTGATCTACTAAAAGTAACGTGCCATACCAAAACCGAATCATTTGTTGACCTAATGTTTAGTGAGGGCTTCCAACCAGTTATTACAAAACCAACTAGAGTCACTGGTAGCACAGCGACACTTATAGATAACATATTTTCCAATGAGGTCTCTAAACTTGCAAAATCTGGAGTAATCCTTACCGATGTTTCGGATCACTTTGGAATTTTTTATACCCAAATTTCACATTCCAAACCGGTCAGGTCAGATCCGATTTTGACCAGAAAAATAAACTCCTATTCTGTCGAGCACTTCAAGTCGCTGTTTTCCCAAAGTGATTTCAGTCCAGTGATGGAAGCAAACTGTCCTAATGAAGCGTATGAAACATTCCTCAATATTTATTTGAATGCCTATGAAATGACTTTCCCCTTACAAAGCCTACAAAAAAGTAAAAAATTCATAAAGCAACAACCGCGGATGACAAAAGGCCTTCTCATCTCCGCCAACAACAAGAACAAACTCTTCAATAAAAAGTTAAAAGCTCCAACAGAGGTCAATATCGGAAATTATAAAAATTACTGTCGGATATTTAATAAATTAAAGAAACGATGTAAAGCTACGCACTTTGAGAAAATTCTTCTAGAAAATAAGAACAACATGCGGAAAACGTGGCAAATCCTAAATAACGCACTGAACAAAAATAAAAACAAACGGACTTTACCGTCGTTCTTTAATCTTGGTGATACGAAGATATATGAGCCAAATGAAATTGCACAAGAATTTAGTAATTTCTTTGCCAACATTGGAATTCAGACGACAACTCATATATCCCAACCTCGTAAGTCATTTGTCGAATTTTTAAACGCTTCCTTTACAGGAAACTTTTTTATAAGACCCACTTCGCCTAATGAAGTCCTAAATATTGTAAATTCAATGAAACCTAAGCCAAGTCAGGATTGTGAAAATATTACGTCCAGTTTTTTGAAACAATCAATAAATCTAGTCGTCACCCCACTTGCTCAAATTATGAATAGCTCATTCAGTCAGGGAATAGTTCCAGACAGAATGAAACTTGCCAAGGTAACTCCTGTTTTCAAAGCGGGTGATGAGAATAATTTTACAAACTATAGGCCAATCAGTATTTTACCAGTTTTTTTCCAAAATTTTAGAAAAGCTCATGTCTGTAAGGCTTGTTAATTTCTTAGATAAATTCGAAATCCTCTATCATCACCAATATGGCTTTAGAAAGCGCCATAGCACACTACATCCTGTTATGCATTTACTGAAATATGTCGCCACGGAAAACAATAAAACCAGCAAAGACACTACATTAGCTCTATTCTTGGATCTCTCGAAAGCCTTTGACACTATTAGTCATGATGTGCTACTTCAAAAATTAGAATATTATGGAATAAGAGGGGGTGCGAACAACTGGTTTAAGAGTTAACTACAGAACAGAAAGCAGTATGTCTCTTTTGGTGATAGTAAATCTGACCTATCTGAACTGAGCTGCGGAGTACCACAGCGCTCAATACTGGGACCTATTCTGTTCCTCATATACATAAACGATATTTGTAATTCAACTAAGTTAAATCTACTCTCCTTTGCGGACGATACGTCCACATACAAGGCTGCGGCAGAGTTAAATATGCTGGTGTTGGAATTTAATGAAGAACTTCAAAAGATATTTGACTGGTGCACAGCCAATCAGTTGATACTAAACCCCAAGAAAACAAACTACATTGTTCTTAATCCATCCCAAAATAAGAATGTCATACTTCAGGACATTAAAATTAATAATCACATTATTAATGCTGACAATTGCGGAAATGGGGGAAAATCTATAAATTTTCTTGGTATAACTGTTGATGAAAAACTATCATATAATGCTCACATATCACAGATTTCCTCGAAAGTTGCTCTTGCGAATTATGCCCTTAACAGAGTAAAACATATTTTACCACACAAAATCTTGAAAAGCCTATACTTTACACTAATACAGAGTCATTTTATCTATGGAATTCCATTATGGGGTGCATCAAAAGGCTGCAACCGTCTCTATAAATTACAAAAGAGATCGATACGAATTATAAATAATAAAAAGTACAATGCCCACACAGACCCTCTATTTATCAATGATAAAATTCTAAAAATAAAGGATTTGTATACCCTACATGTTTCCTTATTTATGTACGATTGGCATAATGGTAACCTTCCAAAGTCCTTTGTCGATTTTTTCTCTGTTACAAATAACGAATTTATGAACACGCGGCAAACGGGACTAATTCGTAGGCATAGAACTAGAACTAAAGCGCTAGACATCTTACCTGTATTCGCTTTCCCAACACTATGGAATGGCCTAGATAGGTGTATCCGAGAAACCAAAAATAGGAAAGAATTCAAGACCAAGCTCATAACAAAAATTTTTGCGACCTACTCGGATAATGTTTCCTGCTCCAACCCCTACTGTCCAGATTGTGCCTTCTAGTATACCGTTGAACCTAAAATAATGCCTCTTACTATTCCCGGTTACTACCCACAATGCATTTGTAAACTGTTGACTCAACAAGGAATATCCGGATATTAAAGGCATTGCAATGTACCACCTGTACCAAACAGTCTTCGTTCAGCACATGATCTATCTTCAATGGGAACAATCGTCTGGCATCTCGTCCTATTTGGTCTCCCGACTTGGTCTCTATTACTTCAAAATATGGAGTTGTTACTTTTGTAAAATCAGTCCTTTTCTGTTCTAATTAACCGCAATAACTCTAGAGACCAATCGGAGAGTACTGTGTTGTAACCTACGCTGACCACCTAACATATTTTGCACAAAAGCCATGATTTATTAGAAGAACTTTGGATTGGTAGACAGAGAAAACAATGTTGCCTCCACATACCCCTTTTGAGTTATTTCCGCCATTCTAGGGATTCTTTGGTTTTATTTCCCCTACTATAGGGAAGGACAGGAAGACAGCCAATCTGGCTATACTTTTCCCTACTGGTATACAAAAAGAAAATGTGTCATATCATTGTATGGGTATTGAAAATATCTTATTGTACAACGAATTTTGTTATGCTTGTAAAACTATTATGTATATATCTATACTTTTTGTATACTGGTGAATAAATACATATCATATTAATCAATGGCAGTAAACTGGGTAAGCGCATTAATTTAATTAAATTTCATATTCGGAAAGCGTTCTTTGTTCAGTCGCTGTCATGCAGGGACTCTATAAACAATGCATTCCAAATTAGAACTTATTGAAAAGTCAGTTCATGTCACTGCAAGTCATCAAAGCCGTCTTTTCTAAATTAGCATCTTTGCCCAAATATAGTTTTTGATAAGAGGTGCGCGCGCCAATATAAGACCCCTCGAGTTAACTTCAAGACAGACTCGCTGGGATGGAATAATCGTTAGTTCAGGCGGTGTAGTAAAGCGTTAATGTATTTGTGTGGTTCCGGTAAGCCGTCATTTGGACGACAGGATTCCCGATCTGATGATTTGCATCGAGGGGAGGTGCTGAAGAAGAACCGATGAGTATATGTAGTATTTAGTTATAGTATTTAGTTGTGATAACACGACGTAGTTTTTTAGTTATCAGTAACAGTTTTAAGTGTATTAGTGAACCTGGGTTATTAGATGATCAGTTGTTATTATTGCGGGTTAGAAGCACTGTTAGTAGAAGTTGTAGGTGATAAAGTAATCTAAGAGGTGAATTTTAATATTAAAGATCATTCCGCATAATTTGCCAGGCGCAACGGGATAAATACGCGCATGGACGGTTGAGTGAAAGATTGTGTGATTTCTTATCAGTAGTTGCAGCTTCGACCTTTCTCCACGAATAAAAATTTGGGAAAGAATTTAGTTTCAGATAATATTTTAATACTTGTTTTCGGTGGGATTCAGTGACTAGTCACAAAACTCATTTCAATTGTGTTTGGGATTATTTATTTAGGATTTGTTGGCTATTTGTAAATAAGAGCATAGAAGATATATATATATAAATTGTTGGATTGTTAATAGTCTTTATCTTATTAATGATGAAGCCCTGAGTACCCTATATTGGGTTTGATGAAACCTCAGCCCCCCTTTCAAGAAATTAGCCCGTGTTGGTTCATTACCACTGAAAGCAATTGATTGAAGCGCGGCGCTACTTTGTGGCTTGTGAATAAGCAATTGCGATCTACAAGAGTGAGCTAGTGAAAGACCCCTGTCCCCGGTGAAAGAGTATCCTAGGTCCCCAGCAAGGTTGATCAATCCCAGCCTTGGCCCTCTGCTGACGAGCGCCCTCTGGCAAATAAATATTCACTCTCTCCGAGACGTTGCCACGGCGGCGTTCCAGGGGACAGTAATCTCTATTTATCCAAAGGTGCTAACACCTGTATAGACACAGGTCTAATTGAGCGATACCCCGGTGGAAGTAACGCGTGGTTCCACTTAGCAGGCGGACCCTTTGGTCATACTTTCCCCTGGAGTTCGTTGTTCAGTCTGAAAGGTATAACGCAGGTGCCGCGAAATAGTCATTCTGTTGGGGAAAAAATCGGCTGATTTTAAGCACCTACCACTCCCTTTTTGCAAAAGCGTGCTGCGATTTATTCGTGGTGCCGCTACCAAAACGGCATAATATCATAAATTACCTGTAATTCCGCGAATCTATTAGATCAGTGTGTTTGCTTGTTTATTGGGGTTTACTGATACTTTAAACAGCCAGGATCACATCATGTCGGACAATTTTATGGGTGGAGCATGCCAAAGAGAACCACCGAGCAGGAGTGAGCAACTGTCAACCTCTCCAACTTACTAACCCGCCACAAACATTGTCAGTAGCGGTTGAAGGCGGTGTATCATCAACGTGTAATACGCCTTAGTACACAGCGCCAGCATGTTCAGTATGGCAAATGGTCGAATCGCACCAAGATCGATTCGCACCATCAGTGGTTGATTCGCATCCCAGAAGTCGATTTGCACCACCCTTAAAGTCTAGTCGCATCATAGGTTTGGTCGATTCGCACCTACCTTGGAAGGCTTATATTCTACCATTATTGAGGAAAATAAAACTGAGAATTAATAACTATTTTTCAACCATTTTATTCTTTGGTCAAAGTCATAAATACATCACTACCAAACAAAAGTTAAAAAAAAAGAAAAATGTTATCCAGGACATAAACAACGAAGTTCTACAGCCACCGAGGGTCGAAAGGGGCTTGTCGCTTTCGGCGTGTAAAACCATTTGATTTGATTTCTATGAGGGTGTGTGCGTAAATGCGTGATATGTCAGTATGTGGATAGTTTGGTGTGTGATCTAACCAACAGCTCCCTCTATGCCCTGGTCGAAAAACGTTTCTCTAGTTGCGAATCCTGGGGGTTAGCCCTTGGCAACTCTAAGGAGATCAGATCAGTACTCTAACAAGAAGTTTGCATCCGAGATACCGAGATCGAGTTGTTGTGACTAAAAAGGAATCTGCGCTTGCACCTGATACTACTGAAATTAGGAAACTATTTAAGAGGTATGGGGAAATTTGGCAAAAGCCGGATAACATTTGTTCAAGTTATCATACTGGTTATCGAACTTCTCGAGTAGAATTCACACACCAAAATTGGTAAAAAGGACTGGTTTTCGAGCTCATCAAATACCTTCACGAGTATATACCCCCCCCCCCCCTTCTGCATACCACATTTAGTAAAAATCGGATAACGTTTGTTCAAGTTATCGCGCTTACACCGCTCGTAAGTCCGAAATTCAAAGTTAAAAAAACGACCCAAGACGCATAGCTGATCTAGAAAAGGAAGACGGCATACTTATGAAAAACGATGAAGAGAAAGCAGAAGTCCTTGCTACATTCTTCTCAAGTTGTTTTTACAAGAGAAAAAGATGATGAACCACCATATATCGAAAACAAACTGACTTCACCAGCATTGGATACCTTGAATATAACAGGACATGGTGTACAAAAAGGTAAAAAATCTAAACCAAACAAAATCACAAGACCCAGATAATTTGCATCCAAGAATCCCTAAGGAAAATGCAAAACAGTTAAGCACTCGACTGACTATAATTTCCAACAGTAGTCTGGCACGACAAACGCTTCCTGACGACTGGAAAATGGCAAATATATCGGTAAATATACAAACATAAAAAAATCAAAAGCTGGTAACTACAGACCAGTGAGTTTGACCTGCATTCTTTGTAAGTTAATGGAATCCATAATTAGAGAAGAAATAATTAAACATATGCAAGATAACTGTTCAACAAAAGGCAATTTGGCTTCATATCTGGAAGATCCACTTCTCTACAGATACTACACTCCCTAGAAAATGGTCAATAAGCATGGCTGATAACTTACCAACACATGTGGTCTACATGGACTTTATGAAAGCCTTCGACACTGTCCCGCATAAGAGACTCTATAGAAAATTAAGAGTTGCTTGATACAAGGGGATATAGCTGGCTGGATAGAAGACCTCTTCTTGTCAAATAGAAAACAAAAATTAATTGTGAATGGAGCCCAATCATCAGAGCACCCTGTCATCAGCGAAATCCCACAGGGTAGTGTACTATGCCCAACATTATTTGTTATATACATCAGTGACTTGCCAGGCAACGTCTCTTCAGATGTACTCATGTTTGCCAATGACACGAAAGTTTTCAAAGAAATAAAAACCGAGAAACAAATGTCAGAGCTCCAGCTTGACCTAAATAAGCTCCAAGAATGGTCCGATAAATGGCTTCTGAGATTTCACCCAGATAAATGTGTGGCAATGGATATTGGTTGGAAGCGATTCAAAGCAAATTACTCACTCAGAAGACAAGATGGAAGCCTGTGTACACTAAAATTGTGCAGGAAGAAAAAGATATTGGAGTAATAACGGATGAAAATCTGAATTTTGACAAGCGCATAAATGAGAAAATAAATAAGGCAAACTCAATACTCTGCAATCAGAAGAACGTTTACATACTTGGACAAAAAACAATGATTAAGCTGCACAAAGCACGTATAGAATATGCACAATGTACTTGGAAACCGCACAAAAGAAAGCACACAGATGAGCTGGAAAAAATACAGAGACGGGTAACTAATCTAATCCCGGAATTTAAGGAACTAAATTATGAAGAAAGACCAAGAAAACTAAAATTACCAACACTGTAATATAGAAGACATCGTAGAGACATGATTGATTGCTCAAACTGTTCCATCACTACGACAAGGAAGTCACAGACATACTAAAAACCAATATAAGTGGTACAACTAGAGGGCATCCATATAAACTGCGCAAAGATAACTCAAGCCGAGAACCGAGGTCAGGAAAAACTCATTTAGCCAGAGAGTACTTAAAACTTTGAACAATCTACCAGAATATGTGGCCGACTCACCAAACATAAACATCTTTGAAAATAGACTCGACAAGAAATGGTAAAACCGGGAAGTGAGATAGACTACACAGCAGAACAAAATACTGGCAGATACTCAAACAAAACATACACTGTAGCAGCCCAAAGCACTGTACCTATACTAAATACTACAACGGAGACCACACAGATGGATGAAGTGGCGGGCAACGCCAGCGTCCAATATCAACATAAGTAAATACAACTTCTGGAAACATTCGGACCGGACATAACTGGTTTTCGAACTCATCTAAGACATTCTCGAGAAGAACACACCAGTAGACCAAATTTCGTAAAAAATCGGATAACGTTTGTTCAAGCACTCGTGTTGATACCGCGACACGGATTAACAAATCGGCGGACGGGTGCCCACCACCTTTTAAGAAACATAGGTCGACACAACGATCCAAAATCACTGGTCATAACAATAACAATAATAACGGTCATGTGGAGCGCCTGTGGAATATACAACGAATCGCGAAAGAATAGTTTCGCGCGTTGAAGGCGCGCAGGGACGCTGTATGGTAAGTCCCTTTCGACCCTCTTTAACAGTATAAGATCTTGTAGCTACATGTCTAGGCGTGGTGAAGGAGAAAAAGAATCTGGTATTCGGTGGATGTCCCAGGTAAGATAACCAAGGCGAGTATTGGCTCACAAAGGTGCTACCTCTCCCCGGGGGCGCTGTGATGATAATTTTCGGGCAAGTAAAGTCTGCCACTTAGAAGAGTAGTCAAGATGAGGTGGAGGGCCATCATCGGCAAGTATAGTCTGCCTCAGGCGGTTGTGGAAATTGTAGTTGGATCGTTGTCCTGGATAGCAGTTGAAGTCGAGAGTATCGTTTGATTGTGAAAGAAAAACAACAACGGCCCCTTTCGGGGACCACCCGTAGATAGACCCGAACTTCCCTGCTTCGGAGGCAGGCCTGCATTTGTACCTAGTGGCCGGGTCAGAATGCGCACCAGGCGCTTACAAAAAAGGGTAGAAGCGGGGCGCAAGATCAAAGCTCGCCTCCCTGGAGGTGAATGACCACTTTTAGAGATGGACCGAAGGATGCTGCAGATCGAAAAGCAAAACATCTCTGTGCACCTGCTAAAAGAAAAAGGCAGAGTTAATTGGTTTTAAATAGACAAAAGTATGTGGTTCCATTTTGGATGGTTGTCGATCGCTGAGACAGCTCGTACAAATCCTGTGTCTTGTTTTAGATTTCCCGGATTTTGTCTTTCAGGTAAAGATTGGAGGGAGGGGAGGGGGCAGGCCTTTACAAAAGTACCACACCCGGGGGTGTTTCCTGCCCTTACCTCCTTCTGATTTTGCTGAGTCGGTAGAGACAGCCCTTCCTGGTAGAAGGTCACAGCTGAGCCGTTTTTACTGCCTGTTTTTCACTTTCCTTTTCCCAGTTTTTGTTTATTTTTAGACATTAAATTTTAGAGATTTCGCTTAGTGGGTGAAGACAGACCTTCCTGGTAGAAGGTCACAGCTGAGCCGTTTTACTGCCTGTTTATTCACCTTCTCTTTCACCGTTTTTGTTTAGTGGATTTTTAGCGATTTCGATGGGTCGGCGAAGACAGCCCATGCTGGTAGATGGTCACAGCTGAGCCGTTTTTACTGCCTGTTTGTTCGCCTTCTTTTATCCGGTCGAAAGAGGAGGGAGGGGCAGGCCTTAACAAAGAACCACACCCGAGGGTGTTTCCTGTCCTTACCTCCGCAGTTTGGTTCCTACTTACACGGTGGTTGGATTAACTTTTGGCGTTTTTTGGTTTTTGTCGGCTTTCGCATATGTCCTGTAGTTCGGAGATTAGTTGGCTGTCGGCGAACCGGTCGTGATTTTTCGCAGCTAGGAAGTTGAGGCGGCCCTTTATGGTTGGGATGTTGGCTCTGTCGTGGAGTGTTTTGATAGGTGTATCCCAGGAGCACGGAGGACGACCCTGAGCGTGTGATTTTGGACCTTTTGGAGTTTCCCCATATTTGTTTGATTTAGGTCTGTTTGGATGATAGCTTCACACACGAGTACAGGGCGCACAAAAGCTTTGTATAAATTAAGCAGAATAGCCTGGTTGGCTCCCCGGTATATACCTCGTATCATTTTTAGTAAATTAATACGTTTTGTCGCTTTGCTGGCAATATCGTTGGTGTGTTTATTGAAAGATAGGTTTTGGTCAATGGTAATGCCAAGGAATTTCGCCTCTGTGCATTCAGGAAGGACTTTGTCCAGTAGTTTGTCGGTCAAAGTCACGGTTGTTTTTCTTGCGGGTTTTACTTGATTCTCTTTAGCTTGATTCTCCATTTGGCACAACATTGCTCAAGGTCATTGAGAGCGCACTGAAGGGGTTTCTGAACTAGGATGGCGGTGCTATTAGAGTCCCAGAGGCCCTTATCATCCGCAAATTGTGAGATTTGAACGCGCTTGTCGAAGATTTTGAGATCATTGACGTTGATAATAGGTTTGAAAGCATGGCGAACTCTGGCTGAAGTTTCTCACAGCTCGCCGCCTTAGTGTGTTTTTTGTATGGAATATTCATCTGATCGGGGTAGATGTTTTAGTGATCTTCTTCAGATTTGTCGGTAGAATGTGATGGTCACCGAGACAACCTTAACTTGGATTGCGAATGTTGAATGCGAACTCTGGCTGAAGTTTCTCACAGCTCGCCGTCTTAGTGTGTTTTTTGTATGGAATATTCATCTGATCGTGGTAGATGTTTTAGTGATCTTCTTCAGATTTGTCGGTAGAATGTGATGGTCACCGAGACAACCTTGACTTGGATTGCGAATGTTGAATTCTTGGCAGTGTAGAACGATCTCTCCTGTATTTCGAAGTAAGTGATGTCAATCGATTTCAACAAATTCCACCTTCTTTCAGTCACAACTGTACTGAGTTTGTTGTCAGCTGTCATAATCTGTTGTTTCGAAACGTGCTCGCCTTGTGTGAAAATGCTTCATCGCTTCTGTTTTTTGACCTGTTATATGTTATAGCCAATAAGAGGGCCAGAAAGTTCCATAGATGATGTTCGGGACTTGTGATTAGTTAACACTTATTCCCACTGAAAGGTCCGCTCCATGCACCATTTAACTTGTGTACTACCTGTTTTACTACGTTTACTACGAGCTTACTACGAAATACAATAAACTGCGTCCACTGTCCATGGTCTGTTGGTCATTACGTATACGTGTATAAACATTTTGCTCGACATCTATTATAATTGTTTTATTACAGACTGCCATCAGTACCACTTAAGTGTGTCATGCACTAGCTGTATGGGTAGAAAAGGTAAAAAGGCCAACCGTGAAGGAAGTAAAAGGAGGAGGGAGTCCGACGAAACTACTCCTAAATCTACAGAGACCAAAAGATATAAACCTAAAACCTCTCCCGCTGTGTGCGACTTGAACCTGTCCGAGAGCAACGCTGACAGTAATTCAGACCCAGACTTGTTTTCTCATTCAACTTTTTCGGATCTTCATTCGGCTTTGAACAAAATGTTTGGTGGTGCTGCGGGCGACATTGACACTGTCAAGGTGAATTTAAAAAACTTTTGATTGACCGGGATATTCGCCAAATTTTTAAAGAAATTATTCATGAGGCAATGGCTGAACGTTTGGAACATCTTGAGGGTAGGGTTCGTGATCTTGAGACAAGTCTTCTCGAAAAAGACAATGTGATTGAACATTTGAAAAACGACCTAGATGACCTCCATCAATATGACAGACGCACTAACCTACGCCTGTCAGGAGTTCCCGAGTCTACCGGGGAAAATACCGACGAAATTGTGCTGAATATTTCCAAAGACATTAAGGTCCCACTTTCAATTGACGAAATATCAAGAAGTCACCGTGTAGGACCCAAGAATCAATCAGGCCAGCCTCGACCAATAATATTTCGGCTCATTAGCTATAGGGTTGGCGACAGACGTTTTAGAGCACGTGCAAATTTGAAAGGTGTGAGATCTCAGCAACCATTGTTCATAAATGAGGACCTCACTAAGAATCGAGCCGGGATTGCAAAAAGAGCTCGTACTCTCCGCAAAGATGGCAAGATCCTTGACACTTGGACCTTTGACGGTGTTATTTTTATAAAGTATAAAGATGGAAAGGTAGTGAGAGTCACGAATGTGTCTAAAATGTCGGCTATAGAGGACGATTTCCGCCTTTTAAGAACAATCTCATCCAGCCAAAACATTACCGAGTGATGTGTCAACACCTATCTTGTGACACTCAGACCTATGTTACTCTATTATACGAGCACACTCATACTGCACCTCCCCCCCCCCCCCTTCCCACCAACATACTACTATAGACTGTCTCGGTTACACTCAGTAACCATTTGACATGTTAAATAGCTCACGGTATGTCGCACCTGCTGTGAAAACGACTGCACGATTGTGTGTTTTATTAGAACACTGTTATAACCCGAATCGTATAATGGTGTTTTTCGTTACCGATATGTCCAATATACTCAAGCTTTAGCCAGGAAATTTACTCCCAAACTGCTCTAGATAGCGATCTCTTAAGCTTTGTCGTCTTATATTCTGCTAGTATTGGTCTGACAAAGTCAGTAGAATTTAACAACCATCGATCACCTTCCCTAGATCTCCTTCCCCATACATCTATATATTTGTACTAAAGTACCGACTTATGCAGCCCTAAAAACTACCTTAGCAGCAACTACTACCTCTATTTTGGCTTATACTTTCCATAGTCGAAAGCTCAAAAGCAAACCCATCAGAAATAAGTGATAACCTGATTCGCACATTTGATCATGCAGGTTTGAGGTTAAAGTAATACCTGATATTATGTCTGTCCCATTTACTCTTAATCCCCTTTCTGACTACCCTTCGGTCGAATTTTGTACAAATTGTCCGTGTGTTTTGTTTTTTTTGGTCCCGTGTGTCAACCGGGACACCAATATTGAAAATAATGGAATTGGTAACATCCCCCTTGTGGATAGCATCGAAGTTGCTTCCTCCGTGATGGGGGGGGGGGGGGGGGGGGGGGTGCCACTCTTTACGGTAACCATTGGGAATCTGTACAAACTGCAATATCTCCGTACTCGCTATCCCTGAGGACCGAGCTTCCTGGTTATGTGGAGACAATGCCCCCCCCCCCCCCCCACCTCTTCTCCTCTCCACATAGGGAATGCAAATACAGGTAGAACCGATAAGATGATATATATGTGTTGTAATCACATTTTCAAACTTAAAATGTATACGTGTGTCTTGGTGTGTCGTAGTTGCATCCCTCGTGGTGATGATGTGGATGCGTGGGCTCTCACTCGTGGCCTCTGACCGTGTGCGAGAGCCCCCGTATCTCGATCCTGACCGTGGGAGAAAAAACTAACGTAGGTGGTGGGATTAATGTTCATCCAACGACAGCGATGTGGATGCGGGGGCTCTCACTGGTGGTCCTTGATCAGGTGTGGGAGCCCCCGTATCTCCATCCTGACCGCGGGTGATGAGATTAATGTTTCCGGTAACCCTTGGAAATCTGTATAAACTGCAATATCTCCGTACTCGCTATCCCTGAGGACCGAGCTTCCTGGTTATGTGGTGACAATGCCCCCCCCCCCCCCCACCCCTTCTCCTCTCCACATAGGGAATGCAAATACAGGTAGAACCGATAAGATGATATATATGTGTTGTAATCACATTTTCAAACTTAAAATGTATACGTGTGTCTTGGTGTGTCGTAGTTGCATCCCTCGTGGTGACGATGTGGACGCGTGGGCTCTCACTCGTGGCCTCTGACCGTGTGTGAGAGCCCCCGTATCTCGAACCTGACCGTGGGAGATAAAACTAACGTGGGTGATGAGATTAATGTTCATCCAACGATAGCGATGTGGATGCGGGGGCTCTCACTGGTGGTCCTCGATCATGTGTGGGAGCCCCCGTATCTCCATCCTGACCGCGGGCGATGAGATTAATGTTTATCTAATGAAGGACGGCAATGTAGATAAGAGGGATCTCACTGGTGTTTTTTGACTACAAGTGAGAGCCCCCCCCACACACTCTATCAAGATTGCAGGTGATGGGGCTAATGTTTATCCAATGACAGCGTATGCCCTCCTGATACCAGTTCTTACCAATTTCTAAGAGTTAGCCTTAACAAACGTAACATGTTAAGCTGAGCTGTATTGCGCACTTATTGATACCTCGACCTGATGCCGATGCTGTGGGATTTTTGTAGTTGTGTTTTCTGGAACTGTATTTTCTTTTTGTGACTTTGAATGGATTGAAGTGAACCATTGGCTTTTTCAGGGATGTTGCCATTTTCAAGTTGGCAAATTGCCATATCTTTTAGGGTGCTAGTGATTCATTTTAGTTAGTTATATTGATAGGTAGAAAATGCAGTTCTGGAACATGCGGTTGTGGGAAGTTTATAGTATTGGCTCCTGGCTGAACGATAATTGCTCCTCCAGGTTATAACCTGGCCTCCGGAATGCCGAAGCTCCCAATGAACATGAAATGAGACGGCTTCCAGATTGAGACTGTTAGGCTAGCATAGGTCCACAGCGCTTACAGACTTGGTATTCATGACCATATCACTAGATGCAACTATCCTGCCCTGATCATACTTCTCTTTAAGACGGCGACCTGGCAGGATTATTTTACTGCATTACTTAATATTCATGTAAATATGTTTAACTAGTTTGTTTGTTTACCAACTTTTATCCTTCTATCACTCTCTCTTGTGAGTCCCGACTTCTCTTCTTTCTATTTTCTTACAGGCCTCATCCGGATGGTGTCGTACCAGGTGTGGATAGGACTATTCGTCCTGATTGTAGTCCAAGAACAGATCCCACTCCTGAACTTTTTACTGAAAATAGCACTGTATTGTCATGGCTAAAGTCGAGTCTTATAGAATCAGAGTGGGTCTGTTTGCGCCTATCGCACGCCGCGGTAAGCATCCCAAGCGACAAATAGGATATCCCGATGTATTGTTTGTCACGTTGGTCTCCAAACTTGGAGTCAGGGGTATAACAGGTGTAGCAATACAAGTATGGGTCTACGCCCAATGCTTACTGCAGTGCCAACCATGCGCCTTCGAAGTACTATTGGGACTACCCAACCTATCCAGACAAACATGCTCTATCAAAACACGCTACAGCAAATCGGAATACTATCCAAACCAAAATCCAGACAAGGTCAGACTCGATTCGCATACTGGCAAAGCCTACTCATTCATCTGGCGGGGGATATTGAACAAAGCCCTGGCCCTTCAAGCCATACTTCCTTTGAAACAGACACGGGTGACTCCCGTGGGACTAACTCTAGCATTGTTACGCGAGACTTCTCCATCCTCCATCGCAATATCCAAAGTCTCCAGCCCAAACTAGACGTCGTGTGTTGTGAAGCGGTTCAGTACGACATTTGTACTTTCACAGAATCATGGCTCGACGTCTCCGTAAGTAATACCGATATACAATTACCCCACTTACACCCACCGCTTAGGAACGACCGCGAGTCAAGAGGGGGGGGGGGGGGCGGAGTAGTGACCTTTGTCCGAAATTATATCCCATATAAGCGTCGTATGGATCTAGAGATCGCTGGCCTCGAGTGCGTGTGGGTCCAAATTCACACCAAACGAGGCGATTTACTATTAGGGACCATTTATAGACCGCCACATACAAACATATGGACTCTTCTTGAAATGTCAATAGAAAAAGCCTTTGACACGAATCCCCACTCCATAATTGTTACAGGTGATTTCAACGAAAACCAAATAACTATACAAAATGGACGTATTCAAGAACTCATCAGCCAGTTTAACTTAAAGCAACTAATCGATCAGCCAACGTACCATACCGAAACGTCCAACTCGCTGCTTGACCTGTTCATGGTAAGCAACGATGCATTGGTTTCTCAAAGTGAGGTTGGTGATCCATTCTTTGCTGATCTTGTCCGTTATCATTGTCCCATTATCCTGAAGTTTAATATCCCGAAAAAAGCTCAAAAATATTCAAGCGACGTGTATGGAAATACACGGACGGTGACTATACTGGTCTAAATTACGACTTGTCTGCGGTTGACTGGATTTCGTTAACTAATGATTGCCAAATCGACAGCTTAGCTGAGGTCTTTACTAATATTCTAAAGGAAAAAATACTAAAACACATCCCCAGCAAAATTGTCACTACACGTCCCGACCAGCCGCTGTGGATGCACAATGAAATTAGAAAACTTATCCGCCAAAGAAAAAGGCGTTATCGCAATGCTAAACGAAAAAACACTCCCCAAACTTGGGAAAGGTATCGTCTGAAGAGAAATGAAACTGTGTCGGTAATCCGTAGAGCAAAAACAAACTATAACGCCAAGACTGAAGCTAAAATAAACTCCCCCACAACCCCAGCATCGCAGTGGTGGAAATCACTGAAAAACGTACTGTCTGACACGAGGAAAACAGTACCCGACCTGGTTGTGAATGACAAAGTAGTCTCCCGAGAAGATGAGAAATGCGAAATTTTAAACGAACATTTCTGCTCGATATCAACATGTGATGACGCGAACCACCAATTACCCCCACAGGACTTTGACACAGATCGCCCGCAACTCGACTCTGTTATCTTGAGTGTGCAAGATGTAACCGACGCTATAAATTCACTCAATGTCTCCAAAGCTTGTGGACCTGATAAAATAAGCCCACAAATATTAAAAAGATACTCATTGAGCCTGGCGGAACCCTTGAAAGAAATATTTAACCTGATGCTGCAAAGATCCCATTTTCCCGGTCAGTGGAAACTGGGAAACATCGTTCCTGTGCATAAAAAAGGTACCGAAGATTCAATTGTACGAGTTTACCGATCACTTTACTAAGTTGCGTGAGTAAAATATTCGAAAAATGTGTTTTCAGAAAATTATTAGAATTTCTTAAAAACAATACCCTTTTAACACATCTCCAATCTGGGTTTCTGCCCTCAGACTGCACAGTCCTTCAGTTGACCGATATTTATCATACATTTAGCGCTGCCCTTGACGAAGGTAAAGGAAATAGAGTAATTTTTGTGACGTCAGTAAAGCCTTTGATAAGGCTAGATCCATACGACGCTTATATGGGATATAATTTCGTACATAGGTCACTACTCCGTCCCCTCTTGGCATACTGGCCTTCTGTATAAACTTGAAAAAATCGGAATTACGGGTATCTTACTGAAATGGTTTGCAAATTATCTAAACAATAGACAACAGTGTGTGGTACTCAACTCAGCGTCGTCCTCTTGGAGAGAAGTCACAGCTGGAGTGCCCCAGGGGTCTATACTGGGGCCCTTGTTATTTCTAATTTAAATAAATGATCTTGTCCACGATATTAGGAGTAATATACGCCTCTTCGCCGACGACACTACCCTTTTTCTCGTCGTTGAAAACCCTCAACTCGCAGCAAACATGCTTACTAAAGGTATAAAAACTATAGAAAAATGGTCAAGCGACTGGCTTGTTGACTTCAACCCATGCAAAACCGAATCTCTGATCATGTCCCGGAAAACTATCAAATCGAACCACCTCACACTACAAATGTTTGGCACTGATATCAAGGAAGTTGACTATCACAAACATCTTGGCCTGACATTTGACCCCAGTGGCGGCTGGGCCACTCATATTAATGACATCAAGTCCAAAGTATGGAAAAGAATTAATCTAATCAGACACCTTAAATTCCAACTAGACCGAAAAGCCCTTGAGAAAATATACCTTGCGTTTATACACCCTCTTCTAGAATATGCAGACACTGTTTGGGACAACTGTACTAACCAGCAAAAAACGAACTTGATAAAATACAGACCGAGACAGCACGTATCACATCCGGGGGAACTAGGAGTGTGGGTAGAACCTCACTTCTTACTGAAATGGGGTGAGAGACACTAGAAACACGGTGTGAAAAGCACAGACTAACACAATATTTTAAGATGTGCCATAACTTGGTACCCCCTCCATCTCCAACATGATTCCACCTGCATCCGCAGAAAGACACTCATACAACCTACGCGGGACTACTGATTTAACCACCCCTTTATGCCGAACCGATCAGCACAGCAACTCCTTCCTTCCATCTACCACAAGACTGCGGAATACATTACCCACTGAAATAAGGCTCAATAAGTCACTTCCCAACTTCAAAGAATTTCTAGACTCCAACAGGCCAAGAGTACCTCAATTCTACTATAACCACAAATCCCGTAGGGCACAAATCTTACACTGTAGATTCAGACTACACTGCAGTAATCTTAACGATGACTTGTTAAATAACCACCTCTCAGGGCATTATGCATGTTTGTGTGGCGAACGCGAAACAACTGATCACTACTTCTTCCAGTGTCCATAGTTCGACCCCATAAGAATAGACACTCTTGGTAAATTACCATATGTGATAAATACAAGCATACTCCTATACGGAAGTGAATTCTACCCAAATGAAATTAACAGAGAGATCTTCGAAACTGTTCACACATTCATTAGTCGATCAAACAGGTTTTCCTAACACCAACCCACCCCACCCCTCCGTACGTCGCCAACAATGTGAAAAAAATAGGAAATGTCGCTTTTCAAGGCCGGACCGCGCCCGTACAACCTATCCAAACCTGGCACCACCACTTGTCAGCAGCATGAGCCTGTTAACCCTGATCACTGCTTCTCCGAATCATGTCATAGACGCTTACCTCTCTGTCTGTTTTTCCACGTATTTAAAGTCTATGCCACAGCAGAAGGGCGGTGAACAAGTGACTTACTTCTCGGATCCCTGCTCCTCCTCCGTATTTCTTTGCTCTCTTTCTCACACCATTTTTTTTTCTTCCCTCAGTGTGTGTGTGTGTGTGTGTGTGTGTGTTTGTGTGTGTGTGTGTGTGTGTGTGCGTGTGTGTGTGTGTGTGTGTGTGTGTGTGTGTTTGTGTGTATGTCTGCCTGTGTGTCTGTGTGAGTCTGGGCGAGCGTCTGCGCGTGTGAGTGAATGCGCACCTATGTAAAATAAATATTTATATGTATCCACTCAATTGGTTTAGGCAAATGCTAACACAATATTTTACAAGTACAATGTGTTTGTCACGCTATATAACTTCTTTTGTGATAAAACCTGTGCCACGGAAACAGCCTTGTATAAGTATGACCAAACGGTCCGCCTGTAAAGTGGAACCACGCGTTACTTCCACTGGGGAATCGCTCATTCAGGTGTCTACACAGGTGTTAGCACTTTCTGATAAATAAAAATTACTGTCCCCAGGAACGCCGCTGTGGCAACGTCTTGGAGAGAGTGAATATTTATTTGCCAGAGGGCGCTTGTCAGCGGAGGGCCAAGGCTGGGGTTGATCAACCTTGCTGGTGACCTAAAATACTCTTTCACCGTGGACAGGGGATTTTCACTAGCTCACTTTTGTAGATTGCAATTGCTTATTCACAAGCCACAGAGTAGCGCCGCGCTTTAATCAATTGCTTTCAGCGGTAATGAACTAGCATGGGCTAATTTCTTAGCGGGGCTGAGGTTCCATCAATTCCTAGGGTACTGAGAGCTTCTTCATTAATAAGATAAAGACTTAACAATCCAACAATTTTTATATATAAATCTTCTATACTCTTATTTACAAATAGCCAACAAATCCTAAATAAATAATCTCAACACTACTGAAGTGAGTTTTGTGACTAGTCACTGAATCTCACCGAAAACAAGTACTAAAATATTATCTAAAATTAAATTGTTTCCCTTTTTATATTCGTAGAGAAAGGTCGAAGCTGCGACTACTGACAAGAAATCACGAAATCTTTCACTCAATCGCTCATGCGCGCATTTATCCTGTTGCGCCTACCACATTATGGGGAATTACCTTTAATACTAAATTTCACCCTTTAGAATATCTTATCACCTACAATTCCTGCTAATAGTTCTTCTAACTCGCAATAATAACAACTGATCATCTAATAACACAGATTCACTAATACACTTAAAACTGTTAACTAATAACTATGTAACTACGACGTGTTATCACAACTAAATACTATAAACTAGATACTACATATACTCATCGATTCTTCTTCGGCGTCTCCCCTCGATGCAAATCATCAGATCGGGAATCCTGTCGTCCAAATGACGGCTACCGGAACCACACAAATACATTAACTCTTTACTACACCGCGTGAACTAACGATTATTCCATCCTAGCGAGTCTGTCTTGAAGTTAACTCGAGGGGTCTTATATAGGCGCGCGCATCACCTATCAAAAACTTGATTTGGGCAAAGGTGCTAATTTAGAAAAGACGGCTTTGATGACTTGCAGTGACATGAACTGACTTTTCAATAAGTTCTAATTTGGAATGCATTGTTTATACAGTCCCTGTATGACAGCGACTGAACAAAGAACGCTTTCCGAATACGAACTTAATTAAATTAATGCGCTTACCCAGTTTACTCACACTGATTATTAAAAAGTTTCTTTCTTTAATTCATTCTAAATAACTCTAATTGTTTACTTATTTTTAAAATTTAGAATAACCTTAAAATAACAACCCTGTGATATATGCCTCCCTCTAAATTAAAAAGCTCCGCTTTTTCGACGAATATCTTATTTGGCAAACTTGAAAAAGGTAAAACATGATAAAATGAAATGAATGCATGAATGATAAAATACAATAATTTTGAAAACTAATGGAGTGTCTATTTGTTACTTCTTCTGTGATCTTCTCTTCCTTGTAACTGAATATATTGTGGTTGAAAGTGTCCGAGCGCGTTTGTGATACTATGTTGATGTTAATAATTCGATGCTGTCCGATCCATATAAAATGAATTGTGTCGCCAAAATCGTTAGACGTTGAGTATGAATGTTGAATGTCACATAGTCCTTTTCCAAATGAATTCCAAATTTAGTTTCTGTGCTGATCCAAAGTTGTTGTCCGCGTGCTTCATGTCCGTTTGTTGTTAATTTATTGTTAGGTCTAGTTCTTTTCCTCATCTCGATGTAGCATTATTCCTGGGGTTTAGTCTTTCTCTTCAGGCTTGTCGTTGTGTATAATTTGGTTTCCTGTTGTGTGTCCTTCGTTTGTGATGTCTGTGTGCTCTGTATAGTACCATTTTACCATCTCCATTTGCAACCTGAAAATATAAACTAGACAAAAATTGAGTTTACGCGTTCTGAAAAAAAACAAACTTGTATAATGTTGCCCTGAAAGAAGAAACAAATTAGACGCAGCGCTCTGGTTAACCTGTAGAAAAAAGAGAACAAGCATTGCATTGAACAAGGAGCAACTTGAAAAAAAAAATAAACAAAGAGCTACTTTGAAAAACATCACAAATAACCAATCAGGAACTAATCAACCAGTCTTTATATCCAAGCGAAGAGCCTTGCCACAGATCTCCGTTGGATATTTTGCGCAATTTGAATGCAAGTGGCAAGATTGCATTCAGATCACACAATGTTATTATTATTATTA
This sequence comes from Pictodentalium vernedei, assembly GCA_031216915.1. Taxonomy (NCBI): domain Eukaryota; kingdom Metazoa; phylum Mollusca; class Scaphopoda; order Dentaliida; family Dentaliidae; genus Pictodentalium; species Pictodentalium vernedei. The sequence continues at coordinate 194,864,993 of CM062295.1, forward strand.
TTATTATTATTATTATTATTATTATTATTATTATTATTTTAAGGTAGGGGTCCGTCTTGCGGGTGGCCCCTCTAAAGTATTATCATTTATCTATCCTTATTGAATTTTCATTTTGCCCTTTAAACACCTGTAACTTTAATACCCAATGAAATTTGTATTACTTTTTAAGCCAGACAGTTACCCTTCAACTGGCAAATGCTTTTTTTTCTAACCTCTTTACTCAGCTTCGATTGTGCCGTGAAGCGCGTAAGCGGAATACACGGAGTACACGAGAGAATGCGAGTTTTACGGGGTAATACTAACGAGACAACATTAAATCAGGGAAAAAAAACAACGCTTCACCCAACAAAGTGGTGGCGTATCCGTCAAGCGGTACCCACCAAGAAACTAATAATAACCGTAAATTACATATTTATTAACTGACAAATTAAATATCGGGACTTATATTACTTTATTTTATATTATTTTTTTTTGTTTTTTTTAATAAGCTAACAAATGCTTTGAATACTTAGTTTTGTACTCACAATATCTCCCACTCGTCTAAGTCTGGGATTCTGATGGAATCTGATATTGTGTTGACGCTTGTTTTCAGTTTTCTTTTTCTTCTTTTTCCTTTTGCGGTCTTTGAAATGTGGAATTCTTGGATTAACTCTTCCGGAACATTTTCTCTCGGTTCCCACGTAGTTTCTTTAGATCCCTGCCACTTAATTTTATAATGTTTCCGACCATAGAGTTTCTTGCACGCTAGCATCCTGTCTACAAAATAGGTGTCTTCTTCATTGTTCTCGGTGTCTTCGTCTGCGAGAGTCTGGTTTTTATCTTCCGGGCAGGGATTCGACGCGATATCAGGTTCTGTATTTGGAGCTCCTGTTTCCTGAGCCGTTTGCTCTTCGAGTGTAGTGGTCGGACGATCCTTAGGGTTGGTGAACGGTTTGAGACGGTTCGCGTGTACTGGTGACTTGAGTTGAATATCGTCCGAACATCTGCGGACAGTGTATGTTGGGTTGCTGTCGTGCGTGATATAGTATGGTCCTGTCCAACGTTGGCACAGCTTCCATGAAAGCCCAACAGGGGTTTTGTTGTTATATAACCATACTTTGTCACCTGTCGAGAATCTTGGGGGCTTTGCCTTTTTGTCATGCTGTTGTTTATACTTATGCTGTGAATATTTTGTTTTACTATTTCTCTGGTGACTTCGAAGCTTTTCTGTATGGCGTCTAGATGTTTATACGCTTCGGTTCCGATGTTGTTAGTTGGAATAAGCTCCGTATCTATCGGTAACTGGCAATCTTGTCCGAATAAAACACGAAAAGGACTCATCTGCGTTGACTCAGTGCACAGTGTTGCCCTATACGCGAACAGCACACTTGGTAAAAGATCCGGCCAATTTTCTTGTTTTGCATCGCAATACATTCGGAGTGTTTTTGTTATTGTCGAGTTCATCCTTTCACACGGGGCATTTGTCTGTGGATGGTAACTGCTTGTCTCCAGTTTCGTGATCTGAAAAAGTTTACAAAGTTCTTTGATAAGTTTTGACATGAAATTTTGTCCTCTGTCTGACAATAGTGTTTTGGGGGCCCCGTACCTACAAATAATTTCTGAATATAGGATTTTAGCTATTTCTGATGCTTCCATTGTTTTTAAGGGGAATGCCTCGGGCCATTTTGTAAAAGCATCAACAATTAACAAAATATATTTATATCCATTCGGAAATGTTTTGAGGGGTCCTAAAATGTCAATATGGAGACAACTAAATGGCGCTTCGACAGGTAACGGATTTAGAGGCGCTGGATGGTGGTGGGTCGCATCCTTGTTTTTCTGACACTGGAGACATGATTTTACATAATATTGAATGTCAGAAAATAAGTGTTGCCAAAAATACCTGAATCGAATGGACTGATAAGTTCTATCAATACCTTGGTGTCCACCCAGCAGTGAGTCATGATATGACAGTAGCACATCATTCCACAAAGTGAGTGGCACCACGAGCTGTTTAATTAAACGGTCTATTCTATGACCCTTACCTTTTGGGTAGTAGAGATGATACAGGATTCCATCTTCCAAAATGTAGTCATTTGCTTCCAAAATGACTCTTCTAGCATCTTTATCGTCTTCGGGTAATATTCTGTCTTCTAAATATTCTATAAAAATATTTACGTCCGGATCCGATCTTTGTTTATGTTTAATGTCAGCCTCGGAGACGGCTGCGACGCGCGTAATAGAATCTAGTGGGTCACACTGTTGTATTACCTCTTCGGTTTGAGTTTGAGACGCCGCGTGTTCTTTAACGTTGTTTGTGGCCATCACAGTGGCCTGAGCATTATCGCTTACTGTCGGTTTTGTAACTTGTGGATATTCGCGTCGTGATAGCGCATCCGCGTTCAAATGCTTTCTACCTGCTTTATGGATGATTTCAAAATTATACCCTTGTAATTTTAGCGACCAGCGGCCTAATCTGCCGCTACATTGTTTAAGGTGTCGTAAATATGAATTAGCAACATGATCGGTGATTACGGTAAACTTACCATTCGCTAAATAAACATGATAGTGTTTAATACCTTCAACTATTGCGAGACATTCGCATTCTGAAATACCAAATTTTTGTTCTGCTTCAGAAAGAGACCTGCCTCCATATGAGACAACCACTTCCTTACCATTTTCATCCATCTGACCTAAGATATAACCTATTGAATATCCTGACGCGTCTGTATACAGAAAAAATTCTTTAGCAAAATCTGGGAAAGCCAAAATTGGAGGTTTTGTCAGGGCCTCTTTCATGGTGTTAAAGGCCTTCTCACATTCTGCATCCCACTGAAATGGTACATTCTTTTTGAGAAGATTATTGAGAGGTGCTGCTTTTTGTGAAAAATTGAAGACGAAACGTCGATAATAGTTGCAGAGACCAAGGAAAGCATGAACATCTTTGAGGTTTTTTGGACGGGGGAACGAGGACACAGCGTCCGTTTTCGAAATATCAACAGAAATGCCATCTTGAGAAAGAACGTGCCCCAAATAGCGTATTTCCTTTGCAGCGAAATCACACTTAGAAGGCTTCAACTTTAGATTTGCTCTACGCAAGGCCTCAAACAATTGTGACAAGTGCTGGAGGTGTTCCTCAAAAGACCTAGAAAACACGAGGAGGTCATCTTCGTAACACAAACATGAGTGCCATTGTAAATCTCGAAGGACTTCAGCCATGACCAACTGGAAAATTGAAGCGCTATTCATCAAGCCCATGGGAAGTCTTTTAAATTGATGAACTCCCCTGTGGGTGACAAAAGCGGTTTTGTGTCTGGAATCCTGGTCCAAATCAATTTGGAAATATCCTGAGAACATATCAAGACAAGAGAATATCGTAGACCTTGATTTTCCAAGGGTGTCAAAAACGTCCTCCAACCTGGGCAAAGGAAATGAAATGGGCTTTGTCAAGGCATTCAGTTGCCTGTAATCTACAGTGAACCTAAACGAATTGTCCTTTTTCCTAACCATAACAACAGGGGACATCCATTCCGAGACTGAAGGCTCAATAATGCCATGTTCTTCAAGTTCGTCAATTTGTTTGCTAATCTCTTCCTTCATTGCTGGCGAAGCCCTATAAAACCGACGTCTCACTGGGGCTGCATCACCTGTATCGATTTTATGGCTATATATGCGAGACATTCCAAGTTCGGACAAATCCTTAGTGAAGCAATCCCTATTCTGACCTATTAGCACCAACAGTTCCTGTTTCTGAAGACTTGACAAAAGTAGGTATAAATGGAGAGTTTACTACCACTTTGTACATGTACGTGTACAACATACGTACACGATGCGTTCACCAACGTGGAATTCAGTGTTAAATCGCATGCTTGTTCACAAAAATGTACAGTGGTCTTGAATCCCCCATGTTTTTTGTGACTTCTAGATCGCACTTTTAACGTTCAAATACTCATGGTGAACGCGCGTTTTTAAAAAAAAGGTGAAATTGTACATCTTCACTTTTATCTTTTACTTTAAAAATTTTTGTCGACGTTCCCATCGCAGATCAGACCATCGATCCATCGTTGGTGAACGCGAGCAAAAAATTCTAGGCTATCATCAAAAAACGATCTGCCGATTCTAGACCAGTGGTCCAGAACTCTCCATTGTTTTGAGGTGGTGGGTTTTTCCCATTTATGACGTCATTAGGGGAATTCCCCACTCTGGGAATCCCCAAACTCAGCTAATCGACCGATCGGATTGCTCGATTCTCCGCCAATTGACCGATTGGATCGCTCGATTCTCATAAACTCGATCATACAGAGTTATCTCCCCTCGTCGTGGGGTGGGGGAATACCCTACAAAATAAATAAAAGTGATCGATATATATAGGAGAGAAAAAAATATATAAATAATAGTTATTTAGAAAAATAAATATATCAAATCGAATAGATAATAAAAAAAAATACGTAAATCATGAGCGATTCTCAGACTATTAGAGCGAGGTTTCTTTTAAACATGATGATGAGAGCATACCCAATCTGCGTGAACGAAGAACTACGTCGCATCTTGTTAGAACGATGCATCGGATGTCAGGATCATCTAGACTTCAATCACGAGAATCATTCGTGTCTGACGATGGAAAGGGAAGATATGGTCATCATGTATTTCGAACCGGTGTTCGAATGCGTTAGATTCAACGATGTGATCACGTTTTGGAAGAGATTAGTCTTCTGTAAGAATCCCACAGATTCGGAAGAACTGAAATTGGCGCGTAAAAGTCTGACTTTAGAAGAGAAGGGATGCATCAAGAAATTATTGCTGAATGAAGCATACGTCTATGTTTTTTTCGTTGATATAAAATAAGGGAGGATAGAAAATAAAAATAAATACACACATAAAATTTTTTATCTATTATTAGAAAGAAAAAAAAACAAAAATGAGAACCAGAAATAAATTGTATCCGACGTTAGTGGACGACGAGGACGAGAAGCCGATCGATGTTTTGCCGACGGCACCATCGCTAGAAGAAAGAGAAAGAGGAGAGAGGTATCGCATCGATCAAATCAATAGAATCCAAGAGTATCTAACTCGAGAGAGAGATTCTCGCCGTTCTCTCAAGAAGAAGTTTTCGCGTTTTGTGACATTCGTCAACGCGATCGACACGACACTCATCACGATTTCCATGGGTTTACACGCGGCCGGCATCGGATTGTTGTCGACTGCGGTCACCATTCCGATCGTGTTGACCGTAGAAGGAGTGGCCCTCGCCGCCGGATTGATTAGCACGCTCAGAAACTTTTTGAGTAGGAAATTATATCTGAAGGCGAGGAAACATGACAAGATTCGCATCTTGGCCGACTCCAAGATCAACACGATATCCGAAATGATCTCTATGGCGTTGAAAGATGGTAGGATATCGGAGGGAGAATACTTCGCGATATTGAGCAAGAAAACGAAATACGATGCCATGAAAGAAGCCGTGAGAATCAAGACTCATCAGATCATCAAGGAAGAGATGAAGGATTCTCTCGTGGAAAAGGGGAGGAAAGAGGCCAGGGAGGAATTCAGTAAGATGATAGAACTCAAGAGCAGCGATTGAAAAAAAAAATATATATATATAAGAACAGAATTTAAAAAAAAAAATTAAATTTATATATAAAATAAAAAACGAAATTAATTTAAATAACTCTTAAAAATGTATTGCGTAAAGTGTAAGAGAGTTACCGAGATGAGTAATTCTAGAGAAGTGCGAACTAAAAACGACAGACAGATGCTTCACGGAATTTGCGATGTGTGTGGTTCTGTCAAGACACGATTCGTCAAAAAAAAGAACGCGAGCAAAGGTAAAGGCATCGTGAATAAAATGATCAATAATCTACCTTTCGAAATGCATCTGCCCGGTCACAGTTTCACGGGACCCGGAACAAAATTGAACAAGAGACTCAACGCCGATCTGACTCCCAAATCTTGGTGCAAACCTGTGAATAGGGTGGACGCGGCCGTGTATGATCACGATCTGTGCTATGCCGGACATCCCGACACCAAGACTCGCAACGACGTCTGCGATAAAAACATGTTGGGGAAATTGAGAGGCATATCGAATCCGACCAGGAGAGAGAAGATGGAACGTTCGCTGGTCGGCAATCTGATCGGTGCGAAACGTCGATTCGGATGGGGTGTTCAAAAAAAAAAGCGCATCTGAAAAGAAGAAGAAACGATTATTGACGAGCGAATTGGCCGAGGAGTTACACAAACCCATAGTGCGTAAATTTCGAAAGAGAAGGGTGTTCGTGAAGGTTCTGGATGATATTTGGTCTGCCGACTTGGTCGACATGAGATTGTTTTCGAGGTGGAACGAGGGCGTCAAATATCTATTGACGGTCATCTACGTGTTTTCCAAATACGGATGGATCAGAGCTTTGAAGGATAAATCGGAACCTTGCGTCGCCGAGGCTCTGAAGAGCGTGTTCGACTCGTCTTCTCGAAAACCGAGTAAATTGTGGGTGGATAAGGGAAAGGAATTCTACAACAAGCACGTTCGTCGATTGGTAGACCTCTACTTGATCGAAAATGAAGAGAAAGCCAGCGTGGTGGAACGTTGGAATCGAACGATGAAGGAGAAGATGTACAGATACTTCACGGCCAATTTGACCAAGAAATACATATACGCTCTGAACGGTCTGGTCAAAGATTACAACAACACGTGACACAGATCGATCAAGATGACTCCCGTGGAAGCTAGCGATCCTCGAAACGAAAAACGGGTCTACGCGAATCTATATCCTGGGAGATCTAAGATCAGGAAGAAGTCTAGAACGCTGAAATTTGCGGTCGTGATCGAGTGAGAATCTACGCTTATAAGAAGCACTTCGAAAAGGGTTATACTCCTCGATGGACCTCGGAAATCTTCGTGATAATCAAAATATTTCACACCGATCCGGTGACTTACGAAATCGAAGCTTTGGATGGAGAAGAGATCATCGGAAAGTTTTACGAACAACAATTACAGAAGACGAAGTTTTGATGAAGAAGACAAAATTTTTTTTATTTACTCTCTTTAACATTTTCTTGTTTACACACATATATATATAAGAGAGAAAAAAATAATAATAAAAAATAATTAAAAACTATTTTTAGATAAAAAAAAGCAAGTTAATTAATAAACAAAAAATTAAAAATCCTTTAAAATGACAAATATACTAGATATAGCACAAAGCATAGTGAAAGATGAAAGTATTCAAGAATATGAGGTTCACGAATACGAACCGGTAACCGGAACGAGTTTGAACAATGCGGGAGAGATAAGAATCAACGTCGAAACTCAAGATATATTCGTACATCCTAGCGAGAGTTACATAGTGGTGCAGGGACGTCTCACCAAGGAAGATGGGAGTGACTACGCCGACGACGACACGGTTACTCTAGCCAATAATGGCATCATGCATGTATTCAGTAACATAAAATACATGCTATCCGGACAAGAGATAGAATCTGTGTTTCATCCCGGTCAGGCCACCACGATGTTCGGACTATTGACGTATCCTGATGATTTTTCGAAATCCAGAGGACTTAATCAGTTGTGGGTGAAAGACACCGTAGGCCCTGCTAGCGCAGGCGCTGCCTTGATATTCGACTACGTCGTCAAGACGTCCAGGCCTAAAGGAACTTTTTCGTTCAGGATACCTTTGAAACACATCTTCGGATTTGCGGACGATTACAACAAGATCATGTACGGATTCAAACACAATCTGATGTTGATTCGAAAAGGAAACAACGACGCAATAGTGAGACTCACTGCGACTGATGCGGGTAAGATAACTCTACACAAGATATCGTGGTTCGTTCCGCACATGGAGCCTTCGATCGTGGAGAAAGCGCGTCTCTACAAGATCATAGAATCCAAGAGTAAATTACCCGTGGGATTTAGAATGAGACAGTGCGACACGGCTAGCATTCCTCCCTCCACGAATCACTTCGATTGGAGATTGACGGTGAAATCCGCTTCCGAGAGACCGCGTTTCATCGTGGTTGCGTTTCAGACCGATAGGGACGGGTCTCAGGAAAAGAATGCGTCGCTGTTCGTTCATTGCAGTTTGAGAAACATGCAAGTGTTTCTGAACGCCACGGGATATCCAGCAATCGATTACAACGCATCGTTCGACAAGAACGATTTCTGCAGACTGTACGCCGCCGCCGCTGATTTTAGAAAGAAGTATCACGGTCTAGACGAATTGATGAGCAACCCTAACATATCTCCCGGTGAATACAAGTCAATGTATCCCATGTTCGTATTCGACGTCAGTAAACAGAGTGAGCGACTCAAGAGTAGCGTCTTAGACATTCTGATCAAGATGCAATTCGACAGGAACGTTCCGAGAAAAACTGAAGCCTTCGCCCTGGTCCTGTCGGACAGAGAATTACAATTCGAATCGGACGGAAATAAGATGTCGATCATTCGATAAGAGACGAGTGTGTGAAAACAATAAAAAACAAAAAAAAAATAAAAAGTAATGAGTAATTATTAAAAACAAAAAAATATAAAAAAATAAATTCGTTTTTGATGATATTTTTTTAACAAAAAAAAAGTTTCATCCGAGAAAAAATCGTCTTTTTTCAACATTCTCAGCGTACAAAATGTTACAATTCGTAAGTAGTCACATAGAAAACGAAATACACATTCCATTTTCGCGTTTGAAAAAAAAAGATTTTTACAATTACGTTCTGAATTATTTAAAAGATCGCGTGCTATTCACTTGAGAGAAACAAAAAGGATATTTCGTGACGAAGATATTAAAACTCGAAGAGATCTTAGATTGTTCGATCCTGTGTGATCGTCTCTCCATTTCCGTCAGATGTTCCATCCTGTGTTGCAAGCCAAAAACCAAAAAAATGATGTGGAAAAATGGTTAGGTAAACAGCGGGATAGACGGTTGGAAATGAAAAGAATGAGACGCTTTCCACCATCACCACTACCTTCTGAAGAGAATGGTAATGATGCGAGTGTTAACAAGAGATGCACAACTTTCGTTCATAATTATGATTCGGATCAACAAAAGTGTTGTTATAAACGTATCATATCACAAAGAAAAAGAAAAAAAGAAAAAGAAGAATCGACGCTGAAAATTGAGAAAAAAGGAAACGTTATAATAATATATGGTGATAGTGAAGAAGAAGGAAAACAAAAAAAAAATGAGATCTAAAGATGATCTCATTACTTTTTTTTTTTTTTTTTTTGTTTTTAATCACACATTATTTTTTTTTTAATTCATTATTTTCCACGCGTTCACTGTTTGTTAAAAGGATCTAGTTCAATCAGTAGACTCACCACGGAAGTTGTGGCTTCGGGATTATTGGTTTTCGTAACGAAATTAATCCTGTCTCCGGCGTTCACTTTGAGAGGTGTGCCGAACGTGCTAACATTTGCATGTTGATTCTCAGTCTTTTCGATGCTGTATCTCTTATCGCTCTCTACACCATTCACCATGAGATTGACGACCGCTCTGTTATTCAGATCCGAGGAAGCCAGACTCATTCAAAGGATTTCACCTCCCAGCGGCATGGGATATCCCACCTGACCATGTTTCGATCCGCTACCTCCATTTCTGAAAGACCACTCAGCTTTTCCCTCATCTAAGGCGCCGGCCTCTTCGGCCCACACAGTGATCAATTGTCTAGCATATTTGACTTTCTCCACCACCGAAATCAGGGTGCAGGCATCCGTCATGTTCACGGGATCCGGTAGATTCGTGAGCGCATGTCCACCCATGTCTAGTTTACCTTCCATGATGTCACCCTTTCTCCAGACCGAGTTGTCGTCCACGTACTTTCTGCTGACCGCGCTGGAATCAAATTCGGGATCGTGATCGAGACCGAATAAATTGTGACCGTTCATGTTGATGCCACCCTCCATGGTTCCGCCAGATTCTTTGTTCAGGTAGAGATCGTCCACTTGCGATTCTAGGTATTCTTGTGATTGTATCATGGCAGAATCTACGTAGCCCTTGTTGACCGCGGTTGAGTCTGCATCCATGTCGTCAATCTTCGACAGATTCAATATCTTGTGGAATCCCGCATTCAGATCTGATTTCATTTCTCGTCTGTCAGACTTTCTCTGTTCCAGATCTACGTAGTGTTTGGTCGCCACATCCTTGGGATTCATGGGAGTGGCCACGTTCGTTATCTTGTTAGAATTGGCGTTCAATTCTGAGTGCATCGTTTTCTGAACGTATCTATTTCTCAGGTGTGAGAGTCGTCCGATTATTTCTTGGTCGCGGCATTGGTGGGATCTATGGGATTCGCGACGTTCACCAAACATTTGGATTTCAGATCCAGATCGTCGGTCATGGTTTTATCGACGTAATTATCTAGCAGGATTCATTCGAAATCGGCGTTCCCCCTGTCGACGTATTTTTTAGTCGCAGCATCTGCGAGATCTATCGGCTCGGGAAGATTGTAGAGCTTCTTATCGTTCATGTTCAAAGGTTCTTCTCGAGGTTTGTATCTCCGAACGTAACGTTCGTTCAAGTTGGCAACGTCGTAACCATCGTCAACTTCGAACGTCTTCCTCTTCTTTCTTGGGTTGACTTTTTCGTCATCACTTCTACCAAATTTATCGACTGGCATGTTGTTGTGGGATTTTTTTGGTTTTTTAGAAAAATATGTTCAAAATGTAGTTTATTAAAAATGAACTATGTTATTTTATTTTTCGTTTTTATTTGATTAAAATTTTTTTAAAATAATTTTTTATCTTTATATATACTATATAAAATCGAGAGATTGTGAAACATCACCGGATAGAAAGCAGCGTCTCGATATTTTAAATTACACTTGCTGTGAGCCGGACCACGATACAGACCTGTGTAATGATCGAGGTCTCTGACCTTCTTATTTTCCTCCGAATTCTCGTCGAACGATTGTCTGCATATGTGACATTCGGTGGCTCTGTTATTTTCATCCTGCTGCTCTCGCGTGATGATCATTTTTGCCGGAGTTTTAAATTTGTCGTATAACATTTGAATTTTCGATTCTAACTCTTCCACGAACCTTTGAGCCATTTCGTCATCTTCATACTGTTTCGTGTAGGTGAAGGGACCCATGTCGTGTTGCGAGTCGAAAGCGCATTTCGCGTAAATGCAATAGCCCGAAGGTATGTGTTTTTGATATCTTTTGACGTAACTTTGAAGAGCGTTGGGTTGACAGGAACTCATTTTCGTGGTGAAACATTCGAAATCGGCATACACAACGAATGGTACTTTTAACCTTCTATTGTGATTATCAAACTTCACGATGGTGTTGGGTTTGGGCATTTTGACGGCGACACCTTGATTTTCGTTGCAATATTCCTGATGTTTCGCTAATGATTTTTCGGTCTTAAATATGTTCATGCAATTGAAACATAAAGATATCTTTCCGTTATGATTATTATTTTGTTTCGACAGTAATCGGGTTGAATGTTTAACCCAACAATAATGATGATTGTCACCATTCGAAATCAATAATAAAATAATCGTCTTTTCTCTTCCGAGATACGAAGTCTGTCTAAGAGGAGAGATCTTTTGTTTTTCATCGTCGTATCCAAGGACGTTCACTGCTACGGTGGGATTTTGAGCCTCGAAATGTTCGATATGTTTTAACTCTGTTGGAAAAGTCACTCCGGTCCAATCGAGATTTTTAGAAGTTTCCTCGTAATGAGAAACTCTATCGGAGTGTATTTCAACAGGGTATAAAGCGGAGGTGACTGCCCATTTAAAACACTGATCATCTTTATTTCTCACGTTGACCACGGCGTGTTTCTTAGTCAAGAAATACGGTAATTCCAAGTAGGAAGATCCTTTCAACGGTTCGTTTTTATTCATGTGAATTTCGAGTTTCAACACCTCATCAAACGTCCAATTACTACCTTCATGTTGATAATTTGCAAGAGACGGCAACATCTTGTCTTTCATCTTTTCGAAAACGTCCGATAGATCTGAACCTCGAAATACGGGTTCGACGTTAGATCTGAAATATGCATTTTTCACGATGCTCTCGCCGGACTTCACGTCGAGTTTATTCATTATGCAATGGAGTATCATCTTAATTTTTAATCCCACATTCATGTATTCGCTAAACAAACCCAATACTTTTTTCTTCACCCATTCCATGAACAATTTCGGATCGATTTTCTTGAACGAGGGAACCATGTCGAAAGTTTTAAAAATGCCTTTGATCGCACTCTCCCGTTCTACGGGTTTCGATTGGAATAGTTCCGCAACGAGTCGTGTTACATATTCTTCTCCTTTCTCTTCGTCGATTGCTCGTTGAATTTTGCTCGATATATCTTGTTTGTCTTGAATCTGAAGTGCATCACTCGTTTTCGTTTTAGTTTTTCTTTTCTTTTCTTTGGAAACTTGATGTTCTTCAACGGCTTTTTGTTTAGTCGTCTTCTTATTTTTCACAATCGAAACGTTTTTGGTTTTTTTCAACGTCGACATTTCGATTCCTTTTACTATCTTCTCATTTTTCACAACCGATGCATCTTTTGACGTCATTGCTATTGACATTTCATTTGCCTTTCTAGCGTTTTGCAAATATTCTTGTATGACATCAAATTTTTTTGATTTAGTTCTATGATTTCTGAAATCTGAAATTTGTAATAGTTTACAAATCTCGTTTAACTGAGGTATGGTTTTCTCATTTAAATTTACCATTGTTTTATCTGTTTGCTTCATTTGTAAGAATATTTTTTTTGGAATTTTGTATTAAATAATTTGTTAAAAAAGTTTTGCTTTTTTACTCTTTTTATATATATAATAATAAAAAAAAAAAAAAAGTTAAATTTTAAATTCAATTTTTTAATACAAAATTTAAAATATACATTATTTGCAAGAATTCATAAAAACCAAATAATTGATCATGACAACAACACCTAAAAGATGCGAATTGAAATTGAAACGAGACGAAGCATATGAGAAATTCGGTTTTAATATCTATACATTACAACAACACGATCCCATCGAATTGAATGAGGTTGAGATGGTGGACTTAGAGCGTTACTACCACAAATATCGAATGTGTTTGAAATTGGATGAAGCCACACTCGATTTGTTTTACGAGTACCAAAGCGATCTGCTGAATAATATCATCGTCACCGAAGACAGAGAATTCAACAAGGGTGATTTATTGTTGTCCTATGGAGGTTACATATATCCAATAATCTCGCTCGAACTCCTGAACAAATCGGGTGGTGAGAGCGCATTCGCTGATGAAAAAAAAACTCAAAAGAGTAAAGATAAACATTCATACCATTTTCGTAAGTGGAAAAATGATGAATGTCAACATGCTAATAACGGACTTGGAAATATAAACAATAGAGAGATTGAAATGTTAAAATTTAACTTTTTATATATATATAAAGAGAAAAAAACTTTTACTAAAAAAATTTACATTAAAAAAAATTAAAAATTAAAAAAAACAACTTTTTTATATATATATAAAGAGCAAAAAAAAAACTTTTTAAACAAATTATTATTTAAATACAAAATTTAAAATATACATTATTTGCAAGAATTCGTAAAAACAAAAAACAAATAATCGATCATGAGGACAACACCTAAAAGATGTGAATTGAAATTGAAACGAGTGGAAACGCATAAGAAATTCGGTCATAAAATCTATAGATTACAACGACACGATCCCATCGAATTGAGGTCGCGACGAAGGGCTTAGAGCACAAATACGACAAATATAAGATGCCTTTGAAATTGGACAAAGCCGCGCTCGATTTGATTTACGTGTGCCAAAGCGACCTGCAGAACATCGTCATCGCCGAAGATAGACAATTTGACAAGGACGATTCGTCGTTGCCCTATGGAAATTACATATTTCCAAACATCTCATTAGAACTCGTGAAGAAATTGGGTGGTGAGAGCGAGTTGACCAATGTAAAAAAACTCAAAAGAGTAAAGATAAACATTCAACACGTTTTCAAAAAAGGAGAAGACACGAGTGTCAACATGCTAATAACGGACTTGGAAATATAAACAATAGAGAGATTGATTTAGCGAAGAAAAATGAAAAAAAAAAGTAATGAGATCATCTTTTGATCTCATTTTTTTTTTGGTTTCTTCGCACTCTGTCTCGCGATATTCGTCATTATCATCTAATTGTTTCTCCACCTTTTTATCCATTTTAAATATATTATTTTATACTTTCTATGATTTTATATTTTATATAATTTTATATTATAATAACATATTCAAAATCGGTATATTCTCAAACGGCGAATTCTCACCGAGCAACAAACCCTTGCCGAGTCGCTCAACGTTCCGTCCACTCTTCAGATAGAGACCGTTTCCTCTCAGAGAGTTGCCACCTCTAACGGGTTCTAGATACAATCCTTTACCGCTGTCGTCTATGTGGATGCGACACACGGCTCCTCCCTTCTTCAAAAACAGTCCGCTGCCTCCCATTAATTTCTCAACTGCCGAACTAGCGAGTCCCGTGAGAGCTCCCATGCCGAGAGTCTTTCCGAGAAAGGGTAGTGCCTTTGCGGCGAAGGGTAATGCTTTTGCGGCGATTCCTACCAATAGCGGTAGGAAACCGCCTTTCATTCTCAAATTGTATCTCAATTGAGCGGGACTCATTCTCACCGTCAACCCTCTTCCATCGCGAATCGCTTTCTCCATCCTTTTGATTTGACTTCTAGTCCAGGCGATCGAATCCTGACCGCCCCTCGTCAGATCTTCGTGAGTGAATTTGAATCTCACCGCCTCGCCTCGAGTTGTTAACGCCCTCTTAAGTTTCTTCCTCTGTCCTGCAGATATGTTCACGTTTTTAATCACGTATTCTGTCATAATTCTGTTTTTTTTAAAATTATTTACTTCAATTGTTTCTTGTTTAATAATTATATTAAAATAATTTTGTAAAATTAATATTGCGTTTATTTTATTTTTGTTATCTATATATATACACAATATTTTTTTTTTGCTTTTATATTTCTCTTATGTGAAATCGTATCGTCACTCTCTCTCCGCGAAGATCTAACAGTTCACCATTTTGATCCATCAACGTGGTTTTGAGACTATACAACGTGTCTAAAATCACTGGTAGATAAACTAAATTTCGAGGTCGCTCCACGATCTTATAACCCGGCGACACGTTTGGAAAAAAGGAATAGATCGTCGGTTGAGCGCTACCATTCACGTAGCTTCCAGCAATCACGTCCACGTTCACCAGAATGCTATTGACTGCGAGAATGTTGACCGTATTTTCAGATGCCACGTGACCTCGATACATCTTTCGATTGAATCCCAACATCTTACCTATAGAATCGTCCATGTTGAAATCCACTCGAAAATTATCTTCCAAATCCAACATCGTCTGTAAGGTATTAGGATTGGGAGCGAGTCTGATCTTGTTGCTTACCTTTCCATCCGTCTTCATTCGCATCTGAATGTAATCGTTCAAATCGTCTATGTCGTAACTCCCTTTGGGAATTCGAATCTCCAACCAATCCGTTCCGTCGGAATACTTGAATGAGTTATTCTTTTCGGTGACGTTGGGAAAGGAATAATAAGTCTCCAGATTCACCAAAGCCATCTCGTAACTTTTCTCTCTATTCAATTCGATGGAAGGTTCGAATTTCGTAGCGAATCGAGTTCAATCGCCACTCACCACGATTTGAATGGATTGTTTTGCAGCCGTATTCTCGGCTATCCATCCTAACAATTCTCCATGTTCGAACATTATATTTAATTTAATTTTTTTTTTATTCAAAACTAATTATTTGAAGATTTATTATTTTCTAAATTTTATTTTCACGCTCTATCTTATTATTATCATCAGAAACATAAAACTTGTCGAATCCGCACCAATATTTTCCGCGATTAAATTTGCTTGTCAAATCAATCACGATGAAATTGTAAAGTCCACCATCCCAAACCCTCTTGCAGAATCTCCTGAATTCTGCAGCGCTCATGTCGTTTGCGACGTGATCGCCATAGATGTGATTGAGATTCTTGAGATCTTGGTGAAAGAGACATAGAAAATTAGCGTTCTCCCTTATCGTCTGTCTGGGCAATCGAAAATAATTCTGCGACAGGTAGAAACAGTCCACGTTGCTGTGTCGACCCCTAACGTAATACGATTCGCATCGGTTCTGTCTCTCCAAAAGCAGATTGTCGAAAATCATGAGATTCTTATCTTCCGATTTCAGTTCTCTAGGATCCGGAACGTCGCTAGCATTCTCATAAAATCGACACTCGACGTTTGAAGATGCATTTCTCTTCATCAGCTCCATCGCCGCACCGTCCAAAATGATCGAAAGTGGAGCTTCCCTCTTGTCGAATTCCTCCCTACTGTCAAAGATTCTGGCTATGACGTCCTTGGGCAATCTACGATCCATGCACTCTTGAAGCAATCTGTATTCGGGTTGAAACAAGCTCTCTTGCCAAACACGAACAATCTGTCGTAATCCAACCAGTCGGATCGGGACAACAGATTCATCAACAGATTGGTCTTTCCACAATTCGATTTTCCCACTATCAAGCCTCTTATGCTCTTGGGAAAGAACTCGTTATTCGACCTCTTGGTCGCGGCGTCGTTCCAAGACATATCTTTAATGTTCATCTTTGTTTTATTTTTTTTGTTTGTTATTTTAGATTCTTTTCAAACGCAAATTTTTTTATGTTTTTCAAACTCTGTTTTTAATGTTATTATTTATTTATATCGCACCGTCGCGAGTTCTCTTCAATCCGGATCCACTCGTCATTTTGGCTAAATGTTGTATGGGCACCACAGCATCTTTAAAATCTTTCCAACTTTTCGGCGTTCGCTCTAACGCAGCTCGCTTCGCCGGTGGACTGATCAACTTGTCGATCAATGCGTCGGCTGCCCTCTTGCCAGCCACAGAAGCTATCCTACCACTGGCTTCGGAAGCGGCTTTCTTACCAGCATCCAAAGCCATCTTCTTACCGACCTCAAACGCGGTCGATGCGAGTTTTCTACCCGCATCGCCCGTGAACGCTCGCATTATAGAATCGACGATGCCAGAACTGCCTTGAACGTATGTCCTGACGTATCCCCTGTTCTTTATCACCAACATATTTTATTTTTTATGATATATTTTTGTTTTTTTCACTGGTAAATCGTTTTTGCCGTTTAAATACTTTTATTATTCTAGTGTAAGAATTTACTGTTTTATTTTTTGTTTGTTTGTTTGTTTGTTTCTCTCTACTTATTATATACACATCAATCCTTCAATTCGTTCATCAGCCTTTTATACTGGTTTTTATTCAAAACCTTCTGTCTTAACAATTCGTCAGATATAGCAACTATCTGATTATCTAATCCTGTGTTACCAGCCCGTCTACTCGCCATCAACAAACTCAATCTCTGAGACAGAGCGTCGGAATCGCTCGGAAGAAAAGTGGTTTTCACCCCTTTGCCAGTCACCGATTCGATGAACTTCTTGTTCATATCCCATATGGGTTTCACCACTTTCGTCCACTTATAACCTCTGTTGGCTTTGGGTCTCGTCTCTCTGGCATCGTTATTTCTCTTCATGGCGTGGGTCTGAACCAGAATGTCTCCGTAATTATCGAAATCCTGATCTGTGTAATCGCTAGGCTTGTCGTAAAGGAGCAATCTGCGCAGACCATCGGTCAATTCGTATTTGTTCGAACCCACGATCAATTCATCATCGTCAATTTCTACTTCTGTGTCTCCCACAAAAATCCTTCCCTCTGAATCCTTATAAAATCCATACGACTGATTTCTCTTACTGCCATCATCATCAGACGATGCGACGCTACTAGTGGTGATAGTCGAAGCTGTATCGTCGCTCTTGCTCAAATCTGTTTGAATTCCCGTGGGAACGTAATCCGGTGTAGATTGAACGGAATACCGATTTCCAAAACTAGGAGGCAACGAACCCATTCTCAAAGAACTCTCCTTTATGGGTCTCAATTCTTCGACTATCTCCTTCCTGCTTCGCTCTTGACCCTCCGTCATGGGTTTAAATATTTCTGTGGCTTCGCGTTTGAGTTCCATCTCACCAAGATGTCTGCTCCTATCAGCCGACTGAATCCCCTTCTTAGCACGTTCATACTCGCCTAAAATTAGATCTCGATGTCTAGGATCCATCTGTAAAAACATCTTTCATTTTAATTGTTTTTATTATTTTCAAAATTAAATGTTTAATTATATTTTTATGTTTTAAGTAATAAAAATCTTTCCGTCTTTAATATAATAAACTGACTGTTAATTGAATTGGTGAAGTTTAAGAATACGTTTAAACAGTACATGACAAACCGGTTTCTGATTTTACGCATTTTGACAGTAGTTTTTTACATTTTGTCAAAAGATCACCATTCACACATCAAACAACCATTCACTCACTGTCGAATTAAGAAAGAATCCCTTTGATGACTGTTAAACAGTTTCAACACACAACAGAAAACTAATTTTAACGCTGAGAACTTATTTCATCTCTCTCTGATTGCTATCATGAATATATTAAAAATTTACCACTCAAAAACCTAATTGAGCGGAAAATGCGTTTTAAACATTCCACTAAGTGTTTGCCTCTTCGAACAATATCCTCCAAAACTCAATTTCTATTCGTCTCATTCAAGACAAAACGCGAATATCTATTACAGATCGACTCCTTCAAACAATATCCTCCAAAACTCAATTTCTATCCGTCTCATCAAGAGAAAACATGAATGTCTATAATACAGACCATATTCATAATCGACTCTTTTTGAACAAAAACCTCATTCAATCATAACGATAACATGTGTTAGTTTTACTTCAGGAAGACGTGACAGCGGGCTCGCGAATTTCTAACACACCGACAACACTCTTCGTTCAGATTGAGTTGTAATGCTTCAACTTAACAAATGTTGACGTGAATTTATATTTATTTACATGATAATCGGTTGCATATTTACATATTAACAATTATGTATATTGACAAAATCTCCATCAGTTTCCACTGTTCCCAGCCATCTCCAAGCACGCTTTCACCCGACTCGTTCTTGACTCGCTCAGCCCCGTTCCATTCACATCCAGTACATACACCAGTTACTTAGCTGTCCTGTTAATGCCTACTCGCCCACTCTCGTTCGTACCAGTTACTCATTCACTACACTACTTTCCCCCCAAAAAGAGTTAGTTATTTCAAATTATTCTGTATCATCTTCACTTGAACATGTAGAGACATAGTCCTGCAACCACAATGGTTTTCGACGAGTCCTAGGGGGTACTCTCCGAGGACTGTGAATTAGTGGCCTATTTTCTACTGGTGTTCCTACTAGTACAGGTAATTGCCTTCCAGGATTTATAACCTGAATATCTCTTTGCCCGTGATTATCAATATCTTGGCTTGAGTCATGAGATGTATTTTCATCTTCCGTAGTTTCATCATCAGAGTCAGTTTATGAGGTAACGATTCCATCATAACTTTGCTGCTGCTGCTTTTGACATGTTACATTTTTACTTTCATTCCACCAATCGTTATCAGAATGCCACATGCCATCTATTTCTGAAGGAGCGACAAACTGCTGTTCATTCTCTTTTCCACCAGGAGCGACTAACTGTTGCCCCAGGATGGATTTCTTGACAAACTGCCTCTTTTCCTTCCCTTCGGGGGTGACTAACTGTTGCCCTCCTCCTCCACCAGGAGCGACTAACTGTTGCTCCAGGGTGGATTGTTTTCTACCTTTTCCATTCCCCTCAGGGGTGATTAACTGTTTCTCCTCTTCCCCACCAGGAGCGACTAACTGTTGCTCCAGGTGGATTGTTTTCTACTTTTTTCATCTGGTTTTCCACCTTCTCCCTTGAACAATTTGAGACGATTGATATGGACATTTTTTCTCTTTCTACCATTTTCTCTCTGTACTTCATAAACAACATCCGATATGCATTTCCGTATTAAATACGGACCTTTCCATGGGCAATTTAATTTCTTAGTTCTTCCCACCATGATTGCTGGGTCATACAGTAGAACTCTATCACCCACAGTAAGTGTAGTAGGAGACGAAAGTTTATCATAATTCTTTTGTTGATTTTGAGATGTTTTTAGGCTTTCGCTAGTTTTTCTAAAGGCTTCCTGCAATTTTTCTTTTAGATGAGATGCATAAGGAATTGTGTCTCTATTTTCAGTTGACAGTTCAGGAAATAATACATCTATTGGAAGCCGTAATTCATGGCCGAACATTAGAAATGCTGGCGTGAAACCTGTTGTTTCATGCACACTTGATCGATATGCTAACATTACATGAGATAGTTCAGTATCCCAATCTTCTTGAGTTTCACATACATGTTTACTCAACAGCTGCAACAACATCCTGTTGAATCTCTCTACTTGACCATATGACTGTGGATGGTACGGTGTAGTTCTAGTCTTATGTATACACATAATATCATTGATTTCCTTAAAAAGTTTGGATTCAAATTCCCTCCCTTGGTCGCTGTGAATATTATTTGGCGTACCATATCTGCATATAAATTCATTGACTAATTTTTCAGCAACTGTGCTAGCTCGGTGGTTTTTTAATGGGAATGCTTCAGTCCACTTGGTGAAATAATCTGATATTACCAGGATATACTTATTTCCATGTTTTGTTTGAGGAAGTGGTCCTAAAATGTCTAGAGCTATTTTCTGTAATGGAGCACCACTTATATTAGATATCATTGGAGCTCTATTTCTTTTCAATGGATTACTTTTGGATGCACAGGTAAAACATTCTGCACAAAAAATATTGATGTCTTCTCGCCACCCAACCCAATAAAATCTATCTTGAAATTTTGATTGCATCTTCTTAATACCCAAATGTCCTCCACCAAAACCTGCATGTAACTGTTCCAAAACTGTTTTTTTTAAGGATTGTGGACAAACTAACTGTAATTTTGTTTCTTTACCATCTTCGTATTTTCTGAACAATAATTCATTACTTATTTGTAAGGCATCCCATTGACCCAGTAATCTTTCTAGTGTAGGTGATAGGCCATCCTCGAGCATTTTCGGTTTTGTATGATGTAAATGTTTCCATTTAATCATTTGCCCGATGTCTGAATCTTCTTCTTGTTCTTTTAAAAAGTTGTGTGTAGTCAATTGAATGTCTAATTGATTACAATTTATGTTTAATAAATGAGCGTGGCATGCTAAAGGTGGTCTTGATAGTGCATCTGCATTACTGTGGTTTCGTCCCGGTCGATGTACAATTTTCATATCATATTCTGCTAATTGAGCTTGCCAGCGTGCAACTTGACCGTCTGGTTCATGAAAATTCCATAGCCATCGTAATGCTTTATGGTCTGTTCTTAACAAAAACTCTTTCCCTAGCAAATAATGCCTGAATTTTTTTACAAATCTAATTACGGCCAACAATTCTTTCCTTGTAACACAGTAATTTTTTTCTGCTTTGGACAACGATTGACTGGCATAGCATACAACCTTCTCTTCTCCATTCTGTAGTTGTGAAAGAACAGCACCTATTGCGCAATTACTAACATCAGTGTCCAATATATACGTTCCAGTAGAATTGGGATAAGCTAAAATAGGAGCTTCAATCAAAATGTTTTTTAGCTTTGTAAAAGCATTATCACAATCAGATGACCAAATAAATTTAGACTGTTTTTGTAACATTTTGTATAATGGAGACGCTGTTTTGGCAAAATCTTTCATAAATCGTCTATAATATGAGGCGAGACCTAAAAAATGCCATAATTCATCTAAATTTTTAGGTTCAGGGCAATTTCTTACAGCTGAAACTTTCTCGGGGTCCGTTTCAATGCCTGAACTTGAAACAACATGTCCCAAACATGTTACACTCTCTTTTGCAAGGTGGCACTTATTTGGCTTCATTTTTAATCCAGCTTGACAAAATCTTTCAAATACTTTCTTCAGTCGAACAACATGTTCAGTGAAAGTACCACTGAACACAATAACATCATCAAGGTACACAAGACATACCTCATATTGAAGACCACAAAGTACAGCCTCCATTAAACGTTGAAAAGTATTTGGAGCTCCAGTCAGACCCATTGGCATAACGTTAAATTCAAACAATCCATAGGGGGTTGCAAATGAAGATTTTTCTTTGTCAGCCTCCTCTAATTCAATTTGCCAGTACCCACTACATAGATCCAATGTGGAAAAATATCTTGCACCTGACAAGAAATCCAGAGTGTCATCGATCCGCGGAATGGGATAAGAATCTTTACGTGTAATTTCATTTACTTTCCTGAAGTCTATGCAAAATCTGGCAGTCCTATCTTTTTTTTTAACCAAGATAATTGGTGCCGCCCATGGACTACTAGATGGTCTGATAATCTGACTGTCCGTCATTTTCTCCAGCATATCTTTCACTTCTTGACGTTGATGAATAGGAAGTCGGCGTGGTGGTTGTTTAATAGCTGTATTATCGCCTGTTTTGATTTGATGCTTCATAACATTTGTTCTACCGAGGTCGTGTGGTCCTGTTGAAAATATATCTCTATAATCTTTAACAAGGGTCATTAATTCTTGTTGTTCTTTTTCTGGTAAAAGATTATTAATGTCAATTTCAAGTGGATCAGTAATTGTATATACATGTCCGGAGCTGCCAACTGCTGCTCCCGAAATGTCATTTTTACATATAGACTCTGCAATCTGACTACTGGAGCTGCAATCTGCTGTTCCGTATAAATTTCTACCGGTATGATCACTAAGGATATCTTCTTCATCTAAACTGCTCAATTCACCAAGTGTGGTATTTTTATATAAAGTTACAGCATCACTGGATAGATTCATTAATCGCAAATTTAATAAATCCCCATATGGATTAGTAATGCTACGTGCTGCAATCACATCGCCATCTGCTAGTTTTCGAGTTGGCTCAAACAAACTGGAAAATGGCCTTACTGCTGTACCTCTTTCAATACGTTTTATTTTTCCCTGTGTCACAATTTCATGTCGAGCTGGAAGACTTATTGTCTTATTCAACCTAACTCTACAAATAGTATTGGCTTCAGTAACAGCATACATATTGGCGAACTTTTGATTAATTTTAATTTACGTGGTGCTAAAATCAACACTAACTTTATATTTTCGAAGAAAATCAGTTCCCAATATGCAATCATGAGCCAAATCTCGAACAATCAATGTTCTTTGACTAAAACTTTCATTGTTAATCTCTAAAATAACATCTGTCCAACCACAAACATCAAGCTGGTTACCATTAGCAGAAACAACACTACCATCAAAGGGATTCAGTTCAATCGGTTGACACAGATTTTTCTCTATTTTCTTTAATAAATTCCAATGAATAATTGTGAAGACAGACCCAGTATCCACCAACATCTCTGTGGGCACTTGACAAACTTTGCCCATACAATGTACTGAATGACCCATATTAGAACACTTTTCTGTTTTCAGCATATCATTTGAATAGAAATCAGTTGGGTCTTTATCAGGAACCGAAGTGTGACCCATCACATCGGTTACTACTCGTTTCCCTGTTTTTTTAAATGGGCATGAAAACTGATAATGTCCTTTCTTGTTACAATTCCAACAATATCGATCTCGGGGACAATTTCTTTGCAGGTGTCCACTTTCATCACAACCCCAACATTTTCTTTCAGAGCTGAATTGCCCCTCCCCTCGACCCCTGGGTTGATTGCTTGTATATCTTCGTCCACGATAATTTTTCCTCTCTGCTCTTTCTTCTTTCAATAGGCCAATCATTTCCTTCATGACTTGTAAAAGTTCAGGTGTTTCTGTTGGTTGGTTACTGCTTGTAGCTCCAACTAATTGCTCTGAGCTTGTTCCACTTGTAAGTGTGGATTTAACATCATTCTCAACTGTTTGCCATTCAATTGCCATCTGGATGGCTGCATCTAGTGTACTTGGCAAGTTGTGTCTTAATTTTAACACCAGTTCAGTGTTAGATAATGCTCGAAGAAATTGATCGCGAGCCAATTCGTCTCTCATTTCCACATTCAATTTTGGATATGCCTTTCTTGATAATACACGAATGCGATTTCCTAAATCTAATAAAGTTTCATTTGGTTGTTGTTTCGTGACTAAAAATTGTGATTTATACCACTGAGGTTCTTTTGTTGTAAAAAATCTGACTCTAAGTGCTTCTTGGACATCATCCCAACTATTTTTTACAGTATCCTCCAACTCAAAATATACTTTCAAGGCCTGCGATTTAAGGCTAACGCCTAAGAATTTACATTTTAGTTCATCATTCCAACCATTGATTGAGGCACAAGCATTGAAGTTTTTTATCCAGTCCTCCCAATCCTCATCAACATTCCCATGAAACACATCTGGGGTCACAACAGGTCTTTTAATTGACATAGTTAAATGATTTGATCAATAACAAACAATATCTATATATCTACCAGTTCAGTGTCTCTTGCAATCCCAATCACTTCCTCTGCTTTGCTCTGAAGTTACACAAATTCTTTTATCTGCAGAGGCACTGACATTATCATTATCTGATTCACTGGAAAAATTAACTGTAACTTTAAATGTTGCCTTTTGATTTGTGTCACTTTGTAACCACTGAATTTCCTGAGTAGCTGCCTTAATGATTTCTGAATGCCATTTCCTTTTTAAATCAGATGTAGCATGTAATCCATCATACAATGTAGTAAAATAGTTTCTTACAACTGTTCGTATTCCAGAACGACGTCGTCGCTTTGAAGTTTTAGTCACACTATTGTGCCAGGAAACTGTTCGGCAGCCATGGGAAAAACCAGTCTGATTCCGTGAATTTTCCAATTTTATTGTGTTATTTATTAATAGTAAATGATCATCTAATTTCTTTTGAAAAAGATTCAATTCTTCATCGGAAAATTTTGACCTATGATTTCCAGTATTAATGTTTTTATATTTCACAAATGATGCAGTTGGAATGGTAACAAAACCAACCAAACAACTTGGAAGAATGTTTTTGACTTTCAATTTAAACTGCCTAAGTTCTTCAAACACTGAAGCATCATCAACATCGTCAGACAAGATTAAATCTTTTCCCTTTCTATGTCTTTTGAATTTCAAAAAATTAATACCACAAGCAATTTTAAGAATCACAATGTCTGTATTATGAAGCGAATTTATTAATGTCAGGGTCGGTTCTATCAGGTCCGAAATAACAGCGCTCCGAATGCCAACAACCCGAAAGTCAAAACTAATGTTATCAGGTAAAGAATAAGTTTGGAAATTGTTTATACGAGAATCTCCTGCTAGAATTACCACTGGATCAGACATATTTTCCATTTATTTTCAACATGAATGAATAAGTATGAAAATGAATTTATACTGTTATTTGGAATAACCATTTTGTCAGAAAACAAGATGAAAATGAATAAAAAAAAAATTACTTCCCTTGGATCAGTTGACTTGAGCCATCGAGCCTCTGATGAAAATGTTCACTGATTAGTTTCCTCTGCCACCAAATGTAATGCTTCAACTTAACAAATGTTGACGTGAATTTATATTTATTTACATGATAATCGGTTGCATATTTACATATTAACAATTATGTATATTGACAAAATCTCCATCAGTTTCCACTGTTCCCAGCCATCTCCAAGCACGCTTTCACCCCACTCGTTCTCGACTCGCTCAGCCCCGTTCCATTCACATCCAGTACATACACCAGTTACTTAGCTGTCCTGTTAACGCCTACTCGCCCACTCTCGTTCGTACCAGTTACTCATTCACTACAGAGTTTATGAGAATCGAGCAATCCGATCGGTCAATTGGCGGAGAATCGAGCGATCCGATCGGTCGATTAGCTGAGTTTGGGAATTCCCATAGTGGGGAATTCCCCTAATGACGTCATAAATGGGAAAAACCCACCGCCTCAAAACAATGGAGAGTTCTGGACCACTGGTCTAGAATCCGCAGACCGTTTTTTGATGATAGCCTAGAATTTTTTGCTCGCGTTCACAAACGATGGATCGATGGTCTGATCTGCGATGGGAACGTCGACAAAAATTTTTAAAGTAAAAGATAAAAGTGAAGATGTACAATTTCACCTTTTTTTTAAAAACGCGCGTTCACCACGAGTATTTGAACGTTAAAAGTGCGATCTAGGAGTCACAAAAAAACATGGGGGATTCAAGACCACTGTACATTTTTGTGAACAAGCGTGCGATTTAACACTGAATTCCACGTTGGTGAACGCATCGTGTACGTATGTTGTACACGTACATGTACAAAGTGGTAGTAAACTCTCCATTTATACCTACTGACAAATCAGAGTGGGATAAATCGATGCCAAGCGACTCGGCTTCGGCAAAGTAATCGTCATAATTGTTGGAACCATCATGACCAGTGTAATTCACCGTCGCTTTGGCACTAACATCGCTTTTTTTCAACTGAATGCAGAATATCATCAGGACGGATGGGGTAAAAACAACCGATAACCTGTGAAGATGTGAGCCTAATATAGGAATTGGTGGGATTGAGAACTTTAGAAACAGCCCTCTTGTTAACTACTTCTACAAGCGTACGTGCAGCCAAAATGTTCTTGTGACTAACTAAATTTGAATCCGGCTCGATAATACCTACACGCGAAGTAATTCTATCAAAACCCACACGTACCGGTATAATAGTGTCACTTCGGGGTTCCAAAGTTACGTCCTCTAGCACTGTTACATTATTTGCACAATTAGGTTGTTCTTCGATATTGTTTATTGGAGTGTGTGTCATACCATTCTGCAGTATAAGAGTTCTCTGACCTAGGTCAATATTAACCTTGTTTTCAGTTAAAAAGTCCATACCTAAAATAAAGTCTGCTGGCATTTTTTCTAAAATTAAAAAAGTGTGAGTCATATCTAGCCTACCCAGGGATAAATGTAAATTTGTTTCTCCTAAAACCTTCAGTAAATTGCCGTCTACACCCGTTATGAGTCTAATACTTGGAGGAAGAATTTCAATTTTGCCTCACAAGCGAACGGACTATAAGATTTCTTTTGATATACAGGAGCGACTGGCTCCCGTATCAACCAGTGCAGGAATTCTAGTATATATATTTTCCAACCTAACGACGACTTTATTTCCATCCATTTCCGTACTAACTGGGGTGCTTAGTACAAGTATCGCATTAAATCTGCATGTTGAACTGACATGACCAATGCACTTACATGTGTTACACCTATAATTCCTAGCGGGACAAGTTGATGAGTTATGGTAATGTCTTCCACATCTTTGGCACAAGGGAAATTGCCGCCTCTTACCTATAAACGGGCGATACTCTCGACGTCTTGAGAAATCTCTTTCAGTGTGTAGTTGGCGCTGGCCACAGTCATTCCAGTGTTTATGTGGGTCAGAGTTACGTGAGATCTGGGCAGCTCGAATTGCATTTTGCTGAATGACTTTCTCCTTAATTTCACGAATGTAATCAAACATCTCTCGGAAAGCTTCGGTGGAACCCATTGTCAGTCTAGTGAGAGTACTGGGAAAGGTTCAAGCTAAATAGATGAACTAATTCGGATTCTCCACCAAATATGACCAAACGGTCCGCCTGTAAAGTGGAACCACGCGTTACTTCCACTGGGGAATCGCTCATTCAGGTGTCTACACAGGTGTTAGCACTTTCTGATAAATAAAAATTACTGTCCCCAGGAACGCCGCTGTGGCAACGTCTTGGAGAGAGTGAATATTTATTTGCCAGAGAGCGCTTGTCAGCGGAGGGCCAAGGCTGGGGTTGATCAACCTTGCTGGGGACCTAAGATACTCTTTCACCGTGGACAGGGGATTTTCGCTAGCTCACTTTTGTAGATTGCAATTGCTTATTCACAAGCCACAGAGTAGCGCCGCGCTTCAATCAATTGCTTTCAGCGGTAATGAACTAGCATGGGCTAATTTCTTAGCGAGGCTGAGGTTCCATCAATTCCTAGGGTACTGAGGGCTTCTTCATTAATAAGATAAAGACTATTAACAATCCAACAATTTTTATATATAAATCTTCTATACTCTTATTTACAAATAGCCAACAAATCCTAAATAAATAATCTCAACACTACTGAAATGAGTTTTGTGACTAGTCACTGAATCCCACCGAAAACAAGTACTAAAATATTATCTAAAATTAAATTGTTTCCCAAATTTATATTCGTAGAGAAAGGTCGAAGCTGCGACTACTGACAAGAAATCACGAAATCTTTCACTCAACCGCTCATGCGCGCATTTATCCTGTTGCGCCTACCACATTATAGGGAATTACCTTTAATACTAAATTTCACCCTTTAGAATATCTTATCACCTACAATTCCTGCTAATAGTGCTTCTAACTCGCAATAATAACAACTGATCATCTAATAACACAGATTCACTAATACACTTAAAACTGTTAACTAATAACTATGTAACTACGACGTGTTATCACAACTAAATACTATAAACTAGATACTACATATACTCATCGATTCTTCTTCGGCGTCTCCCCTCGATGCAAATCATCAGATCGGGAATCCTGTCGTCCAAATGACGGCTACCGGAACCACACAAATACATTAACTCTTTACTACACCGCGTGAACTAACGATTATTCCATCCTAGCGAGTCTGTCTTGAAGTTAACTCGAGGGGTCTTATATAGGCGCGCGCATCACCTATCAAAAACTTGATTTGGGCAAAGGTGCTAATTTAGAAAAGACGGCTTTGATGACTTGCAGTGACATGAACTGACTTTTCAATAAGTTCTAATTTGGAATGCATTGTTTATACAGTCCCTGCATGACAGCGACTGAACAAAGAACGCTTTCCGAATACGAACTTAATTAAATTAATGCGCTTACCCAGTTTACTCACACTGATTATTAAAAAGTTTCTTTCTTTCATTCATTCTAAATAACTCTAATTGTTTACTTATTTTTAAAATTTAGAATAACCTTAAAATAACAACCCTGTGATATAAGCTACACAATTTTAGACTTTGGTGCTGGTACAAAAGTTAAACCGCGATCTAAAAGCGATTTTTTTCATGCAGGTCAGAGTTCCTTGCATTTATTGGCGACCTGCCCAAATTTTTTACACTTGTGGCATTGGACAGGTTGAGAGGTGGACCTGCATGTACTCCTCCGCCACATGTCTCCTGCCATTGATGGTGACCCCGTTAGCGATTATTTTTTGTTCAACTTCACGGTTGGGACAGGTCACCTTCAGCTTCCACGTGCAATTGCCCGTGGCTCTGGAAGTGAACCTCTCCCAGTTGCATTCCGGCACCCTCTGTCTGATGACTTCCTTGGGGGTATCGGGATGTACCCTGGTCCCCACGACAATAATGGGTGACGTTTTTTTTTCTTTTGGGGGAGGGGGCTATTTACCCTGCCTTTTTGGATTATTCATGGCCGACTGTCCTCTTGACAGTCGCTGAGAAATCCATGCGCATGAGCGGTGTTGCTGTCACCTGGCTTGACGTTCTAAACGGGTAATACTTTTTGCCGGTAAAAAGGACGGTAAGTGCATGAAAACTACGTTTTAAAGTACTAAATGTACCTCTGAATGTGTGAAAAGTGGTTATTTAAGGAAGCTAACGCAATAATAAATATATATAAGAAAGATTAAGTATTGTTTGTTTTATTGTAGACTATTTTCAAAACAAAATAGATCATTTCGCCATCGACACTGATCGACACACCATTTTGTGCTTGGAAAATAATGAATTTGCTGAGGTGCCCGACGGGGTGAATATTATCAGGTGTGACTAATTCGTGTGCGTAACTTTTTGATGTTTCTGTTCACTATGGGGAGATTTAATAGAAAGGTTTGGGGAGAGAAACCATTTATAATTTTAAAGTAGTCTACAATAAAACAAACAATACTTAAACTTCGTTATATATATTTATTATTGCGTACACTTCATTAAATTGTCACTTTTCACACATTCAGCTGTACATTTAGTACTTTAAAACATAGTTTTATGATATACTTACCGTCCTTTTTATAGGCAAAAAGTTGTGTTCAAGCTATTTTTTTAAACGGAGGTTCATAACTTATTTTCAGTTAGGTTTCGCCAAACACATGCCGATGTGATAATAAATATTAAACCCAACAACACATCAGTGGATGCAAGTTCTAGATTCCTGTATGTCCTACCCCAATGATACTCACAGGCGCTTATTAAGACTGGAGCGCCTTGTTCACACTCCACCAATCCCTATGTGTGAGCTCCCAGTGGTGGGCCCGGGGTGGTGGTGTTGGCAAGGGGGGTGGCTGAGGGCCCCCAATGCAAACCATAATTAACTGTTTTTAACCCCCATGTTTCCACAGGATGCACCAGAATCGATCTCAGTGATTCAGAATTTGAAGAATAAAAATCTCCTGGAAGGGAATACACACAATTCCATAGTTCAAGCATTATATCGATCTAGCCCCCCCCCCCCCCCCCCCCCATTTCGAAAAAATGGATTTTTTATCGAGTAGGGGCGTAGCCAGGATTGTATAATGGGGGGGGGGGGGGGTTGGGGGGGGGGGGCAATCATGATATTTGGAAGGTCGTTGTGGGGTTTCCCCCCCCCCCCCCCCAAGAAAAATTGCAAACTGTCACTGTTTTTAACCCCTACCTTTCTTCAGGAGGCACTTTCTTCCCAGTGGTGGGGCGGGCCAGGGGAAGTACATTGGTGATCAAAATGTACTATTTGAATGTTGTTTGGTGCAGAACTCACCCACCCTGTTTTTTAAGTTTCTTGGTAAGCCAGCATGGCGACCAGAATCGAAGACTAGGCTAGTATCCAATCCCTGTACATGTTAATTCTCTTCTCTATATTCCCTGCCCAGTAAGCACATACGATTACATTGCAACTGGCATCTGAACACAATCCCTACTGCTTTTCTCTGACACACACTGGCGCTTTAGGCTATTTTGAACTTGCACTCCAAGATTGGACATCAAGTAATTGGAAGCATTCCAAATCTATTGCTTGTTAATTCCTTCCAAATATCATGATTGCCCCCCCCCCCCACCCTATTACAGAATCATGGCTACGCCCCCTAGATATATAATCCGTTTCCCATATTTTCGAAATGGTGGGGCGGGGGGGGGGGGGGGCAAGACATAACGCTGGCATATTTCAATGGCTTGAACTATGGAATTGGGCGTAGGCCTATTCCCTCTCACAGTTGTGGGCCCTTTCCCGGGTGTTTTTTTTCTTCAAATTCTAAAGCTCTGAGATCGATTCTGGTGCCTCCTGAGGAAACGTGGGGGTTAAAAAAACAGTAAGTTACGGTTTGCATTTGGGGCCCCCTCAGCCCCCCCCCCCCCCCCCTCCGGACCCACCACTGTGAGCTAACACATATGGATTGGTGGAGTGAGCACAAGGGGTCCTAGTCTTAATAGGCTCATGTGGGTATCACTGAGGTGGGACTTACAGGACTCTAGAACTAGTATCCACTGATGTATGGTTGGCTTTAATATTTATTATCACCTCGGCATGTGTTTGGCGAAACGCTAACTGAAAATAAAATATGAACCCCCGTTTAAAAAAAAAAAGCTTGAACACAACTTTTTGCTGGTGAAAAGAACGGTAAGTGTTTCAAAACTGTTTTAAAGTACTAAATGTACCTCTGAAAGTGTGAAGTGACAATTTAATGAAGCGTGCGCAATATAAAATGAAGATTAAGTATTGTTTGTTTTATTGTAGACTATTTTCAAATTATAAATGGTTTCTCTCCAAAAAAAACTTTCTGTTAAATTCCCTCATTGTGAACAGAAACATCTAAAATTAGCTACTCCTCCGTCGATCAAATTTGATAATATTCACCCCGTCGTGCACCTCAGCGAATTCGTTGTTTTCCTTGCACAAATTAGCGTTTCGATCAGTGTCGACGGCGAAATGATATATTTTGTCTTGAAAATAGTCTACAATAAAACAAACAATACTTAATCTTCCTTCTATATATTTATTATTGCGTAAGCTTCCTTAAATAATCACTTTTCACACATTCAGAGGTACATTTAGTATTTTAAAACGTAGTTTTTATACACTTACCGTCATTTTTACCGGATACCGTCCTTTTTACCTGCAAAAAGTATTACCCTTCTGAACGAAAAGTTTTTAGAGACAACGAACGGATCAAATGGTTTCGCGCGCCAAAGGCGCGCAGGGACGGTTTGGGGAGCAAGCTCCTTTCGACCCTCATTGACTGTATAATATTTGTGCTCTGTCTGAGCGTGGCGAAGGAGGGAGAGAGTGAGGTGATCAGGGGCGTCTATGTCTCCTGCGGTTTTTCTTGGTGGGAGGAGGATGTGTCGGAGAGATTGATGTTGGTGGCGTTGTTGGATCTGAAGGAGTAGGTTTTTCCTTGGCAAAGAACGGCCTGACCCTAGCTGCTGTTTCTTGAGATTTTTTTAGATTGACTGAGAGGATTGTCCTGATTGAGTATGCTGGAAATTTTCTTTCGATGAAGTAGTTGTAAAATTGTCCTGGACCGTGGCTCGGGTAGAGTGTCGTCCTGGATCTCCTCCCAAAGAAATGCCTCCACGGACTCCGGGAAGCTCTCCTCCTGGTCCAAAGTAGCCGGAGAAGCAAGATCAGGAGGGGTGGAAGGTGCGTCGTCTGGGACAACTTCCTGCACCATAGACAGATCTTTCTCTTCCATCTCCTCTTCGGATGAAGAGTCGGATGGGTTAGAGATTGATCTGTCACCCGACGACCCACAGTCCTCCGGACCCTCCTTCTGGGAAGGGGGTGCCGAGTTGGACAGGGGTGACAGGTGTTGAACCTATGACGCCCTCACTTGCCTCCTCTTCCTTTTCCTTCTTCTTCTTCTCCAGGGACTCCGTCATTCGGCGGGCATCTCGTCGTCTGGCGGAGGATCCCTTCTTTCTCTTCCTCATCTTATTGATGGTGGCTGTATCACTCCGGCGGTCTTTATCCAGTTTGTCTGCGTCACTAGGAGGGTGACCAGTGTGTGTGTGTGTGTGTGTGGGGGGGGGGGGGGATCCCCTCACGAAAGGTGCTACACCTCCCCAAGGACGGTGGTTCAGGTTCTTTGTCAGAATCCACTGTCAGGTGAATTTTACCCTTGAGCACCTGGATACTCCAGGTGGTGGTAAGGGTAGCCTTCACTCTGACAAGTGTTTCTTGTATTACAAGTTGTAGCTCGATTGTTCAGCTTTTAGCACCTCGTAGTTCAAGGCAGTGGCGGATACAGGAATTCTCAAAGGGGGGGGGGTGTGAATCGTGCAGATGCCGAAGGCATCTGCCGCGAGTGCCGAAGGCACGAGTTTTTGTAGGGGTTCCCCCCAGAAATTTTTTGGAAATGAGCGACCAAATGGGGCATTCTGGTGGCTTCTGGGGTGGAAATCCTCTTGAATTTTTGAACGTCTAATTAACACTTTTTAAACAGCATGTTTCAGAATTTCAAATTCTGTCATACGTTCAAGACAGAATTAGAAAATTTGAAATATGCTCTTCAGATCCGTTTACCATAACATTGTATTTTGGACACACAGTGCACAGTCATAACCGACTTAACCTCAGGAGAACACTGCGATCTGTCAGCGTTTGTAAGTTTTCAGCAGTCAGCCCTCTAGGTACCCCATGACTATGCCAATTAAGATCCTGACCCATAATTGGCATAGCCATGGGGTACCTGAGGCTAGGGGCATGTAACAGCTCAAAATCATGCTGTGTTGGTGACGCTATAAATAAAGGCGACCAGTAGATATATTTTGCATAATTTCAACGGTATATTTGTTTTCCATAGCGAATGGTGATGGAGGAAATAAATGTCGTTGTATGTTTCTACTTCAATTCATGTATTGGCCCCAAATGAAAATCCTGGCTACGCCCTACATGCGAGACAAACACGAGCTACCCCCCCCAAGGTGCAAATTCATGCATCCAACGTGACAATGAATCCACCACGGGCAAGCTTTTGAAAGGTTTATGACTTCACAGACTCGCCCGAGTAATTTACTTATCTAAAGTTTGATTGGATGGAGTTTTAGGAGAGCGACCTATTAAAAATACGGTTGTAAAATGCATGGAGAGAAACGGCAAAATGGCCGATGAAGTTAATTTTTCCAAATCGAAAAGAACAATCAAGATACTTTTGATGTTTTCCACCCGGATCAGTATAATTGAACATCTAAACTGATTAGAAAATAATGTTGACTCAGTGAAAGGTTGAAAAATTGGTTGAAAATATTGTGTCCGTTCTGCATATATAATTATAAAAAAAATGAAATCAATGACTCAATGAAAATCCCACAATCTCTGCGACACGGTCTTAGACTTAGTCTTAGTATCGATACTCTTACGAATTCGCGCGAAGTAGCCTATCATCCAACCAAATGAATGAATGAACTGTTTATTCAACAAATGTGACAAGTTACATTAGTATTAAATACAAACTGATATAGTTTTTATTAGTAGTTGCGTTTGTATTATTGTTGATAGGACAGAACATTAAGGGTATATAAGTGGTTTACTGACGTTTCGTACACAAGACGTTTCGTACACCCGACGATTCGTACACAAATAAGACGTTTCGTACACAAAAATTGGACGTTTCGTACACGAAGTGAGCGTTTCGTACACATGCTAAATTTTCTGTTTTAGACCTTGTATTATAAAATTATTTATTATTTTTGTTACATTAAATTAATATTTTTACATTTATGAATATCTCCTGTGAATATGTAAAATTATTCCTGTTTTTATAGATACTGTTGGTGTTTAAGGGCCTATATAAGTAATGAAATTTTGTTTATTTTGAAATTCTCACCTCTCATTTTCCTTAAATTCAGATTAAATATTCACAAATTATACATCAAAATGAAGGTTGGGATGTATAGAACACGAACCACATATGTAATCAACTCGTAGAGTCGACTGTAGGCACCACTGGTTCCTGGAAGTCTGCTACCGTATTCACACCAGAACTGATAATAAAATAATATTTCATCAGAACAACTTGTGGCCAAATGTGCTTCATATATCCAATAACAAAACTAGGCATTCAAAACACTTTCGAATACAGCCATAGGTCTGCATTTTGGAAAAGGACAACACTGTCTGCATTTTTTATTGAAGATGGTTTCCATGCTCGACAGACATGCGCAAATCACTCGTTACCACGAATTTCCATCAAAAAACAAAACCGTAATTCTAAAAAATTTCAACAGGTATCATGATACCTTGCATTGAATATGGCAACTGTGCAATCTCTATCTAATAACAGTTAACTGTATGAAGGCGATCTTTTTCATTATTTGATTTTAGACGGTGTTGTTTTTACATGCTTTTTCTGTCCGATGACGTCGGCCGGAAATCGAAAGTATACTCATACGTAAACAAAAGCAAAGGCGTTGGAATTTTCCCCATTGCAGCTCTGTCGCCGTGTTTTGAAGAATTTCTATCCCCTAGCTTTGTTCTTGGATATGTAAAGCACATTTGGCCCCAAGTTGTTTTCGTGAAATATTATTAAATTATCAGTTCTGGTGCGAATACGGCAGCAGACTTCCAGGAATCAGTGGTGCCTACAGTCGACTCAATGAGTTGATTGCATATGTGTTTCGTGTTCTATACATCCCAACTTTCATTTTGATGTACATTTTGTGTATATTTAATTTGAATTGAAGGAATATCGGAGGTGAGAATTTTCAAATAAACAAAATTTCATTACTTATATAGGCCCTTAATTGCATGTTGAATAGGTTAATTTTCCTTGATTTCTTTGATTTATTGTTTGATTTACTGTTTGATTTTACTGATGAGTGACATGTTTGAATATTACCGGGATGTGTTTAGGTTATTTTGTTTGTACATGCGATGACTAATCTAGTCAGCGTTAAATTGCAAAGAGTCTGACAAGCTTTCACTGGAGTCTACAAGTGACCTTTGACTTGGAAAAACAACAAGCGCGGTGTCCTGTCAAATCTGAATTTCAAAGATAGTGCTAATCTATAGTCTCTGGTTCCATAATGTACAGTATCCTTGGTGTCATTTAATGGAAAGTCCAAGGGATTCCCAGGAAATGGAATCAGAGACTAGTACTATCTTTGAAGGGCAAATGTCGATAAATTTTTATTACGTTTTTATGACAACTTATCTCCAGGGATACTGTACATTTTCGGCGAATCACCTCATTGCATTATGCTAAACTGATTTTATTTTATCGATATTTGCCCTTTATTTGCCCATGTTTTGTGTTCCATTCATCCCAACCTTCATTTTGATGTACATTTTGTGTACATTTAATTTGAATTGAAGGAATATCAGAGGTGAGAATTTTCAAAATAAAACAAAATTTCATTTCTTATATAGGCCCTTAATGATCTAAGGCCAGTAAGGGCCTAGGCTATATAAGTAATGAAATTTTGTTTACTTTGAAAATTCTCACCTCTGATATTCCTTCAATTCAAATTAAATATACACAAAATGTACATCAAAATGAAGGTTGGGATGAATGGAACACAAAACACATGTGTAATCAACTCATAGAGTCGACTGTAGGCACCACTGGTTCCTGGAAGTCTGCTGCCGTATTCGCACCAGAACTGATAATTTAATAATATTTCACGAAAACAACTTGTGGCCAAATGTGCTTTACATATCCAAGAACAAAGCTAGGGGATCAAAATTCATCAAAACACGGCTACAGAGCTGCATGTGGGAAAATTCCAAAGCCATTGCTTTTGTTTACGTATGAGTATATTTTCGATTTCCGGTCGACGTCATCAGACGGAAAAAGCATGTAAAAACAATGCCGTCAAAAATCAAATAATGAAAAAGATCGCCTTCATACAGTATACTGTTATTGGATAGAGATTACACAGTTACCATATTCAATGTACGGTATCATGACACCTGTTGAAATTTCTTAGGATTACGATTTTGTTTTTTCGATGGAAATTCGTGGAAATTCATGTCTGTCAAGCATGGAAACCATCTTCAATAAAAAATGCAGACAGTGTTGCCCTTTTCCAAAATGCTGTCCTGTCGCTGCACTCGAAAGTGTTTTGAATGCCTTGCTTTGTTATTGAGTATCTGAAGCACATTTGGCCACGAGTTGTTCTTGCAAAATATTATTTTGTTATCAGTTCTGGTGCGAATACGATAGCAGACTTCCAGGAACCAGTGGTGCCTGCTGTCAACTCTATGAGTTGATTGCATACGTGTTTCGTGTTCTATACATCCCAACCTTTATTTTGATGTATAATTTGTGTATATGTAATCTGAATTCAAGGAATATGAGAGGTGAGAATTTCAAAATAAACAGAATTCCATTACTTATATATCGCCTTAAGGCCCTATAGGCCCCTATAAGTAATGAAATTTTGTTTATTTTGAAAATTCTCACCTCTGATATTCCTTCAATTCAAATTAAATATACACAAAATGTACATCAAAATGAAGGTTGGGATGTATAGAACACGAAACACATGTGTAATCAGATCATAGAGTCGACTGTTGACACCACTGGTTCCTGGAAGTCTGCTGCCATATTCGCACTAGAACAGATAATTTAATAATATTTCACAAAAACAACTTGTGGCCAAATGTGCTTTACATATCCAAGAACAAAGCTAGGGGATCAAAATTCTTCAAAACACTGCTACAGAGCTGCATGAGGGGGAATTCCAAAGCCATTACTTTTGTTTACGTATGAGTATACTTTCGATTTCCGGTTGACGTCATCGGACGGAAAAAGCATGTAAAAACAACACCGTCTAAAATCAAATGATGAAAAAGATTGCCTTCATACAGTATTCTGTTATTAGATAGAGATTACAAAGTTACCATATTCAATGCACGGTATCATGACACCAGTTGAAATTTCTTAGAATTACGATTTTGTTTTTCGATGGAAATTCGTGGTATCGAGTGGTTTGCACATGTCGGTCGAGCATGGAGACCATCTTCAATAGAAAATGCAGACAGTGTTGTCCTTTTCCAAAATGCAGTCCTGTCGCTGCACTCGAAAGTGTATTGAATGCCTAGCTTTGTTATTGAATACTTGAAGCACATTCGGCCACGAGTTGTTCCTGCTAAATATTATTTTATTATCAGGTCTGGTGCGAATACGATAGCAGACTTCCTGGAACCACTGGTGCCTGCTGTTAACTCTATGAGTTGATTGCATACGTGTTTCGTGTTCTATACATCCCAACCTTTATTTTAATGTATAATTTGTGTATATTTAATCTGAATTTAAGGAATATAAATACTACTTATTGCATACAAATGTATTAACGGCCTGGCTCCGGAATATTTATCTACACTTGTTAAGCCCTATACACCAGTCAGGATCTCTGCTCCTCTGAATCCTATAATCTGGTGGTACCAAAGTCTAAACTTGCAACAGCAGGTGACAGAGCTTTCATATGTGCCGCACCGGCTCTCTGGAACTCCATCCCAGTGCATCTAAAATCTGTATTGACTATAAATCAATTTAAGTCCGGTCTCAAAACCCATTTGTACGAACAGGCCTTTATCTGTTGATTTTGTAATTCCTGATCATTACACATAGTTTTATGAGCATGTGTGTGCGCACGTGTGTGTGCGTGTGTGTGTGTCAGTTACTTTTGTAAAGCCATAGAGCACAATGTGGATTTTAGCCTTAAACATTATTATTATTAATATGAGATGTGAGAATTTCAAAATAAACAAAATTCCATTACTAAAATAGCCCCTTAATTTAAGGTGCTATAAAAGCCTGTATAAGTAATGGAATTTTGTTTATTTTTAAATTCTCACCTCTCATATACCTTAAATTCAGATTAAATATACACAAATTATACATCAAAATGAAGGGTGGGATGTATAGAACACGAAACACATATGTAATCAACTCATAGAGTTGACCCTAGGCACCACTGGTTCCTGGAAGTCTGCTATCATATTCGTACCAGAACTCATTACGTGTACACTCCATATAAAAAAATTATCCCAATATCCACTGAGTGTGTTATGAATGATTATATAACAACAGGTATTTACTCATTAATCAGTGTTGATTGGGAAAACACCTCTCAATTTACATAATAAGTTCTCTTCACTAAATCCTTTTTCTGTGCCTGAAATATTTTTGGGGGGAATTTTCTGTATCCAAAAAATCCTTTAAATGTGAAAATCGGTCCAATGATTCACGTTTTGTGTTCTAATAAATCTTGAAAAAAATGCGAATTTTGATGATCCCGTGAAGCAGTGTGGTTCTTCCATCTATTGGATTTACATGACATAAAATATTCTGAACTCGCTTAATCGAGGTCATTGTTGTTGAAAAAAACATTCTGATTCTCAACCGAAACTGACGGGTACAGATAACTACACATTTTTCTTTTTGAACATACTGGCAATTTATCTGCTTTTCGTCGGGGATATAACATCATAATCTGCCCAAATGTTAAATTAAAACACATTTTTTCTTCTATCTGATAGCCGCTATTTAACCCCAGGCATGGGGGAGATTATCTTCAAAACACGGATCAGATCCAATTCGGGTAAAACCGGTCCGTGCTTCTCTCATCTTTTTCCTGGAGCTACTTTAAAACACGGTATCAAAATTCAACTTGGGACCATTCCGATCGATGAAGTGTGTCCCCACGGGAACAAAATGATGCCACCCAGGAATACATTACTTGAGTTTATGGTCACAAGAACACCGTCGTGACATCTTATTCAACCTGGGGAATCGGTCATATCAGTGGTGACTGATATAGTTGATAAAACGAGTTTTGGCATTTTGGCTCCCATTCTTTTTTTTTTGGGGGGGGGGGGGGAGGTTGATTTTGAAAAGATTTGGACCAAAACGCATGCTCTATTCAATTCGGCCAAACTCAAACCGTTCTCGCCCTAACTCTGTGATAATGTTGCGGCATCATACTATGATGTGGATAATTAATGCTACTACCCCGCCCCCCTTCTTTTTTTTTTTTAAAGAACTTCATGAACTGCAACTGCGGGGAACCACAGGATCATTCCGGTTGTCACTTAAGCCAACGTGGACCCCACAGGTGACACTTACAAAATAAATTCTAGGATTACAACTACCAATTTCCAATTTTGTCTCTAATAGCTTGTGGCCCCTCATTGGAATGACTTGGGATTTATTTACTTATTTACCAGTAAAACAGCAAATCGCGATTAGCAAGCTCATTTCGACGAGGGGTCATAAGTTATGTTTTTTTTGAGAGAAAAATTGGAAGTGCATTAAAATTTGAATGGAGACTTTTGTATTAAGTGCTGAACAGATTTTATCCTTGACGTTGGTTAAAGGTCAAACAGAAATTCCAAAATGGTCAGTTAAATGATACTTGCAGTACTTCGTTCTCTCCATACTTGGGAGGATGTGCAGCTGCAATGTGCCTCAACAGTGACGTGGATGAAGTTTGGAAAAGCTGACTAATTATAACACTGCTGGTTTCAGTGACGGGAATGGAAGTGGAATTGGGTGTTCAGACATGAAGGAGTGAATATTTCAAGTAACAAGAATGATATTTATTTTTAGCTTAACTTGACATAGTCAAGATAAGCTATTGCCATCACGTGTGCGGAAGTCTGTTAGTCTGTTCACATTTTCCTTTAGCGCGAGCTACACCCCACAGTTCTTGTCTGATTGTCACAAAATTTCATACGCAGGTTTGGGGTCATGTCTAGATGAGAAAGTCCGCTTTTGGTCGCGATCGGGCAACCAGTATGGCTGCCCGAGCCCAAAACCCGAAAACCATTAGCACAGTCTACAGGTCGTATTTATGAAGGGATTTCATTGTAACTTGGTAGGATGCCTCTGTATAATGCCTAGATGAGAACGTCCACTTTTGGGCATGATCCGTCAACCATGATGGCTGCCCAAGCCCAAAACCCAAAAACTTTTAGCACAGTCTGCAGGTCATGTTTAATATGGTGGGATTTCATTGTAACTTCGTAGGATGACTCCTTATGATGTCTAGATGAGAATTTCCCCATTTGGGCATGATCTGCCAACCGTGACGACTGCCCGAGCCCAAAACCCGAAAACCTTTACCACAGTCTACAGGTCATATTTATTGAGGAATTTCATTGTAACTTGGTGGGTTGACTTCATATATTGTCTGGATGAGAAGGTCCCCTTTTGGACGTGATTGGGCAACTGTCACGGCTACAGGGGCCCGAAGCCCGAAAACCTTTAGCACAGTCTACAGGTCATATTTATGAAGGGATTTCATTGTAACTTGATAGGATGACTCCAAATAATGTCTAGATGAGAACGTCCCATTTTGATCGCGATCATTCAGCCTTGATGGGTGTCCGAGCCCAAAAACCTTTAGCATAGGCAAAAGGTCATATTTATGGAAGGATTTCATTGTAACCTGTTAGGTTGACTCCATATAATGCCTAGATGATGACATCCCCTTTTGGTCATGATTGGTCAGCTGTGATGGCTACAGGTGCCCGAAGCCCGAAAACCTTGAGCACAGTCTACAAGTCATATTTATGAAGGGATTTCATTGTAAATTTGTAGGATCACTCCAGATGATGCCCAGATGAGATTGTCCCCTTTGGTTGCGATCATTCAACCAGGAGGGCTGCCCAAGCCCGAAAACCTTTAGCACAGTCTACAGGTCATATTTATGAAGGGATATCATTGTAACTTGGTAGGATGACTCCAAATAATGTCTAGATGAGAACGTCCCATTTTGATCGCGATCATTCAGCCTTGATGGGTGCCTGAGCCCAAAAAACTTTAGCATAAGCAAAAGGTCATATTTATGGAAGGATGTCATTGTAACCTGTTAGGTTGACTCCATATAATGCCTAGATGATGACATCCCCTTTTGGTCGCGATTGGTCAACTGTGATGGCTACAGGTGCCCGAAGCCCGAAAACCTTGAGCACAGTCTACAGGTCATATTTATGAAGGGATTTCATTGTAACTCCAGATGATGCCCAGATGAGATTGTCCCCTTTGGTTGCGATCATTCAACCAGGAGGGCTGCCCGAGCCGGAAGCCCGAAAACCGTTAGCACAATCTACAGGTCATATTTATGAAGGGATTTCATTGTAACTTGGTAGGTTGACTTCATATAATGTCTAAATGAGAACGTCCTCTTTTGGACACGACTGGCAACTGTGATGGCTACAGGGGCCCGAAGCCCGAAAACCTTTAGAACATTCTACAGGTCATAATTATGAAGGGATTTCATTGTAGCTTGGTAGGATGACTCCAAATAATGTCTAGATGAGAACGTCCCCTTTTGGTCGTGATCATTCAGCCTTTATGGCTGCCTGAGCCCAAAGACCTTTAGCATAGTCTATAGGTCATATTTATGGAAGGATTTCATTGTAACCTGTTAGGTTGACTCCATAGAATGCCTAGATATTGACATCCCCTTTTGGTCATGATTGGCCAACTGTGATGGCTACAGGTGCCCGAAGCCCGATAATCTTGAGCACCGTCTACAGGTCATATTTATGAATGGATTTCATTGTAACTTTGTAGGATCACTCCAGATGATAATGTCCCCTTTTGTTTGCGATCATTCAACCATTATGGCTGCCTGAGTCTGAAGCCCGAATACCTTTAGCACAGTCTACAGGTCATATTTATGAAAGGATTCATTGTAACTTGGTAGATTGACTTCATATAATGTCTAGATGAGAACGTCCCCTTTTGGACTCGATTGTGCAACTATGACGGCTACAGGGGCCCGAAGCCTGAAAACCTTTAGAACAGTCTACTGGTCGTAATTATGAAGGGATTTCATTGCAGCTTGGTAGTATGACTCCAAATAATGTCTAGATGAGAATGCCCTCTTTTGATCGCGATAATTCAGCCTTGATGGCTGTCCGAGCCCAAGACCCCAAAACCTTTAGCATAGTCTATAGGTCATATTTATGGAAGGATTTCATTGTAACCTGTTAGTTTGACTCCATATAATGCCTAGATGATGACATCCCCATTTGGTCGTGAATCTCGTGATTGGTCATCTGTGACGGCTTCAGGGGCCTGAAGCCCAAAAACCTTGAGCACAGTCTACAGGTCATATTTATGAAGGAATTTCATTGTAACTTTGTAGGATCACTCCGGATGAGAATGTCCCCTTTTGGTTGCGATCATTCAACCATGATGGCTGCCCGGGCCCAAAGCACAAAAACCTTTAGCACAATCTACAAGTCATATTTATGAAGGAATTTCATTGTAACTTGGTAGGAGAATAGTTACTGGTGCCACAACGAGTGCCAGTAAAAGCTTACTCCCTCTAGGTAACATCACTAGATGTGCATAGAGGTTTCGGAATTTTGATTTGCCCCCAGGTGGTTCCAGTGGAACCACTTTTATCATTGGAAAATCAGTTTTCATCGAAAGGCTCCTAGGGTATTTAATTCAAAACTTTTAAACTATGCTAATGTGTTCAGGTAACATTTCTAGATGTGCATGAAGGTTTCGGAATTTTGATTTTGGCCCAGGTGGTTCCAGTGGAACCACTTTTATCGTTGGAAAATCTGTTTTCATCGAAAGGCTCCTAGGGTATTTAATTCGAAACTTTTAAACTATGCTAAGGTGTTCAGGTTGCATCGCTAGATGTGCATGAAGGTTTCAGAATTTTGATTTGGCCCCATGTGGTTTCAGTGGAACCACTTTTATCGATAGAAAATCAGTTTTCATCGAAAGGCTCCTTGGGTATTTAATTCGAAACGTTAAAACTATGCTAAGGTGTTGCTAAGGAAATGAGGGATACACCATTGTGTGCTTTGCACACAAATAACTCGATCTAGTTTATTTGTTCAGTTGTTAATATGGACTATTTATTCAACAAAACTCTCATTAGTGAACATAAAATCGAGACTGACAATTATTCGGATCACCCAAGATGACTATTTTCACAAATCCACAAAGCAGAGGTGAATAAATGTCAAGACTCTTCAATTTACTCATCTGGTAACAACAAACAAACGAAATATGATTTCAGTTTTTTTGGTTGAAAGTATAGTACTGGACACGCAAGCAAACAGGATAAATTGTTTTGTTCTATGAGAGACGCAGACAGACACAGAAGTCGGTCTCTTCACATTGACAACTTTCTGACTTATATCCCCTGATTTCTCTCAAAATTCAGTAATGATGTGAATATTTTTGAATGCGCTTTCAGTGTTTTTTCTCAACTGACTGCCCATTCATCTTTACTGCCCATCCCTTTTACAGTTTTGTTAGATTTTTCTAGCTCGCATTATGCTTCCATTCCAATAACACTATTAGATGCTGCCAGGGTGTTGCTGTCCCATCCCAACCCCCAAAGGCAATCAATTTGACTGGTATCCACCTATATGTACTTCAAAATGGAAACATGTTTGGTCCTTGAAAGGAAGTCGGGTACTACATGTACACTGACATGAACCAATTGAACGGGTTCTTGATTGGTTGCTGCATATCGTCTGATGGTGGTGTATATTCCTGTAGAGTTTCATGGAATTAACTTCAATGGTCAAGCCATTATGGCAGATAACAAAAACTTGACAAAAAAACTAGTATCACAGATGTTACTGATATACACAGGAAAGGAAGTAGGGAAATTTCAGTCGGGGCAACCATATTTAACAGAACATTTGTCCCACCAACAGTGATCTTCTTAATGGCAAATAGGTCATGATATATGGGAATTACATCTATAATAATTACTATAGTTAGATGACCTCTACTGTTGCCCATTATAAGAAACGTTTTACATTTTGAAAACATTTCGGAACTCCGCAATAGGTAACAAGAAATTTCAACCTCACAAAAATGGATTTTCTGGAACTAAAAATTTGACATATGGAGTTTAAAACCCATTAACTAAAGGCAGGTATATCATGATGA
Organism: Pictodentalium vernedei; assembly: GCA_031216915.1. Taxonomy (NCBI): domain Eukaryota; kingdom Metazoa; phylum Mollusca; class Scaphopoda; order Dentaliida; family Dentaliidae; genus Pictodentalium; species Pictodentalium vernedei. The sequence goes on from CM062295.1 coordinate 194,909,726, forward strand.
ATGAAATAAAAAATATACCCAAAAGCCTAATTCCAAATCTGAAGTCAGTATACACATGTACATACCAACATCCGAGGTATGGCTATATCCTAAGATGCTGTCCGTGTTAAAGACCAGCAGTTGGTGGAAAACTGGGCACTTTTGGAAATTTACCATTGGATATGATTACAACTCATGATCAGAAACCTTTAACTGAAAGCATCATCTGCCTAATGCATCAAATGAAGAAATGTAAACCTTAAATCACCTTTACAATTGGGACACGATATATATATATGTGGATTACACCTAATGGACATGTTATGAATATGGTTACATGTTCTCAGAAGATGGTGAACCTTATAACAATGTTTTTTTCGTTTCGAGAAAATTTGGTATCGCGAAATTAGGTGACCAGAAATTTTGAAGTGACAGTCATAAAAAAAGAGTTTCTGACATAACTATTGAAGTTGAAAGTCTTAACTAAAGGATGTAAAGGTATATAGTGATGAATAAAGTCAAAAAAAAAATAATCAAAAGACAGATTTCCAAACCAGAAATGACTACTACGTATATAAGTTAATTCATAAGAGATTTGTCTAAATCCTTAGGTGCTGAACCAGGTTAAAGTCCAAGACAAGACAAACAACTCATGGAAAAAGGTGTTGTGTTTTACATACATACATATGTACATCCACAATTTCTTTTGGCACACCTCACAGGTCGCATTTACGATCAGATCGCTTTGAAACTTGGTATGCTTGTTTGGTGTGACCTCTAGATGGGAGCTATCGATTTTCTTCCATTTCCGTCAAAAAATGTTGCCGTGGCCAACATTCTTAGTTCTTAGTTTAGTCAGACCTCAATATTTCCCTTTGGCACACCCTACAGGGCACATTTATGATTGGATTGTTTTGAAACCTGGTATGCTTGTTTGGGGTGATCTCTAGATGGGAGCTATCGATTTTCTTCCATTTCCGTCAAAATATTTTGCCGCGGCCAACATTTTTAGAACTCAGTTTAGTCAGACCTCAGTATTTCCCTTTGGCACACCCTGCAGGGCTCATTTATGATTGGATTGCTTTGAAACCTGGTATGCTTGTTTGGGGTGACCTCTAGATGGATGCTATCGATTTTCTTCCATTTCCATCAAAAAATGTTGCCGCGGCTAACGTTCTTAGAACTTAGTTTAGTCAGACCTCAATATTTCCCTTTGGCACACACTACAGGGCACATTTATGATCAGATTGCTTTGAAACCCGGCATGCTTTTTTGGGGAGACATCTAGATGTGAGCTATCAATTTAGTTTTCCGTCAAAAAATGTTGCCGCGGCCAACGTTTTTAGAACTTAGTTTAGTCAGACCTCAATATTTCCCCTTGGCACACCCTACAGGGCACATTTATGATTGTGTTGCTTTGAAACCTGGCATGCTTGTTTGGGGTGACCTCTAGAAGGGAGCTGTCAATTTTCTTCCATTTCCGTCCGTCAAAAAATGTTGCCACTGGCAACGATCTTTGAACTTAGTTTAGTCAGGCATCAATATATTCCTTTGGCATACCCTACAGGGCACATTTATGATCAGATCAGTTTGAAACTTTGTATGCTTGTTTGGGGCTACCTCTAGATGGAAGCTATCGATTTTCTATGATTTCCGTCAAAAAATGTTGCCACTGGCAATGACCTTCGATGAACTTAGTAAAAACTTAGTGCAGTTAAGCATCAATATTTCCCTTTGACACACCCTGCAGGGCACATTTATGATTGGACTGCATGCATATTTGGTGAGCTTGTGTGGGGTGACATCTATATGGGAGCTGTCAATTTTCTTCCATTTCTGTCAAAAAATGTTGCCGCTGACCTTTGAACTTAGTTTAGTCAGACCTCAATATTTCCCTTTAACACACCCTTCAGGGCACATTTATGATCAGATCACTTCGAAACATGGTATGTGCGTTTGGGGTGACCTCTAGATGTGAGCTATTGCTTTTTTTTCATTTCCGTAAAAAATTATTGTCGTTATCACCAACCTTTGAACTTACTGCATTTGTGCATCAGCTTATCCCTTTTGCAATCTCTGCAGGGTATATTTATGAATTTCCATAAAAAATCCATTGCCACAAGCAAAAACCTTCTACTTAGTGCATTTGTGCACGAAACATGGTATGTGCATTTGGGGTGACCTCTAGATGTGAGCTATTGCTTTTTTTCATTTCCGTAAAAAATTATTGTCGTTATCACCAACCTTTGAACTTACTGCATTTGTGCATCAGCTTATCCCTTTTGCACTCTCTGCAGGGTATATTTATGAATTTCCATAAAAAAATCCATTGCCACAAGCAATAACCTTCTACTTAGTGCATTTGTGCATTAACATCTTCCTTTGGCATGCCTCAGAGGGCACATTCCTTATCAGGTTGTTTTGAAACTTTATACGCTTATGCAGGGTGACAAAGATAGGAGCTATTGATTTTCTTTTCATTTCCATCAAAAACTATTGCTGTTAGCAACAATCTTTGAATTTATTGCATTTGTGCATCAACATTCTTTGACATGGCTACAGGTCACATTTATTATAAGATTGTTTTTGAACTTAGTGTGCTCATTAGGCAAGACCTTTAGATAAGAGCTATTGATTAGCATTCATTTCTGTAAAAAAGTTGCCATTTACAATAACCTCTGAACATACTGCATTTGTGTATCAACATTCTTCCTTTAGCCAGTCTTACAGTTTACATTTAAAAATGCATGGATTACTCTGATGTTGTGCACACACAATGCTGTTATGTTGAAATTTTATCAAATAACATTGGTACCAATGATCTTCAATTTGGCCATTTCATTTATAACTTCCCAAGTTCAAGTTTGTCAAGTTGAGCTACAGTGTCATTTACACTTTTATTAATAATGGCAATTTTGACTTGGAAGCTAATGGTATTGTTTTGATTGTGACATAGCACTTTGTTGTAGTGTATTACACCATAGAGTTTCACAAAATAATCTTCAATGTTTCAAAAGTTATAGCCAATTGTTAATGACTGATGTTCGAAATTGCTGACACCTGTATCCTAAATATTTCGACAGAAGTTTCACATAACATTTTAAAATATTGACCTCATTCAACTTGAACAAAAGTGAAAAAACACCAGGAGGACTCTTATTTGCTCTCCAAGCATTGCACATTGCTACATTTTCTTGGAATTGTCATTTTGGATGCAAAGTCGGCAGTAGACGTTCAATAACCATTCAATCCTGTGAGTCAAAAGCATGTATATTTTTGTGTTCTACACACCACAGCTTTCATTTTGATGTATAATTTTAACATATGTAACTTGAGTTTTACGTCTGAGTCATCAGTTTTATGTACTTTCAGACATAACTTTCATTGTAAATTTGTTTATTGTTACTAATATAGCATCTTTGAGTTTTACCATCAAAAGACCCCTTCCCTGTCATGTCATACTATATAGGAAACAATGATTGGCAAAAAACCCCAAGAAAAATGAAATACCCGACAGCATCATGATCAAGGCATCATATTATACATGGACATTATGTTTCTGCATCATCTTGTCCAATTTCTGTGCACCACCCTGTTGGAAATTTTTTTTTAAGAAGTTCATGTTTCAGACTACAGCAGGTATACTAAAAAGGGGTAAGAGGGCACAGGCATCTTATGGAGTGGGGGTTCAGCAGGATAGGATTTTGGCACACAGAGGCCAAATGCCTGAGTAGTGGAGAGGTTGTTGCTCTCCTATTGATGGGGTCTTAGGATAACCCAAAAGAAACTATCTGGGGACATTTTGTCGCTTGGTAGCAGTCAATTTAAAATAAACGTGGGATATGTTATCTGCAATTACCCCTGCATTTTGGAATAGTGAAGATCTCCATCAATACGTCAGTACCTCCTTTTTTTTCAAGATATGATTTTGAAACCTACCGTACTATGATTTTTAAGTATGGTATTTACATAAGAAAAATACAATTGGTTTGAATTTTTGTCACCACATGGTCCCTGGGGCACCTCTTGAAAATATTTCTGAAAAATGTTTTCTGGCCAAAATCTCCTATGGTATATAGTTCAACACATTTAAAGTATTCTCAGGTTTTCAGGTAGGGTCTGTAGATGTGCATAAAGGTTTTGAATTTTTTATTTGACCCAAGCTCCTCCCCCCCCCCCCCCCCCACACACACACACACACTCCTCCCCCACCAGCTCTGTTGGTACCACTTTTGTCATTATTGACTTGGTTTCTTATGAAAGGCATCTAGAACATATAATTTGAAATGTTTAAAGTATGAGCCTTAATTACAGTAACAAATAGTTGAAATGAAATGAAATCTGGCCCATTGCAGTCAAACGTAATCACCACAGGTTAGAGTTATCAAATAGTACAGTTGAACTCCAGTGTGTAAATAGCAAATTAAAAAAATGGATGAAGAAAATTTCAATTCAATCCAAATTTTCAAATTATTTTATTGTTTTCAGTAAATCAAAAGTGAAGAAAGTCACAGAGTCTGTCTCACTTTGTCAGTGTTGAAACATTCAGAAATTGTCCAAACACAATCAGTTTTCATACATTGCTGATGAAAATAGAGAATTGATGAATTTACAGGTTAAATTTATATGTTATAACCATGGGGAATATCTGTTGGTATCTGTTGTGTAATTCTGGTGTCCAACTGATGACTTGGAGACAAATTAAAGATGATAACAATTTAATAGTGAATCTGGTATTCCAAATATCTCACAGCAATAAACATTTAACAACTGGACTTGTTGGATATCCAAACAATATTACAGCAATAGTTCATGGGACTTCCCAATAATATGAAACAGAGTGACATTTGGAAATCCAAACTATAACTGAATTCTTACTTGTAATCAATGCTATATATACAATATATATATCTATCCTATATTTTAGAATGTCTGCCTGCCCTGCCCTGCCCTGCCCTGCCCTGCCCTGCCCTGCCCTGCCCTGCCCTGCCCTGCCTGCCTGCCTGCCTGCCTGCTATAGAAATGAATATGGGGCCACCCCGAGTGTCCAAAATGGGTCTACTAGATGTACTTTTTTATGGCGGAGGTCATCATCAGGTTTAAAAAAGTGTGTGGGGTGGGGTGGGGGCATAGGGGGGCACCAAAAGTTATGACCCAAATTGTTTTTACTGATATAGGTCTTCAAAGGGGTTTACTAGGAGTACGTTTTTATCAGGAATCTAATGGTGAGGTTTAAAAAAGTATCAGGGTGGGCGTGGGGGTGTAGAGGGGCACCAAAAGTTATGACCAAAATTTTTCTCACCAATATAGGTTTTCAAAGGGGTCTACTAGGGATAATTTTTTACCAGGAATCTAATAGTGAGGTTTAAAAAAGTGCCAGGGTGGGGTGGGGGTTAGAGGGGCACCAACAGTTATGACCAGCATGTTTTTTCACCGATATAGGTCTTCAAAGGGGTCTACTAGGGGTACGAATATTAAGTATATTAGTATATTAAGGAAGAATACTCTCCTCAGCCCGAGCAACACCGGGTAACCCTGCTGGTAATACAATAAATGAGTTGTGGCAAACAAGCTTACTGGATGTAAAAATTAAAGTAAGCTTTCACTGGGTCTAAATGAGATGCCTTATTAGCTTACTGAATTGAGCTTAAATAAAGAATGGCGAGAAACACTGATTTGAGGCAACTTGTTAACAGTTGCTATGCGAGAGGTCTGCTGTCACACAACAAATAAAGAATTATGCTAAGTTTAAAACAATTGAAACTGAATGGGATACTGTGCCAATAGTATAGATTGTCAGTGCAATATAACAACAGTAAATTAGTCTTTTGTATCAAATCTTCTGTTGTCTGAATGTGAATCGGCTATTATGTACCCAAAAATGGATTGAAATTCACAATGAAGCATCTTGCTGCTGTGCTTCATTAGTTCCTCTGCATCCTCCTGAAGGGGAAGTGATGCTGGTCAAAACATGTCCAAATGACCCTGTGAGAACCCCAGGAAGAGGGGCAGCACTTGTTTGCTGCTGTGTACAAGTTCTGCTTTACTTCTGGGGTGGAAGCCCTCCAAAGTGTGCTGCATAGGTATAAATGATCAGCTAAACTTGACTTCATACCCATGTTGTGGTCATGATGTGGTCAAAACGCTGAAAATGACCTAAACACCGATAAATAAATAAAAGTACCAGTCATGGCCCTTGTTAAACTTCCAAAACTTTCTGTATGAATGTTTTGCATCATAGCTCAAGCATCGGTTGTCAAATTTTAATGTCTTTTGGTATGGTGATATTGACATACTGCAGGCTCTGTCCGTGCATACATCCCAGAGTTGGGAGCATGGTGGCGCTGTGTATTAAGGCACACTGCATGCCCATGGTGCACTTGTCTTCAACTAATATTAACCCCGCTTGTGTGGAGTTAGTACATTGGTGAATCTGACAATTGCTTGCCATTGCTTGGTGGTTCTCTCTGGGTATTTTGGTTTCCTCAGCCCGTAAAACTGTCTGACACATGGTGACACTGGCTGTTGCAAGTGTCATTAAACCTCAATAAATAAATAATCCCAGAGTTATGTCCCTCCCTTGTTTTATTTAAAAACTATCCTTATGAAAATTTTGCATTGTAACTCGAGTATTGATTGTTAGGTTTTGATGTCCTTTGATATGGTGATAGACCAGTATATCCGAATATTGTGAGCTTTGTCCATGCATATTTACCTCAGGCACCTTGTTAGACTTTGAAAAAACTGTCCCTATGAACTTTCCATCGTTGTTTTCTGTCCATGGGAATAATTTTTAGCTCAACTTTGGCGAAGCCAAATTTGAGGTATTGTCATGGACTGTCGTCCGTCTGTCCATGCATCGCGCCCTACACACGGCTCGGGCTAGAGGCCGTATTTATGAACCGATCTTTACAAAACTTCTTGGGTACCTTTGTTATCACCGTGAGACGAGAACGGCTGTTTTTGGGTCCGTCCAAAATTTTAGACGGCCGCTGGCAGCCATTTTGTACTAAAATTAGGTGCAATCAGATTTTTGCACATAACTTCCATATGAAAGCTCTGATTTGAATAATTTTTTTTTTTTTATGAATGTTTAGTACCATGGGATACATCACATATAATATGGGGGTTTTTTATCGTGCATAAATTATGCAAATTAGATGAACTTTGATTTATTTAGTGGGGGCGCGGTGGCTCAGTTGGTAGAGGTGCAGGCTGCAAGCCGAGAGGTCCTCGGTTCGAATCCCACCTGCGGCAACCGCGTTGTGTCCTTGGGCAAGACACTTCACCCCGATTGCCTACATGGGGGCACGATGACGCTGTGTACTGCGGCGTACTGCGGCGTACTGCACGTCGATGGTGCGCATGTCTTCAACCAATCTAACCCTGCCTGTGCTGCAGAGTTCAGAGTTACGATGTTGGAGAGCTGACAGCTGCTCGTCGTTGCTCGGTGGTTCTCTCCGGGTACTCCAGCTTCCTCCACCCGTAAAACTGTCACGGTCACGATTAGCCATTGTGCATAAGTATGTGATCTTAAACACCAATAAATAAATAAATAAATAAATAAATAAATTTATTTAGTGTTACTTTCAGCACTGTAAGTGCAAATGCTAATATGGCTTGGGCTAGAGGCCGTATTTATGAACCGATCTTTACGAAACTTCTTGGGTACCTTTGTTATCACCATGGGACGAGAACGAGTGTTTTGGGGTTCAGTGGGAAATTCAAGATGGTTGCTGGCAGCCATTTTGTACAAAATTAAGTGCAATCAGATTTTTGCACAGAACTTTCATATGAAAGGGCTGATTTGAATAATTTTCTGCATGAATGTTTAGTACCATGGGATACATCACATATAATACGGGTTTTTTTCTCGTGCATAAATTATGCCAATTAGACTAACTTGGATCTATTTAATGTTAATTTCAGCACTGTAACTGCAAATGCCAATACAGCTCGGGCTAGAGGACGTATTTACGAACCAATCTTTACGAAACTTCTTGGGTACCTTTGTTATCACCTTGAGACAAGAACGAGTGTTTTTGGGTGCAGTCCGAAATTCAAGATGGCTGCTGCCGGCCATTTTGAACAAAATTAGTGCAATCAGTTTTTTGTACAGAACTTCTGTATGAAAGTTCTGATTTGAAAAAATTTCTGTATGAATGTTTAGTAACATGGAATACACCACATATCATACAGGTTTTTTTCTCGTGCGTAAATTATATGCAAATTAGACTAACTTTGATTTATTTAGTGTTACTTTCAGCACTGTAAGTGCAAATGCCAATACGGCTTGGGCTAGAGGCCGTATTTATGAACCGATCTTTACGAAACTTCTTGGGTACCTTTGTTATCACCGTGGGACGAGAACAAGTGTTTTGGGGTCTGGTTGGAAATTGAAGATGGCAACTGGCAGCCATTTTGTACAAAATTAGGTGCAATCAGATTTTTGCGCAGAACTTCCATATGAAAGGGCTGATTTGAATAAGTTTCTGCCTGAATGTTTAGTACCATGGGATACATCACATATAATACAGGTTTTTTTCTCGTACATAAATTATGCCAATTAGACTAACTTGAATCTATTTAATGTTACTTTCAGCACTGTAACTGCAAATGCCAATACGGTTTGGGCTAGAGGCCGTATTTATGAACCGATCTTTACGAAACTTCTTGGGGTACCTTTGTTATCACCTTGGGATGACAACAAGTGTTTTTAGGTGCAGTCCAAAATTGAAGATGGCTGCTAGCGGCCATTTTGTACCAAAATTATTGCAATCAGTTTTTTGTACAGAACTTCTGTATGAAAGTTCTGATTTGAATAAATATCTGTATGAATGTTTAGAAACATGGAATACATCACATATAATACAGGTTTTTTTCTCGAGCAGAAATTATGCAAATTAGATGAACTTTGATTTATTCAGTGCTACTTATACACAGTAAGTGCACATGTTAATACGGCTCGGGCTAGAGTCGGTATTTATGAACCAATCTTTACGAAACTTCTTGGGTACCTTTATTATCACTTTGGGATGAGAATGAGTGTTTCTGTGTGTGGTCCAAAATTCAAGATGGCTGCCAGTGGCCATTTTGTACCAAAATTAGGTCCAATCAGTTTTTTGTACACAACTTCTATACGGCTCAGGCTAGAGGCCGTATTTATGAACTGATCTTTACAAAACTTCTTGGGTACCTTTGTTATGACTGTTGGATGAGAACGAGTGTTTTTGGGTACTGTCTAAAGTTCAAGATGGCCACCAGCAGCCTTTTTTGTACCAAAATTAGTGCAATCAGTTTTTTGTACAGAATTACTGTATGAAAGTTCTGATTTGAATAAATTTTTGTAGGAATGTTTATTAACATGGAATACATCAAATATAATACGTGTTTTTTTCTCGTGCAGAAATTATGCAAATTAGATGAACTTTGATTTATTCAGTGCTACTTATACACTGTAAGTGCACATGTCAATACGGCTCGGGCTAGAGTCTGTTCTTATGAACTGATCTTCATGAAACTTCTTGGGGTACCTTTGTTCTCACCTTCTGATAGGAACGAGTGTTTTAGGGTGCCTTTGTTATCACTGCGCTATGATAACAAATATTTTTGGGTTCAGTCAGACCCACTCTGGGACTCAAAAATTTCTTTTCTATTTTAGCATCTAACTGTCACCCCACTTTTACAATACTTTACCTATATATTTGTTACAGGCTATGGTCAGCATTTGTGTACAGACCGTTACAATACTTTACATATACCTTTGTTATCAGGTCATTACCTAGATGTTTGTCATTGCTGTGTCACATACTATACATGTACATGTCTTAAACAAGTTGAGCTACAGTGTCATTGACACTTTCATTATCAAATAGTATCAGATGTTTAACAGAGTTAGTCTGCATGTGCAGGCCACGAAATTTCACGCGAACGATCGTATTCGTTCGCGGGATGGTTACGCAAATCCAAAAACCCGCGATTGATGTTTCGTTCACGCAAAAAATATGACGTGAACGAAATTTTATAGTCCGAATTTTTTGTTGTTCATTGATGTGTCAGTATGCCGTGGTACCCTGATCGCCAGATAAGAAATACAACGAATGAGTATGAAGTAGAAGTGGTAGTTTGTCCTGTTGCTTGAACTTATATAGTACTGTATATTACACGTGCGATTCTAAACACAACATTTTAACATTTATTTTCACGGACATTATGTAAGTATAGTAACTGACAGCACGAAACATATCAACCACTGTGGGTTTTTCCGTGGTTGTGTTCTATTTGATATCGGTGTAGATTCAGCATGCTTTTCCTCTCATTTATGTTGCGTGCGAATTCGCCCCATTTTTTTTTTCTTCATAACTTATGGATCAAACAAAGGGATGTAGAGGTTGAGATTGAAGACACTAATTTTAGAATTTGGACTTGAATAGTATTTGCAGTGGCGTTGATATGGAAATGCAGAAAAATATTCAAGGAAAAACTTGATCTAACGTTAAACATTTATGTGGATCGAAATGGCATGGGCCTGTTTCACTAATAGACTTCAATTTTTTGGTAAACACGCATGCACTGGTGTTTGTTTTATTTTTTTATGAATGGCACGGTGATCTGTCAATATTTTCTCAGCCCCAGTCCTGAGGTCTTGCATCCATTGATGTTTATCAGCGAAAGAATCTTATACTGACTTGAGCCTTCCTTTGCTGACATTGACAACACCAGCCACTGTATTGTCTATGTCAGCAAAGGAAGGCTTGAGTCACATGTAATATTCATTGATTGTGGAATGACTTCTACGTCACTATTCATTATTGCTCTAATTTATTACAATGAATACTAATCCCTTTAGATACTTTGTTTCTTAATGCTTTTACCATATTGATATAAGCGTAAACCTGTACAACTTATGTCAACAACTGAATATTTCATCTCATATCTTGTTTTAATCATGTAACCTTTTGCGTAACCAATTGGTTGCGCAAAAATAATTAACGTGAACGAAACAATGGGTTACGCAAGCCCAAAACACGCGAACGAAAAATGGGTTCCGTAAATTTTTGAAAATACATGGCCTGATGTGTATTCACTTGGCTGCTCAAAATGGCCTGAAATGTATGCGGTCCTGAGAAATGCCACCACCCCAATAGGCAACACGTTTTCCGTGGATTTTGCAGTAGGGAGTATATGATTATGCTTCGCGTTTGCTCTTTCTTCTTGTTGTAGACTGTAGTGTAATTGCTGAACTGGTTGAGTGCTAAAGCCACTATCATGGCTTGATTAAAAAGTACTGAAATCCACTGTAATGGTTTTACACTATACACATTAGCTTGTTTGTTCAGCAGTAGAAAAAACAGTGTTTATATAAAAAGTTTTGTTACCATTTATTGGAGAGTGCCAACAGGCACTTTCCTTTAAAACAATTTTATGCCATGATTACCTATTCAACTATATATAAAAAGCCTATGACATAAATTTTAGCTTCAAACAACAACTGTGGTGAATGCGTCAGCAATGGGATTTCAGTAGTTAAAATTTACTCCTACAGTGGAACTACATCCAAGTTGACCTTTGGTGACATAGACCTGAATGCAAACTTGTCTTAATTTATCGCACGTCGCCTCGCGAAGAGTGAAATGAAAGTGGCAATTATTTATTACGTTTTTAAATCGGTTTACCTCGTAAGATGCCAAAAATTAAAAAACATACATTGTTTCATGTTAATAAAGCATCCAAAATTCGAAATAGTATGTTATGTTATTAAAACGAAAAAGGCTCAGTTTATTTTTGCATTTTATTTTGGCGATAAAATTGACAGCAGAAGTATTGCCCGCCGATGCTCATGTAAACAAAAACAGATTCGCACATATGTACGTCTGCTGTTAAGTAAAATCGAGAAAAAATAATAGCGACTCTTAACAATCTGGCGATCACGGTATAAATAAAATATACCCAAAGTAGCTTGGTGTATGAAATGTTCACCACTCATGGTGAAGTGGTGTTAACCGCATGCCAAGGGCTCGTGGTTAACACCACTTCACCACTAGTGGTGAACATTTGGTACACCAAGCTACTATGGGTATATCTAATTTATAAAGGCGAATGTCTGTATGTCTCTATCTCTCTATCTATCTTTGTTCTGGGTGAACTCCTCCGTTTCTCGACCATTCAGTCTCAAATTTTGTACACGGGGGTAATTCGTCCCTGTGAGTAACATGGGGGTGGGTGCCGTGCCCTTGTGGGGTGACCTTGAAATTGATGATCTTGACCTTTTATTTCGAAAACGGCTTGGCCGATAAGGCTAAAATTTCATATGTGTGGGTATATTGACCCATCAATCATTTTGACTTTATCGGGGTGCCCGTGCAGGGTGACCATGACCTTGAAATTGGTGACCTTGACCTTTTATTTCGAAAACGGCTGGGCCGATCGAGTTAAAATTTCATATGTGCTGGTATATTGACCCATCGATCATTTTAACTTTATTGGGGTGCCCTTGTTTCGAAAATAGCTGAGCTGATTATATCTGAGGGTATATTGATATAACCATCTTCTCTCGTGCAACGCCGGGTACGCCTGCTAGTTCTATATATTTATGAAGAACATCTTGCTAAACTAAGCTGGTAGCTTGATATCTTGGAAAAAAATACTCATGTCACAAATCCCCTTTGAAAAATAATATAGCATTTACCAGTTAAATTCCCAGTTGCACTATGAGGAAACATTACCTCTGAACACTTTGGTATTTTGACATCAGACTACAGAGTGTTGATGATGAAAATTTATTCTATTACAGGATTTGTCTGATGATAATTATTGATAAATATGATTGAAGTTGATGAACCAACTTGTTACAAAGCTGTGAACACCAACACTCAAAGTCAACAAGAAAATGATGAGGAAAGTGGATGTACTAGTAACAATAATGAAACCACATCAATGATTGATAAGTATCAGATGAACATGGATTTTGAAAATGATGAATGTGAAGTAAGTCAGTCTCCTTCACAAAGTGATGAAGATGATGAAGACCATCAGAAAGACTCGGCTTCAGATGGTGTGCTTCACTTTGAGATAACAGAACCAATATCATCAGACACATTTTGTACCCAAGGTGGAAAAGACCCGATTCCTGAAAATTCTGATTTGTTATCAACCATTAAGAAAAGAAAGAGACAGACTGCTGATAATGAGAAAGCTGTCAGTTCATCAGTTTGTATGGAGAAACGGTATAGGAGTAGAAAGCAGCAAAATAGTTCATCAGAAGGTGAAAACAGAAAATATAAATATCACATTAGCTACTTCCTTATCCATCATCTCATCTTTCAACTCTTTAGTAATACAGCCCAGCCCTATGCAGAAAAACTACCATTTATTATGCATAAAAATGGCCATTCAAATTTATTTTTCTCAATTTTTGCTCCTTAAACAAAACTTTTGACCCCCCCCCCCCTTGGGACCAGTTCATTGAGCTTGTTCCAGTGAGGTGTCATAAGCAGTTTTTGGAAGCAAAACTGGAAATACTTAGTTATTAAGAAAAATATGTTGTAATTGTCATTCTTTGATTGTGTTAGGTTAAGGCGGAAGTTTCAGAAAACTTGCCAGATTTCACTCCCTTAGATGTAATTAATCCATACTTTCATTCCAGCTTTTTGCATTGTAACTCGAGTACTGAGTGTCATATTTCGATGTCCGTTGGTATGGTGCGAAATGATATCCACATATTGTGTGTTTTGTCCACTCATTCTTACCAGAGTTATGGCCCTTGTTAGGCTTAGAAAGTAGAAAGTGTCTGTATGAATGTTTTGCATTATAACTCAAGTACTGTTTGTTGGATTTTGATGTCCTTTGATATGGTTAGAGACCTGCATGAGGAAAAGCATATTCATATGTTATGGGTTTTGTCCACACATCCTAAACAGAGTTATGTCCTTTTTTTTTTTTAGCTCAATTGAGCGAAGCTGAAGGGGAGCTTTAGTGATCAATTTCTGTCCATACATGTAGTCCATTAATTGTCTGTCCATCCATCCAGTGCAAACTTTACATTATCAACCTCTCATCATCAACTACTTGGTCAAATTGAACCAAATTTGATATGCATGTTCCTTATCATATGTCAATTCAAGTTTGTCCAAATAATGTTGCCAGCCCAAAGGAGCTCCACAAAGGGTATAATTCTGGTGTCACCCACAAATATTTTTTTAAAAATTAAGAAAATCTTGTCCTCCAGAACTACCAATTGAAATCTTTTGTTACTTGGTATACAACATCCTTAAAAGGGTCATCAGATTTGTTCGAAAAAAGTTCCTGCATTCTTATTTGGGCTCCATGGGAAACCAACTTTTAACTTGGTGCAATTTGAGGAAATTTATGTAAAAACCTTCTTCAGATCTCCCAGTTATAATCCCTTGAGTTTAATTTGGTATGCTGCATCTTTAGCGGGGTCAGCTTGAAATTTGTTCAAATCCAGTCCCCTGGAGTCATATTCAGGCTTATTGCAAGAGCCAGAAATTTTAACTTGGTGTAACATGAGGAGTACATGTATTTAAAAAAAATATTCTTCAGATCCATCAGTCAGAACCTTTTGATATTTGGTATTTTGCATCCTTACTGGGGTGAGATTCACGTTTGTTTAACTGGTTGAGTGGTAGAAGCCACTATCAGGGCTTCCAGAAAATAAGGGTACCAGTGCAAAAGCCTATGTTTTCCATGCTCATGTTTCATGTTCAATCAAACACAAATAATCTTATGTTTATACAAATTTGTTTTATTACAAATTACCGGAGAGTGCCTGTGGGCACTCCAATAATTTGAAATAAAACAAATTTGAATAACAAATTCACACCACCAAAAATGATCTTGCCCTAAACCAATTAAATCAAGTCCCTGGGTTTATATCTGGGTGCCCTATGGGAATCCAAATTTTAACTTACCTCACTATGAGGAATATTCTTAAAAAAAATTTTTTCAGATCCACCAGTCAGAATCATTTGATGTGCAGCATTCTTAGAGTTTCTGATTGAAATTTGTTCAAATCAAGTCCCTAGGGCATATTTAGGCTTCCTGAATTTTAACTTCGTGCAATATGAGGAATATTCTTTAAAAATCCTCTTCTTTAGATCCATTAGTTGAAATCTTTTGATATTTTTGATAGTCCATAACGCCTATTCTACACATTGCCGGGGTTCTGGCCTGGCTCTCGGCAGTCCTGGGTAACATTGGATATACAACTCTATATTACTCAAGCTTTTACTCCAGCTTGATATCCTCAAGAGGCATCATATGTTGTTTTCCTGCCAAGATGAAGGTTGATTGGTTATTACTGAAAATTCAAGCTTCGGATGGATGGAGTGTGTTTCTTCTCAACTTACTCACATTTGTTTACAATTGGCTGTAACGTAAGTGCAAGCCCTACTTCGGAACTAACTCAAGCTAAGAAACTTTTCCAAACAAGTTGGAAAAGTGAAAGAGTGCAAAAGCATGAAAAAGATCGAAAAGGGTCGAGCGAGACCGGCGCTCGACATTACAGATACTCTCTCTGCACACCTCTTGTGTTTACTGAGCGCATGCGCAACAACTGTGACATCAATTTAATTTTGTATGTGCTTCTTGTCAATTAATGTGCAAGTGGACTGTATCCTTTATCAAACTCTAAATTGATTATTATATTATATTATTTATGCCCATTTTTGCTTGTCTTCTCATACATTGTCTTGCTTTTTCCCCATGTGTAAACATGACCATTGTTGTTTGGTTTTTCGTCGGCGGGAAGCTTGATTGTTTTGATCATCTTGGGGATTTTTTCCCACTTGAAATTATTATTATGCCTAAAACAATTCCTTCTACCTCTTGTTTGCAGGTGAAACATGTAGACGATTCTCATGCTACTTGTGTCACTTGCAACAATTGCACACAGGCCCATTCCTGTGGTATTTGTGGGGTTTGGTCCTCTAAGTTCTGAGCATCCGTGAACAAGGTTGTTCTCTCCAGAGTAAGAACCACTCGTTCTCGGGGTAAGGGTAGCCATGCCTCTTCGGACATTTCAGGGAGTGCATGTGGTGACTCTGTCATGCAGGATGTTGATCAGTCTATTTCTGTAGCAAGTTCTTCTGCAACTGTTGACGGTGCTGGTGCTGTGATGCCTGAAGTGGAGACTGTGGTCTCTCTTCCTTTGGCTTCTGATGTCACCCTTGAGGCTGCTGTTTTCATTGAGAGTTTCTCCGAGGTCAGCTCGGTGACACTCTCCGATTTGCCTCCTGTGCTGTTGACAGTTGCTGAGAAAGTTGTTCCTGCTGATCCTATCTTGTATGATAGTGGCTCTTCCATCTCTTCTGGGGATGGTGTACAGTCTCGGGGGTCCAAGGCTGTATCTGCTGGTGTGTCTCTGAGCTCTCAGCCTTCCTTGGCTTCTCAGCGAAGCTGTGCTGGTTTGCTGTCTGCTCCGTCTCATCTGGCTAGGTTTGCTCCTGTCGGTTGAGCCGTTTGGTCGCTCCTCGAGCGAATCGTTTCTTGTTCCGCCTTGCCCTGCTGGTGTGCCGACTAGCAGGATGGGGCTGGGACATTGGCATCCAGGGCCTGCTGTTCGGCAGAGGTCGGTGACAGCTCCGGTTAGCTGTCACTCTTGGAACCTTCCTCCGGTGATTTCTCACTGTGTTCCAAGCCTGGCTGTTGATCGATAGTTGTCATCAGTCTCAGAGGATGGGCAGTTGGGACCTTCTGCCGTGCAGAGGCCAAATGGCAGGTTCCTGTCATTCTTGGGACAATCCTCCGGTGTCTTCTCATCGTGTCCCAGGTCCAGCTACCGATCGCCGTATGCCGTCGGTCTCTAGAGGATTTGCAGGCAGGACCTTCTGTTTCGCAGAGGTCAGTGATTGCCCCTGGGCGTCACTCTTGGGACTATCCTCCGGTGTCTTCACACCATCTCCCAACTCTGTCTGCTGATCGACGTTCGTCATCGGTCCCTTCTGAGGATTTGGGTTCTTCTAGAAGGGTCCATTGGGAAGACCCTCCGTCGGGCGCTGCTGCTATGACGGATTCTCAGGGTGAGCTGCTTCAGGCCGTTTTGGCACTCACCCGGTTGCTTTCTATTAACCCTCATGTTGGATTCCCTGTGCCTCCTGAGGCACAACCTCCTTTGGCTGGTCGCAGAGATTGCTCGCCTGGCCCTGGTTGACAGGAGGTTCCTGCTAGTCAGCCTGAGTTGGGCTATGTCGCTTCTGCTACAGAGGATGATGATTTTCTTGTAGGCGATGGGCCCCCTCGTCAGTCTTGGGGCAGGCTTTTGATTTTGTCTTTGGCTTATTGTCAGACATTCAGCCTTCAGACCAACCATCAGTGACCGTCCGGCCGCGGTCCTCTGTAGAGCACCGTAACCCTGTTGAGCCTTCTAGCTCTGGGGTTTTGCATCATCTGCAATCGGCTCAGGTTATTGAGTCCTTCCAGAGCTTGGATGCCAAAATGCATTTCAAGGCCCTGAATGGTTCTTTCTTTTCACGACCTGATGCTTTTCTGCCTCTGTCGCGGTTTCGTGTTTACGACTCCGTCTGTCCACCAGTCTTCCAACTGATGACTACTGTGGACGAAGATTTTTCTTCTCTCTGGTTGACTAAGCCTAAGTGGGCAGTTCTCCCAATGTCGGACGTTGAATCTATAGTGGGCCTGTCCCGAGAGATGCTGGGTATGTTATTTCTCGCGGACCATGTCGCCGCTGCCCCGGACACATATTTTCCGCCAGGGGAGTTTGCTGATGCTCAGGCGCCTTTGCATGTTTTGTTGCTGGCTCGTATGAACCTGACACACGCTCACGCCTGTAACACAGCTAATTTGGAACTTGCACGCCGGGATGCTTCTGAGCAGCGTGCTGTTCTGAGGTCTGCTTCTTTGGTTGGTCCTCAGTTGTTCAATGGTTCCGTGGAAGCTGTCCTTGGTGAGGTTCTTCGTCATTCGAAGGACCAGCTTTTGTTACGACAGCTGGACCAACCTGCTGCTGCAGGTGGTGGTCATTCCAGGCCTGCCATGCGCCCTGCTGCGCTGGCCATGCCTTCGGCTCCGTCCGCTCCTTCTGCTCAAAAGAAGCGCCGACATGGCCAGGCTCGCTGACAGCCTTAGGGAGGAAAGTCTCGGGACTCTGTTGCTTTCCGAGGGGGTGGTTTCTCCTCTCGATTGCCTCCAGTCGGGGGAATGCTGTCGCTGTTTTTCAACCGTTGGACAGAGATAGCGTATGACCCTTGGGTCCTGGATGTTATCCAATCCAGTCTGCGACTGTCCTTCTGTCGGCACCCCTGTTTATCTTGGGTGCCCCTTCCGATTCTCTGTGTCGGGACCTTCTGGTGCAAGAGATTGACAATCTCCTCTCCAAAGAGGTGATCGAGGTGGTCAGAAACACCCTTTCACCGGGGTTTTACTCAAGACTTTTCTTGGTGCTGAAGAAAAACGGCCAGTTTCGACCTGTCATCAATCTGAGTATCCGGAACGAGTCCATTTTAGCACCTTGTTTCAGTATGGAGACTTTCCTGTCGGTTCGACGTTCAGTTCATCAGGTCGACCTTGCAGCCAGTATCGACCTGAAGGATGCCTATTTCCATGTACCCATTCATCTGGCATCACGGAAATACCTTCGGTTCTTGTTTCGGGATCGAGTCTTTCAATTCAAAGCTCTCCCATTCAGTTTGAACCTGGCTCCTTGGGTCTTCACCCGACTGATGTCTCATGTGCTCGCTTTTCACCATACTCAGTCGGCTGTGACTTCGTCAGCCTACCTGAACGACATCCTCCAACGGCACCACAATTCTGTAGTTCTGGAGTCCATGTCTGGCAGTTACTTGGCCTACTGGCATTGCTGGGTTTCAAAATCAATTGCGAGAAGTCGGATCTCCTTCCTTCTCAGCAATTTCGTCATTTGGGAATGGATTTCGACACTTTTCCAATGAGGTGTCAGTTCCCAATGCTCGGGCGACAATCCTTTCCACCTTGACTCGGAACCTGCTCCGATCTTCCTTGGTCTCGGCCAGGACTTTCCTTCGGATGCTGGGCCTTTGCGGTTCGGTGACAGATCTCATTCCACTTGGTCGCTTGTTTGTCCGACCTCTCCAACACTTCCTGTTGGATCATTGGCGTCCGAATGTGGATCCTTTGCACCTGGAACTTCCTATTCCTTGGACCCTGCTTTGTCACCTCCACCCTTGGGCCGATGTTCCCTGGTTGACTCAGGGTGTCCTGTTGGATCTTCCTTTGGCCGATGGCATCCTTACTGCGGATTCCATCGATCGGGGCCGGGGTGCAATGTTGGATCCTCTCGGTCTGTCTACTCACATCGAGTGGGACAGCGAGCAGGTGGCCCTTATATCAACCAGAAGAAGCTCCTTGCTCTTCTGTTGAGTTTTTGGCTTTGGATCTCTCACCTGTCGGATCACACTGTCCTACTTCTTTCGGACAATTCGACAGTGGTGGCCTACATACGGAATCAAGGAGGCACACATTCGATTCCCATGTATCTCGGGATCTTCTACTGTTGGCACGGGATGTAAATGCTCGGGTGGCCATTCGGCACATTTCTAGATGTCTCAACGTCCTAGCAGACTCCCTGTCCCAACGTGATGGTGTCCTTCCCCCTGAGTGGATGATGCATTGGTCGGTTTTCAGGCGATTTGCGAGCGGTGGGGGCATCCTCTGGTCGACCTTTTTGCCATTTGCTGGAATCATCAGGTAGAGACCTTTGTCTCTCCTTGTCCAGATCCACTAGCATTTGCGGTAGACGCTCTGTCTCTGGACTGGACAGGTTGAATCGGCTATGCCTTCCCTCCTGCACCGATTTTTCCTCAAGTGTTGACAAAGATTCGTGCTTGCAGTTGCAGGATCACTCTGATCGCACCTCTGTCTCCACAGAGGGTGTGGATCAATCTGCTGCAGCCTCTGTTGGCAGATCGTCCGATTCGTCTACCTCTACGTCGCGATCTTCTTTCCCAGGTCGGCTCAGGAAGTATCACAACAACCTGGTGAGCCTGTCTTTTCAGGTCCTGTCTCCGACGTAGAGGTTTTTCGAGACGATCAGTGGAGTGCATCTCTGCACCGCGGCAACATTCCACTGGCATGACTTATGCTGCTAAGTGGAAGGTTTTTTGCCACTGGTGTTTAGCTCAAAATGTGGATTATCGTAATCCATCAATCGCTCAAATTGCGTATTTTCTGGTAAACCTTTTTGACTCCAAAGGCCTCCAGCCTATTACAATAAAGGGCTATCGTTCTGTGCTGTCTGATACTTTCTTGTATGTGGGAAAGTGGTACATTGATCGTAATCTTTTTCTCTCCAAACTGATTCTGCACTTTTCTTTGAAGAGGCCTCGAGTTTTGCGTCTTATACCCAAGTGAAACTTGGCATGGGTGTTGCATTGTTTGGAGGGGGCACCATTCGAGCCTTTACCTGAGACCGATATGTGTTTTCTCACCTATAAGACTGCTTTCCTTCTAGCATTTGCTTCTGCCAGCCGTGTCAGTGAGCTTCATGCATTACCCGTTGATTCTGCTTTCTTCAGAAATGAGGCTGACAGTGTCACCTTCACTACTGATTGCTCTTTTCTGGCCAAGAATCAACTTCCTGATTCGGTACCTCCTCCCATCTGCATTCGGCTTCTCCCTGCTGGCGATGGCCGGAGGCCTCTTCTTTGTCCTGTTCGTGCAATCAAGATTTACATTAATCGCACTCAGTTCATTCGGAGGGGTCGGAAGAGATTCTTTCTGTCGCTCATTCCTAGGAGGCAGTCTATCTCTTCCCATTCTATTTCCAGATGGATCTGGCTTATTCCAGCTTGTCTGCTTCGGATCTTGTTTCGAACCGGTTTAATGCTCATGAGGTTCGTGCCATTTCTACATCCTGGGCGTTCTCCAATTCTGTTTCGCTCCGGGATGTTATGAATGCGGCTTACTATAGGAATGCTTCTACTTTCTCCTTTTATCTCCTCCACCTACAGCAGCAATCTGAGGACCTTTTTTCTTTAGGCCCTCTCATTGCAGCTCAGGCTTTTGTGCACCCTTGTTAAATTTGTTTTTATTGGGTTTGTGCTCTGCTCAGCCTTTTTCTTTTCAGGTGCCTTTCTTTCTTCGTTTACAGGTTTTGCTATTATTCTCTGCCCTCCTTGCGTTTCTTTCTGCTGCTCGTGTTGGTATTGGTTATGTGATTCACCTCCTCCTATTGTTTATTCAGCCAATTGTAAACAATTGTGAGTAGGTTAAGAAGAAATTAAAATTTTTTAGTAAATTTTGTTTAACATACTTACCACAATTGTTTACTGGTGGCCCACCCTCCTTGGGGATATCTTGGATATCGATGCCTCCCTGCTAAATCATAAACTTCTCATTGGCGGAAATAGGGAATTGACGTCACGGTTGTTGCGCATGCGCTCGGTAAACACAAGAGGTGTGCAGAGAGATTACCTGTAATGTCGAACGCCCTTTTTCGATCTTTTTTTGTGCTTTTGCACTCTTTCACTTTTCCAACTTGTTTGGAAAAGTTTCTTAGCTTGAGTTGGTTCCGAAGTAGGGCTTGCACTTACGTTACAGCCAATTGTAAACAATTGTAAGTATGTTAAGAAACAAAATTTACTAAAAAAATTTAATTTCTGCCAGGGAAAAAAAAAACCTTATTCATACATATTAGTCAGAATGGGGGGAGGAGGGTGGGAGGGGAGGGCAGATTCAAGTGTGTTTAAATCATTAAATAATGTCCCTGGGTTCATCTTAGGAGCTCAGATTTTAACTATACAGGTATATGAGGAAAATTCTTTAAATATCTTCTTCGGATCAACTAGTCAGAACGAGAATTACTGAGCAACATACCGGTTGTAGCTTCATTGATCTTGTTTTAACATCCTGCCCCAACTTGGTCTCTAAATGTGAGAATATCCCCCCATTATGTAGTGACCATCATGCTGTCATGGTTCAGTTACATGTTATGCAAACCCAAACCTTTAGCCGCTTGATTTGGAATTATGATAGCATGGATATCTCCGGAATGCATTCGGCCCTGTTAAATTCTGAATGGGATTCTACTTTCGAATGTGAAAATGTAAATAACATGGCCGAAAGCATTACAAATAGCATAATGAATGTTGCTCAACACTTTATTCCTCACAAAACCATCCAAGTTAGGATGAGGTTCAAACCTTGGATGACTGCCGCCACTAGGAGACAAATGAGGGTTCGGAATAAATCGCATAGGAAAGCCAAATTAACCAATAAACCAAATGACTGGAGAGCTTTTAGGCAAGCTCAGAATAAGACAATTTCTAGCATTCGAGCGGCTAAAAAAGAATATGACGATCGAATGGACGCATCAGTCAGTACTTGTGATTTCAGCTCGAGGAACTGGTGGAAAACTTTAAAAAACTTTTCGAAACAACAGTGCTCCGACAGTCACATATTTCCAACACTTCTTGAAGGAAATGAAGTTATTAGCAGCCCCAAAGTAATAGCCGATACCTTAAACACATATTTTATTAGCCAAAAAAACGCTGTGATCGATAAAGAATTACCCCAAATCCCCTTTATTGAACACCGATTAAACTTTGTTGAGGTTAGTCAAGGCGAGGTAGAAAATCTGTTTTTAAATCTTTACCCCAAAAAGGCTAGTGGTCCAGACAAAATTAGCAATATTATCTTAAAAACATTCTTGGCACAATTAGCAACACCTTTTAGTAAGTTGGTCAACTTGTCCCTGTCTCAAGGAAAATTTCCGTCTGTTTGGAAGTACGCCAATGTCATTCCAAATCACAAAAAGTCCTCTGTCAATTTAAAGGAAAACTATCGACCCGTGTCTTTAACTAGTAGTGTAAGTAAAGTGTTTGAGAAAATAATATTTAAACATGTTTTTAAATTTCTTGTAGATAATAAATTGTTCACTGATTTGCAGTCTGGCTTTGTACCAGACGATAGCACTGTTTGTCAGCTAAATGATGTAGACAATAATATGAGAGTCGCGTTGAACGAAAACAAGGAAATTCGCTTTGTTTTCTGTGACATAAGTAAGGCCTTTGACAGAGTGTGGCATGCCAGGCTTATTTACAAACTTAATGCTACAGGAATAAGGGGTGGCTTATTATCCTGATTTGAGGATTATCTAAAAGATCGAAGTCAGGTGGAAGTTGTTAATGGTCAAAATTCAAGTATCGAAGCAGTCCAAGCAGGGGTTCCACAGGGATCAGTCCTCGGTCCTCTACTGTTTAATATTTTTCTAAACGACTTTATTGAAAACATCCAGTCGATACGTCACTGTCACTGATCGTAGAAGACCCGTACATGGCAAGTAGGATTATAAACTCAGATCTTGTCGAAATCGGGAATTGTTCTAAAAAATGGCAGGTAATTTTTAGTCCTGAAAAAACAGCTATATGTACTGGATAAAGCTATAAAAGATGTTACCCATCATCAGCTCCTGGGAATTACTTTTCAAGGTTCAGGTTCATGGGACATATATATTGATAGCATAGTAAGTAAGGTAAGTCCAATGATTAACTGCTGTCGAAGCTTAAAATACAGACTATCGCGTGCATCACTAATTGCATTGTATAGCCACTTTATGCTTCCTTTATTTGACTATGCTTATGGTATATGGGATAACTGTACAGAGGAGAAAGCATACATTTCAGCAAATCTTCAATTAGATGCTCAACGAACAACTTGTGGTGCACCTCGCGGTACAAGTCATGAACTTCTTTATAGAGAAACCGGTTTTGTCTCCCTGAAAACATGCCGAATAGTCTGCATGTTCTCTTAGAAATGATGAACAACTTCGTTCTGTGTTCTGTAGAACAAAAAATTATTCAGACTCATTTTTACCTTTGGTAATTAGGTTATAGAATGAGCTGGATTCTGAAACACCCAACTGTATTACATTACAAGCTTTCAAACGTATGATAAAACGCAATGACTGGAGTGTCCCCAAGTACTACCTTTCGGACTCTCGAGCAGGTCAAGTTCTACACGCGAAATTGCGCATGGAATGTAGTAATCTAAATGCACATAAATTTGACAGATTTCTTGTGGATAATCCAAAATGTGATTGTGGTTTCCGGTATGAAAGCATTGAACACTATGTCCTAAATTGTCAGCTATATATGACACAGAGAAATACCTTTGTAAACAAATTGGATAATGCTGATGTATCACTAAATACTCATATGTTTGGAGATCCCCAATTTTCAGATGAGGCTAATATTGAGCATTTTTTGGCATTCCAGCAATATATAATTGACGCTGGGAGATTCAAGTCAGTGGTGTTGTGGGTTGTTGTCGGCTACTCAAATGTCCCGCTTGCGACTGTTGAGACTCTCTGTTCACTTACAATTTTGTATTCGTTGACTTCTCCTGCATAGCAGGCTGTTGAAAATAGACATAAATGGTATGCTTACATGTTCAATAATCTTGCCAGATGTAACGCGGGCCTAATAATGGGTAGACGACTTATAGGTCGATTTTCCCAGAAGGTAGAGTTTGCCTACTGTGGTGGACCAGCACTATGCCATTTACCATATATGAAGCTGAGGGAAAGAGATAAATAGGGAGGATAAATATAGCAGCTGGCTTATACCTATAAGTCGCCTACCCATTATTAGGCCCGTGTTACACTACCCCCAACCCAGGGGAAATCGTCCTCGATTAGGAGTATACGGACTGAGACGTAACAATAAAAACATAAACAAAACAATGATGACTTTGTTTCCATTTTTTTTTCTTTTTTCCAAGGTTAGCTGTAAATTTAAGCATTAAATACTGATATACAGGGTAGATATACAATCCAGAAACTAGCAACGAGGATTGCCCGAATCAGCCCGTCTCCCCACCGACCAGATCTAAGAGAAACTAGGACCGCTCTCAGACCCGCCTACCGCCTCGTAACAGACATACCATAGGAGATCTTAATCGTAAGATTGGGGAGACAACCCGATCCCGACATTCCCATGGACAGCATCAACAAATGAGCTTATTAATGCTCGCCTGCATCCAATTGCAATAGAACCTTTGAGAGGCATTATTTAGATGGACCCCCGTCGGTCAACATGTGAATATCCAGAATAATAAGTTATTATTGGTGGACTGAGTAATACTTTTCTGTAGCTTTCAACTTATTATTGGTGGACTGAGTAATACTTTTCTGTGGCTTTCTCTATAACAACAGTCATTGACTTTATTTTGGAAGGAGAAAACGGGAGTTATTTGTGTTTCCCCTAAATAACAGAGATGGCAACGGCTGGATTGACTGAAGACGATATCAGTCTTGTATCCAAAGAGGACTTTGAGTACGATTTCCTTGGAGACCTGGATCAGCAGGTGAGGGACCGCCAAAAGTTAGCTTGTGAAATATCTGGAAGGAATGTAAATGTGGGGGATCATAGAACTCACATTGTAGAAGGGCCTAGTGATCCCCATTTCTTATCAACCTACCTCAATTGTTTACTACAGGCTTGCACTACAGTGGAAGAACCTAACTCGGATAAAATACTCTCTATTTTAATCTTTCCCAAGATTTGGGAAAGAAAAGTGGTGTAAAAACACCACGAAAAAATAAGCCAAAACTGGGTCGAGCGCCATCGGCGCACACCCAGTATGGGACGCTCTTCCATAGTACAAATCCACGACTTCCGTAAAACAGTGTGCAATGCGTCAATTCGTCATTCTTTTGATTATCCACACATGTGGTGGATGTGTGTGTGCCATCTTTGCTAAAGTAACTGTGTTATTTTAACTCGTCGATAATGGTTTTCCTGTGACTGGATTTTTGGATCTGAAGATCATATAATAACAGGACTGTGTTTTATATATTCTCGTTTATATTTTCAACCACATTCTCATTGTATATTATTTACTATTCCGTTTTCGCGAATGTTTTGTTTGCGACATCATGTCATCGCGATTCGACAATGAATTTTTCGGTTGATGAAAATTTAATTGTTATTGGAGTTAGGTGTCGGCCTTCTGGGTTCTGCCACCTTCTCTCGTAGTTGAGGGTGTTCTTCTACTTTCTGTTTCTGTTGAGTTCACCTTTTTCTTCTACTGCTCTCACCTCTCTTCTTTCCAGTTCGGGTGGTGTGGAACACTGTCGTTTCGGGAGCCTCCCGACTCGACCACGTCTGGTGTGAGTTTACCCCCTCTGTGGGGGATGTGCAGCTCCTCCCGCCCCCGTGTGTTTGTGGGGGGGGGGGGACACTGTCGTTTCGGGGCTCCCCAACTCAACCACGTCTGGTGTGAGTTTGATCCCCTCCATGGGGATGTGCAGCTCCTCCCGCTCCCGCGGGGGGTGGGAAACGCTTTCGTTTTGGGATCGCCCGATTCGACCACGTCTGGTGAGAATTGCTCCCCCTCTGTGGGGGATGTGCAGCTCCTCCCACACCAGCGGGGGGTGGGGACCACTGTCGTTTCGGGGCTTCCCGATTCGACCATGTCTGGTGAGAGTTATTCCCCTTCCGTGGGGAATGTGCAGTTTTTTACCATGTTGGATACTGCGGGAGCTGTTGGATTTTTGGTGTAGAGATGCCTGGTTCCGGGACTATGCGCCCTCTCCAGTCGACATCTGAGGCTGTCACTAGGGTTGTGACTCCTCCTTTGGAGGCCGAGCTTGGTGGCTCTCTCCGCTTTTCCGCCAGTTTCAACAGCTCCCGTCGTATCTGCTGCTACTGCTGTTTCGTCTACAACGTCATTGGGCACCGTTTTTAGCCGGCCTCGGCTTCTCCCTGCCAGGGTCTGCAGGGATGTCTGTAGTGTGGTTGTGGGGTTTCGGCCTCAGCCTTCCCAGACTTCCACTCGGCGAAGTCAGATGGGGCTGCCGACTGAACCCCCTACTGTGTCCTCTCAGCCATCGAGCACAGTAGTTTTATACCTGCAGTGGTCTGCTGTGGTGTCTGGTTGTGTAGACGTGGGGGTATCGGCCTCATCCTTCCCTGACTTCAACTCGGCGAAGTTGGAAGTGGCTGCCGGCCGGACCCTCACCTGTGGTTTCTGCGCCGTCGAGCACCACAGTTGTCATTGGATTCGGTTGTTCTTAGTGGGACACTATGAACTCTGTGGCATTTCCGTCCACTCATTCTGGCCACACGACCAGTTTTGGGGGACCAACGTCTTTTGTGCAGCCTGGACCTTCTGCCCTGCAGAGGTCCGTGGTGACTCTCATGAGTTCCCGCTATGTTGATCCTCGGGGTGTGTCACACCCCTATACACGTCTGCCTTCAGACGTTTCGGCTGCCGCCCGTCGTCCCACGTCGGGTTTTTTTGAGGATCGTGACCCTTCGCTGGTTAAGAAGGTCAGAGGTGAAGCCACTTTGCCGGTTCGTTCCCCTGTCGAACCGGTCAGTATGGGCAGTGAGCTTAGGGAGGCCCTCTCCTTACTCACTCAGGTTCTGTCAAAGAGCCTTCCCGTTGCTTCCAGCGAGGCAGCGAGTGGTTTCCAGGTGCCCCCTATGACACCACCTCCCGGGATTGGAAACAGGCCGAATTCCGATCCCCCTGGTGTTCCGACACCATGGGAGGCGTCGGCTGGTTTGCCCGCGATGGTCTATGTGTCTTCCGACTCAGGGGAAGAGTCAGACATGCTTGATGTCGAGAGCCAGCAGTCTTCGGACTTGGGGGCAGCTCTTGATTTCGTGTTTGGGTTCCTTCCGGATCTCAAACCATCTAACCAGTCGACAGTGTCAGCCAGGCCGCGATCATCGGTCGCGCACCAACAGCCTATGGAGCAACTCACTTCTGGGCGTCTTCGACCGTGCCAGTCGGTACAGTTGGTTGAAGCATTTTCAGCCTTGGACTCTAAGCTAAGTTCCAAGGCTATGAAGGCTCCATTCTTCAGCGGGGTTGACACCTTTTTGCCTCCGGCGCGTTATCATTCCTACGATTCCGCCAATCCGTCGGTCTACCAGACTTTGACGGTTTTGGATCAGGACTCCAATTCCCTCGGGCTTTCCAAGTCCAAGTCTGCCGTCATTCCGATGACGACTCTGGAGTCCACATTGGACTTATCGAGAGAGATGCTTGGTATGCTTTCTCTCTCCGATCACGTCGTCTCAGCTTTAGCTGCTTATCTTCCTTCGGATAAGTTTGACGAGGTACAGGCTCCTTTGCCTGTGCTGTCCAAGGCGTTCATGCATCTTACTCACACGTATGCCTGTAACACGGCTAATCTGGAATTAGTTCGAAGGGACTCTGTGCTGGACACAGGCCGATCCCTTCCTGAGGAGCAGTGCGCTACTCTTCGATCTGCTTTTTTGGCAGGTCCGCAACTTTTCCATGGTTCTGTGTTGATGGTCCGGGATGACGTCGTACGTCATTCCAACGATCAGCTGCTGTTTCTTCAGCTTGATCAGCCTTCTAGGGTAGGCACGGGCCGTTCCAAGCCTAACAAGTATCCTCTGCGAAGGGGCTGATCCTTCTGCCACCGCTTCTACTTCTTACTCAAGGGGTAAGGGTTAGCGTCGACAGTCTTGAGGGAAGTCCCAGGATTCTTCATTCAGTAGAGGAGGTGTTTTCTCCTCTCGCGAGCCTCGTCGGGGTTTGAAATGAAGGTCCTCACCTCGACTCGTCCCAGGTTGGAGGAAGGATAGCAGAGTTCGCAGAGCGTTGGGCCACCATCACATCCGATCCTTGGGTGTTAGATGTTGTTTGGTCCGGGCTACGAATATCCTTCCGACGGCACCCCACTCTGTCCAGGGTGCCTCTTCCAACCACAGTTCCTTCAGACATTTTACGTTAGGAACTTTTGTCCACGGAGATAGACAATCTCATGACAAAGGGGGCGATTGAGGTCATCAAGAACATCAGGTCAGTGGGTTTCTATTCCCGCCTGTTCTTGGTGCTGAAGAAGGACGGCCGACTCCGACCGGCTATCGATCTGAGTTTCCTGAACCAGTCTATCATTGCTCCCAAGTTCAGCATGGAGACTTTCAGGTCGGTCCTCCGTTCAATTCACCAGGGAGATTTCGCTTCCAGCTTCGACCTGCGAGACGCTTACTTTCACGTTCCGATTCATTGGGCGTTACGGAAGTATCTCAGGTTCGTTTTTCTGGGGCGAGTTTACCAGTTCAAGGCCATGCCTTTCGGCCTCAACTTGGTTCCTTGGGCCTTGACCAGACTGATGTCGCATGTGTTCGCTTTCCATCGCACACAGTCCAGGGTGACTACTTCTGCATATCTGGACGATATTCTCCAGGAGCATTCCAATGCTGCCTTACTGGAGTCGGATGTCGCCACTCTGTTGAGCTTGCTCACGTCGCTAGGTTTCAGAGTCAACGAGGAGAAGTCGGACCTGGTCCCTTCTCAGTCGTTTTATCATCTGGGGATGGCTTTCATTTTGGTGGCGGTTCCCCAGGCCAAGGCTGTGATTCTCTCAGCTTTTGCTCCGACTCTGTCCCAGTCCACATCCGCGACGGCTCGGAGTATTCTCCGGCTAATCGGTCTCTGCTGTTCGGTGACGGATCTCATTCCTCTAGGTCGGCTGCATGTCAGACCTCTCCAACACTTTCTGCTCAGTCGCTGGAGGCCGAATGTAGATTTTCTGGATCTGGTGCTTCAGTTTCCAGAATCTTGATCCTCACCTTCTCGTCTGGGCGGATGTCCAGTGGCTTTCGCAGGGTGTTCCGTTGGACTTACCCACGTCCGATCGCGTTCTGATGGCAGATGCCAGCGATCTCGGATGGGGTGCGACGTTGGATCCTCTAGGTCTTTCCATTCACGGGATGTGGGACCAGGATCATGCAGCTCTACACATCAAACAGAAGGAGCTTCTTGCTCTTCTTCTGTGTTTCAGGCAGTGGATCCCTCACCTGTCGAATCGCCAGGTCCTTCTGTTGTCCGACCATTCGACGGTGGTTGCTTACATTCGGAACCAGGGCGGCACGCACTCTGTTCCAATGTACGAATTGGCTTGGGATCTTATACTGCTCACTCAGGATGTCCACGCCGGGGTGGCTGATCATCACGTTCCCGGTCGCCTGAATGTCCTAGCCGATTCCCTGTCCCATCGGGGCAGAGTCATTTCCACCAGGTGGATGCTCCACATGGCGGGTTCCATCGATCTCTTGTGACTCGTTGGAACTATTTCGTGTCCCTGTATCCAGATGCTCTGGCTTTCGCTGTGGATGCTCTGGCCCTCCTTTTGGATGGTCTTGTCGGCTACGCCTTCCTACCGGTTCCGATTCCGCCTCAGGTTCTCACCCAGATATGAACCTGCAGTCATCGAATCCTTTAGATCACACCCGTCGCCTCGGTGGGTGTGGATCAATCTGCTCCGCTCTCTGTTAGCGGCGGTTCTGGCATGTCTCCCTCTACCTCACGACTTTCTTTACCAAAGTCGTCCGAGGAGGTTTCAAGTTGACCCGACTTCATTGTGCCTTCGCACATGTCTTTTATCGGGTCCTGTCTCCTCCGTAGTGGTTTTTCGAGACACACAGTGGAGTTGCTTTTCTTCTTCAAGGAGGCACTCACTCCACTGGTTTAGCCTCTGTGGCTAAGTGGAAGTTTCTTCTGTCGATGGTGTGCGATCACTCTGTTGCTTCTGTCACTTCTTCGATCCCACCGCTTGCGGAGTTTCTGGTATATGTTTGTTTCTGGGGGTCTCCAGCAATGGGTACATGTCCATGCTTCGGAGACATTTTTTCCTTTGTGATACCGCATTGTTTCGACACTCATCCTTGCCTCTCCAAGCTTGTTCAGCTCTTTTCCTTGAAAAGGCCTAGGACTTTGCAGTTTACTCCAAGATGGTCACTTTCTTGGGCACTGCTCTGCTTGGGGGTGGGGGGCGTTCACGCCTTTATCCTGGATGAATATGCGTTTTCTCACATGCCAGATCTCTCCTGCATCCATTTCTTGATGGACTTGTCTTGCTATTCGTGCAGCTTCCGCTCGTC
Source organism: Pictodentalium vernedei (assembly GCA_031216915.1). NCBI lineage: Eukaryota > Metazoa > Mollusca > Scaphopoda > Dentaliida > Dentaliidae > Pictodentalium > Pictodentalium vernedei. The sequence goes on from CM062295.1 coordinate 194,940,583, forward strand.
TAGCTACTGGTGATTGTATTACCAATTGTTTTTTCTTCCTCTTTTAATAACTCTGTCCTGTTGTCGGATGACTGATGTTATACTGGCAGCCTTCTGGAGAAATGCTACATTCTCCTTTTATCTGCGACAGTTGCAGGAGCCGACAAAGAACCTTGGGGCCCTCTTTCTTCTGCTCAGGCTGTCGTCTATCCCAGCCTTTCAGCTTTTTTCAGGGTCAGTTCCAGCTTTGTGCTGTTACTGCCCTTTCTGTCTGTGCGTCGCACTTCACCATACGCCTCATCTTTCATTGTCTTTTCTAATGTTTGTGATGCTATGGTTTGATAGGCCTAGGGATCTCTTCCTCTGTCCACGGACCCAGTGCTATTGAGTTATGTGTGGGTTGGTTATGTGATTCCCTCCAGCCTTTTATCTATTCAGCCTGTAGTAAACAATTGAGGTAGGTTGATAAGAAGTATAAATTTTATAGTAAATTTCCTTTCTTATTATACCCACCGAAATTGTTTACATGGAGGCCCTCCCGTCTTCTTATTCAGGTAAGAATCCTTCCTCCCCGCTGATCACATAACTCCTGTGTTGTTCGGAATCAAAAGAATGACGAATTGACGCATTGCGCACTGTTTTACGGCAGTCATGGATTTGTACTACGGAAGAGCGTCCCATACTGGGTGTGTGACGATGGCGCTCGACCCAGTTTTGGCTTATTTTTTCGTGGTGTTTTTACACCACTTTTCTTTCCCAAATCTTGGGAAAGATTAAAATAAAGAGTATTTTATCCGAGTTAGGTTCTTCCACTGTAGTGCAAGCCTGTAGTAAACAATTTCGGTAGGTATAATAAGAAAGGAAATTTACTATAAAATTTATACTTTCTGGATACACCAGAGACTACTCTGGTGTATTTTGGTAAAAATGTAGCCCTTAGTAATTTTTTAAGCACCCCTCAGTATTATAGAGACGTGCACCCAAAACAACGTGGAAGTAGAGTAGGTTTTGAAAGGAATCAATCGGGGAAAATCTAAAAGTAAGGACTTTAAGGGGAGCAGCATTGCAGTATTATGGAGATTTGGCCGATGGGGTAAAAACTGACTGTATTCAATTATTAGTAAGTCTTAGGGATCGAATCGATCCATATAAAGGCACAGCAATGTATCAAGCTCAGCTTCGTTTGCACAAGCGTACCAGTAGGGAGACTCTACCCTAACTTGCGTGTAGTATACGTAGGCTAGTGAAGAAAGCTTACCCGGGTGCACCAGTCCACATGCGTGATGAACTAGCCAAAGGCGCCTTTATAGAAGCCTTGTTAGATAAGGAAATAAGAATGCAAGTCTTGAGGGGTAAACCTGACACATTAGAATCTGCTATTAGATTGGCCTTAGAAGAGGAGTCCTATAAGAGGGTAGAATATAATCCTTTCCTCAATATGATAGATGGGGCCCAGGGGGAGTCAATAGACAAGTTAACCCAGACCCTATTGGATATGAAAGTGCAGTTGGACGCATTGAGTGCCCAACGACAGTGTTTAAAGGAAAAATTGGCCAAGAGAAAACCAAATCCTAGTTGCTCTAATTTAGAAACCGATCAGACTTTTCATAAGGGGGAATACAATGACCAGAGATGGAATAAGAAAGGTCAATGTTTCGGCCCTGGCCAAAGTCAAGATTTTGGCCATAGCCAAGGTCAGTGTTTCGGTCGTGGTCGAGGAAATGGAAATTATTATAGAGGGGGTGTAAATAACAAATCAGGAAATAATTTAAACCCTTAAGGGCGGAGGTTGAATCCCAGCCACAAGTGTTCAGGACCCTCATAGAGCTAAAATCAGGCTTAGGTTATGTTACACTCAGGACAGATAACAAAGAAATTGATATTTTTATACTGTACCAATGACCCAGACTTAGCTGGTGCTAACTCTAAATTATTCAAGGCCAAACACAAATTTTGCCCCCCCCAATCCCCAAAATTTGGATCACGCACAACCAGCGACGACGGATCGGAGGATGGATCAGAGGAAGCCAGTTAGTCCGGTAGCTAGCTCGTTCAGGTCTACTCGGACTGTGCGCAAGAGAGGCCCCTCTCTGGGGCCAGATGTCATACATAACGTTTGTCAGTCAGAGCTTACGTCCATTCCTCCAGCTCGGGATGCTCCGTCGCATAGGCAGCTGGCGTCGGCTAGTCTATTGGCTTCCTCTTCCACACGCCAGCACACACGACCACACCTTGGCTACGTGACCTCAGATATCCAGCCTGCTTCACCGACAAAGGATTCCACGTCGACCATGTCACTCCATCCGGTAGCCAAGGACACGAGGCCTTACCAGTCGGGACGTACGCATAAAAGAATTATGCAAGAGGAACCATCCCAGGAGCTTCCAGTGGCTAAACAACGTAAGACCGCAGCTCCACAGGCCTCCGTGACGGACTTGCTATCGCAGATAGCGCAACTCATTGCAGCATCCCAGCAACCTTCGGAAACTCTTTCAGATCAGGAACTGTCTGAGAAAGCTGGGTCGGTACGTTCCCCTGCAGTGTCAGATAGGGACGACCGAGATTCGCATATGGTCCAGTCGGATGGTGAAAGGGAATCTGCGGAGCTGGATTTTTCTCTTCTGGAACAACATAAGGTGTCTGCAGATTTTATCCGGCAACACCTTCCAGACGTTATTCCATCGGACCAGAGAGCTGCAATACCAGATAAGAGACTGATAGCGTCACTGGACACAGACTTCTTCGGCCGGACTAAGGACATTGTTCCTGAGTTTCCAGTCCAGTCCAGCAATGTCTCACGGACGTTTGAATTGCTGAATGATGCTATTTTTAGGAGAAAACTTGGAGTTGTCATTGACGGCGTCAATGTCGATTCTCTCCAGTACATTGGAGACGGCAATCTCGTCTAACAGAACCAGTTTAGACGCCTTATCATATGCAGATCACCTTACCAGAGCATTAGCACAACATCTCGATGGTAAAGAATTCCAGGATGTTCAAACTTCCTTGAGAGTTCTTTCTAGGGCAATCTCATTTTCCACGCATTTTGCCCTTTCAGTGGCAAATTTGTAGTTAGACGTGATGCTGACCTGGCTTCATCCACTAGGGTGGATTCTAAGTTGAAGAACTCTCTTCGAGTCGCTCCGGTTTCAGGAGAACTTCTCTTTGATGGTAAGCTTTCATCAATCTACGATCAGATTACTAAGAAAGCTTCAGACTCTCTGCTCTTTAAGTCCGTTTCTAAAAAAATGGACTCAGCAGAGAGGAGTAAGTCAGGAACTTCTGGGGCAAGTATGTCCAAGGGAAGCTCCTATAGAGGATCTAAAAAAGCCTCTAGTTCTTACTCCAGAGACCGTCAGAGTAGCAACTCAGGTAGGGGACATAATGCTAGCCGAGACAACCTGTCAGGCACCCCTAGGTCGACTGGTCGAGGTGCAGGTTGGGGAGGACGTCGTTTCTCCTCCCGCAAGCCTCACAGGTCCAGGAGGTGAAGGTCAGAACCTCTTTTGCACTCCAGTGGGCGGAAGGCTGTCAAGATTCTTAACCAACTGGTTGTCAATTACGGACGACCGATGGGTTCAGGAGGTTATTTCGGAAGGTCAAAAACTGTCCTTCAGAGAAAAACCTCCGTTAACACGAAGTCCGCGATGGACTCAGCTTCCGTCAAACCTTCAGAAGAGAGATTCGCTTCTATCACAGGTGCAATCTCTTCTGGAGAAGAACACAATAGAGGGCGTAGAAAACCAGGAATCTCCCGGTTTTTACAGTCACCTGTTCCTGGTACCAAAACCAGACGGCTCATTCCGTCCAGTCATAGATCTAAGTTGGATAAACAATCTGATCATGGCTCCGAAATTTTATATGGAGACCATTCGATCGGTGAGAGCGAGCATTCGAGTGAATGATTATGCTGTGAGCATAGATCTCAAGAATGCGCACTTGCACGTCATGGTACATCCGATGTTCAGAAAGTACCTTCGCTTCGCTGTCCTAGGAGTCGTTTATCAGTTCCGAGCAATGTGCTTCGGACTGAATCTAGCACCCTGAGCCTTCACTCGAATAATGAACTCGGTAATGACTCATTTCCGAGCTCATTCGTCTGTGGTAACGTTGGCCTACTTGGACGACATTCTTCATAGGTACGGCGACAGATTAACTCTTCAGAACGATGTTCAGAGTCTGCTTCTATTGCTCCGACGTCTCAGTTTCATAGTAAACGAAAAGAAGTCGGATCTAGTTCCGTCCGAGTCGTTCATTCACTTGGGAATGAGCTTCGAGACACGCAACAATCGGGTTCGTCTGCCGTTACTCAGAGGGAAATTAGTCAGTTGTTATGCTCGCTTTTGTCTACACTCAGATGTAGTAACAGCGAGAGAATTTATGCGACTGATAGGTTTGTGCAGAGCCACCGCGGACCTTATTCTGATGGGGCGCCTATGCACTCGTCCACTCCAGATATTTTTCACTCAGAATTGGGGTGTGAAGATTCATTCGCTCGAAACGAAAATCGTCTTGTCGAACCAAGTAAAACAAGAGATTCAGACTTGGGCAGATATTCAGTGGTTAACTCTGGGAGTTCCACTGCAACTGCCGGATCCGGTTTTTATGATTATGACGGATGCGAGTCAAACAGGTTGGGGTGCGACATTGAGCCCAACAGATTCGAGGTGCCAGGGTCTTTGGGATCCGCATTTTCTGAATAAGCACATAAACATCAGAGAGATGATGTCACTTCGGCCTGCGCTACGTCATTGGATGAACATAATTCAGAATTCACGTTCAAATACTGTCCAACATTTCGACAGTAGTAGCGCACATTCGGAACCAGGGAGGCACTCATTCCATTCCGTTACTCAACTTAACAGAAAGAATTCTTTTGTTTGTCCTAGAGCATCAGGTTCTTCTGTCAGTCCATCATATTCCGGGTCGTCTGAACATTCTAGCGGAGTCTCTTTCTCAGAAAGGTTGTATGTTGCAGTCAGAATGGACTCTCAACAAGCGAGTATTCAATCAGATCTACCAGTGGGATCGTCCAATGATAGACTTGTTTGCGATGCATCTCAACAATCAGTTGCAGACGTATTGGTCGCCATGCCCAGATCCTCGAGCGTTCGCAGTAGATGCTCTCTTGATATCTTGGGACGGAATGATAGGATACGTGTATCCTCCAGCTCCGTTGATTCAACAGATATTGCTAAAAATCAAGCAATCTCACTGCAAGATTCTGTTGGTAGCATCTCTGTCGCCCCAGAGACCATGGATAAATCTACTCAGGTGTCTGTTATGGGACATTCCTCGGAAGCTTCCTCCATGGGAGGACCTTCTTTCGCAGGGGAAATCGTGCACACTGCATCACAACCCGCAAGGTCTCAACCTTCACGTATTTCCATTGTGCAGTCCTTCTTGCACAGCAAGCAATTTACAGGACGAGCAGTGGACACAATTTCTAACTGTAGGAGGACCTCCTCTTCGCTAAATTATGCTGCTAAGTGGAAGGTTTTCTCTCGTTGGTGTAGGGATCATTCAATTGATTTCTATGATCCCTCCATTCCAGACATTGCTAATTTTTTGGTCTACTTATTTAGGGTTATATGTCTATGCTACTTATGCTCATCATGATAGCTTACAAATTGGATCTAATGTTTCTTTATCAAAGTTAGTTAAAAACTTTTCGATAAATAGATCTAGAACCCTTAGGTTAATTCCTAAGTGGAATTTAGCTTGGGTTCTCCTGAAGCAAAAAGAAGCGCCATTTGAGCCACTTGACACGGTAGACTTCAAATACTTATCTTATAACACAGCTTTTCTCTTAGCCTTCTCTTCTGCTAGAAGAGTTAGTGAGCTTCATGCTCTATCTGTTGATGATTCTCACTATCGTAGTGTTGGTAATACTATTACTTTGACTACTAATATGGGATTTTTGGCTAAGAATCAGGCTCCTAATAAGTACCCTGAGCCTATTGTTATTAAGGCTCTTCTGTCCTCAGATGGCCATAGGCCTTTACTGTGTCCAATTAGAACTATGCGTATTTACAAACATAGATCTGAGTTTATCAGAAAGGGACGAAAACGTTTCTTTCTGTCTCTGCTTCCAAATAGAAGGGACATCACGATCCATTCTGTTTCTAGGTGGATTCAGTTGACTGTACTGCTTTCGAAAGATTATCTTCTACGTTGCAGTCTGTGCTTAAGATTTCAGCGCATGAAGTTAGAGCGCTGTCTCCATCTTGGGCTTATGCTAATAGTATTGCTGTTACTGATCTGATGAAGGCTGCATACTGGTCTCAGCCTTCTGTGTTCACAAATTTTTACCTTAGAAATATTGAGTCTATTTCTGGCGACTTTAGATGTTTGGGTCCGTTATCTGTTGTTCAGAATGTCGTCCACTAAACAGTTGCAACTATAGTTATGCAGGCTTCCTGTTCCAGCAGTGACTCTGCCCAGCTTCCCTCTTCATTCAGTGATTGTCCCAGAGCAAGGGGAAGGGGTTGGGGGGGGGGGGGGAGGGAGGGATGGTGTTCCCTTATATCACCTGCTTTATAGTGAAAAGCAAGGGAATACCTCCGCTGGAGTCAGTAATTCCGAGTCGGTGCTGGGATGGTTTTAAAGTGTAAAGCTAATGTCTATCTCATTTATGTAATATTTTTAAAGTGTAGCTCGGTGTGAAGCATTTGTATATGTCACATGTCATACAAGCGTTAATATACAATCCTCAGACACTTTTAAATGAGTATAAAGAGTCTTATTCTCTGGACTATCTTTATTTATTGGTTTTCCTTTAACCCTTTACCTAACCTGAAAAGCAGACGACACTTGCAAAAAAAATTCTTGAATAACTAATTTTTTTCATTTTTTGTCTCAGAAACATAGGTTATGACCTCTTGTTGGAATGAGCTCAATGAGCTTGTTCCAATGAAGGGTCATAACCTATATTTTTGAGACAAAAAATGAAAAAATAATGACAATTAATTGGCAACTTTTTAGAATAGCGCTGGCCGGTTACGTTAGGTAAAGGGTTAAGAAATTAGTATAATGGGTTATACTGGATGTTAATAGAGGCCATTGATGTTATTGTGCTCAAATACAGATTGGTAATATGTCTTTCTTATTTTGTATAAACAAGAAAGATATATGTAAATCCTGTTTCTCCTTGAGGGGATAATTCTGTATATGAAATTGAGCCTATTAGATTTTCCTTTATGTCCTAGGCCCTCCAGCCTTTGTTTGTATTCAGCTAAGTCTGGGTCATTGGTACAGTATAAAAATATGAAAACATTTATAGAAATTTATGTATTTTTTATACTTACAAATGACCCAGATGGGGATGGCCCTCCCATGAGTTGGGAACTCATACCTCTCCGCTGATCATACAACATTTACCAGGCACTGGTTGTAAGAATGAGGATTTGGCACGAATTTCGGTACTTCCTTGGCACTGCGCATACACAGTGGACAAAAGTATGGAGGACCATATAGGACATTGAACCTTTTGATTTGGATGCAAATTTTGGGGATTGGGGAGGGGGGGGGGGGGCAAAAATTGTGTTTGGCCCTGAATAATTTATAGTTAGCACCACCTAAGTCTGGGTCATTGGTAAGTATAAAAAATATATAAATTACTATAAATTTTTTCATTTTTTAGTGGATACAGGAGCATCTAAAAACTTGTTGGGGATTCAATTACTTGAAAAATTATTCAGGATTGATACTTCAATCTTAGAGTCGGCACCCAGGGAATTAGTGGGAGCAAATAATCAACCCATCAGGTTAGCTGGGGTGATTAGGTTGTCCTTAAGTATTGATGGAAGTGAGGTGTCACATGAATTCATAGTGGCAGATTTATCATTTGATGCCGTGCTGGGCATGGATTTAAAGCATTGTTTCGACTCAAAAATATTTTTTATGACACAGTATATGACACTTTTGGCTGAAAACCTACCCCTAAAATATAGCTGGGACCAGTTTCATTGCAACAAAATCACATTGGGTAAAAGGGTAACCGTACCAGCATGTACAAAGGTGATTGTAGGTGGACGTTTAAATGAGGACAGGGTTTTGGAAAGTGTGTGCGAGGCGGAAGCTGCATTCATGAAGGCTAGAAATGGACTTTTGGTGGGACATACTTTTGTACAAAAAGGACAGAATAAAGAGATTCCTGTTAGAGTTATAAATACTTCGAATATCCCCATATTTTGAAAAAGGGTGCAATAGTGGCCATCCTACAACCAGGAGATGTTGTGGAGGCACCCGCAGAAGAAGTCCTTTGCAGCAGAGCAGCAAATTAATTTAGCCTAAGTCAGATGATAAAGAAAACCTGTCGACACAGGTTCTAGCCTGCCTATCAAACAATGAGCCTATCGACTTCCTGTTCATAAAAGACAGGAGGTCGATAGACTGTTGGAAGAAATGCTTAAGCAGGACATTATTCAACCTTCAGATCAGGGGTCAGTCTGGCAGCTGATTTTAGGGAGAAGTGACTTCTCCCTCCAGAGACTTTAGGGAGATGTCAGGGGCCAGGAGGGAGAAGTCAGAAAAAAACATAAAACGTATATGACATCGTGACAAAATAAATGTAAATAGAGGACACAATTGTGGAGAAAAAAATAAAAGTTATACAAACATACATACACACACACAAAACTAAGTCAGGTAGGTTAATATCCTCCCCCCTCCCCTGCAAAAAAATTGTGTCGTTCATGGTTTGTGAATACCCTAACTCTTTCCCTAACAGTGTTGACTAGGTTACCATGCAGTTGATTTTGTATTTACCTCAATGCATTTGGATTTGAAATTTAGCATTACCCATGGTGAGAGTGTTCTCTGTAATAGAAGGTATATTCTTTTAAAAAAAATATTTAAAGTATTTAAAATAAATTGCAAGTTCACATAAGAAGTTGATTCATTCATGGTTTCTGAATGTCCTAACTGAATTGAAAAGCGTAGTTAAAAAAGTTTTCGATATCCTTCGTAAATTAAGCATCATTAACAATCTGAGTTAATTTATTTCTAAGGTAAATGACAAAATATTTCAGTTGTCTCCCTTCCCTGCTGCGCTGGGCACCCAGGGAATTAGTGGGAGCAAATAATCAACCCATCAGGTTAGCTGGGGTGATAGGTTGTCCTTAAGTATTGATGGAAGTGAGGTGTCACATGAATTCATAGTGGCAGATTTATCATTTGATGCCGTGCTGGGCATGGATTTAAAGCATTGTTTCGACTCAAAAATATTTTTTATGACACAGTATATGACACTTTTGGCTGAAAACCTACCCCTAAAATATAGCTGGGACCAGTTTCATTGCAACAAAATCACATTGGGTAAAAGGGTAACCGTACCAGCATGTACAAAGGTGATTGTAGGTGGACGTTTAAATGAGGACAGGGTTTTGGAAGGTGTGTGCGAGGCGGAAGCTGCATTCATGAAGGCTAGAAATGGACTTTTGGTGGGACATACTTTTGTACAAAAAGGACAGAATAAAGAGATTCCTGTTAGAGTTATAAATACTTCGAATACCCCCATATTTTGAAAAAGGGTGCAATAGTGGCCATCCTACAACCAGGAGATGTGGAGGCACCCGCAGAAGAAGTCCTTTGCAGCAGAGCAGCAAATTAATTTAGCCTAAGTCAGATGATAAAGAAAACCTGTCGACACAGGTTCTAGCCTGCCTATCAAACAATGAGCCTATCGACTTCCTGTTCATAAAAGACAGGAGGTCGATAGACTGTTGGAAGAAATGCTTAAGCAGGACATTATTCAACCTTCAGATCAGGGGTCAGTCTGGCAGCTGATTTTAGGGAGAAGTGACTTCTCCCTCCAGAGACTTTAGGGAGATGTCAGGGGCCAGGAGGGAGAAGTCAGAAAAAAACATAAAACGTATATGACATCGTGACAAAATAAATGTAAATAGAGGACACAATTGTGGAGAAAAAAATAAAAGTTATACAAACATACATACACACACACAAAACTAAGTCAGGTAGGTTAATATCCTCCCCCCTCCCCTGCAAAAAATTGTGTCGTTCATGGTTTGTGAATACCCTAACTCTTTCCCTAACAGTGTTGACTAGGTTACCATGCAGTTGATTTTGTATTTACCTCAATACATTTGGATTTGAAATTTAGCATTACCCATGGTGAGAGTGTTCTCTGTAATAGAAGGTATATTCTTTTAAAAAAAATATTTAAAGTATTTAAAATAAATTGCAAGTTCACATAAGAAGTTGATTCATTCATGGTTTCTGAATGTCCTAACTGAATTGAAAAGCGTAGTTAAAAAAGTTTTCGATATCCTTCGTAAATTAAGCATCATTAACAATCTGAGTTAATTTATTTCTAAGGTAAATGACAAAATATTTCAGTTGTCTCCCTTCCCTGCTGCGCTGGGCGACAATGCACAGTTCAGAAAAATGTCAATTTCTGCCAACCATCTTACATTGACATGTGCGATTGGTGCTATAAGGCCGTCCATTCTTATCCATCCGAATTTGTGTGATTTCTATCATAGCCTTATTACATTTAACCCTTTACCCAACGTAACGGCCAAAACCGGCCAGCGCTATTCTCAAAAATCGCCTATTAATTTTAATTATTTTTTCATTTTTTGTCTCATAAATATAGGTTATGACCCCTCATTGGAACGAGCTCGTCGCGCTCATTCCAATGAGGGGTCATAACCTATGTTTTTGAGACAAAAAATGAAAAAAATAGTTATTCAAGAATTTTTTTTGCAAGTGTCGTCTGCTTTTCATGTTAGGTAAAGGGTTAACCCCCTCCCAACACAAGTTTTCAAAGGAAAACTTTCAATGCAAATTGTGGGGCGAATTTCAATGCAACCAATTTTTCAGTGGAACAGAGCGTAACCGTAAGCAATTTCGACGTTTTTATGGATGAACTGTCTCTTACACATTTTTAGCTCAACTTTGACGAAGTCAAATTTGAGCTATTGTCATGGCCCGTCGTCCGTCTGTCCGTCCGTCCGTCTGTCCGTCTGTCCGTACGTCAACAATTGGCTATGGCTCGGGCTAGAGGTCGTATTTATGAACCGATCTTTACGAAACTTCTTGTGTACCTTTGTTATGACCCTGGGACGGGAACGAGTGTTTTTAGGTGTGGTCCGAAATTCAAGATGGCCGCCAGTGGCCATTTTGTACCGATGATGCAAAAATCAGTTTTTTGTACAGAACTTCTGTATGAAAGTTCTGATTTGAATAAAGTTTTGTATAAATGTTTAGTACCATGGGATACATCACATATAATACGGGTTTTTTTCTCGTGCGTAATTTATGCAAATTAGACTGACTTTGATTTATTTAGTGTTACTTTCAGAGCTGTAAGTGCCAAGCTGCTATGGCTCGGGCTAGAGGCCGTATTTATGAGCCGATCTTTACGAAACTTCTTGGGTACCTTTGTTATGACCGTGGGACGAGAACGAGTGTTTTTGGGTGCGGTCTGAAATTCAAGATGGCTGCCAGCTGCCATTTTGTACCGACGATGCAGAAATCTGTTTTTTGTACAGAACTTCCATATGAAAGCTCTGATTTGAATAATTTTTTTTGTATGAATGTTTAGTACCATGGGATACATCACATATAATACGGGTTTTTTTCTCGTACGTAAATTGTGCAAATTAGACCAATTTTGATGTTTTTTGGGGTTACTTTCAGCACTGTAAGTGCAAATGCCAATACGGCTCGGGCTAGAGGCCGTATTTATGAACCGATATTTACGAAACTTCTTGGGTACCTTTGGTATCACCGTGGGACGAGAACGAGTGTTTTGGGGTCCGGTCCGAAATTCAAGATGGCCGATGGCAGCCATTTTGTACAAAATTAGGTGCAATCAGATTTTTGCACAGAACTTCCATATGAAAGCCCTGATTTGAATAATTTTTTTGTGTGAATGTTTAGTACCATGGGATGCATCACATATAATACAGGTTTTTTTCTTGTGCAGAAATTATGCAAATTAGATGAACTTTGATTTTTTCAGTGCGACTTACACACAGTAAGTACACATGTCAATACGGCTCAGACTAGAGTCTGTATTTATGAACTGATCTTCACGAAATGTCTTGGGTACCTTTGTTATCACCTTGGGATGAGAACGAGTGTTTCTGGGTGCGGACTAATATTCAAGATGACTGCCAGTGGCCATTTTGTACCGAAATTAGGTCTAATCAGTTTTTTGTACACAACTTCTATACAGCTCAACTTAGAGACCATATTTATGAACCAATCTTTACGAAACTTCTTGGGTACCTTTGTTATCACCGTGGGATGAGAGCGAGTGTTTTTGGGCGTGGTCCAAAATTCAAGATGGCCACCAGCAGCCATTTTGTACCAAAATTAGTGCAATCAGTCTTTTGTATAGAACTTCTGTATGAAAGTTCTGATTTTAATAAATTTTTGTATGAATGTTTAGTAACATGGAATACATCACATATTGTAAGGGGTTTTTTTTCGTGCAGAAATTATGCAAATTAGATGAACTTTGATTTATTCAGTGCTACTTACACAATGTAAGCACACATGTCAATACGGCTCAGGGTAGAGGCTGTATTTATGAACCGATCTTCACAAAACCTCTTGGGTACCTTTGTTATCTCCTTGGGATGAGAATGAGTGTTTCTGGGTACGGTCCAAAATTCAAGATGGCTGCCAGTGGCCATTTTGTACCGAAATTAGGTCCAATCAGTTTTTTGTCACAAGTTCTATACAGCTCGTATTTATGAACTGATCTTCACAAAACTTCTTGAGTACTTTTGTTTTCACCTTGGGACAGGAACGAGTGTGTTTTGGGGTGCCTTTGTTATCACTGTGCTATGAGAACAAATATTTTGGGGTTCAGTCAGACCCACTCTGGGACTCAAAGATTTTTTCTAGTTCAGCATCTGACTGTCACCCACCTTTACAATACTTTACCTATACATTTGTTACAGGCAACGGTCAGTATTTATGTACAGACCGTTACAATACATTATATGTACCTTTGTTATCAGGTCATTACCTAGATGTTTGTCATTGCTGTGTCACATACTATACATGTACATGTCTTTGTCTTGACAAGTTGAGCTACAGTGTCATTGACACTTTCATTTTGGTTTTGAAACAGTGGTTAACTTTCATAAATTCTAATTAACTTGATGCATGTCTTGTGTGGTTTGTTGTTTTTGCTGGCACTTTTGTTTTTAAATAGCATTTTGTGCTGGTTGCTATCAGTTGGGGCATATTGTTCGAACGACAACGCCATCACAACTCTTTTCAGAAATATAAAATTGGGCTAGTTTAGGTTATTTTCAGAGCCGTATGACAGATTTTAACAGCTGTGTTTACTTTTTGTGAATGCGGAAGTGGGGTTTTTTTTGGAAATAAAACATAAGAAAATACATTAAACTGCCATGTCTCCCAAGGAAGTTTTGGAGGGCGACTTGAATTTCGCCCCCAATGTAAGCCAAGGCGATTTGAGGAATGACAAGGCGACTTCTTCACCCTAGTCGCCCACTCGGCTGACCCCTTCTTCAGATAGTCCATAGTTAGCTCCCATTGTTCTTGCTAAAAAGAAGGATGGTAGTTTGCGTTTTTGTTTGGACTACCGGAAGTTGAATTCAGTTACAAGGAAGGATGCCTATCCCCTTCCAAGAATAGATGAAAGCTTGGAAGGAATGTCTGGGGCTAAGTGGTTCTCCACACTGGATTTAGCTTCCGGCTATTGACAGGTTGAGTTAGCTCCATCTTCTCAACCAAAAACGACATTTTCTACGGGTAAGGGGCTCTATGAATTTAAGGTGTTACCATTTGGATTATCTGGAGCTCCGAGCTCGTTCGAGCGCCTGATGGAAATAGTCCGCAAGGGCTTACACTGGAAAACCTGTCTTATCTATTAAAATGACATCATTGTGTATTCGTCTACCTTTAAAGAACAGGTAGAAAGATTAACCAAAGTCTTTACAGGATAGCTCAAGCAGGGTTAAAGTTAAAACCAAAGAAGTGTGCCCTATTTAGACACCAGGTATCTTATCTGGGTCACATCGTGTCCTCAGAAGGGATACAGGCTGACCCAGAGAAGATAGCCAGAATACAAGAGTGGCCTACTCCTGTCTGTGTTAGGGATGTTCGGGCTTTTTTTTTAGGTCTCACTTCATATTATCGAAAAATTATAAGGGACTTTTCAAGGTTAGCAGGTCCTTTGATAGAATTAACTGGGAAACAAGTTAAATTTAGCTGGAATCAGGACAGACAACAAGCTTTTGTTATATTAAAAGGTAAACTTTGTTGGAGTCCAATACTGGCTTCTCCGAATTTTGAGGAAGAGTTCATGTTGGACACTGATGCAAGAGTGGAGCTGTATTGTCACAACTTGTGCACGGACAGTAGACGGTAATAGCCTATTTTAGTAAAGTACATGCACCACCCGAGCGCAACTACAGTGTAACCCATAGGGAACTGCTGACGGTGATTAAGGCTGTTAAAAACTTCCGGCATTTCCTTATTGGGAAACACTTCCCCATTAGGACTGACCATGAATCGTTGCGGTGGTTGTATAACTTCAAAGAGCCTACGGGACAAGAGGCCTGTTGGCTGGAGTATCTTAGTGCATTTAATTTCACGATAGTCCACCTTAAAGGTTCTCAGCATGCCAATGCGGATGCAGTGTCTCACATCCCAGTAAAAAGTAAAGTAGATACATGTGTGTGTATCTTTTAGAAGTTTCAGGCTGGTCCCAGTAAACACATACAGAGACTCTGTTGTGCTATTTTTAATAAGGCACAGAGATCCAGTAGACTTATTATATTTCTGGATAGTGTTCCTTTGATTGAGGATCAGCATGTTCCGTCGTAAGTGATTGTTCCGTAGGGCAAATTCGTTTTTCAGATTGATTTGGCTGTTTTCCTAAATTGGTGGTGCATTCTGGTATGTATGGCACACAGGTGGCAGTTTGGATCCTTGGTGTGGGGGTGATGTGTGGTTGCTTTTGAAGGGTGATGATAGTTTTTATAGGGTAAGTTAGGGTTTCGTGAGAATTATGTTCTGGCCGGGACAGGTATGTAATTGTTTGTTTGTGAGGTGTCCGTGGAAAAAATACTTTACTTTCTAGAATCCACTACCCATGAATTGCGAACGCAGCCTTTGATTTCGAATGCGAAAAACGAATAAATTTTATTTTAAGTGCCAATGTAAAATGTTCTCTTTCCTCGGGCACCTCTCTTAATATCAATTGAGATGAATGCTCAGGGATTAGAAAACGGCCATTACACAGACGTTAAAATGCGCACCAAGTTGCAGCTAGTTTCTCTCCAAATGTACAATTTAGTAATAGTGTTGGGTCGGTGTTGGTGTTTTCGCCGCGGTGATGGTGATTCAGAAATCACTGTCACCGCACCGAACTTAAGACGAATCATCAAAGTAATTGTGATCGCCAAGTTCACTTCCCGTTAAGCCGTGACCCGTTCATTACCATGCCCAGTTCCGAGAATTTGAGAAAACTGTCAAAAGATGGAGTCTAAAAGTGCTTGGCAACATCATTACAAAAGAATAAATCGATCAAAATGCACGTGTTTAATATGTAAAAAACACATTTCCATGGCCTACAGAAACACGACAAATTTGAAGTCACATTTGAGAGCTAAACACAAGACAGAATACGAGAAGATCCAGACAGAAATTGAAGAGAAAGTGAAAGTAAGTTTCTTGAACAATGAACACCCCCCACAAAAATGTTGCCCACCCCCCCCCCCCCCTCCCCCCCATTAAAATTTCAGAAAATATAGCAGAAGAAAAAATGCATGAATTTTCAGCATCTGTACCAGAATGGCCCGAGAAACTACCTGAGAGCATCCAGAAATAAAAAAAAATTCCGGGGGAGAACCCCATCCAGTGCATGTGCCCCCCCCCTCCACCTTTTACCCAGGCCCCCCTTATCTACAAATCCTGGCTTCGCCAATGTGACAAACTGATAATAAAACACTCCCTAGTGTCATTGTTTGACATTATTAGCTCAACTTTGCCGAAGCCAAATTTGAGGTATTGCCATGGCCCGTTGTCCGTCTGTCCATCTGTCGCGCCGTACACACTGAGCTCGGGCTAGAGGCCGTATTTATGAACCAATCTTTACGAAACTTCTTGGGTACCTTTGTTATCACCGTGAGACAAGAATGAGTGTTTTTGGGTCCGGTTCGAAATTTAAGATGGCTGCTGGCAGCCATTTTGTACCAAAATTAGGTGCAATAAGATTTTTGCGCAGAACTTCCATATGAAAGCTCCGATTTGAATAATTTTTTCGTATGAATGTTTAGTACCATGGGATGGGATACATCACATATAATACAGGTTTTTCTCGTGCTAAATTATGCAAATTAGATGAACTTTGATTTATTCAGTGCCACTTATACACAGTAAGTGCACATGTCAATACGGCTTGGCCTTGAGTCTGTATTTATGAACTGATCTTCACGAAACTTTTTGGGTACCTTTGTTATCACCTTGGGATGAGAACAAGTGTTTCTCTGTGCGGTCCACAATTCAAGATGGCTGCCAGTGGCCATTTTGTACCAAAATTAGGTCCAATCAGTTTTTTGTACACAACTTCTATACGGCTCAGGCTAGAGGCTGTATTTATGAACTGATCTTTACGAAACTTCTTGGGTACCTTTGTTATCGCCATGGGACGAGAACGAGTGTTTTGGGGTGCGGTCCAAAATTCAAGATGGCCACCAGCAACCTTTTTGTACCAAAATTAGTGCAATCAGTTTTTTGTACAGAACTTGTGTATGAAAGTTCTGATTTGAATAAATTTTTGTAGGAATATTTAGTAACATGGAATACATCACATATAATACAGGTTTTTTTCTCGTGCAGAAATTATGCAAATTAGATGAACTTTGATTTGTTCAGTGCTACTTATACACAGTAAGTGCACATGGTCAATACGGCTTGGGCTAGAGTCTGTATTTATGTACTGATCTTCACAAAACTTCTTGGGGTACCTTTGTTATCACCTTGTGACAGGAACAGGTGTTTTGGGGTGCCTTTGTTATCACTGTTCTATGAGAACAAATATTTTTGGGTTCAGTCAGACCCACTCTGGGGCTCAAGATTTCTTTTCTAGTTTAGCATCTAACTGTCGCCCACCTTTACAATACTTTACCTACACATTTGTTACAGGCTACGGTCAGCATTTATGTACAGACCGTTTCAATACTTTACATGTACCTTTGTTATCAGGTCATTACCTAGATGTTTGTCATTGCTGTGTCACATACTATACATGTACGTGTCTTAAACAAGTTGAGCTACAGTTCATTGACACTTTCATTTTATAATTTAAACTTATCACATCATTAACAGTAACTTCAGTAAGAGACTGTTGGACAAAGGAATGCAAATTAATTTATAAACTATATGATAATGATAGGAATTTTGAAGCTCCCCTGATTCATTGAAAAAGAAATCACGCCTGCAGTTTGTGAAATAGAACTGGAAGAATTTGATCCAAGGGAGATTACTCTTCAATATGATGGCACCTGGAAGTTAGAACATGGGATCAAAATGTTCTTCAACATATTTTTCTGTAATTCCTTTTAAAATCGTCCAACAATGAATACCATTACTGAAAGTATCATTCTGTTGTCATATAGAATACATTCAATTGCAGTGTAGTTTCCTTATTTCATTTAAAAAAAAAAAACTTGTTCCATAGACATTTTTGAGTTCACCTTCAGAGTGAACTAAGTGCACAAGTCCTAAAGTGTGAGTCTTTGTAAAAGGAGGCACAGACTATATTAAATGCTTGACTTTACAGGACTTTACACAGAAAAATATTGTGGGATAAATTTTACTTTGGTCCATGTGGGGATCTTCGGAAGTGAATCAGTGCTTGGTTGCTGCTGTAAACAAGCTCTCTTTTTTGTTGGTGGAAAAATAGAGCCCAGTAACATATACTTGAGGTGGAAAGAGGTCCTCTGGAACATTGGATGTGCAGTATGGATATGAATGATTGGCTGGACTTGAAGTTATATCTGTTTTGAGGTCATGATTACTTGATTACCCATTGTGCAAAAAAATATGGCCTTAAACACCAATAAATCTATTTAGTTTGGGTGATTTTTTTTTGTTTTGCGATAAATGTTGCATAATAATAGATCTTTATTCAAAATAAATTAAATAATAAAATGACAACAACACTTCATATTTTATACATGTACTCACACTCAAATACATGTATATAATTTATTTCATTTATTGATAGTTACAAAGTAGATATTTCAGACCTGAACATATCCTTCTGCCATTTTCCACTCAAATGCACAAAGGTTATTGACATCCACTGAACACAACACAGTACTGAGGGGATCTTTTTGTCTGGCATTATGGAATTCAGTTAAACACATGCGGTTGTTTTAAATTTAAAGGATTAAAAGACAAGTTAGTGGCCCTATACTGCCTATAGAAGTATAGAGTCAGAGTCGGGAATTGTCGATTGCCACAATGTGTGCTTATTATTTTACATTATATTTCAGGCAGATGCTGATGCACCATCAAAACCAAAGCAAATCAAGTTGGATCAGATCCTAGTTTCTGAGAAAAAAATGGGGTGCCAGCAATCCAAGAAAGAAATCAGCAGATGAAAAGCTAGCAAGAATGATTTGTATTGATTACCAACCCATCAGTATTGTTGATGACATCGGATTTTGGGATTTGATCAATGATTTGCAGCCGCAATACAGCATTCCCACAAGGAAAGTACTCAGGATGAGTCTAATTCCAAACTTGTTCGAACGGATAGAGGACTCTGTTAAATCCAAATTGAAATGTGTGGAATCTCTTGTCATCACAACTAACCACTGGTCATCCAGAACAACAGATGCATATATAGCAGTTACAGCACACTTCCTGAACAACTCGTTTGACTGCAGTGATTTCTGCCTCAGTGCTAAGTTCACACCAGAAAGACACACTGCCACAAATATTGCGAATGATATCGTCAACATTGTGCAAGAATGGATTCCTGATCATCACAAAAAGAAAATATATGGGATTCGTGACAATACTGCAAACATAAAAGCTGCATGTAATCTACTTCCATCAAACTTCTCTGTGGGATGCTTCAACTACAAAATGCAATTAGTTGTGAATAATTCTCTAAAAGAATTTAAAGGTGCACAAACTGTTATAGCGAAATGCAAGAATATAGTAAATCATTTCCACCATAGCACCAAGTCTACCACAAAATTACAAGAAATGCAACAGGCAATGAAAGTCAAAGAACACAAGTTAAAAACATTTTCTGAGACACGCTGGAATTCTAACTATCATATGGTTGAAAGGATAGTCGAGCAAAAAGATCCCCTCAGTGCTGTGTTGTGTTCAGTAGATGTCAATAACCTTTCTGCACATGAGTGGAAAACGGCAGAAGGATATGTTCAGGCCTTAGTGCCTTTTGAAGCTGTAACAGTTCTAATGTCCGCAACAAGGTGCTCAACCTTGTCGATGAGTACACCTGTACTGAACAATTTGAAAGAACAAATGCAAAATATTGATATGAATGATTTTGGGAAGTGTGTTATGAAAGACATTGAAAAACATTGGCCTGATTATGAGCAAGACAAGATACTATTAATAACCACTCTCAGGATTCAAATTTTTTGCTTTCTCGGATTCTTTCTCTGAAGAAACTTCGAAACAACAAAAATGTGATATAGCAAAAGCACATCTAGTAAACTTGATGTTTGAAGAAGACAACAAAAACAAGCTGCCAATCAGTAAGACTGGTTTAAGTAGTACAACACATCCAGAGAGCATCAGTTCCACTATGGAGCATCTCATAACACCATCAACAACTGCTGGTCTGTCACCAGTATCGGCTACAAGCATTGACTCTCCTGAACCTGGTCCGTCAAATGAATCAGTTTTGCCTGAGCCTGCTGAGGCAGCATTGTCCAATTCAAAATTGCCTAAACGTGATTTTTGGCATCGATATAAGCAACAAGTTGTCCATTGCACTTGTAAAATCATACAAAAAGAGGACGTAAACAAAATAAAAGCAGGGTTTGAAATGGAGATTGAGAGATATGAATCAGAACCTCCCCTGGATACATCGAAGTCTCCTTTTTTGTGGTAGTCACAAAATAGCTCAAGATTTCCAAACCAAGCATTAATTACAAAACAATATCTGTTCATCCCGAGTACATCAGTGCCCAGTGAACGCATATTCAGTAAATCTGGATTGATCATTTCTGAGAGGAGGTCTCGACTTAAGCCAGATATGGCTGAAAAACTGGTCTTTCTGAATCAAATTCTGAAACATGTTAACATGAGTGCAGATTGAAAACTGTCTTCAGTGATCAGTTTATAGGTTTATGTTGCATATTTGAGTTGGACTGTCATCTATTGCAGAGAAACTTCACTGGTGTTTCTGAATCATACTTTGGAAAATTATTCATTTGATTAATGGCTCGTTAGGATTATTCTCATCATTTTGATTTGAGCTAGCACTACCAGATCATGATGCTTTACTATATATTGGTTTCATTGTACAGTAGAATCCTCTTAATTGGATATCCATTTTGCCATTGAAATTTATTCAATTAACAGGAGAATACAATTAACAGGGATAAGGTCAGTTTCCTGTGTTCTGGAGGTAAACTGAGCATTTTTTCTATTACATCTTGTTTGACAGAGCTCAAAGAGCTCTGTCAAACAAGATATAATAGAATAAATGCCTTTATTGAATGTAGTGAGGCCAAAAAGGTTGATAAATAAAGGGAATTTGGAGTGTGTCACAGTAACTTTTTCGACATATTACAAAAATTTATATACAATTAACAGGAGTTTACAACCCATTGACAATTAACAGATCAAATCTGTACTGAAGGTATGGTAAATGGTTTTGTGTTTGAAAATGATATTCAATTAACAGGGATATACAATTAAGAGATATCCAATTAAGTGGGCTCCACTGTATTGGTATTTGGTATCGGTAATACCTAATGAGTCATGACTATACATAGAGCTAACCAAGAAATCAACAACTTAATCATGAATAAGAAATCTCAACCAGAGATGTTAACTTAACAATGAGAACTAAAAACTTTGGTGTAAGTTAAAACAAAACTTTGTACTAATATTTTGTTTTAACTTACACCGAAGTTCTTAGTTCACATTGTTGTGTTAACATCACCTGTTGAGATTTCTTATTCATGGTTTCGTTGTTGATTTCTTGTTTAGCTCTATACTTACCAAAGTTACCTTTGAGTTCTCTCAGTTTATTTGTTTTCCGTTTATAATTTTTTCTTAGTTTTGTTTATTATCATTACAATCTGTTGGATTGTTAAATGTTAAATTTTTTAATAAAAAATGTGATACCAATTGACAAGTCTTGATCAGTAATTCAATATGAAAAGGAGAAGAGATATGTGTTTCACTGTTTACTAACATATTTTGTTGAAATAAAACATCTGATAGGCTGATAGGGAAGGACAGTGTCACAGTGACTCAGTGAGCGATGTGAATCGAGAGTCTTCCATAAACAACATTCATGTTCAAACAAAGATATATTGAATAAAATGATCAAAAGGAACTTGGGGTGGTGGCTATCATCAGTCTTCTGGGTGATCTCAATTATCTGGTACCAATCTGGGTCTTTTGTTGGTCACATTTTGTAGTTCCCTTGGCCCAAGTTGACTTTTAAAATGGAAGGTGAACAATCACTGTCTCCATCATCAAAACCAAGGTTTTTTCACTGAAATCACCAACATCGTCTCCGAACCCTTAAAATTCATCTCCGCCCATCACTAGTACAATTTATTTAAAGGAGTTTACTTTCAAATACTTACATTTTATTGTACGATCATATTAATGTACAACGATGTGAAATATCACTTCAGCCTATGTGTATGCCACTCCTTGTCAGTACCTGCACCCATTTCAGTATTAGAATTGAATATTGTTGTAGTTGGGAGGTGTTTAAATAGGCTCAGCCTGTTCGCCAAACCCCATTTCATTTTTTGAATGAAATAAAATTAAAAAAAAAAAAACTAGTTGGAATCTTTTCACATTTAATAAACAGCATACTTGGAGAGGGGGGAGACAGATTTAAATTTGTTCAACCCACTTTCCAGGGTTCCTATTTGGGCTCAATGGGAGGAAAATCTTTAGAAATTTTTTTTTTCAGATTCACCAGTCAGAATCTTTTCATATTTGGTACATAGCATCCTCAGTGGGATCAGATTCAAGTTTGTTCAAATGAAGTCCCAAGGTTCATACTTGTACTTCCTATGGAAGTCTGGATTTTAAATTAGTGCGTTATCGTATGATAATTCAAGTTTGTTCAAATAAAGTCTACCATCTTTTGATACATGTACTTGGTGTTCAACATCCTTAGAGGTGTCATATTCACTTAGGTTTGATCGAATCAAGTTCCTGGGTTCATATTTGTGCTCCCTGTGAGGAAAATTCTTTAAAATCTTCTTCAGATCAACCAGTCTAAATCTTTTTGTATTTGGTTTTCAGCATCCTTGAGGGGATCAGATTCAAATTTGTTTGAATCAAGTCCCATCCCTGGGTTCATATTTGGGCTCTCTATGGGAGTTTGAATTTTAACATGGTGAAATTTGAGGAATGATGTGATAAAAACACATTTGAACTAGGCAGGGACCAGCTGTTATGGCGATTATGTCACCCTTCTAGGTCCAAAGTCATCTAGAAAAATAGTTGGGGCGATTACGAGTCGCCCTCTAAAAATTGGTCAAAATGAGGAAAGGCTGAACTGAGTGATCCGAGGTTTACACGAAAACGATTATTTTCAAGAATGATCTGAATCGAATGTGCTTGGGTGTGATAAATGGGTATTTTCATTCGTCAAATGAGTGACCATTTATTTGAAATCACAGGAGAATCAATTGTCCATTGTCGCTTTTTGCGTATTGTTTATTTCTATTTTGTTCCGTTTCAGTCGGAGCTTCAAGCATCGAAACGAAAATAGGTGACTTACGCGACTCAACAAAATAACCCAGTTTGAAAGTAGGTTACGTCGCTTAGGATGCAGAAAATTCTCTTCTGAAAATGTATACACAACAGAGGTATTTTCTAACACTATTTTTATTTCGTTTTGCTAATGAGTGTTAACTATTGGGCCGTCTGTTCCCAGAAAAACACGATTGGAACTGAAACACGTGAACAAAAAGCTTCAGTTATGACAAGAAAAGCTTTGTACAGGGCACAAGTGTGCTTATGAAGGATCTTGAAAAAGTACCTTCCAAGCAACCTTCTTACATCTTGTCCTGTTCACACTTTCAGACTTAGGAATTTATTAGCTTAGTAGACTTTGGTGAAAGGCAACCACAGGAGGGGTCATGAAGGAGAGTGTAGCAGTGCAGGATTTTCAATCAATAATTATTTTGTGATTTTTTTAACCTGGCATAGATGCATCATAGACAACTGGACCTGGATTAATCAGGCATTAATGGAGGACCACAAGCTGAAAATATGAAGAGACAGCAGGGGGTGGTACATAAACATTCTTAATTTCCCCACTTGCCTATGAAGTTTCCCTACTTGACTCTGCAGTCTCCCTATTTTTTCTGGGGGGGGGGGGGGGGGGGGGGAGGGGGAGACATGAAGTCGCCCTAAAATTCTCCCCTAAGCTGGTCCCTGGAACTTGGGCAGTATTTTCTCATAGAAGTTGGAGTTTCCACCTGTTGTGTTGTTTCAAGTACCAGCTCTATAGAAGTGGGAATTACCTGTGCAAACCTTGTTCATTTCTTTTCTGTATTGTGGGCTAGTTTGTATGGGTACCCAAAATATCAGTGCTGTCCTTCTGTTACTCATGTTTGGTTGTTATGGTTTTTTACAACAACAATGACAACCATACTACAGTTCTGACTTTATGAGCTGTATAATTCATTCTGGATTCACAGGGGGAGGAAAACAACAAATAAGAATTACAACTTAATAATCATTTAGTTCTTTATTTTTTCTTTTTCACCAAGGTGTAGCAAAATGAAATTGCCCCAATTACACACAACACCAACCAAATCAAAACTAAAATGTCTCGCCTCCCCTTGGCATTTTGGGCATTTTGAATCCGGCCGATTTTTTCTCTGTTGACTGAGGCAATTGAAGAATTTTCTTAATTTTAAAAATTGTTGGGACATGCAGAAAATTAATTATTTTGAGCAGTTCCAAAACTATAACTCAAAGATTGATTTTTTTCTAGTCCTTTTGTTCAGCTGATTTGGAGGGGAGGGGTGGGGGGCAGGGGGATGCCAGATGGGTTTAAAATTTAACATAGAACCCTGTGAAGAATTTACTATTTGATTGTTTAAATGACTGTTCTCCTTAAGTGATGGAGTGGACAAGATGTGGGTGGATAAGATTGATGTCTGTTTCAATGGGGCCAACAGGGCTGCATGAGGCTTTTTGGAATTATGGGGTGGTTGATTGGGTGGATTTTTTTTTTTTTTTTTTGCTTTAAAATGAGTTTTGAAGAGTGATTTTATGAAATGAAAATTTCATCCAGTTGACCTCCATGGATGGGTGTGTTGGGAGGGGCTTAAATCCTTCTTTAACCCTTCAGTCAAGGGACTCCCCACACAGCCACAAACCGCCCATTTTATATTGCTCTGAAAACCTTGTCCCAATTGTTTTCTTCCTTGATAACTCTACTGGTAAAATGCATTTGTATTGATAGTTTTTTTTACATCATTGTGCAGGCAGCTGACAATGATGTAAAGACACTGTTAAGTGATCTGCAGCTGTGTTCTTGTATATACAGTAGTTATTGACATAAAATTAATCTGATGACTTACAAGGTTAAATGTTAAATCCTTCTTTAAACAACATTTTCAGCAGAGTTTGTCAGGCCTCCCCGGCACCTCTGGTTATTTTGTAGTTCTTAAGAAATTAAATATACTAGTGTAAAAGTATCCCAAGCAAAATGCAACTCTTTTGTGATCCAACCAAGAGAGAGACCATCTTTCCAATCGCAGTATTTATGTATTGATTTATTGGGGTTTAATGACACTTTCGACAATCAGCGTCGCCTCATGTCAGACAGTTTTACAAGTGGAGGAAGCCGAAGTACCCGGAGAGAGCCACAACCAGCTGTCGGACACTCCAACATACTAACTCCATACAGGAAGGGTTAGCATTGGTTGAAGACAAGTGCGCCATCGACTTGCAGTACGCCTTAGTACACAATGCTACTGTACCCCCGCCCTAGCAATTGGGATTAAGTGTCTTGCCCGAGGACACAAACGTGGTTGCCGCAGGTGGGATACGAATGAAGGACCTCCCGGCTTGCAGCCTGCATTTCTACCTTCTGAGCCACTGCGATCCTCCAATCACAGTACTATAAAATTCAATAGATAAACAACCGTATACAAGCTATTAATTGAAAATAGAATCTGTTCTCATTTTTGGAATTCACTGAGAAACCCCTATGAAAGGGTTTTAAGCTGAGTTTGAATAGTACTGGCTGGTTTTGACTATTACATTAGGCAAAGAGCTTATTTAGATGTCATTTACACTAAGTCTGTACAGTGCACAGGGTTAGTTACTCAGTTAAAAATGAGACTTTTTATGACCAGAAAGTGTGACTTTCCCTGTGCATTGCACAGGGTTAGTCACCCTTTCTGGTTATAAAAAATTCGTAACTGCCCTGTCACACACTACATGAAAATACACACTAAGATTGATGTCTGTTTCAATGGGGCCAACAGATTAAGTCTGCTGCAGAAATACACAGGGTTAGTTGGTTTCTTGTTGTTACATAGGGTGCAAGATTCAAGGAATTGATAGAAGTACTTACACAGGATTGTGGAAGTTGTTTTTAAGTGAATTGCAAAAATGAAAACATATTCTATTTTCAATTAATAGCTTGCTCGTAGTGGCTGCCAGCAGAACAAAAAATGTTTAGTGATGTTTTTCAACCTGTATATTTTCAGCTGTTCAAGAAACTTTACCAAGTTATAGAGGTCAGGAATTCCAGAAAAGTCCCATCCAAGACAGCGAGGAAACTGACTGCAGTTCTGAACCAGAAACAATATTTAAAGTGACAGGGTCGCCAAGAAGAGTCTCTAGGTCAAGCAACAGAAAAATTAATAGTTTTCAAAAATCTACCTCAATTGAGGACCTTCCATGTCTACCATATACTGTGAGTATAAAAAATGAGGGAAATGCCCCAGACTTGACTGACCAATATTTCTGTCCAATTTGTGATACAGCTAGTCAGTTGTCTTCACAGAAAGCCCTTTGTGAACATATTAAAAAAAATCATACTGAATTGGTCGAAGAGTTTGATAATAAAGACATTTCTAGTCATGGTGAAGGACAATATGAATATTTGAACGTGATTACTGAAAAAAAAGAGCGACGGTTGAAACAGAGGGCTGCAAAAAAGCCTGTTGTTAAAAATAGTAAAATTACACTTGCTGATTTGACATGTAGTGTTTGTGAAAAACAATTTACATCTAAAAAGAAACTCAAGCAGCATTCAGAAACACACAGAAGTACCAAAGACTTTGAATGTGATGTGTGTGGAAAATTCTTTCAAACTCATGATTCATTATATCATCACAAGCGTGGACTTCATAGCACAGATAAACAATACAAATGTGAGACTTGTGACAGGGCTTTTAACTTCAGAAATAGCTATGAACTACATATGTTGAAGCACACAGGAGAGCGCCCATACAAATGTACAGAATGTGAAAAGTCATACCTGAGATCGGGACATCTGAAAGAGCACATGGAAGCATCTCATAATATGGTTAAACGTTTCAAGTGTGATGAATGTGACAGAGAGTTTTCCTACTCAAACACCTTAAAGCTTCATAAAATGCGACACAATGGCAGCAAACCATTTATGTGTGCAATATGTGGCGAAAGTTTTCTCCATAGTTCTGCACTGAAATACCACAAAGAAGCACATCATGGCGATGGTAAAACTTTCCAATGTGATGTATGCGAAAAGGTTTATAAGACAGAACATTTAATGAAAACACACAGAAGACGACATACAAGTGATGTGTGTCGCTTTATGTGTAATATCTGTGGACGCCAGTTCATGTTCAAATGTGACTTGGATGCTCATATTAATTCTCATGGTGATGAGAAAAAGTATGTATGTGGTATCTGTGCTGATACATTCAAAACATATAGCTCCCTGTATACTCATCAAAACGTTCATAAGACTGAAAAACCATTCACATGCATGGAATGTGGAAAGGCATTTAAAACAAAGGAAAGTTGTAAAGCTCATGAGAAACGGCACAATGGAGAAAAATCATATGCATGTGAAATTTGCGGCAATTTTTTTTCTGAAAAGGGAGGGTTGACAAAACACAGAAAAACCGTTCACACTAAGCTGAATCTATTTGGTTGCCCAATTTGTGGAAAAACAAGTGCCAGAATGGATAACTTAAGAGTTCACATGAGAGTTCATGAAAAAGAATGTGGCACTTCTCTTTCGATAATCAGACTCTCTGAATCAAGTGAACATTTATTAAATGATTCAATGGAGCCACAACTTTAGGGGGAAAAATGTGTGCTTGTCCTTTTTAACCCTTTACCCTTTAATCTCTTGCATGCTGCAGGCAGATATTCCTGCGATGATACAATATCTCTAGCCACTGAAATAAGTATAATTTGGGCGCATTTAATCAAAATTTACCCCCTGTAAATTTTATGGATTTTTGCACCAATGGTTTCTTGATTTAAATTTAGACAAATTTTTCATCAAATCTAGTCATGGCTGCTTCAGAGCAGCCATGACTAGATTTGATGAAAAATATCTTGAAAATACTCAGCGGGTTAAGAGTTAAGGCTAACGTGAATAGCAAATGATACTTGCAAATAAAATTTTTTCAACAACTAAAAATTTTCATTTTTTGTTTCTAAAATATATCTTATTTACCTTGTTGCAGTGAGGGAGCCATAAGCTGTCTTTTTGAGGGACAAATTGAAAAAGAATTTTGAATAAAGTTTTGTGATAATTGTTGGGATTTTTTTATTGGGATTTAATGGCACATTATTGTCAGGATCATGTCCTATCTGACAGTTTTACAGATGGAGAAAGCTGGAGTACCAGGAGAGAACCTCTGAGCAACTGCTAGTAACTGTTGATGCATCAACTTACTATCCCAGCCCAAGCAGGGTTAGCATTGGTTAAAGGCAAAAACCACCAACATGCTGTGTGATGTAGTACACAGCACCACTGTACTTTGGCAATAGGGATTCAGTGTCTTACCCAAGAACTCAATGGAGATGACGCACCATGTTATGTCAGAAATGGAACTACTGCCTTGGAGCACCTGCCCTCATACTGGTCCACCCACCCTGGTCTGGTATTTTCCGGTCCGGTCCACTTCTCCATATACCAATTCGACAATGTTGCAAAAACGGTGGTAGAACTATGATTTTATATGCTTTTCATCTTCACACTTGTGACCAGGCATATTCTAAAGTCAGCAAAATCAAAGCAACTATCTAGCGACATGGTGTCATGTGTCCCCAGGTCATGGGCCAGCATGTCCTTGTTTCTCTGTGAGTTCAAATATTATGCAATCTACATGCCCTCAGAATGCAATGTGGTATGCTTACAAATTACACGCATGTTTTCTTTTACATCTGGGAAAGAAAATGACATTTGACAGGTCATATCTTCATGTTGACACATCTATGTACGCTGCAGCCTTGGAAACAACAGAATGTGATCAGCTTTCAGATGAATTCAGTGAATTAGAATGATTATTCATTTTCAGCCCCAGATGCACCCTACAATCCTGCGTGTTTTTGTCACTGTGAAAATCACAAACCAAACTCGATTACGTTTGCCGTACCATGAAAGTTTAAGTCCCCAACCAAATTGATTATCAAGATTATTTTCTATTTCTTCTGACCAGCTTCGTTTTTGTCGTCTACAACATTTAATTCGCATTTGTTGGTCTTCTGAATTGATCGAAAAGCTTTCCTTGTGAGTTGAGAGAAAACCACATATATTGTTTCCATTTATTTCATGCTATTCTAGATGAAATCGGTCTGTTATTAGTGGTTTTATTGGGGTGGGGGGTTGTTTATTTTTTCACATAAGTATCTCACCCATTTTGAGCGCAAAATGAAAATGAGTATTTGTACTGAATATGAACATCATTTTTCGCATCACAAGTGAATTGGCTACATTTCAGATCATTTTAGCTGTTGTGAGCTCTGAAATTAAGTTCGTTTGAAACCTCAAAATTTTGGTTAGATGTTTTGAAAATCTGTCATTGGGGAAGATTTTCGAAATGATAGGTTTTTAAATGAACTTAAGTTATTGTAAAATTTTCATTCAATTAAAATACCTGAGTTACAGGTTCATTTTGAGCAAGATATAACAGATATGTACGTAAGAAGCTGAATAACTTGCATTTTAATTACTTTTGGTCAGACTGGACTCCTTCGGACTTGTCCAGGCTGCTGAACTGGACTGTTAAGGGCTGGATGATACAAGACTGGACCACCTGATGAGTGGACCAGACCGCCCTAGGTCCTCCGGTCCATTCCACATCACTACAGTCGTCATTTCACTCTCAAGTCCAGGCAATTTTTGTGAATATGAATAGTGCTAGATGATTGTGACTGTTAGATTAGTTGAAAGGTTTACATAGTGTAGTACACAGCATTACAGTACTTTCACTTTGGCAATAGGGATTCAGTGTCTTGCCCAAGAACACAATGCAGATGATGTGTGTCAGGATCGAACTGTAGATATTTCAGTAGAGAAAGTCCAGGCAATTTTTAGCTCAACTTGACAAAGTCAAGATAAGCTGTTGCCATCAAGCATGCAGAAGTCTGTTCACATTTTCTTCAACACAGGCTACACCCTGTAGTTCCTGTCTGATCACTAAATTTCATGTGCAGGTTTGAGGTCATGTCTAGATGAGAACGTCCCATTTCAGTCGTGATCAGACAACTGTGATGGATACACGGGTTTGAAACCCAAAAATCTTTAGCAAAGTCTAAAGATCATATTTATGAATGGATTTCTTCGTAACTTGGTAGAATGACTCTGTATAATGACAAGGTGAGAATGTCCTATTTTGGTTGAGTTTGGTCAACCGTGAAGGCCGCAGGGGCATGTGAGCCAGGTTCCTTTAGCTCAGTCTACAGGCTGCTTTTATGAATGGATTTCATTGTAAATTAGTAGGATGGCTCGGTATTATGTCTAAATGCGAACGTCCTATTTTGGTCATCGTTGGTCAACCGTGATGGCCGCACAGGTACATGACCTACTTTTGTTTAGCAGTCTCCAGTTCATATTTGTGAAGCGATTTCACTGTAACTTGGTAGGATGACTCGGTATGATGTCTAGGTATGATGTCTCGATGAGACTCTTATTTTGGTCACGATTGGTCAGCTGTTACAGACACTTGGGCACATGACCTAGATTCCTTCAGCACTGTCTACAGATCGTATGTATGAAGGAATTTCATAGTAACTTGGTAGCATGACTCAGTATGATATGTAATTGAGACTGTCCTATTGGCCAACCAGGACTGCCAGATGGGCATGTGATCTAGATTCCTCTCGCAAAGTCTGTGAGTCATATGACTCATTTTGGAATGATTTTACTGTAACTTGGTAACTTTGCTTGACATACGTTAATTGTGTGGGCAACCTCAACCCAGGTCTCAGTTCTTTAGTGCAGTCTATACCTCAAATTATCCTTGTTGAAAACGTAGCATGTAGCATACAGAACTTGACATATTCTCAATTATCACAATTCTTTTCTTATTTCATAATCCTTTCATAAACATTGAACATTATCCTTTTCATCAAACACTAAACACAAGTTAAGCTGCAGTGTCATTGACACTTTCATTGTAAATAGTGCTGGCTGATTATGACTGTTACGTTAGTTAAAGGGTTCACCCCTTACCCAATGTATCGGCAAAAAATGTTTCGTGCTGTTAAAAAAAATTCCCATTGATATGATAACTTTCCATCTGTCATCTGGAATGAACTTTACTTGATCATCATTTCATCAACTATTACACCCAATTGAACCAAATTTGATATGCCTGTTCGTTTTCATATTTCAACTCCAGTTTGTGCCGATAATGTCACTGCATGCACGGGGGGAGGGGTGGGGGGGGGGGCATCACAAGGTTAGCACCCACAATTTTGTTCTTAAAAAATTAAAGAATCTACTCCAGTTTACCACTCATAATCTTTTAATACTTGGTATCCGTTTTCTATTTTTGCCTCCAAAATACAGCTTATGACCCCTATGTTTTAGAGGCAGAAATTGTCCAAAAAAAAACCCAAAATTTTTTAGTTATGCAAGAAAAAATTTTTTTTGAATGTGTCGTCTGCTTTTCATGTTGGGTAAAGGGTTAACTGCAAATGAAGCACATCTAAAGGACAAAAATTATTTATATTCAAACTAACACATTTCAGAATAGGGTGGCTTTCAGTAGTGAAATTGTGTAGTAAACTTTGAAAACTTCAAATCCAACTTTGGAGATGTTGAATTATTTGGAAAACTATTGCTACAACATGTTCTGCCCTTACATGTACCTGTATTTTTTCTACTATTTTTACATGAACCATGTAGCTCACCTGAGATTACTTTCCATCTGCAGTCCATTAACTTTACATTATCAGCTTTTCATAAACCACTGGACCAAATTAAACCAAAATTAATATGTATGTTCATTTTTATATGCCCCATTTGTAAAAAATGATCGTATTATGTAAATGGTCTGTCTGTCTGTCCATCTGTTGTCTGTCCATCCATCTGTCCGTCCATCTGTCTGTCTGGAAACAATTGGTTTTTGACCAATAACTTTAGTTTGGATTCTTTGATTTCAACCCAAGTTGGTTTGTGTATTCTCCAGCTAGTTATACAGGCCAAGTTCGAATATGGGTTCCGTCCAATTATTTTTACGTAAGTTGTGGCCATTTTTTTTGACTTGGAATTTGACCTTCTATTAAGATTTTTGGTTTCTGACCAATAACTCCAGATTAGATTATTTGAACCCAACCAAAGTTGGAATGTGTATTATCCACA
Organism: Pictodentalium vernedei; assembly: GCA_031216915.1. Lineage (NCBI taxonomy): Eukaryota > Metazoa > Mollusca > Scaphopoda > Dentaliida > Dentaliidae > Pictodentalium > Pictodentalium vernedei. Next base: position 194,972,609 of record CM062295.1, read on the forward strand.
TAGAAATACAGGCCAGGTTTGATTATGGGTTCCGTTTAATTATTTTAACATGAGTTATGGGCCTTTTTAACTTATCATTACCATCAACTTTTTGTTTCTGATAACTTGAGTTTGGATTCATAGATCAGGACCAAACTTTCTCTCTGCCTCAGTTATATCAAAATGAAGATTAAGTTCGAATTGGGGCATTGTCCGATGATTTTTACAAGAGTTATGGGGCTTTTCGATTTGGAAATTTGCAGATTTCATTCAACATTTTTTCAGAACTTTGTTTGAACAATAGTTAACGGGTTTCATTTCTTTTTAGCTCAACTTGTCGACGTCAAGTATGAGCTATTGGGATGGTTATGTATGATCCATCGTTTGTCCGCACATCCATGCAACTGTACATACATCCGTCTGCCCCAACAATTCCTTTAGCACACCCTACAGGTCGCAGCGCTCACCCGATCTAACCCAAACTTCATATGCAGCTTTGGGGCAATGCCTAGATGGGAGCCATTGATTTTTTCCAAATTTCATTAAAAAACATTGCCGCCAGTTAGGTTTGGCATATAAATTGTCAATAATTCCATTAGGACACCATACAGGCTGCATCTCTTACCTAATATTTTTTCAAATTTCATATGTAGATTTGGTGTGATGTCTAGATGGAAACTATTGAATTTTTCTGAATTTTGTTGAAAAACATGGCTGCCAGCAGCCATCTTGGATTTGGATATAAATTGTCCAACAATTCCTTCAGCACACCCTACAGGCCGTGGCTCTCACCTGATCAGTCCCAAATTTCATATGTGGCTTTGAGGCAATGTCTAGATTTATTTATTGGATTTTTAGCTCAACTTGACAAAGTCAAGCTGAGCTATTGCCGTCACTACTCGTCTATCAGCATACGTACATACGTACATATGTCCACAATTTCCTTTGGCACACCTCACAGGTCGCATTTATGGTCAGATCGCTTCGACACTTGGTATGCTTGTTTGGGGTGACCGCTAGATGGGAGCTAACGATTTTCTTCAATTTTTATCAAAAAATGTTGCCGCTGTAAACGTTCTTAGAATTTTGTTTAGTCAGACCTCAATATTTCCCTTTGGCACACCCTACAGGGCACATTTATGATCGGATTGCTTGGAAACCTGACATACTTGTTTGGGGTGACCTCTAGCTGGGAGCTATCAATTTTCTTCCATTTCCATCACAAAATGTTGTGCTGGCAACGACCTTTGGACTAGTTTAGTCAGGTATCAATATATTCCTTTGGCACGCCGTACAGGGCACATTTTTTTTCAGATCGGTTTGAAACTTGGTGTGCTTGTTTGGGGTTACCTCTAGATGGGAGCTATTGATTTTCTTTGATATCCACCAAAAACTGCTGGCAACGACCTTTGATGAATTTAGTGCAGTTTTGCATCGAAATTTCCCTTTGGTACACCTCTCAGGTCGCATTTATGATCAGATTGCTTCGAAACTTGGTATGCTTGTTTTGGGTGACCTCAAGATGGGAGCCAATGATTTTCTTCAATTTTTGTCAAACAATGTTGCCGCTGGCAATGTTCTTAGAACTTAGTTTAGTCAGACCTCAATATTTCCCTTTGGCACACCCTATAGGGCACATTTATGATCGGATTGCTTGGAAACCTGGCATACTTGTTTGGGGTGACCTCTAGCTGGGAGCTATCAATTTTCTCCCATTTCCATCAAAAAATGTTGCACTGGCAATGACCTTTAAACTAGTTTAGTCAGGCGGCAATATATTTCTTTGGCATGCCGTACAGGGCACATTTTTTATCAGATCAGTTTGAAACTTGGTATGCTTGTTTGGGGTTACCTCTAGATGGGAGCTATCAATTGTCTTCGATATCCGCCAAGAACCGCTGGCAACGACCTTTGATGAACTTAATGCAGTTATGCATCAAAATTTCCCTTTGGTACACCTTGCAGGGCACATTTATTATCGGAATCGCTTTGAAACATGGTATGCTTGTTTGGGGTGACCTCTAGATGGGAGCTATAGATTTTCTTCCATTCCGTCAAAAAATGTTGCCGTTGGCAATGTTCTTAGAACTTAGTTTAGTCAGACCTCAGTATTTCCCTTTGCCACACCCTACAAGGCACATTTATGATCGAATTGTTTTGAAACCTGGCATGCTTGTTTGGGGTGACCTCTAGATGGGAGTTTTCGATTTTCTTCCATTTACGGCAAAAAATGTTGCAGCTGGCAATGACCTTTGAACTTAGTTTTTAGTCAGGTATCAATATATTCTTTTGGCATGCCCTACCGGGCACATTTATGATCAGGATGGTTTGAAACTTGGTACGTTTGTTTGGGGTTACCTCTAGATGGGAACTATCGATTTTCTTCAGTTTCTGTCAAAAAATGTTGCCGCTGGAAATGACCTTTGATGAACTCGGTGCACTTATGCATCAATATTTCCCTTTGGCACACACTGAAGGGCACATTTATAATTGGATCAGTTTGAAACTTGGATGCTTGTTTGGGGTGACCTCTAGATGGGGGCTATCGATTTTCTTCCACTTACGGCAAAAACGACCTTTGAACTTAGTTTAGTCAGGCATCAATATATTCATTTGGCACACCCAAAAGGGCACATTTATGATCAGATCGGTTTGAAACTTGGTATGCTTATTTGGGATTACCTCTAGATAGGAGCTATCGATAATCTTCCATTTCCATCAAAAAATGGTGCCACTGGCAATGACCTTTAATGAACTTAGTGCAGTTATGCATCAATATTTCCCTTTGGAACACCCTGCAGGGCACATTTATTATCGGATTGCTTTGAAACTTGGTATGCTTGTTTAGGGTGACCTCTAGATGGGAAATGTTAATTTTCTTCCATTTCCTTCAAAAATAGTTGCCATTGGCTATGACTGTTGAAGTTGGTATAGTCAGGCATCAGTATATTACTCTGGCATGCCTTACAGGGCACATTTATGATATGATCGCATGAAACTTGGTATGCATGTTCTGGGTGGCTTATGGATGTTAGCTCTTGATTTCTTTTCATTTCCATAAAAAATTATTGTTTGCACCAGCCTTTGGACTTAGTGCATTTTTGTAGCAACTTATCCCTTTTGCACTCTCTACAGGGTATATTTATGAATTTCCATAAAAAAGATAAAAAGACCATTGCCACCAGTCAGGACCATCAAACTTAGTGCATTGTGCATTAACATCTTCCTTTGGCAAGCCTCAGAGGGCTCATTCATTATCAGGTTGTTTTGAAACTTTGTATGCTTATGCAGGGTGACAAAGATAGGAGGTATCGATTTTCTTTTCATTTCTATCAAAAACTGTGGCTGTCAGTAACAATCTTTGAATCTATTGCATTTACATTCTTTTTTGACATGACCTACAGGGCACATCTATCGTAGGATTGTTTTTGGACTTGCCGTGCTCATTAGGTTAAACCTCTACATGTCGAGTCATTTCTGTGAAAAAAGTTGCCATTTACAGTGACCTCAGAACTTACTGCATTTGTGTATCAACATTCTTCCTTTAGCCAGCCTTTAAGTTTACATTTTAAATCCATGGATTGCTTTGACATTGGCACACACAGTGCTGTTATGTTGAAGTTTCACCAAATAACATTGGAACCAATGATCTTCAAATTTACCATTTCAAGTTTGTCAAGTTGAGCTACAGTGTCATTGACACTTTCATTTTTTTAATTTCATTGAAAAACCTGGCCACCAGTGGCCATCTTGGATTTGAATATAAAGTGTCTAACAATTCCTTTGTTAGACAGGTCGCAGCTCTCACCCAATCACCCAATCAGTCTCAGATTTCATGTGCATCTTTGAGGCAATGTCTAGATCACCTGATCTTTTTTGAATTTCATATATAGCTTTGGTGTGATGTCTAGATGGGAGCTATCAAATTTTTCTGAATTTCATTAAAAAATATGGCTGCCAGCAGCCATCTTGGATTGGAATTTGAATTGTCAACAATTCCATTACCACAGCCTGCAGGCCATATCTCTCACCCAATCTTTTTCAAATTCCATATATTCTTTGGTTTGATGTCCAGATGGGAGTTATCAAATTTTTCTGCATTCCGTTGAAACAGATAGCTGTCACCGGCCATCTTTGATTTCACATATAAATTGTCAACAATTCCATTAGTATTCCTAAGAGGCCACATCCCTCACCTGATTTTTAGCTCACCTGGCCTAAAAGTCCATGTGAGCTTTTGCCATCAATTGACGTCCGTCATCGTCTAAACTTTTCTCATTTTCATCTTCTCTGGAGTCGCCGAGCCGGTGTAAACCAAACTTGGCAGGAATGGTCTGTGGGAGGTCCTCTACAAACGATCCTCATTTTGTTCCTGTCAGATGAAAAACATGACTGCCAGAGGTATTCTTTGATTTTGGTTGGTGGATTTTCAAAAATCTTTTCTGAAACTACAAGGCCAAATGTTTTGAAACTTTGCATGCTTAATCACTGGGACCCCATCTACCAATGATCCTCATTTAATGTTGATTGGGTTGCAAACATGGCCACATTCGTGGCTTATAGTTACCATTAGAAACCCTATGGAAAATCACATTTTCATCTTCTTCCCTAGAACCACTGAGCCAAGGTGAACCAAACTTAGCAGGAATGGTCTATGGGAGGTCCTTCACAAACGGTCCTCATTTTGTTTGCGTTGGTGGAAAAACGTGGCTGCCAGAGGCATTCTTTGAATCTGATTGGTGGATTTTCAAAAATCTTTTCTCATGAAACTACAAGGCAAAATGTTTTGAAACTTCACTTTATTGATGACTGGGACACCCTCTCACAACGATCCTCATGTGATGTTGATCAGGTTACAAACATGGCCACAATTGCAGCTTATAGTTCCTATAGAACCCTATGGGAATCACGTTTTCATCTTCTCGGAGCCAATGTGAACCAAACTTAGCAAGAATGGTCTATGTGAGGTCCTCTGCAAATGATCCTCATTTTGTTCCCGTTGGATGGAAAACATGGCTGCCAGAGGCATTTTTTGATTCTGATTGGTGGATTTTGAAAAATCTTCACCTGTGAAACCACAGGACCAAATGTTTTGAAACTTTGCATGGTTGATGACTGGGACACTTTCTACCAACGATCCTCATTTAATGTTGATTGGGTTGCAAACATGGCCACAACTGCAGCTTATAGTTACCACAGAAACCCTATGGGAAATCACATTTTCCTCTTTGGAGCTACTGAGCCAATGTGAACCAAACTTGGCAGGAATGGCCTATGAGAGAATGGAAAAACACGGCCGCCGGAGCCATTCTTTGATTCTGATTGGTGGATTTTGAAAAATCTTCTCTTAAACTACAAGACCAAATGTTTTGAAACTTCACATGATTGGTGACTGTGTAACGGTCACCTGGCTCAAGGGTTTCCTGCTACAAATTAAACTACAAATAATAACACTTAATTTTCAAAACAAATAAACTTTTATTACAAGAAAAACTTGATGGTTGTGAACCTAACACCCAAATGCCTAACCATTTCCGTATCTTAAAGTTAAGGCTTATTCAGCCCTTGCCTATGTCATCCAATAATATCTATCCCCAATCCCAACATAGCTTTAGCCCAAAACTTAGCCCCCACTGAGCCTGAACCAAACTAAAGGATATCCCCAAGCCCAACAAAGATTATGTGGAAGCCCAACAAAGCACCTAACCTTGTGCAGGTCACTGTGCCCTTAAATTCAGCCCAAACTTTAAAGTAATGGAGCTTAACCCTGTCATCCAACACACTAACCTTATGCAGGTCACTTGTCTTAATCTTGGCCTTATAAGTTGTTGACCAACCACCCCTGTACTAAATTTGCACAAAGAACATCAACACAAAAAATGGTATTCTCCTGAGGTATCATACTTGAAGAACAGACTTCAAACCCCAAAATAAATAAATTAAAAGGTATAACACCTCACAAAATGTATAAATTATAAGATTGGCAACAAATGAATAATTTAGGGAATATACATAATTTAGAATAATAATAAGGTACTTTAGGCAATATTTTATGACTAAATTATAAAAATGTATAGATGACTAGAGTAAACTCCCTTGAGAGAGTAAACTGGAATGAATGGTGCAAATGCCAGCCAAAAATGGCATTTACCGTAAATAAGAACCCCCCTCCCAATTTATAACTATCGCTACATTCCCCCTACCAGAATCCTTTATATTTCTTATCAGAAAGGATGATATAATGGAAATGATACATCATTTTTTTTTTTTTTACAGTAAATGATGGATGATTCTTTAATGTGGCATCCCAGCGTCTCTCACTTCTCGTATAGATGACCGCTCACCTCTCTCATTAAGCACAATCCTGACACTCTCATCTCTGGTGTTAAAATTACTGGTCAATGTCAGTGGGGTTGACTGTCTAACTACCTCTCTTCTATCCTGTTCTCATGTTGTCTTTCTTCCTCGTGGTTGAACTGGATCCTAACCGGAGGCAATACATCGCCAGGATCAATGAATCTCAAGTTGTCCATCTATTCGCTTGGCCCTGAAGTTATCAATTTATTTGCTTCCTCCTTCGTAATCTTGTGTTTGAACATAATATGATGAAGTACTGTATTATTCTTCCAGTGGGAGTACCCACACATATTACAACTCCGTTTCGGGATCTCTGGCTTATGTACCATCTTCCAATGTTTTTGGAGCGCACATAATGAATTAAACCGGATTGTCCGGCACTCAGGTACGGTACAAGCTTGTCCCACCACAAACTCTGGCCTTTCACTCTCTTTAAACTTGTGCCATTCTGCCTCTGGTGCTTTTAATTCCATTTCCATACTGAAAAGTAAAAAGGAAAACATATAAAAAAAAGATCCACTACAGGCTGGTGTTCATTGCTACATTTAAACAGGAATTTAGTGACTAATATTAGGTCTAAAGTCTAGTTTGTTCTACCTTAAATATTTATTACTACTAAATGATTTCCTAGCAGACTTCTATACTCTTTTCCCCAAAATTCCATCACCCTAACTGAATTCCTCCTACAATCTTACCAGCTCTAGATGAAACACAAATACCAGATTTCTATTCAATAGAATAAGTCACACTTACTACATTGCACAGGTTTATCATCTCACTTCTACATTTATAAAACATTTTAATGACCCTTCTTCCTCGACACAAAGAATGTACAGCCTCCAACCTCTCATGGAAAAGTCATGTCCATTTTAACCCCCTAGATAAAGGTTTCACACCCTTCAACCCTTACGAGAAAGGTGACTACAACTCTCCTCTTACCAGTCAGAAGTAACTCAGTTTCGTAAGTTGTTTTAATTCTGCCTTTCAAAACTTTATCTGGACCGATCCATGCTTTACGAAACTTTAACTCTGAATTTGGTTTATAAAAATACCACACTAAATCATCTGTTTTAAATGAACGCTCTTTTAAGTTTTTATTGTAATTGCATTTCTGACATTTGGCTGACAATTTCAATTGATCATGTGCTAGTTTGAAAGCTTTAAGGGTTGAAAGTTGAACCCACTCTACATATTAGCTTCTACACTTTTTTTGAAGAGGACAGAAACCAGTAATTAAATCTATCGGTAATATCATTTCCCTGCTTGTCATGAGAAGACTTGGTGAACACCCTGTACTTTCCTGGACAGAACACCTATAAAACATTAGGATAAATGGCAACTGTTCATCCCAATTATTATGGTTTATATTGAGAAAATGGGTTAACATCTGTTGCATAGTCCTGTTAAACCTTTCCACAAGTCCTTCGCACTGGGGTCTGTATGGGCTTGTGAAAGTCTTGGAAATATCCAATATTTTACAAAGTGAAGTAATTAATTCTGACTGAAACTCTGCACCTCGATCTGAATGTATTTGTTTTGGCATGCCAAATCTGCAAATGTATTCAGTTACAATTTTGTCAGCTACAGTTCCTGCTGTATGGTTGGGAATAGTAAATGCTTCAACCCATTTAGCAAAATAATCACAAAGTACTAAGATATACTGATTACCATTTTCTGTTACTGGAAGTGGGCCAACTATGTCTATTCCCAGAATATCCATAGGAGCACCAACCTCAATTTTATTAAGACTAGCTCTGCCATTCTCAGAACCTGGTTTACAACTTGCACAATCGTCACATTGCCAAATCCATAAACCAATGTCTGAGGACATTCTTGGCCAGTAAAATCGATTCTGGATTAGTGCCTTGGTCTTATTCTTGCCTACATGCCCAGCAATTCTTTTACTGTGAAGCTCATGAAAAATGAAATCTCTCAACACCTGAGGCACAACAATCAACAACTCACTACCAAGAGGGGTAACTTTGTTATAAAACAAAATATGGTTTTTAAAATACAAACATTCCCATTGACTTAACAACCTCTTTGTCATTTCTGAATACGAGTGAATTTCGGAATTACTGGGCCTTTTGCTATTGTTCCTATTCAGCTCACCAACTTTAGTTGTGTTAGCTTATGGCATGGCTTGATCAGTCGGCGTCAGCGTACGTGTCCAATAATGTTAAAGTTTCTGTTTAGGTCACTTACTATCCCTATTTCCATGTCATGGCCTTTATAATGCTGCTATATGATGATTATTATTCTACCATGATTTAACCCCTCATACACTGCATTTTAAACATTTTTCTTGACATTTTTAGTTGCGTTTACTTTTCTATTTAGCTCAGAATTTCATGTTTAACTTAGTGTTTAGCTCACCTGCTGTGTCCCTTCTTTTCCCATGGTGCTTATATTCATCATACATCTTCATCATTATCATTCTACCATGGTTTAACCCTTGTCCAGTGAATTTCTTAAAATTTTTCTTCCAATTTTGAACATTTAGCTTTCAGTTTAGCTCACACTTCGATATTTTCAGTGGGTTAAATTTTTTGTTTACATCAACTGCTGACACCCTTTTCATCCCATGGCCTTTATAATGCTTCCATATGATGCTTATTATCATTCTACCACTATTTAACCCTCACCCAGTGTGTTTTAAACGTTTCTCTTAACATTATTTAGTTACATTTACTTTTCTGTTCAGGTCAGAATTTCATGTTTAACTTAGTGTTTAGGTCAGCTGCTGTGCTCCTTCTCTTCCCATGGCACTTCTATTCATCATACATGTTCCATTGTTCCATGGCTTAACCCGTCTCCAGTGAATTTCTTTAAATTTTTCATCAAATTGCGAACGTTAACTCTTTTTACCTCACACTTACACATTTTCAGTGTGTTACAGTTTCTGTTCAGGTCAGCTGTCGACACCCTTTTCATCCCGTGGACATTATATTGCTGCTATATTGTGCTTATTATTCTACCATTATTTAACTCTCATCCAGTGTGTTTTAAACCTTTTCCTACCATTTTTAGTGACGTTTACTTTTCTGTTTACCTCAGAATTTCATGTTTAAGTTTGTGTTTAGGTCAGCTGCTGTTTTCCTTCTCTTCCCAAGGTGCTTATATTCCATAATACGTGTTCCTCATTTGCATTCTAGCATCATTAGCTTAAGTTGACAAAGTCAAGATAAGCTATTGCCATCATCCGTGCGGAAGTCTGTGAGTCTGTGAGTCTTTTCACATTTTCCTTTAGCACAGGCTGCACCCCGTAGTTCTTGTCTGATCGTCACGAAATTTTCTATGCAGGTTTGGGGGCATGTCTAGATGAGAACGTCCCCTTTTGGTCGTGATCGGTCAACCAGTATGGCTGCCCGAGCCCAAAACCCGAAAACCATTAGCACAGTCTGCAGGTTGTATTTATGAAGGGATTTCATTGTAACTTGGTAGGATGCCTCTGTATAATACCTAGATGAGAACATCCCCTTTTGGGCATGATCTGTCAACCTTGATGGCTGCCCAAGCCCGAAAACCTTTAGCACAGTCTACAGGTCATATTTATGGAGGGATTTCATTGTAACTTGGTAGGTTGACTTCATATAATGTCTAGATGAGAAAGTACACTTTTGGACGTGATTGGGCAACTGTGATGGCTACAGAGGCCCGAAGCCCGAAAAACTTTAACACAGTCTACAGGTCATATTTATGAAGGGATTTCATTGTAACTTGGTAGGATGACTCCAAATAATGTCTAGATGAGAACGTCCCATTTTGATCACGATCATTCAGCCTTGATGGCTGCCCGACCCCCAAAAACTTTAGCACAGTCCATAGGTCGTATTTATGGAAGGATTTCATTGTAACTTGTTAGGCTGACTCCATGTAATGCCTAGATGATGACATCCCCTTTTGGTCAGTAAAATCTATTCTGGATTAGTGCCTTGGTCTTATTTATTCCCCTTTTTGTTGTGATTGGTCAACTGTGACGGCTACATGTGCTCGAAGCCCGAAAACCTTGAGCACAGTCTGCAGGTCATATTTATGAAGGGATTTCATTGTAACTTCGTAGGATCACTCCAGATGATGCCCAGATAAGAATGTCCCCTTTTGGTTGCGATCCTTCAACCATGAAGGCTGACCTAGCCTGAAGCCCAAAAACCTTTAGCGCAGTCTGCAGGTCATATTTATGAAGGGATTTCATTGTAACTTGGTAGGTTGACTTCATGTAATGTCTAGATGAAAACAGCCCCTTTTGGACACGACTGGGCAACTGTGACGGCTACAGGGACCCGAAGCCCGAAAACCTTTAGAACAGTCGACAGGTCATATTTATGAAGGGATTTCATTGTACCTTGGTAAGATGACTCCAAATAATGTCTAGATGAGAACGTCCCCTTTTGGTCGTGATCATTCAGCCTTGATGGCTGCCCGAGCCCAAAAACCTTTAGCATAGTTTATAAGTCGTATTTATGGAAGGATTTCATTGTAACTCCATATAATGCCTAGATGATGACATCCCCTTTTGGACATGATTGGACAACTGTGACCGCTACAGGGGCCCGAAGCCCGAAAACCTTGAGCACAGTCTACAGGTCATATTTAGGAAGGGATTTCATTGTAACTTCGTTGGATCACTCCAGATGAGAATGTCCCCTTTTGGTTGTGCTCATTCAACCATGATGGTTGCCTGAGCCTAAAGCCCTAAAACCTATAGCACAGTCTACAGGTCATATTTATGAAGGGATTTAATTGTAACTTGGTAGGTTGACTTCATATAACGTCTAGATGAAAACGTCTCCTTTTGGATGCAATTGGGCAACTGTGATGGCTACAGGGGCCCGAAGCCCGAAAACCTTTAGCACGGTTTAGAGGTCATATTTATGAAGGGATTTAATTGTAACTTGGTAGGATGACTCCTCCAAATAATGTCTAGATGAGAACGTCCTCTTTTGGTCGCGATAATTCAACCTTGATAGCTGCCCGGGGCCCAAAACCAAAAAACCTTTAGCATAGTCTATAGGTCGTATTTATGGAAGGATTTCATTGTAACTTGTTAAGTTGACTCCATATAATGCCTAGATGATGACATCCCCTTTTGGTCGTGTTTGGTCATTTGTGATGGCTTCAGGGGCCCGAAGCCCGAAAACCTTGAGCACAGTGTGCGGGTCATATATATGAAGGGGTTTCATTGTAACTTCATAGGATCACTCCAGATTATGCCCAGATGGCAATGCCACAAAACCTGAAAAACTTTAGTACAAACTACAGGTTGTATTTGTGAAGGAATTTCATTGTTACTTAGTAGAATGACTCAGTATAATGTCGAGATGAGGATGTTCCCTTTTAGTTGCAATCCGTCTACCATCATGGCTACACAGGCCTGAAGCCCGAAAACCTTTAGCACAGTCTACAGACCATATTTATGAAGGGATTTCAATGTAACTTGATAGGATGACTCATTTTGGAATAATTTCACAGTAACTTGGTAACTTTCTTTGACATGCGTTAACTGTGACAGCCACATACATTAACTGTGAGGTCATATTAACCCACCCCTCATCTCTTTAGTACCATGAACACCTGATATTATTTTTATTAAAAACATAGCATACAGGGAACAGAAATTAACATATTCCCAATTATCACAATTCTTGTCTTATTTCATAATCCTTTCATAAACATTGAACATTATCCTTTTCATCAAACACAACACACAGACAAGTTATGCTACAGTGTCATTGACACTTTCGTTTTAACCCTTGTCCAGTGAATTTTTTCATCTCCATTTTTTGTTAAGTTTCCGGTTTACCTCACACTTAGACATTTTCAGTGTGTTAAAGTTTTTGTTTAGGTCAGCTGCCGACACCCTTTTCATCCCATGACCTTTACATTGCTTCCATATATATATATAAATTTAAAATTATTGTATTTGTCAGTTTTACTTTTAAGAGGTTGGGTCAGCTTTGTCGCATGTTATGAGCCTGTTTGATACAGTTCTTGTGTTTGCCAAAATTACTATCAAAGAGGAATGTTGTTGAGCTATAGGGTGTTGGCATCCTCTTGTTAATTTTTATATCTCAGAAATAGCAATGTCCTCACTTTGCCACTTACTCAAATCATCTACAGAAAAGGCCTGAATCCAATTTGACAAATTCCTCTGAGAATCAATGTCTGTGACTGAATCAAAATTATCAATTCGACAAGAACTGATATCAACACTGGAACAATCCAAAGATCTATCCATAACAGGGTTATTTCGAGAAAGAACAGTAGCAAGGACTTCACTGTCTGAACATAACTCTTCCCCCATGACATAAGAAATATTTGATTCCACATGCCCACAACAATCAGGACAATCTTCCCGTTTGCATTTTCGATATGTTCTCCTTGACAAACCATCAGCGTTACCATGCTGATTCCCTTTACAATGCACAATGTCAAAAGTATAGGTTTCAAGAGTCATCAGCCACCATTCGACCATATCTACTGGATTTCGGAAGTTTTCAAGCCAGATCAATGATTCATGGTCTGTTCAAATTTCAAAGTGCATTCCCCAAAGATAATGATTGAACTGTTTTACAAATAAAACTACAGCCAATAATTCCCGATATGATGTATAATAATTCCTTTGAGTTCGACTTAATGTTTTACTACCATAACAAATAACTTTCTCTACCCCATCTTGAACTTGTGACAAAACTCCACCAACTGCTACCCTTGAAGAATCAGTATCTAGAATAAACTTTCCTTCTCTTCTAGGAAATGCTAAAATCGGTGCTGAGTTAAGGGCTAACTTCAAAGACTTGAAAGCTCGACTACATTCCTCCGACCGATCGAAAGTCACATTTTTCTTTGTTAGGCTAACCAAAGGAGCTGCTTTCTCTGAGAAGTGTTCAATAAATTTCCTATAGTAACTAGCTGTTCCAAGAAAAGATTGTACTTTCTTAGCATTGGTAGGTACGGGCCAGTTATGCACAACCTCAACTTTCTGAGGATCACAAGTGATACCCTGTTCACTCACCAGATGCCCGAGGAAAGAAACCTTTTTATGAAAGAAAGCACATTTACTGGGCTTAAGCTTCAAATTAGCTCGTAATCTTTGCATTACTAAGACCAAATTTTCCATAGTATTCGCAAAAGATTTTCCAAATATGATCAAATCATTGACATAACACAAACAATGTTTCCCTTGCAATCATTTTACAACCAATTCCATGAGCCCCTCGAAGGTGGTGGGAGAATTATGTAACCCAAACGGTAAGACCTTAAAATGATAGAGTCCCCTGTGAGAAGAAAAAAGCTGTTTTTTCTTTGGATTGTTCATCCAATTTGCATTGCCAAAATTCACTGGACAAATCCATCATACAAAACCATTTTGCTCCTTTGACAGCTTTCAAATAATCGTGTATTCTAGGCAATGGAAATGCATCTTTCTTAGTCAAAAGTATTCAGCTTACGATAATCTGAACAAAAGTGTGCTGAACCATCCGATTTTTTCACAATATGAATTGGCGCAGACCATGGTCTATTACTAGACTCTATTACATCCCTCTCAATCATTTTATCCATTTACTCATTTATAACATCCCTCATTTCAGACAAGACTCTACAACAAGGGATCTTAACAGGTTTAGCTGATCCAGTATCTATGTGATGTTTAACTAAACCAGTTCTTCCTAATTTACCATCTAACCCAACAAAGCAATCCTGAAACCTAGCCAAAAATACTGCAAAATTATCCATCTGTTTGGCAGTTAAAAGTGATGAGGAACTACTCAATAACTCCTGAAGGTGTTCTGGAAAAGTCTGACAATCATTTAAGTCTTCAAGCTTGGTATCATCAACCACTTCAGATGCTTCTACTGAGGCAATCATAAAGTTTTTAGTAAGCTTAATTCTTTTATTCATTGTATTTACTACTGGAAAATATATCTCATTGCTTGGGTTGATTAAATTTCTTCCAACATAAATGCCCTGATGTTTAACATAATGAAATGGTTCTATAACAAAACTAGAACTTGTGTTATCAAGCCTACCAGAAAGCCTACCTTTAATGAACTTAGCAGACATTGCTGGAATAGTTGTATTTATTTATTTATTGGTGTTTAAGGTCACATACTTATGCACAATGGCTAATCATGACTGTGACAGTTTTACGGGTGGAGGAAGCCGGAGTACCCGGGTAGAACCACCGAGCAACGATGAGCAGCTTCCAGCTACCCAACATAGTAACTCTGCACTGCAGCACAGGCAGGGTTAGATTGGTTGAAGACATGTGCACCATCGACATGCAGTATGCCTTAGTACACGGCATGATCGTGCCCCCATGTCGACAATCGGGGCTAAGTGCCTTGCCCAAGGACACAACGCAGGTGTCCAAATCAATTGCTGAGATGGTCACCCATCCAAGGACTAACCGGGCTCGATGCTGCTTAACTTCGGTGTCCTGACGAGAACCAGTTACCGCATCGCCTCTGCGTCCCCTGAAATAGTTGTATGACTGGCAACCTGAACCCAAGCACAAATAAACTCATCTGAACGTCCACATTCAAAAGTGTTACCAACAAATTTCAATTCCCTTCTTGCAAGATTCAAATTAGCATTACAACTTTCAAGAAAATCCATACCTAATATCCCACTAATTGAAATATCAGCTATTACAAATTCCTGTTCAAAAACTTAAGTTCCCTATTTCAAATGAAACCAGTGTTTTTCCAAAAACTCTAAGCTGACTCCCATCAACAGTCAAAAATTCTGATGTGACTTGTTTATTTTTATGCATTTCTGGGCAATGTTTGAACAAAACTCGGTGTGATATAAGATTCACTACTGAACCTGTTTCGACCAAAAAATCTACTAAACTTCCACCTATAGATACCGCAACATACACACAAGATTTATTTTTAAATAGTTGTATTTGTCCTTTTTCTTGAGCTGTTGTTTTGGACCCACCACAGCCCCTTGTCTTTTAAAGGCTGTTTAGGACAAGAATTTAACTTGTGACCTTCTTCATGACATGACCAACACTCTACACCCCTTTCAGTTTCATTGCTGTCTGACGTTTTAACTTTCAGTGTCTGTTCCAGTAAGTGAGTAACCCTGTCTAATTTGGTTACAATTGAATTTGAATAAAGTGGAGCCTGAGACTTTGTTTCATTTTTATGTGCAAATGGGTCATCTTTGAGAGAATTGGGAGATATCCCTGCCACATTCTGCATAAGATTTGGCTTCTTCAGAATGCCTATGGATTCATACGTCTCATATTCTGCAGCTAATTCTACTGCACCTTGTAAATATGTTGGTCTACTGAACACTAATTGCTTTTGCAGATCCCAATTTCCAAAACCTTCACTAAATCTTTGTAAAACCAAATCATCTCTTACTGCACTAGTTAAATTTGGGTATGCTGCATTACACAATTTCCTAAGTTCATGTGCAAAGACCTGTACTGATTCACCCATAGTCCTATTCCTGTCATTAAATTTGTATTTATGTACAAAGGGCTGACTGTATAGTTGAAATCTATCTCTGAGCATAGCTGCTACATCCCCATAATTGTAACGTTCATTTTCTGATAAACTTTCCATAACTGCTGATCTAGCTTCCCCTCTTTAGGCTGCATTTAACTGGTGGGCCCTTTCTATATTTGACCATTGATTTCTGTCAGCTATCATTTCAAACTGTTGTTCATATACATCCCATGGGACAGAACCATCATACAAATCTATTGCCAATTGACTTTGTGGCTCTCTGTAAACACTTCTTTGGTTTTGTAACAATGACCTATGCCCACTTGTTATTGGTGAGCCAACAACTGACCAATCAGATACTCTAGTTTTTTTCAAAAGGAGATGTATTAGTGTGATGCACTGGCCTAGGATCTCTAAAATTTACGCATTCAGCTGTGCTTTCTGGTATGAATTCTACTCTGTTTCTGAAAACTCCATCTGAGTTTTCAGAATCCCCCTCAACACTACCACAGTTTTGCCCATACTGATCTCTCCATCTACTATTTTTATCTAATTGCAGATATCTTGGTGTATCAGGCACCAGTTAATTTGAATCTAACTGTGGAAATTGATTACAAGACCCTATCTAAGAGAAACGAACTGATTTCCTTTGTTCATTACTAGAATTTTTCCCATCCAAACAATCAAAATTTAACAAGGAATCCATTTCTGAGCAATTTTATTGCATCAAAATTTCTGCTCTAGTTCTCAATACCCCGGACGAGCTCCCAAAATTGTAACGGCCACCTGGCTCAAGGGTTTCCTACTACAATTTAAACTGCAAACACTTAATTTTCAAAACAAATACACTTTATTACAAGAAAAACTTGATGATGGTTAACCTAACACTCAAATGTCCTAATACCACCCAAATGCCTAACCATTTCCGTTTCCTCAATCGGTCCCCATTTCAGTATCCTAAAGTTAAGGCTTATTCAGCCCTTGCCTATGTCTTAACTATGACATCCAATAATATCTATCCCCAATCCCAACATAGCCTTAGCCCAAAACTTTGCCTGAGCCAAACTAAAGGATATCCCCAAACCCAACAAAGTGTTACAGGCCCTCCATTAGGCACCAAGGAAGCATATGAGACACCAAGTATGGGTCTGTGCCACAAACTAAACTCAGTCTAAGTTCTATATAACATTTATTTACACCATATATCACCACTATTCATCATAACATCAAATCGATATGTCGGGAATCTGAAATACATAAATGAATACCTCTCGTAGATATTTCCCAGATTACCTCTACAGTACTGATGACACAACAATACTATTAATAATAATAATAATATGTACATTGACCTTTCTAAACCATAGCGCTTCACCATAGCTAAGTCGTTCCCGACACTATATATAAATCACACACCTGATAGCTTATGGGGCAAAATATCTAAATACCCAAATCAAACACAATACTGTCATAAACATGGCACCACACCAGCTGGCTACCAGCATTGTTTGAGTCAGGGATTAGTCCGACACAAATAATACAGCTAGTCAGCAGATATGTACCTACATGTATAATTACCCATTATCTAGATGTCCCTACTGCCTGTTAAAATATATTATTATTAAATTAAAATAGTTAATGTTTATCTCAGCCCCTTTTTCCAACCTGCTATACACATAAATAATACAGCACATGAAACTCACCAGAATGTGGTTCTAAATCCCAAACACACTTCAATCGCTGACTATTGACCATCAACACACTTCATCATCCCATTACTCCGCTCTAAATCTCTAACATGCTGTTCTGTGTTAATAAGGCTGTAAAGAATGTAATCCCATTACCAATTCATGCAAGATGTTAACATATTATTTGGGTTATTAGACAAAACGTCCGTCAGTCGGTCGGAAAATCGAACATACGGAACATCGATCAAAATAACGAATTACGAGCAATATTACGAAATCACCAAGACACCATAAGATACAGAAGCGATAAATACTGACTATTAACAAAACAAAAAGAATCCAAAATCTACAGAGACAACATTTCAAATTCTCAAATTCTGACAACAATTCAAAAATCTAACATGGATTCCAGCATAGACAACCGCGACCAGCGAAATCTACACAAAGCTGTCACATGACTAGAAAACCCACCAAATAGCCTACCTATGGAAGCATGTAAGTGCTACCAATAATTCCAAATCTGAAAAGGGCTGACAAAACATAATTAATTAAAACATATTCAATTTAAAACACAGTGAAACTGGCTCTACTACATTCTCCCCCTGCCTGAAAAAATGATGTCCCATCATTTTCCATGTAATATCAGATCTACAAATAAAGAAACAATATTAATCATATAAGAGGTATAGTACTGGTTCATCTGTAATGGATCATCCACCTACAAATGAAATGGAAAATCATTTATTATTATTCTACATATATAAATATTTAGCAACAAAGTACAAAAATCATGGCTATGCAAAGGCATGATATGTGCTGCTTTACGGAACCTAAAACAAATTCTGGAGTACATCAATTCTGCTATACCTGCAATTTCTGAAAGTAACTTAATTAATAAATTAGTTACCTAATTAAGTATGTAGCAATTATTTAAAAAAAGATATACTATATTATATACAATTGTATGAGGAACTATAGCATCCCTACAACATCAGATCCCCATGATCTGTACTGAAATAGTGTCAACATTTTAACGCTATGATCTATGTACAAATATTTTAATCCGAAACTGTATCAGCATGAACAATTCTTTGTCCATCAAAATCACACTGACACAGCTATATTATGCTGAAAATTTAAAATAATGGGGGGCTGATGTTATTTCATAACAGCCTCCCACAACCTGTTGGCCATTTCTGTACTAACTTCTGTTAGTATACCAGAAGCCAGTAATTTGTCAAGTGTGTCAGTCTTTGTGTCTACTGGCCTGGACTTAATGCCACTACAAAGGTAGTCTTGAAGATACTTTGGTGGTCTTCTGTTTCTTGTCGACTTTCTCTGAGTTTCTGCCTCTACTTCTCTCTCCTCTACCTGTAATTCTCTCTCTTCTACCTGTACTTCTCTCTCTTCTACCTGTACTTCTCTCTCTTCTACCATTTGCTCATCTCTTTTAGTTTCTGCAAGCTGTCTGTTTTCTTCTTCTTGAGTTACTTCTGGTGCTGAACTATCAGTCCGACTCATCATAACTTCTTCTATAATTTCTTCTGCTGGCTTTATTTCTGTTCTCTCTGTATTCTTCTCTTGTCCCGAACCAGTTTTACAGGCGTCCCTGCTAAAGTATGGCAGTATGACATACTCTTCTTCTGATTCAGACTCTGAATCTTCCACGACATCGCTTTCTATCATAATTCCATCTTCTTTTATCTTTTCTTCTACAGGCTTTTCCTCTGTTTCTGCCTTTCTGTTCCTTGGTTGAGGAACTGGTCTACAGTCTTCTTCTCTCTTACCTGCTTCTAAGCTTCTTCTTGGTTTAGGGACTGGTATAGCCCCTATCCCATCTTCTGTTATCTTTTCACCTAATAGAAGCAAATGGTTTCTATGCAGAGTTCTTTCTTTTCCATCTGAAGATCTATTCCTATATACAGGTATGTCGACATTTGGTTGATCTATAACTACTGATTCCTCTTTCTCATATTTATCTGCTATTTTGAGATCTCCTTCGTGGAACAGTATCTTCAGAAGAACTCGGTCTCCAACTGTATTTTGCTTGCTTTTGCCTTCTTGGCATATTCCTTCTTCTGCTTATCCCTTGATTTCTGGAGATGTGATTCAACAGTGTCTTGTGCAGATCTCATTCTTTTCTTTAGCTGTTGTATGTAGTCATCTGTGCTCATGTCAACTCTGCTGTTATTATCAGCTGCATCCACTGGTAATTTGGGCTTCCTACCAAACATCAGTCCAAATGGGGAATATTTGGTACTCTCGTGCTTCGTACAGTTATAGGCGTAAACCAGCGGCGATATATATTCCTTCCAGTCTGTTTTTTTCTCTTGTTCCAATGTTCCGAGTAGATTTAGTAGGGTACGGTTGAACCTTTCTGGAATGCCGTTTCCACTTGGATGGAACGGTGTCGACGGTTTCGATACCAAACATTTCACATAATTCTCTGATTATGGAAGACTCAAAATTTCTGCACTGGTCGGAATGCAGTCTAGCTGGTATGCCGTAATAAACGATAAAATGTTCATGCAATACCTCCGCTGTTGTTTTTTCAGTCTGATTCCGTGTTGGTATAGCCAGTGCGAGTTTCGTGAAGTGGTTTGTAATCACCAGTATGTTGCCTACTCCTCTGCTTGGTTCTAGGGTTAAAAAGTCCATGCATACCAATTCTAGTGGATATGTGGTTTCAACATTTACCAATGGAGCTTTCGTAGTAACTGTCGATTTTCTCCTCAAACATCGCTCGCATCTTTTAATCCAATTCTCGCAATCTGTAGCCATCCCTGGCCAGAAAAATCTATTCATTTTACAGTCCTGTCTCTTCCGGATGACCAATATCATCATGTAATCCTTCCAATGCTTTCTTTCTGTAAATAGTAGGTAAGATTAACTGTAGCAATTTCTCACCACTCTCTGTTATCTCTCTATATAAGGTTCCTCGTATTATTTTAAAATTGTCGAAGTTCTTGTTCATTATGTTGTCTTCTCTATCATAATGTCCTCTAGGTAATTTTCTGTCTATTTTGGCCCTTAGCCATCTTCCAATCATACTATCTTCTCTTTGGCTTCTTCGTATTTCTCTAAGCTCAATTTGTGCAACCTGTGTTGACGAGTCAGTGGCATCTAGGATGTTTATGGATGCTGCTGGTAATACGTCAGCATATGACGATATCTGAACACTGCTACAAATTGCTTTAATAGTACTGTTTTCTATTTTTACTCTTTCTTTATCATTGTCTATCATTTTATAATCTGGATATCGAGACATCACGTCTGCATCAGCGTTCCTTAATCCGGCTCTGTAGATTATGTCGAAATCATAGGAGGCTAATGTTGATACCCATCTCTAACCTGTGGAATCCAGTTTTGCACTTGTAAGGACATGTGTGAGAGAGTTGTTGTCGGTGTATACCAAAAAATGATTTCCAGTTAGGTAATCACTGAATTTGTCTTTGTCATTCTTTGCAAATATATGTTCGTGTTTCTGTAGAAGTGTAGTCAACTTGTCTTTCTGTTCAGTGGTAATATCCATTTCAATATGTATTTGGCTGAAGGCATCAAATTTGCTTTCCTTTTCTATCTTATTGAAAACTGAGCTATCAATGGCTAATGACTGTACCTCGCAGATCACAGCTTTGAGTGGAATTACTATAGACTGAGTCGTGACGTTGGAAATATTAACTGTCATGTTGCCATTCTTCTTGTAGTTATACTTGATAACAGTAGGTGTAATGTCTATACAATTCGGCAGTCTGGATTCTGATGTTTCTTGTAGTATAGCATTAGTTGTATGGAAATTTAATTCTCTGTCGCAGTACCCGTTGATATCAACTGACTGGTTGGGACCTATTACGACTTGTGTTGGTTCGACCGATCTGACAATGGCGATCCTGTTGTTAGTTTTCTTAGTTCTTGGTCTCGAAGAGCTATGCATCTAAAAGCAAGATACCATGGAGTATGCAGACTTGCTCTCTGTAGGTAAGTGTCACCAAAGACTCTCTTGCAATCAGTGATAAGTTGGTCTAGTATGTTGGATCCAAGCAATACTATGTACTGTCTTTGTACTATAGCTGGTTTCCGGTGTAATTAAAAATAAACAGTCTTTTTCTTGATGATTGGGGATGCCGTTGGTAGATAGTGTTGTGGTTATGTAGCTGAGGTATGGTAATTCGCTTCCATCTGCGCCCTTGATGTTGAGTATTTCTTGTTATGGTTGAATCAGTGTTTCCCTCATATGTTTTTCATAAAATGGCTTTGATACTATACTAATACAACTGCCGCTGTCAATTGGTGCTGTAGTTCTGATACCATTTATTTCTATGTCTGATTCGGTTGAGCTGCCAACTAATTTGGGGTCTTGTTTACTATCTAGTTTTGTGCCACGGTTCAACCCCGTAACAGAGGCACTAACTAGTTTGGGCATTCTCTTAGTTTGTGGTCCTCGCTACCACATCTGAAGCATCGTTGCTTGAAAGTGTTTCCTGCAATTGGTTGTTGTGGTGTATAAGTTCCACTACCTTTTCCTCTCTCTTGTTGATAACCCCTTCCTCTATTGAATCGCCCATGATACTGTAACGGGTAGGTGGTCCCTAGGGTAACCTATCCTAAACCGTTGGGAAATTGAAGGTGAAAATGGGGAGACAAAGAGCAGGGAGACTTGAGAGTGAGATATGTATAGCAGCATGGCTGCCCTAAAGGATAGGAGACTGTAATAAAATTATATATCAACTTTCATTTTCTTTCTATGTATAGCTCTTATTTGTCCCATATACTATCTTCTCAACAATAAATTAATTTGTGAATGTACAATGATTATATACAGCTAATTTTACTTAATTAGGTATGTCCAAGCCCGAGAGGGGGTTAAACTTCATGTGTTCATAACCTTTACATGAATAGGATTGACTTGCCTCAGTTGTCTGATGATTCAGTACTGATCACTTGTCTGACCTGCCATCTGGAAAACTAAACCTGCTATCAGTACGGAATCACCCAAAAATCAACTGACCAATACACATGGTAAATCATGGGGTTAATACCCTAACAAAATTTGTAATGGGAAATATTGTTTCCTGAATCCTAGATTTTTGACTTCCCTTATAATATGAACTAGTTTCTCACTGGACCAAGTAGGAGTAACCCACTTAGAATTAACCAGTAGAAACCTTTACATGGAGGCTAGGTCTTGGCTTAAGGCAAATTATTCCCACACTATTTTCTGTGTTACAAGTATAAATGCAATTACTCTTCACTTTATTACATTTCAAAATGGATAAATTAGTATGACTATTTTGTATAAATATTTCCTTTCAATAATATTCCAAAATAATATTCATTTAACGTTGCTTCATTACTTATATACAATGATTACTGAATTAACAAGTCATTGTGACTGGCCGTCTGTATTGACTGTTTACATTGGGTCAGAATGAGCTCTTCAAGACTTCATTCTAGCCCTATGAAACAATCCCTTAAAATCCATTTAGGCTTCTGAATAAATGAAGCCAGATGACAAAATAGTCATACTGCTAATTTTTCTATCCAGTATATGCACCTTTGTTAAATATTTAGAGAGCTGTGTGAGCGTTTTGGATGTGTTGTTGCAGCTGGGAGTAACCCGGCATTCAAAGCATTGATCGACGTCTGTTCCCCGTGGGAACCCCGGGAAGTAAGCAGCACTTGTTTACTGTGGTAAACCAGTTCCACTTTACTAGTAAAATAGGACCCAGTCACCAATGCTTGGGGTGAAAGTCCTCTACAATGGGCAACATGTTGATCAACGATTGACTAAACTTGACTTCATCTCCATGTTGTGTCACGATTAGCCATGGTGCATAAATATGTGATGTTAACCACCAACAAACAAACAAACAATCGACGTCTGCGTGTCTTTTTATAGTAGGGAAAATCCACAACGTTGGGTGTGGATCACGTGATATAGTCTCATACTCAACACAGTTTTCTAAACGCAAATCTTACAGCATTTGCATTCAAATAGGAATGCAAATCCCAAAACATATGCAACATTATTTATTTTTAAGCATCACCACGCAACAAATTCATGGTATTTGGTTTAATAAGCCAGCTTGCTGTAAATGGGTCAATACTTCGTGGGTACAATTTCAAGAATAGCGTTCAGAAACTGGGATGGAGGAGAGACTAAATGCGCACGCGCGGAGTTCGAATTTTAAACTGCAAGCATGTTTCCCGAAAAACAACGTGAATATTTACGGCCTAAAATTGCTATTCTTGCAAAGGATAATTCCCGATACGGATATAAATGGATTAATTTATGCAGGATGTGATACTAGGAATTTGTTGCGAGGTGAGTTCTTTCATGTCAAAGTGATTTATACGGATAATTTCATTCCGATGTATAGACGCCAATTTGACCTACAAATTGTCGGGTTATACGTGCCTGCGAAATACAGGTTGCCAATTGCAACATAAATAAAACCGGCTTGTCGCTGTTTCTAGAGTGCCATTCAGAAGATCCGAGCGCCGCTTATAAAAAACGAAAGCCGACAGCTGAGGCGATTTCGTCACACTACCCTGCGCCGAAGGTGTTCAGTGTCCTCACGAACACAAATCACTATCGGCCAACTGTAGGTTGACAAAAAGGGTAATTTTTTTTATGCCAAGACGGCTTGGACCTAAATTACAGTTCAAAGGGAAGTAATTTTGAAATTTTGTTTTCACCTCGAAGTGCAATCATCCCATTGATGATATAAGTATACCAGCAAGTACAAAAATTGCATATTTACTGCAATTTACATATAAACACAAATGAAATTTTGTTTCACCTTCTTAAATTGATATTCCCGTCCCATTTGGCCATGGCAATGTGCACTGCTGCAATCCATTTACAAATGTACTAGCCCATCAATAAAAGGGAGGCTACTTTTTCTTTTAAGTTGGAGACATTTCCTCTTGTTGCAGCCAAATTGGTTCTCTTTAAGCCATGAGAATGGTGAACAAAGCTCACCACTGTCAGGACCGAAAGTGAATAAATTTAGTTTGAACTTTGATACTAGCCAATATGAAAGTAATTGATGATGTTTAACTCTAACAACCTTTAATAATTTTCAATATTTCCCGAATTTCTGGTGATGTCTGAAGTATGGCTTTTCTGTGTTGCTGTTACGTCTCCTATTCTCAGAGTCTCTAGAAATGTCTTTCATTGGGGGTCTGGTCACAACTGATGACACATGTAGCTTCTCTCTATTCTCTTTTGATCTGTTCTGAAGAAACACCAGCTCAAGATCTTGGATGGCCTTAGTATTTTTTCCCACATTTTCACTCAAAGTTTTCACCTGTGAAGATAGAGAGTCTAACTGGGTCGAAAAACCCTTGGCGACGTCTTTGAGGGTTATGCTACTCAAATTCATCAAAGACATCTGTGTTGCATTCAACTGAAGAGCTTGTGTGGCATGAGATATGGTAGAACAAAAATCGTCCATGGTTTTGGTCAATGTAGAGGTAGCTTTATTGATTTCGGATTTGTCAATAGTACATCTATATTTGTCAATGCCCAATTGTTCTATTTCACTGTCTTCTGAATCGCTGTAAATAAAATCATCATCATCTACTTCTTCTGAAAAATTTGGTTTCTCCTCTGGTTGTTTTTCCGCCACCTGTACTATTCTTAAATCTAGCGCTTCCACTTGTGGTTCCTTTACAACTTGCAAATTTATCGCTTCCGTTTGTATTTCTTCTTGTTTCCTTTGTGTATTTTCTTGGTCTTTGGCTTCTTTGTTTAGTGCACCGTTAGTTGTATTAATGATTGGCTCAATTGGCTCTGCAGAAAAATCATATTCTTCATTCCCTTGAGGCAGTAGGTCTTGGAAAATGTTTTCTACATGTACTCCACTTTCTTCTAGTGCTTTCTGCAGAATATCCTCTGATTCTTCTTTTTGTAGTTGTACTGGCTGTTTTGGTTGTTGCTGTGGTTGTTGATGTGGCTGATTTTGCTCCAGCTGTGTCCTATGCTGCCAAACCTTTTCAGACTGGAATGGTGATAACTTTGTTACAAGGAGATTAATGTTTACTGGTTTGTTTGCTTGTTTCAAGAAATGTTTGTCAATAACATTTTCTCCCCTTTCTGTCAATTCTCTAACTTTATTTGCATGTGTTTTGTAGTCTTTGATATGTTTTAGAAGATCTCTTTCTTTTGTTGCCCTGAATAAACAAAGCGTGCAGTAGAAGGGTGTGTCTTCAAGTTTTATGTGGTATTTGAGGACGTGACTCTCAACCCGACGCTTCTCTGCCCTATGTTCACAATGGTTGCATCTTTATGCTCTTCCTCTAGATGCAGTCAAAGGATATCTTTCTGAGTCCATTACTGAAAAATAAAAAGAATTATCTTTGAGCTATAGGTTTTGGCTAAATGGTTCAGTTGTACACCTTCCTACCAAATTATAATTTTTCTATCTTGAACTTCTTTAAACCCATTTCTTCCACTTCAATTCTCCTTCTCCTTCATAAGGCTTCAGTTTGTTGTGATGTACTACCTTTTGCTTACCTTGCTTATCTAGTTGAATTCTGAAATCTAATTCATTTATTTTCTGTAAAATTAAGCAAGGGCCTGTATACAAAGCTTGTAACTTGGGACATGTATATCCTTTTTACGGCTTTCATTTAGGAACCAAACTAGTCACCTGTTTTGTATTGGTTCATACAGATCTTTATGTCTTTTGGCTGTTTTATTCAAATGGTTTCTAGCAATTACATGGGCCTTCTGCATTCTCTCCCTAAGTAGGTCTACATATTCACCATAAGTGGTTATCTCATTATCTTGAATTGTTCTACTTCCAAATATGATTTCGGATGGGAGTCTAACCTCTCGCCCTAGCATAAGTAGATTGGGAGTAAACCCTGTCGACTCATGAGGCCTGGCACGGTATGCTGCTGCTAAACACCTGAGGTCCAAATCCCAATTTGTTTGTTGCCCCGTTAAGTAGGATTTTATCATTCGTAACAGCATTCGGTTAAATCTTTCAACCTGGCCATTGCATTTGGGGTTATGTGGAGTTGTACGGGTCTTTCTAATTTCGAGAAGTCTGCAAAGTTCTTGAAAGATTTCACTTTCATAAATTCTACCTTGATCTGAATGGAGGGTCAAAGGGCATCCATATCTGCTAATTACTTCACTTAATATTTTATCTGCACAGGTTTCAGCAGTTTGATCTGGAACTGCAAAAATTTCAACCCATTTAGTGAAATAGTCAGTGACTAACAGGACATATCTATTGTTTCTTGGTGTTAAAGGCAGAGGACTCAAGATATCAGTTGCCAACCTATCCAACGGGGATCCAACCTGCATGTTTCCTAATGGTGCTTTAGGTAGTTTTGTTTGTGGTTTATTTCTCCCGCACTCTTCACACTTTGCTATCCACAGATGTGTGTCCTCTCGTATTCCATACCAAAAAAAACGTTGCAGCATTTTCTCTACTGTCTTTTTGTTTCCCAAATGTCCAGATAAAATATTCTGATGCATAGAAGTTATCACTTCCCGACGAAGATTCTTTGGCACTAAGAGCTGAAGGTGTATTCCTGTGTCATCTTTGCGATGGAAAATTCTACACAATAGGCTATTGCGGAAAGTCAACTATTCCCAGATGTGCCAATAAAATTTAACTGCTGCATCCATTTTAAAAACTTCAGCCCACTTTGGGCGATTTTTGTTTTCCATCCATGTATATACGATGCCCAGTTCAGGGTCATTTCTTTGCATCTTCTGCAATTTCGCATCTGAGTAATTATTGGTCCATGCTGAAAAATTGGGATCATTGGATTCTTCATTATCTTGATTTTTAGATTGTTGCATTCTCGTTGATGCACGTGTGTTGACACCCCTGACCTATGCATTAGGTTTATCACCCTCTGTCAGCTTTTTTGCCATTGTGTTATTTGCCCAAGAGCTCATCATTTCTCTGGCCCTCCTCTTGCATTTGGTACAAGGTCCACATTTTAAAAGTTCCAAGTCACACTCTAAAATCGGTTGGGTTAAAAATCAACCCAAATCGACTGGGTTGAGTGAATATGAACCCAAATTGGGTTCATATTCACTCAACCCAGTCGATTTGGGTTGATTTTTAACCCAACCGATTTAGAGTGCATCTGTAATTGGACATTTGCAATCTCTTGGGTTTTCGCATCTTGACATTGCATCTGCATTGAAATGTTTCTGTCCTGTTCGGTGTTGGATGTGGAAGTTATAATCAGATAATATTTCTATCCATCTTGCAATTCTGCTTTTGGGCTCTTTAAAACTGAAAAGTCATTTTATTGCCTGGTGATCGGTCCGGATCAAAAACTTTCTTCCCAAAAGATACTGTCGATAATATTCAATGAAATATCGAATGGCCAAGAGCTCCTTGTCTGTAATACAGTAATTTTTCTCTGGTTTACTCAAAGCACGGCTGCCATAGGCATTTGACTAAGGACTAAGGACTGCTCCAATACTGGTATTAGATGCATCTGTGTCGAGTGTATACTCACCATCATCAGTGGGGTAAGCCATAATATCTGGGCTACTAAGTGCTGCTTTCAGCTTTTCAAATGCTTGTTGATAATCAACTGTCCAAGTAAACTTTTTATTTTTCTTAGATAATTCCACCAATGGTCTGGAAATGGCTGCAAAGTCCTTTGTAAATCTTCTATAATAAGAAGCCAGGCCGAGAAATTGTCGTACCTCGTGCACATTCTTTGGTGACGGCCATGACAGTATTTTGTGTATGTTATCTGGGTTTGGCTTCACTCCTTCCTTGGACACTACACGTCCTAAAAATGTTACTTCAGGTTGCATTAAGTGACATTTCCCTGGTTTCATCTTTAACCCAGCTTTCCTAATTCAGACAAATATCTCTGTCAGTCGTTCCAAATGTTCTTCAAAATTTCTTCCAAAGCAGATTATGTCATCGATATACACCAATAATGTTTGCCATTGTAAACCATTTAGAACTATTTCCACGAGCCGTTGAAATGTGCCGCAGCTGTTAGCCATTCCGAAAGGCATTGTTTTGAATTCATAGAGCCCATATCTAGTTACGAATGCTGTTTTGCATATGTCTTTCACTCTTTCTCCTTAATGGGTACTTGGTGAAATCCTGCAGTTAAATCTATAGTAGAAAATGTTGTGACTCCAGAGATTGCATCGAGACAGTCTTGTATCCTCGGGAGTGGAAAGGCATCTTTCACGGTGACCTCATTAAGTTTTCGATAGTCACAACATAGCCTCAATTTTCCATTTTTCTTTTTGACTAGCACAATAGGTGAAGCCCATGGTGAGTAGGATTTCCTTATGGTGCCTTGTTGTTCCAACTGTTGAATTATTTCGCGCTCCTCATCAGCATAGGCTAATGGTGTGCATCTGGGGTTTGTTTTATTGGTTTAGAATTTCCGGTTTCAACAGCATGTTCTATAAGATTGATGCAGCCTATGTCTGATTCATCTTTAGAAAATATGACTCCATATTCACAGAGGGTAGTTGCTAACTTCTTTTGTTGACCAAGTGACAAACTTTCACAAGCTTCAGAATACATTGACTGAAGGTGTCCCTGAATTTGTACTGTTTTACTATTTGACTGATCAATTTGAGTAGTTGATGTTCTCGCGACCTTGTTTTTGCTTTTCTTCTGGGGAATTATCTTTATCCTTCTTGTGCTGAAATAGTTACTTTCGTCTTCCCAGCTCTCAGCATCTAATATCTCTGTTACCTCATAGATCTCTTCGGCATTCCCAATCACGGTGTCTTGTATGATAGATATGTCAGTTAAAAAGGGTTCATTACTCTGACTTTGACAGTGGTGTTGTCTTTTAAATTAGCTATGCTGGTTGCCATAATTAGTGAATTCCTATCTATGAAATTTGGTGATGGCTCAAGTATGACCTGGTCTGGTCCTGCATCATTCAAAGGTCTGTCCACAAAGACATCTATTACGGCTTCACTGTTTCCTTGTACAACATAGTGATCAGCAGCATGTATTTTGTATTCTTCTTCCAAGCCTATTTGCATGCATGGAATGTCATGGTCTTTAAATTTTATTATCCCTTTGCTTAATAGAATGTCTGCTGGGCCTTCCTTCCCTTGTACAGTATCAATCCCAAGTAATCCTTCATCATCAATCTCTGCTACTATGATTTCTGTTATTATTTCCATTGACTCAAGTTGAAGGTTGAATGTCCCTTTCCCAAGCTTTTGTATTGGCTCGCCACTTGCACTTCGTAAGTAGGAGCTCTTCTTAAGTTTAGGTTGTTTTTCTTTTGGAATTTTATTAAAACCTTTAGTGGAGATGATTGTTTTTGAAGTCCCTGTGTCAGCAGTGAATATTAATTTAATGCCTTGTACTTCACCCTTAACATAGACACCATCGGTTCGAGGTATGCTTCTTTTTAGGATAATTGGGAAGTTTTCTTCTAATAATTCAGTTGAAGATTCAAATTGTTTCTCTTTATTTTGGTCTGTAAAATTTATATTTTCTTCTTTGACCAACCCTCGACCATTAGAGGTGGTCTCAGTTAGTTTAAATTGTTTTTGTTTTCACTTAAAGTGGTCTGATTGCTGTTTCCATGTTGTGCTGGATCAGCTGGTTTGTTGCCAATTTGGGGCATATGGGTGAGCTCTATACTGTATAGAAGTATTTGTGTAGCCCTCATGGTATCTACTACAGAATTGAGGTTGTGATTTCCAGTTTTTTAGAACTCCTCTAGACATGGGTGCTCCATTTCTAGTATAAGGCACATTATTCCATTTTCTATTTTGTCCTTGTGGTAGAATATTGTATGGACAGTTCCTCCTTATATGGCCCTGAGTATTACATAAATAGCATACAGGCAGCTCCAAGTTACCTGGCTTGTGGCCTTTGCGATCATCAGTCGCTGTTGGTGTATTGTTCGTAACCTCTTTGAGTTTGTTTTCCAGATTAGAGACAACAGCAAGAACCTTTTCCAGTTTTTCATCTTCATTTATTTTCAACCCTGTTCTGCCATCGAACTTATCATGAGCTTTGTTATTCCTGTTGAATACTTTTGCGTTTCTAGCAGCTGTTTTAGCAATTTTTCCTTTTCCTTTTTCATTTGCACTTTTCTCCACCTCGTCACTGTCTTCGCTACTGTCAGTTTCAGAATCGATTTTTCGGGCTATCCTTTTATATCTCCTGTCGTCAGTGTTCCTGTTTCTCGTTTCCATCAAATTGACAACGTGAACAACAGCCTC
Organism: Pictodentalium vernedei; assembly: GCA_031216915.1. Lineage (NCBI taxonomy): Eukaryota > Metazoa > Mollusca > Scaphopoda > Dentaliida > Dentaliidae > Pictodentalium > Pictodentalium vernedei. The sequence continues at coordinate 195,003,313 of CM062295.1, forward strand.
ATCTATATTTGTGGGTTCTTTAAAAAATTCAACTTGGAACCTTACTTCCTGATCCAGTAATCCATCTAAAAATTTTCTTAGTAGATCCCCCTTCCTGGTATTTACATCTCGCCGTGGATAGGCTTTATCATGTAATTTCTTTAAATCAACTGCATAATCTTCAGCTCTCTCATGTAATTGCTGAGTTCTGTTTCTGAAGCGGGTACCATAGGTTTTTAATGTTTCTACAAATCTGTATCTATTTTCCAGCTCCCCTATTAATTTTGGGTAATTGGCTCTAACATCATGCGACAATTGGCCAAATACAAATTCACCTGCCTGACCCTGTAGTCTCGGCAGCATTTCATCCAGTCTATCATTATTGTTCCACCCATATCTGCTTGCAACTTCATCAAATCTATTGAACCATACATTCCAGTCTTCTCTTCCAGTAAATATTGGCAATTTGCAAGTGTTCCTACTCCTAAGGCAGAGGTTCCTCTGGAATGCCTAAATAATGAAGGTTGACTCTGTGAGGTATAGTCGACATCATTCACTTCCGCGGAGTCTTCACTACTACTGGATTCGGAACCACTCATCGATCTGTAAATGGGATCATTAGCTCTTGCAGCTCGATCTCCAGCTTCATTATTTCTTGCATGAACATGCGCTATGTTTTTGTTGGAGTTACTTGCTAATTCTACCATCCCTCTCATTGCTTCCTGAAATCCTCTAGTCACATCTATTATCATTCCCCGCATTTCTGAAATTATGCGATCATTCTCGGGTCTGCATGTGTCTATACTTGTAAAAATTTTCCTAGTATCAAAATCAAAATCCTTATTCCCATTTCTTCCACATGCGTCAGTCACCGCTCCCCGCATTTCTGTGTTGTGTTCTTCTCTTCTTACTGGTACCTCTGTTATCGACATATCCATGGTACAGGGGTGACTGTCCATTCAGTTATTCTGTCTGTGAGGTCCCGTTTCCACCCCCCGCATGTCAATAGTCATGCGATCCTTTTTATTGCCATGTGTACCAATGCTTCACATTTCTAAATTCATGCGATCTTCAGTAGCCGCACTTATAGTGTTATCCTTTCCGCCATTAACAATGCGATCATTATTTTCTTCACTAGAATATTGGATTTCAGTAATAGTAGAGTCTGTTTCCACTACTTCTCTATTATAGTCTTCTCTATTTAAATTAATTTCTGCTTGTGTTTGCATATCTTTTTCCTCACTGTGCCTGCTAACGTCACCCTCAGCACCATAATCAACATGGGTGGAATCCTTAACTTTCTTACTTTTTCCCATTATTATTTCACCTATCAATTATTCAAAAAGATTCGTATCACTGGATACAACAGAAGAGTAAACTCCTACAACATTGTATCCTGGTATAGCCTCGCCAAATTTATGTAACGGGTAGGTGGTCCCTAGGGTAACCTATCCTAAACCGTTGGGAAATTGAAGGTGAAAATGGGGAGACAAAGAGCAGGGAAGCTTGAGAGTGAGATATGTATAGCAGCATGGCTGCCCTAAAGGATAGGAGACTGTAATAAAATTATATATCAACTTTTATTTTCTTTCTACGTATAGCTCTTATTTGTCCCATATACTATCTTCTCAACAATAAATTAATTTGCGTATGTACAATGATTATATACAGCTAATTTTACTTAATTAGGTATGTCCAAGCCCGAGAGGGGGTTAAACTTAATGTATGCATAACCTTTACATGAATAGGATTGACTTGCCTCAGTTGTCTGATGATTCAGTACTGATCACTTGTCTGACCTGCCATCTGGAAAACTAAACCTGCTATCAGTACTGAATCACCTAAAAATCAACTAACCAATACACATGGTAAATCATGGGGTTAATACCCTAACAAAATTTGTAATGGGAAATATTGTTTCCTGAATCCTAGATTTTTGACTTCCCTTATAATATGAACTAGTTTCTCACTGGACCAAGTAGGAGTAACCAGTAGAAACCTTTACATGGAGGCTGGGTCTTGGCTTAAGGCAAATTATTCCCACACTATTTCTGTGTTACAAGTTTTAAGGCAATTACTCTTCACTTCATTACATTTCTAAATGGATAAATTAGTATGACTATTTTGTATAAATATTTCCTTTCAATAATATTCCAAAATAATATTCATTTTACTTTGCTTCATTATTTATATACAATGATTACTGAATTAACAAGTCATTGTGACTGGCCGTCTGTATTGACTGTTTACATTGGGTCAGAATGAGCTCTTCAAGACTTCATTCTAGCCCTATGAAACAATCCCTTAAAATCAATTTAGGCTTCTGAATAAATGAAGCCAGATGACAAAATAGTCATACTGCTAATTTTTCTATCCAGTATATGCACCTTTGTTAAATATTTAGAGAGCTGTGTGAGCGTTTTGGATGTGTTGTTGCAGCTGGGAGTAACCCGGCATTCAAAGCGTTGATCGACGTCTGCGCGTCTTTTTATAGTAGGGAAAATCCACAACGTTGGGTGTGGATCACGTGATATAGTCTCATACTCAACACAGTTTTCTAAACGCAAATCTTACAGCATTTGCATTCAAATAGGAATGCAAATCCCAAAACATATGCAACATTATTTATTTTTAAGCATCACCACGCAACAAATTCACGGTATTTGGATTAATAAGCCAGCTTGCTGTAAATGGGTCAATACTTCGTGGGTACAATTTCAAGAATAGCGTTCAGAAACTGGGATGGAGGAAAGACTAAATGCGCACGCGCGGAGTTCGAATTTTAAACTGCAAGCATGTTTCCCGAAAAACAACGTGAATATTTACGGCCTAAAATTGCTATTCTTGCAAAGGATAATTCCCGATTCGGATATAAATGGATTAATTTATGCAGGATGTGATACTAGGAATTTGTTGCGAGGTGAGTTCTTTCATGTCAAAGTGATTTATACGGATAATTTCATTCCGATGTACAGACGCCAATTTGACCTACAAATTGTCGGGTTATACGTGCCTGCGAAATACAGGTTGCCAATTGCAACATAAATAAAACCGGCTTGTCGCTGTTTCTAGAGTGCCGTTCAGAAGATCCGAGCGCCGCTTATAAAAAAACGAAAGCCGACAGCTGAGGCGATTTCGTCACAATACCCTCTGTTATAGCCTCTATGACAGCCACGTTGGTGTTACAGAGGAGCTGCCCTAGTCTTTGTAAGACTGTTAACCCGGGGCCCTCCTGGCCCTCACAGTCTTTGAGAGACCCGTTCAAATTTCATCTGACTAAAACTGAAAGAAACTGGCCGCATTTGGGTCGACTCAGTTCACGCTTCATATCGAAGACAAAAATCACATAATCAACATTCTACTTGTCGTACTCAGTCCAAATATAATTTATTTACGTGTCTGCATCATTTTTTAACGCAAACACAGCATCAAATTCAAGAAATGTTGAAAAATATCCGACATCACCACGTTAAAAAACATCGATTTCAAAGATAAACAAATTGTACTGCACATGCGCAAGTATCTGTGCGCATGTGCAGTACAATTTGTTTATCTTTGAACTCGATGTTTTTTAACGTGGTGAAGTTGGATATTTTTCAACATTTCTTGAATTTGATGCTGTGTTTGCGTTAAAAAATGATGCAGACACGTGAATAAATTATATTTGGGCTGAGTACGACAAGTAGAATGTTGATTATGTGATTTTTGTCTTCGATATGTGAACTGAGTCGACCCAAATGCGGCCAGTTTCTTTCAGTTTTAGTCAGATGAAATTTGAACGGGTCTCTCAAAGACTGTGAGGGCCAGGAGGGCCCCGGGTTAACAGTCTTACAAAGACTAGAGCTGCCCTTGCTTCCTCACTCTTTTCTTCTTTGCTTTTCTCAATTTTGTCTAATCGCTCGCTCAATTTCATCAGTAAATCTTTAACTTTGCCAAGTTCGCTAGTCGCTTCTACTTTCGTTGCCACAAGACTTGTTTTTTTTCTCTCTTTTTCTGCATCTTCCTGTAATTGACTCTCTATCTTACTGATCTCAATTTTAAATCTATCATAGTCATTTACGGTATCGTATTTGTATGGGGCCATCTGTCGTAAGTGCGGCTTCAGTCCTCGGTAGAGTACATTTCTCAATATATCTCTGTGTGTTGCATCAATGGCGTTTAATTCCACTGCTTCAGAGAAGATATCCTCTACGCGAGCTGCGTATGTCGCTATTGTTTCATTTGTTTCTTGGCTGCAGGCGTAAAATTTTCTCAAGATTGACTCTCCTGTTTCTAGCATCGAATATGTTGAGTTGAACTTTTTCAAAATTTCTTTCACTGTTGCTTTCACGCCCATCAATCTCAAAATGTCTGCAGCCTTTCCTTTACATGATCTGCATATTCCTGTCAAAAGTTGGTCTTTCTATAAGTACCTTGCGCTACAAAACATTCTACCTCGTATTTCCATGTCATAAAATTAACTTCTCCTTTGTTCCCTTCTCCGTAAAATGTTGAAATTTTAGGGAATGTGTAGCTGTGTTTATCGCTATCTGCCGTTGACTTCTCCATTTGCTGTACATATGTCTTCATATAAATTTCAAATTGTTCTGCATTTTCACATTTAGGTCGCGGTATCTTCAATCCTTTCATCATTTCCAACATTTTCAAGTCATCGTCAGTTACGCTATCTTTTGTGACTGACATTGTTTCTCTTTTATATACTTTCATTTTATGTTTTGTGGTAGGTCAGTATCAATATTCTTCACAATTACTATTATACTTTACCCTTTTGTGCACTTTTATTCGCTAAGTGCAAACTCACTTGTTTACCTTTGTCTACCTATAACGACCCATTTGTACTTTTATCATTTAAGTACAAAACCTCTCATAAACTTTTATTGTCCAAGTGTGAAAGGTAATTATTTCACTAAGAATCTATATAAGATTCAGTATGTCCAATATCAAAGGGTCATTACTCGTACCAAACAACGTGGGTTGGGTTCACTATATCATTGGTACGAAACAACCTGGGTTGGGTTCACTATTTCATTGGTATGAAACAAGTTGGGTTGGGTTTAAGTGTCAGTAGTAAGGAACACGAAATAGAAATTCCAAGTCAAATTACCAAAATTGGTAGAAAATATATTTACAAACTATTTCCGTGCTTCCACAGTAAAGCACTCATAATGTCATCAAGGGTTAACAGTTGTAGCTGGTGGTGTTCAAAATTTACACTTAAGTACAACTTCTTTTGTGAAAGGGTTAAAAATTGTGACTGGCAGTATTCAAAATAACACTCAAGTACAACTTCTTTATCAAAGGGTTAACCGTTATAACCAACAGTGTTAATTAACAATTAGGTATAACTTATGCTGTACCACTACAGTAGATAACTAAGTATGACTCACACTTAGCAATGCAAAGGGTTAATAAGGTTATCACTAGGGATTAACTTCACTACAGTTCAACGACTGCGGTCACGTATGGGTTAACTAACCAAAGTCCAATGACTGTGGTCACCCATGGGTTAACTTAACAAAGTTCAAAGTACTGCGGGCACCTAGGTTAAATTTACCAAGTTCAATTACTATGGTCACTCAAGGGTTAACTTACCAATGCCCAAATATTTTGGTTTATTACTTTTCACGTCTCAGGAGGATAAATGACTAAAGTTGTTTTCATTGATATTTGGTACTGTCAACTGAAACACTGTTTTCACTGGGTTAATATTCAGTGAAATACTATGGTATGTCAGGGGTTAACACTAATTTTTGCTAACACTTTTGCTGCATTAAGCAAATATTCTATATATCAGTGCAATTTGATACTTGTGCTGGGTTAAAGGGTTAATTTCACTAAGTATATAATTCACTGTTGGTCAGGGGTTAAAACTGATCACAGACTTTATGAGTTCATTTTGGTACAGGGTTAATACTCATAAATGTCGATACCAGTTTCTATTTCGGTATTTAGTCAGTATTTGTGTTCAAGGGTTAACATAAATATACACCACTGTTTATGATTCCAGTAATTAGTAGTGTTACAGGGTTAACAAAGAACAATATGCATACCAGATTTTCTATTTGTGGTAATTCGACAAATGTTCCCTGAAAATATTATTTATGGTAAACTCGATTCATGTTGCCTAAAAATCCTAAAAATATCTAAACCTGCAAATATTATAAACAATTCAAACTCACAATCCTAAATAAAATATTTGTCAAAAATTGGCAATCCAACTCGTCCAACAAGTCAATAACAGACAAAAGGAGTTATGTTTGTTTGACACATGCCCACTGAGTGCTGTGTCTACTTGAAAATGGTCCATTTTATCTCAAATGTATTCAAAATATTGATGTCTGACAGCCTGTAGAGGGTTACGAGTGCTAACAGGAATATTTATTCATGCAACTTGTAATGTCACACCAAGAACTGCGAATGGCCATTGTTTCTTTAAAATCTACAAGATGTTTTCAGAGAAATCCAGGGAGAACATGAATTTTAAGCTTTTCATGGGTATCATTGTTTGTCCAGCCCAAAACGGGTTGAGTGTTTTTTTCTGAATACCCTTATTACTTACAAAAATTATTCTCAGTGAATTCTACTTCCACTTATGTTGATCTCTCCTCTTAACTTTGGGTATTGCGGGTACGCAAACACAGCCCATTTTATCAACATTTTGATGTTTGAGAACCTGCATAGGGTTAACAAATGCTTACAGGAATATTTTGTATATGCAACTTGTAATGTAACACTAAGATCTGAGAATGGCCATTTTTCTTGAAAATCTACGAGATGTTTTCAGAGAAATCCTCGGATAACATGAATTTTTAACCTTTTGAGAGATATCGCTCTATAACCAGCCCTAAATGGGTTAATGCTTGGTTTTGTGAATACCTTCATTACTTACAAAAATGATCGCCGGTGAATTCCACTTCCAATGAAGGAGATTGTGTTTATCTCGCAGGTACGCATCTGGTGTTATGGTTGCCCAAGAACAGCCAATTTGCTCCCAATGTCTATGCTTGGCAGCCTCTGAAGGGTTAACAAATGCTTACCGAAATATTTTGTTCATGCAACTTGTAATGTCACTCCAAGACCTGCGAATGGTCAATTTCTCTTGAAAATTGTTTTTTTGTTTGAGAAATCAACAGGAAACTGGAATTTTAAGCTTTTAAGGGGTATATCTCCTTAAGTAGTCAAAAATGGGTTAAGACCTCGATTTTTGAATACACTTACTAAACAAAAATGTTTCCCTGTCAGTTTTGCGTCCGGTAAAAGAAGTTATGTTTCTCTGTTGCATTCCCATTTCATGTTGTTGGTGTCCAAAAACAGACTATTTTTTCAAAATTTTGACATTTAGCAGCCCATGGAGGGTTAACAAATGCTTACCGGAATATTTTTTTCAATCAACTGGTAATGTGATACCATGATCTATTAATGGCCATTTTCTCTTGAAAACCCTACCAGATGTTTGTAAAGAAATCCAGGGAAAACATAATTTTTTAAGCTTTTGATGGATACCACTATTAACAACCACAAAGGGGTTAATGCTTGGTCTTTTGAATACCCTTATTACTTACAAAAATGGTCCTCAGTGAATTCCACTTCCAACAAAGGAGATTATGTTTATTTCTCAGGTACACGCTGGGTGCTGTGTGTGTCCGAAAACAGCCCATTTCAACAAAATTACGATGTTTGGCAGACTGCAGAGGGTTAATAAACGCTCACCAGAATATTTTGTCCTTGCAACTTGTAATGTCACACAAAGACCAGCAGGCAGTCAATTTTTCTTGAAAACCTACGGTATGTTTTTAGAGAAATCCACAGAAAATGGGAATTTTAAGATTTTAAGGGGTCTCTCTCTTTTTATACTGCCAAAAATGGGTTAAGACTTCGACTTTTGAATACCCTTACTACTCACAAAAATGTTTTCGTATAGATTGTGCGCTCGATAAAAGAAGCCTCTTTTCTTTGTGGCATACCCATTGGGTGCTGTTGGCGTCCAAAAACAGCCCATTTTATCACAATTTTTACTTTTAGCAGTCGTGGAGGGTTAACAAATGCTCACCTCAGTATTTTGTACATGCGACTTCTATTGTCACACCAAGGCCTGGGAGTGACAAATTATTCTTGAAAATCTACAAGACTCGTTTAGAGAAATCCACGGAAAATATGAATTTTTAAGCTTTATGGGGATATTTCGGTTCAACCAGCCCAAAACGGGTTAACGCTTGGTTTTTTGAACACCCCTATTACGTACAAAAATGATCCTCGGTAAATTCCACTTCCAATAAAGGAAGTTATGTTTATCTCTCGTGTATCGTTTGGGTGCTGTGCGGGCCTGAAACCGGCCTATTTCATCAAAATTTCAATGTTTGGCAGCCAATGGAGGGTTACCATATGCATCGCCTGATATGTCATGATATGGCCTGCGCGTGGCCAATTTTTCTTGAAAATTTACAAGACTCGTTTAGAGAAATCCACAGAAAACATGCATTTTTGAGCTTTTGAGGGGAATTGCAGTTTAACCATCCCAAAACGGGTTAATGCTTGGTTGTTTGAATAGCCTTATTGCATACAAAAATGATCCACAGTGAATCCCACTTCCAATAAATGAAGTTATGTTTATCTCTCGTGTATCGTTTGGGTGCTGTGCGGGCCTGAATTATCTCTCGTGTATCGTTTGGGTGCTGTGCGGGCCTGAAACCAGCCTATTTCATCAAAATTTCGATGTTTGGCAGGCTATGGAGGGTTACCATATGCGTCGCCTGATATGTCATGTGTATCAAAGGTTGTGTCACAGGCAGGTCTAGCAATGATGAATGTTTAAAAAAATCTACAAGACGTGTTTCGAGAAAGTGCCGATAAACCCCAATTTTGGCAGTTTTTTGCCAATTCTGACGAAATAAGGGTTAAATCGAAATTCCGCTTTTGGTACATTTTTTGATTTTGTGCCCCTCTATGCGTGTGGAAAATTTTGTGAAAATCGGTTCGAAAATGGCTTCTGAATCGTACGGACAAAATGTGTGGAAAAGAACCCCCCCCCCCCCCCCCCCCACCCCACCCCCCCCCCCCCCCAAAAAAAAATAAAAAAATAATAAACCGTAGAAAAACAATAGTCTTTTCCAGAGGAAAAACCCTAATGAGGAAGTTTCTTAAAAAAGCCCGAATTATAACTTCGTTCAATATGAGGAATTTTTCGTTAAAAATCATCTTCAGATTCAGCAGTAGGAATGTTTTGATATTTGGCATGCAGCATCCTCAGTGAGGTGAGATTCAAGTTTGTTGAAGCCATGTCCCTAGGATCATATTTGGGCTTACTGTGGGAGCTCGAATTGTAACTTAGTTCAAAATGAGGAATTTTCTTTAAAAATCTTTTTCTTCAGATCCAGCAGTCGGAATATTTTGATATTTGGTATGTAGCATCCTTAAGGGGCGGGGGGAGAGATTCAAGTTTGTTGAAGCCAAGTCCCTGGGTTCATATTTGGGCTCCCTGTGGGAGCATGAATTATAACTTAGTTCAAAATGAGGAATTTTCTTTAAAAATATATAGTTTTTTTTAGATCCATTGGTCTGAATCTTGGGATATTTGGTATAAGCTTTTCTAAGGAGGGGCAGATGCAACTTGTTGAAATCAATTCCCTGGGTTTTATTTTTAGGCTACCATGTCAGGTGAGCATCCTCAGGCCCCCTGGGGCCTCTTGTTTGAGAATCTGGTAAGGGTTGGTTCCAGTTTTCTAAACTGAGAACTGGAAGCAGCCACAAAAATATTGTGAACACATGTACACAACAAGCTTGCAGCTATGTTATGTTAAAATTACTCTTGTTTTTTATCAGAAAAACTGTCAAGCTGTGATTGATGACAGGTGTTTGGAAAACTTAGAAGTTTTTGTTCATTTTGTATACTGTCATTTACAGCTGACCATTCAATTATTGTTTTGAATTCATTTAAGATATGACAAATTACTTGAATAAAATGTTGCGCTTTCTGTAACCCTTTGCCTCTCCAAAGAGTACTGTCTGAAAAAACTGTAATTTTCAAAATATTCTTTAACCTTCTTTTTCTGATTTTTTATTGAAACAGAATTTATAAACATGTGCTGGCACTATTTGCTAAACAGTATTGCTATGATACTGTTGATTTCAAACTTAACCTGGCACATATAGTTTCAGAGAAGTAGATATGGATTTCCAGAAATTATGGCTGGAATAATATGAAATGCAGTCTTATATGTCTGTCTGCCTAGCTGTTTGCTTGACAGCAAGCCCGCCCTGACTTCCACTTTAACCATACACCATTCATGCCAGTGCGAAAGAGTACAGTTGGAAGAGATGTTTGACACAATTTTCTATCAGTTATGCACTTAGTATAGCCTTAAAACCTACCAAGAATATATGCAAGCTGAATTCATTGGTGCCTAAAAGTGAAGCGTAATAGGTGAATCTGTCGATTTGTAGAAATCGAAAAATGGTATATTCTCAAAGAACCTTCTCCTCTGAAGCTACGAGGCCAGAATGTTTTGAAACATTTAATGTTGATCGGGTTGCAAACTTGGTTGCAACTGCGGCTTATAGTTACTGTAGAAACCCAATGGGAAATAACATTTTCACCTGCTTCTCTGTAACTACTGAGCTGATGTGAACCAAATATGGATAGAATGGTTTATTGGAGGTACTCTACGAATGATCCTCATTTTGTTCCAATGGGATGGAAAACATGGCCGCCAATGTGAACCAAACTTGGCAGGAATGGTCTATCAGAGGTTCTCTACAGATGTTCCTCATTTTATTCCTGTTAGACGCCAGAGGCATTCTTTGATTCTGATTGGTAGATTTCTTCTCTGAAACTGCAAGGCCGAATGTTTTGAAACTTCACATGATTGATGACTGGGACGCCTTCTACCAATGATCATCGTGTGATGTTGATCGTGCTGCAAACATGGCCACAATTGCGGCTCATAATTACCATGGAAACCATATGGGAAATCACATTTTTATATGTAGTTCTGCCAGGTGAGTGTTTACAGGCTCTTTTTTGAACCTCCAGTTTTCAGATTTCATTTGCAGCTTTGGTGTGATGTCTTTTCTGTAGAAACTTGGGTGAGTGACATGGCTTTCCTGGATCTTTCTACTTAGTTCAGTCCCTTTTTGGACAAGTTGAACTCCAGTGGCATTGACACTTTCATTGGTATATGTCTCTACAGAAACAATGTCTACGTCAAGTTCGATGACCAACCATATCTGATAAAAATTATGGGAGTTATTGCACTTTGTTAATAAATATTGTGTAATGGTTGTTTATGAAATCACTTAAACATCACTAACCAAATATCAATTCTTTTTTGGTATATATCTCTTTGGGAACAATGTCTACCTCAAGTTTGCTGACCACCAATAGCCCCCACCCCCCCCACCCCACCTCCCCCAACCCCCATCCCCATGTCATTTGGACATTTTTTCCCAACATGCATTTTGAAGGATTGAGAGTTATTGCATGCAAAAAAATTGACTTCTATAGCCCCCCCCCCCCCCCCCCCCCCCCAAAGTGTTACTTTGGTATTTTTTTCTTCTTTTCCCCAAAATGCATTTTTAAGGCCTTTGAGTGATTTCATGCAGAAAGAAAATTCCCACCCCCTCCCAATGTCATTTGGGCATTTTTTCCCCAAATGCATTTTGAAGGATTGGGAGTTCTTACATGCAAAAAGAATTGACTCCTATAGACCCCCATCCCCGCCCACCCTGCCCCCGGTGTCATGTAGGTATTTTTTTCTTTGCCCCAAAATGTATTTTTAAGGACTTGGAGTGACTACATGCAGAAAAATATGGGCATATGATGTACTGGGTGTAGCCCTTGTTATAAAATTATGTCAGTTCAAGTTTGTTTGAATAAAGTCGCCATGTACACAGGGGGCATCACAGGGTTACATGTAGCGTCCACAAGAAGAAAAATGTAAAAATCTTCTCAAGAAATACCCAACAGCATCTTTTGATACTTGGATTACCACATCCTAAGAGGGGGCAGATTCATGTTTGTTTGAATCAAGCTCCTGGGTTCATATTTGGGCTTTCTATGGGGGGCCAAATTTTAACACATGTAATATGAGGAAGTTTCTTTAAAAATCTTCTTCAGATCCACCAGTGAAAACCTCTTAATATTTGGTATACAATAATCATAGAGGGTCCAGATTCAAGTTTGTTCAAATCAAGTCCCTGGAGATATGACTGGGCTCCCTGATGGAGCCCAAATTTTAACTTAGTATAAGTATAGTTCAGTAGGAGGAAAATTCTTAGAAAAATCTTCGGTCCACCAGTCAGAATCTTGTTATCTTTGATATGCAGCATCGTTAGGCGATTCAAATTCAAGCTTGTGTGAATCGTCAAGTTCTTTTGGTCATATTTGGGTTTCCTGTGGGAGCCTGACTTTTAACTTCATGCAGTATGAGGACTACAGTGATGTGATCACAAAATTTTTTGGCAATCAGATCACAAACTGATCATGATACTCTTTACCAGCGAGTCGACAGTTGTGAATATCAAGCCCGCATCAATAAAGTCCAGATAGCACCTCATATTCAATGTTCTTAAATTATTTTTTTTTCGGCAGATGAGATTCTGTAGTACTGGTGGGAGATCAGAAGACAGAGTTTCGACTGGATCGAGAATTCTTGATCCACTTTTGTGATCACAGTACAGTACAGTCACCATGGACTGGTCATAATCCATGTGTGGGCAGTGATGTCCATGCATGCCTTTGCCAGTTAATAAAAATCATCAGCAGCAAAATTTCAATTAATGAAGTACCGGGATTTACCCGGTACTTCATTAATCAAATTTTTGATGATTATTCCAATAATTAGTGTTTGGAATCTAATATTATTGCATCCGTGGAAATATTGCCCACCCACAAAAATGACCAGTCCACAACAGCTGTACTGTACTGCAGTACTGTATTTAAAAAAATCCTCTTCAAATCCACCAGTTAGAATCTTTTGATATTTTGTATGCAGCATCTTTGGTATATCTAGGGTCAGATTTAAGTCGGTCAAATCAAGTCCCTGGGTTTATATTTAGGTTACTCATAGAAACCCAAATTTTTACTTACTGCAATATGAGGGAAATTAATTTGAAACCTTCCTCTTCAGATTCACCAATCAGAATCTTTTGATATTTGATATGCAGCACCCTTAGTAGGGCAGATCCAAGTTTATTCAAATTAAGTCCCTGGGATCATTTTTGGGCTCCCAGTGAGAGCCCGAAGTTTAACTTAGTGCAGTATGATGACTATTCTTTTAAAAAATCTTGTTCTTCAGATTCACCAGACAGAATCTTCAGATATTTGGTATTCTGTATCCTTAGTGTTGTGAGATTCAAGTGTGTTGAAATTAAGTCTCTGGGTTCATATTTGGGTTCCCTGTGGGCACCTGAATTTCAGCTTAAGTGTAGCATGATGGATATGCTTCTAAGTTCTTCTTCAGATCCTCCAGGCCGAATCTTTTGATATTTGGTACCCAGATTTACTATGACTCCTAGATTAGAATTTGTTCAAAGTGTTATGCTTGACTGATTTTAGTGGGCACCAGAGAGTTTGAAATTTAACACATAACCTGATGGAGAATTTATTATTTGTTCAAATGAATTCTGCCCATGTATGACAGGACCGAGTGGGGTCAACTTTAGTTAGATTTATGTGTGGGTGGATCATATTAATGTTTGCTCAAATGGGGCTCACATTGCCACTAAAGGCCCTGGGGGTGGGTGGAGGGGGGTCCATTGTGCAAACCATTTATTTTTTATTTTTTGCTTGAAAACAAGTTTTTGAGGGTTTGCAGTGCAAAAAATGCAATTCACCTAACAGACCCTTCCCACCCCATTCCCTAGCCAAATTAGATTAACTTGATTAACATTGATGCTGAACCTTAAATCCTTCTTTAAATAACTTTCTCAGGTCAGTGAGTAATCCCCCTTGGGGCTTCTTGTTTATGATCTATTTAAATTTTAAATTCAAAATGGTATGCAAGGTCCATTTTTGTATTGTTTAAAAATCTTTTAGATAGCTTATCTGATCTCTGAAAAAAGAATGAAGTTTTTTCATTATTATTCTATAGATAGGCCCCAAAAGTAGATCTGTTTCTCAAGCCATTTTTTGTAAAATTGTTTGTAGGTAGAAAATTTTTTATTTTATTTTTGTAGTTATTTCTTTGCCATAAAAAGTTCATGTTCTTCATTTATATTATGTTTTAGGCCTCATAATCTACAGGATAGAATGGGTGGTGGTTTATTTCGTCCCCTGGGAGAAAGAAGGCTTTGCAATGCTAAAGCATTGCAAAGCCATGTTGCACCCAAGGGGCAAATTTATCAATTTTATTAACTTGGGTTAAATATCAGACATAATATATAGTTTTTTAGGCCATAACAAAAATGACTAAGCTAATTTTACATCGGTGTCCAGCTAGTACACACATGGATATTGCAAAATTATGATACTGTGATTATAAAAAAATGAACAGAGAATTCTGACCAGATTTTGACAAGTTGCTGTTAGTGCTGCTAAGGGGGTTGAGATGTGTGGAGGGGATTTCCTTCCCAAATATGCTTTGCCCCACATGTCCCCTACTACCCCCAATATCTCCTCCGAATAACCTGTCATATACTCCTCCCCTCCCATTAGTAAAAGTCTGGTGCCACCACTGTCATTCGCGACCAGTAATCGTTTCTGAAGGCCATCCATATACTAGAAAGGGATTCCAAAATTGGGATTCTGTGAACCATGGTGACAAAATACCGAGAGGAGGATGAGAGTAATGGCATTTCCTTACGGCCCTCATAGCCCCCATGGCCTCATACGAAGCAAACGGGGCACCGATGGCACGTCGGGAAAGTGTCCCCTGTAGCTATGTCTGGGTCTACTGGTAATCCCAACAAATGGTAAACTAGTGTAGATAATAATCATATCACGGGTAGAACAAGCCAAATAATCTACTAAGGTAAGAGACAGCCATGAATACACGGACAAAGCCATCATATCACGGGTAGAACAGGCATAAGAATCGACAGGGGCAGTCAGGGATAATCAGTATACTAGAGTAGACAGAAGTCAGGTAGAACAGATAGGGTATAAAATATGTAGTACTAAACGAGGATTCTTCTGGAATTCGAGCTAGATAAGGAATACACCTTTTATGGATCTTATAACACTACGTGGTGCTATAGGGTCAATATTCTAAAATAATTCTGGTCCATTTTGGTGATTTCGGGTGAAAATAAGTCGTTCACGGGATCATCTGGGCAACTCGTTGTACTCCCATTGCATCGAACGTACCCTCCAAACATACCCCCGTCTTATTAGATGCCTTTGGGTCACCTAGCAACCGCGTGCTACCATAGAAACCAAGATGGCGGCGCCCTGTATACAAAATGGACGACGGAAACGCGTATTACCATAAGAACACGCGCTGCGCATGTGCAGTGATACAACGTTTCACCGTGGGGATGGCGTCACAACATGGCCGGCCAAGTGCGTTACCATGACAACACAAAATGGCGGCACCCAATCACGTGACTATGACGTCACTTCCGAGGTCCACCGCGGGGTTCACCAGATCTTGCTCGAAAGGAACGAGCACTACTATTTTGATCCATGCACATGAAATAATAATCCGTGCGCATGAAATGAAAGATATAAAAACTATGGTATAGGTTATTTAGTCAAAATGGCATCCAACCTGTGACCTTGGTATACTGGTATCCTATCATCTTATCGCTGAAACAACAATTCTTAGGTCTACTTGTTCTTGTTTGGACCTAAGTTATCTAAGACCCTTCGGCCCTCGGTCGCTACCGCCACCTCATCTCTTCAAGAAGGAAGGTCAGGAGGGGTAACCTAATGGCCCGAGGTCCGTCCTTGTTAGGCATGCTTCCCTTTTTTAACATGCGATAGGCCAGTTAGGACGAAGTGAAGTCTGCGTAAGACCTCACATCGCTGCACTCTGGGCGTGTGGCAGTAAGTAGGTGTATGTAAGCGTGGCGGGAGAGGAGGATCTCTTGTTGAGACGTGGGAGCGCAAAAATATGTCAGCGAAGATATAAAATTCAGATGACTAAAAGGGCCTATAAAGCAGCCATCGAAAAGTACTTCACAATGCCAGGGGAATTTGAGATGGGACGTCACCTAAAGTTGGCTGGGATGGCAACATATGCCTATGCTTGTCTGCTACATGTCTAATCTTGGCGGTATTATATATATTTTTGGTAGGCCCTGGGAAGGTCGGGATCAGAGGCGGGGGCATGGGAAAACGCACACAGCTCGCCCCCAAATAGACTTACATTGCACCTCCCTCCTTCATAATAAATACAAACTGTCATATATGATTTCGACCCCCTCCCTCACCTTCCATTAGGAGACTTCAAAACTGTTGATATAGCTTCGAAATTTGAGAATATTTCAGAGAGACTCAGGCCCTTACCGATGACCCCGCCATCCTCCATTAGGCTCCAGAATCGCTCTCAAAGCTTCACAGTTAAAATTGAAAAATTTACCGACGAAGGATAACCGGCCCCCACCAATGACCTCACCTCCTATAAGGAGGCTTCAAAGTCCCTTACAGAGCTCCAAAAATTTATAATTCGGGGAGAGGTCCCGAATCAGGTGGCGGCGCTACAGAAGGTCATGAAATGGCATTTGCCCCCGAACACAGTCTTTTCCACCCCCCTCCTCCTCCTCCTCTCTCTCTCTCTCTCTCTCTCTCTCTCTCTCTCTCTCTCTCTCATTTTCCCCTCTCCAAAACTGTCACATCCAACCACCCTCTCTTACACACACAGTGACTCTCTTTTCTTTATTTACATACAAACTCAGCAGATAAACATAAATCCACTGGAATTTTGCAAGTTCGGATGCAGATACTTATGAGCCATGTACGTTTATAAACCTTATCTCTAAAATGTGGGTCATTCAAAAATGTAGCGATCTTCCCTAAAAGCCACCAGAAAACTGGATTTAAATGCACAGTGATTTTTTTTTTGTCTGTGAGGCGACCCCCTCCCCCTCCCGGGGAGGGCATGTTGGCTTCTCCACTCAGGATACCCACCCATACGGAGTATGTCCCCTACTTGCAGCCTCCACCCCCCCCCACCCCCCCCCCCCCCCATCGCAGATATTTTTCTGGCCCTACCACTGCCAGGTCACACAAATGGGAGAGGGTGATTCACCTGACTACACCCTTCCCTCCTTGTCTGCGGCCTTTGAGATATACCCGCGTCATATCGTTACCTCCTCCATTGGAATTACCCCCTATAAAGGATTCTGGTTCCGCCACTGAACAAGATTCCAATGCATGGCGTGGTAAGTATATATAGCAGGTCCGTCTTTTGGGACAGTGGAGGTGGGGGTCCTGACACCTTATGTTTTAATCCGTGTGCACAAAATTTTAATTCGAGCACACGAGTTAATAATCCGTGTGCACGAAATAATAATGGATGCACACGACATAATAATCCGCGAAGGCGAATTGATAATCGGTGCATACAAAATAATAACCCGGGCACAAGGATTATTATTTCGTGTGCACGGATTATTATTTTGCACATATTATCATTTCGCCGCACTTTATATTTATTCTAGTAGTGTGAAATGTGCCAAATGAGCCCCATCTGGAGGACTTCGGGAGGGGGGGGGGGAGTAGCATACCGCAGAAGGGACAGCATACCGCGGCGT
Source organism: Pictodentalium vernedei (assembly GCA_031216915.1). NCBI lineage: Eukaryota > Metazoa > Mollusca > Scaphopoda > Dentaliida > Dentaliidae > Pictodentalium > Pictodentalium vernedei. The sequence continues at coordinate 195,020,983 of CM062295.1, forward strand.
ATTGTGGGTGTCACGTGGGTTGTCATAGAAGCGGAGGAGAGCGGGCATGTTGTGACCTCATCCCGATAGTGATATGTGGTTTTAGTGAGCATGCACATTGGAGACTACCATCTTGGTTTCTATGTTAGCTTGTTGTTGCCATGTGATCCAATAACCTCTAAACGACCGGGGACTGTTCTAAGGGTGTGTTCGATTCAACGGGAATCTTGCGAATTACCAAAATAAGCTCGACACTTACCCCACATCACCGACATCGACTTTATGTTACTGAGTCGCGCAAAGTGTTATATGACCCATAAAGGGTTATTTTCGATTGATGAGGTATGTACTCCAGTAGAATAAAAGAGCCCCATACTTGGAGTAAGATCGGTGTTTCGTTACTACAATTAACTTCTGTGGCATGTTCTGACTTCTCTCTGACCCAAGTATTCAACTGCAGGAGTTAGTACGCATGGCATAGCAGACGGGCATCGGGCAGGTCATGGCTGCAGGAAGAATAAGCAAGTTATGGCTGCAGGAAGAATAAGCAAGTGGAAGGGAATGGGTGGTGTTAGCGTGCATAGTAAGTGGACACCACAATGGGGATGTGGGAGGGAATGGGGGTAGTGTTAGTATGAATGGCGTAGTAAGCAGACATCAGGTAGGCCCTAGGGCATGTAAGGGCTTAGGAAGAATTGGGAAGTTGGGGGAATGGGTAGTGCTGGTATGCAAGACGTAGCAAGCAGACACCAGCAGGCCCGTTAGTATGCCAGAGTTTAGAAAGAATAGGAAAGTGGAAGGAAAATGGGTGGTATTGGTATGCTTGGAGAAGCCAGCAAACATCAGGCAGGGTCTTGGGCATGCCAAGACTTAGAGATAGGAAGGAAAGGAAGTAAGGGTAAGGTGAGTAAATCGTGAAGTGGAAGTTGGGCCCTGGTTTGGGATATTTACAGACCATGTTGCATAGAGATAGACTTGTGGAATCTCTTTCTGTTACCTGGCTGGCCTTCAGGATGCCCTTTTCATTACATGAAAAGCCGAGGGCAATGAAGCACAACTTGCCATTCCATATAGCCTCAGGGTCTTAAGGGCCACGAGAAAATTCTTAGTGAGACACAATTCGTCATTCCTCATATCCTCATATTTGGGGACGGCGTTCCATGGAATCTTCTTTATTCTTCTCGTATCGCACACCAACATCAAAATATCGGGCGATGTTTGTCTCCTTCGGTAATATTTTATAACTAGCTCTTTTGGGGGCCTAAGAAGGGCCCTAAATGTGGTCCGATTGGGACGGTTGAGGTGTCAATCTTCTTTATTCCTCGGGGGCAACCCATCAACACCAAGATATCCCGTAATTTTAACCTGCTTTGATGATATTTTGTAACTGGCCCTTTTGGGAGTCTTAGTAGGACCCCTAAATGTGGTCCGATTGGGGCGGATGAGGCATCAATCTTCTTTATTCCTCGGGGGCAACCCATCAACACCAAAATATCCCGTGATTTTAACCTGCTTTGGTGATATTTTGTAACTGGCCCTTTTTGAGGCCTTAGTAGGGCCCCTAAATGTGGTTCGATTGGGGTGGTTGAGGTGTCAATCTTCTTTATTCCTCGGGGGCCACCCATCAACACCAAAATATCCCGTGATTTTAACTTGCTTGGTGATATTTTGTAACTGGCCCTTATTGGGCCTTAGTAAGGCCCCTAAATGTAGTCCGATTGGGGCGGTTGAGGTGTCAATCTTCTTTATTCCACGGGGGCCACCCATCAACACCAAAATATCCCCTGATTTTAACCTGCTTTGGTGATATTTTGTAACTGGCCCTTTTTGGGGCCTTAGTAGGGCCCCTAAATGTGGTCCGATTGGGGCGGTTGAGGTGTCAATCTTCTTTATTCCTCGGAGGCCACCCATCAACGCCAAAATTTCCCGTGATTTTAACTTGCTTTGGTGATATTTTGTAACTGGCCTTTTTTGGGGCCTTAGTAGGGCCCCTAAATGTGGTCCGATTGGGGCGGTTGAGGTGTCAATCTTCTTTATTCCTCGGGGGCCACGCATCAACACCAAAATATCCCCTGATTTTAACCTGCTTTGGTGATATTTTGTAACTGACCCTTTTTGGGGCCTTAGTAGGGCACTAAATGTGGTCCGATTGGGGCAGGTGAGGTGTCAATCTTCTTTATTCCTCGGGGGAAACCCATGAACACCAAAATATGCCGTGATTTTAACCTGCTTTGGTGATAGTTTGTAACTGGCCCTTTTTGAGGCCTTAGGAGGGCCCCTAAATGTGGTTCGATTGGGGTGGTTGAGGTGTCAATCTTCTTTATTCCTCGGGGGTCACCCATCAACACCAAAATATCCCGTGATTTTAACTTGCTTTGGTGATATTTTGTAACTGGCCCTTTTTGGGGCCTTAGTAGGGCACTAAATGTGGTCCGATTGGGGCAGGTGAGGTGTCAATCTTCTTTATTCCTCGGGGGCCACCCATCAACACCAAAATATCCCGTGATTTTAACCTGCTTTGGTGATATTTTGTAACTGGCCATTTTTGAGGCCTTAGTAGGGCCCCTAAATGTGGTTCGATTGGGGTGGTTGAGGTGTCAATCTTCTTTATTCCTCGGGGGCCACCCATCAACACCAAAATATCCCGTGATTTTAACCTGCTTTGGTGATATTTTGTAACTGGCCCTTTTTGAGGCCTTAGTAGGACCCCTAAATGTGGTTCGATTGGGGCGGTTGAGGTGTCAATCTTCTTTATTCCTCGGGGGCCACCCATCAACACCAAAATATCTCGTGATTTTAACTTGCTTGGTGATATTTTGTAACTGGCCCTTATTGGGCCTTAGTAAGGCCCCTAAATGTCGTCCGATTGGGGCGGTTGAGGTGTCAATCTTCTTTATTCCTCGGGGGTCACCCATCAACACCAAAATATCCCGTGATTTTAACTTGCTTTGGTGATATTTTGTAACTGGCCCTTTTTGGGGCCTTAGTAGGGCACTAAATGTGGTCCGATTGGGGCAGGTGAGGTGTCAATCTTCTTTATTCCTCGGGGGCCACCCATCAACACCAAAATATCCCGTGATTTTAACCTGCTTTGGTGATATTTTGTAACTGGCCATTTTTGAGGCCTTAGTAGGGCCCCTAAATGTGGTTCGATTGGGGTGGTTGAGGTGTCAATCTTCTTTATTCCTCGGGGGCCACCCATCAACACCAAAATATCCCGTGATTTTAACCTGCTTTGGTGATATTTTGTAACTGGCCCTTTTTGAGGCCTTAGTAGGACCCCTAAATGTGGTTCGATTGGGGCGGTTGAGGTGTCAATCTTCTTTATTCCTCGGGGGCCACCCATCAACACCAAAATATCCCGTGATTTTAACTTGCTTGGTGATATTTTGTAACTGGCCCTTATTGGGCCTTAGTAAGGCCCCTAAATGTAGTCGATTGGGGCGGTTGAGGTGTCAATCTTCCTTATTCCACGGGGGCCACCCATCAACACCAAAATATCCCTGATTTTAACCTGCTTTGGTGATATTTTGTAACTGGCCCTTTTTGGGGCCTTAGTAGGCCCCGTATATGTGGTCCGATTGGGGCAGTTGAGGTGTCAATCTTCTTTATTCCTCGGAGGCCACCCATCAACGCCAAAATTTCCCGTGATTTTAACTTGCTTTGGTGATATTTTGTAACTGGCCTTTTTTGGGGCCTTAGTAGGGCCCCTAAATGTGGTCCGATTGGGGCAGTTGAGGTGTCAATCTTCTTCATTTCTCGGGTCCACCCATCAACACCAAAATATCCCGTGTTTTTAACCTGCTTTGGTGATATTTTGTAACTGGCCCTTTTTGAGGCCTTAATAGGGCCCCTAAATGTGGTTCGATTGGGGTGGTTGAGGTGTCAATCTTCTTTATTCCTCGGGGGCCACCCATGAACACCAAAATATCCCGTGATTTTAACTTGCTTTGGTGATATTTTGTAACTGGCCCTTTTTGGGGCCTTAGTAGGGCCCCTAAATGTGGTCCGATTGGGGCAGTTGAGGTGTCAATCTTCTTTATTCCTCGGGGGGCACCCATCAACACCAAAATATCCCGTGATTTTAAACTGCTTTGGTGATATTTTGTAACTGGTCCTTTTTGAGGCCTTAGTAGGGCCCTAAATGTGGTTCGATTGGGGTGGTTGAGGTGTCAATCTTCTTTATTCCTCGGGGGCCACCCATTAACACCAAAATATCCCGTGATTTTAGCCTGCTATGGTGATATTTTGTAACTGGCCCTTTTTGGGGCCTTAGTAGGGCCCTTAAATGTGGTCCGATTGGGGCGGTGAGGTGTCAATCTTCTTTATTCCTCGGGGGCCACCCATCAACGCCAAAATATCCGTGATTTTAACTTGCTTTGGTAATATTTTGTAACTGGCCCTTTTTGGGGCCTTAGTAGGGCCCTTAAATGTGGTCCGATGGGGCGGTTGAGGTGCCAATCTTCTTTATTCCTCGGGGGCCACCCATCAACATCAAAATGTCCGGTAATTTTTTTCGAATTTTGAATGTCGAATAAGGAAACGGGAATAAGTAATTAAATTCACAGTACTAAACTCATATGAGTTGAAGGAAAGTTGGAATAACAGACTCAGAGGGAAGGCAATACTTTCGGCAGTACCTTTCAACATTTCGACACTGATATTATCATGTCCATGGGCCTTGTTCGATTTCATTGAGTTAATAGCTGACGTAATATCGTCGATATCGAAGATAATTTCAATCAGACTGTTGGGACAACGTGGAATATTATTTGGGAGTTCGCTGTTAGTGTCACAGATGAGACCATTGATTATAAATGTATCGTTAAGGGCCTATATAAGTGATGGAATTTTGTTTATTTGAAATTGTCACTTCTCATATTCCTTAAATTCAGATTAAATATACACAAATTATACATCAAAATGAAGGTTGGATGTATAGAACACGAAACACATATGCAATCAACTCATAGAGTCGACTGTAGGCACCACTGGTTCCTGGAAGTCTGCTACCGTGTTCGCACCAGAACTGATAATAAAATAATATTTCATCAGAACAACTTGTGGCCAAATGTGCTTCATATATCCAAGAACAAAGCTAGGCATTCAAAACTTTTTCGAATACCGCGATATGTCTGCATTTTGGAAAAGGACAACACTGTCTGCATTTTTATTGAAGATGGTTTCCATGCTCGACAGACATGCGCAAATCACTCGTTACCACGAATTTCCATCAAAAAACAAAATCGTAATTTTAAGAAATTTCAACAGGTATCATGATTCCTTGCATTGAATATGGCAACTGTGCAATCTCTATCTAATAACAGTATACTGTATGAAGGCGATCTTTTTCATTATTTGATTTTAGACGGCGTTGTTTTCACATGTTTTTTCTGTCCGATGACGTCGACCGGAAATCGAAAGTATACTCATACGTAAACAAAAGCAAAGGCTTTGGAATTTTCCCCAATGCAGCTCTGTCGCCGTGTTTTGAAGAATTGTTATCCCCTAGCTTTGTTCTTGGATATGTAAAGCACATTTGGCCACAAGTTGTTTTCGTGAAATAGTATTAAATTATCAGTTCTGGTGCGAATACGACAGCAGACTTCCAGGAACCAGTGGTGCCTACAGTCGACTCTATGAGTTGATTACACATGTGTTTCGTGTTCTATACATCCCAACCTTCATTTTGATGTACATTTTGTGTATATTTAATTTGAATTGAAGGAATGAAGAGGTGAGAATTTTCAAAATAAACAAAATTTCATTACTTATATAGGCCCTTAATTAGATCAGCTTTTTATTCATCTGTAAAAGCAACGCTATTGGGGGTATTTATCTCATACTTGTATAAGGGCGGGATCACAGATAATTTTTTTCTGTTTAATAGCTCTTTTATAACATGCCACAAATTCCTCACAGATGTGGTAGAGGAGAGTAAGTTTTCAAGATTAGATTCATATTGTCTTTTGGCGTATTTTTCGTATTGTTGACTGTGTTTCGTGTTGATTTATATTTTTCACAGTCCTCACTTAAGGGGACGTCCAACTAACTTTGGTCAAATTTCATGCAATTTCTTTCAAGTCCAAAAAAGGCCCAAAATGAATAACCCCAATAAATTATATATCAAAACGCTTGGAAAGAAACATAGAACATGTGGAAACTGAATATTGCCATGGAACTGCTGCCATGTGTAAATAGCACCACCTGAATGTCTGCTATGGCATAAGTAAGAGAAGAAAATTTTTACAATAAAATACCTCAAAATAAAATAACAGCTGTATTCTATAAACATTGAAGTACATACTCGAAGAAATCTTTTCCTAATTCATGAAAGTAATAAAGATTGAGACCAAATGTTATAACTGGAGTGCTCACTGATTGAAGGCAGACATTTTCTTTTGTTTATGTTTTGATTTGGGGAGTTCAACAAAGGTCAATGGAGTCCACCAGAAGAAGTATGGAAGAACAAAAGAGTGTCCAGGCCTGCAACCAGGATATGTCCACGGGGGGGGGGGGGGGGGGGGGGGGGGGGGGGGATTTTTTTTGCCCAAACTAAAACATGGGAATTGGTGAAAAGTATTAAATACTACTCCGGGGAAGATGAAAGACATAGAAAAAATGTAAATTACAAACGTAAGCATTTATTAAGACTGTTTATGATATATATAGTGCATAAAAAGACAACAAACTTTGACAAAACGATCAATATAAATTATAAGCATACACATCTGATAATCACTTTCACTTAGAATTCCACATTGCAAAACTCTGACTATCCTCTATACTATATTTGTGAATGTCTGTCAATCTGCTATAGAAATTAATATGGGGCTATCCAGAGTGTACCAAAGTGGTCCACCAGGGGTATTTTTGTGGGGGAGGTTTTCGTGAGAAAAATTTTCGAAAATGCTGCAGTGGGGGTAAGAGATGATGTAATGGGAGTGTGCGGTACCAAAAACAGTTTTTCGCACAAAATTTCTTAAAATTCAAGTGTAATCATCTTCACATCATGGGAAAGATCCTGGTGTACTTTAGAACTTTCTGAAGTGCTGGTGGTCACAGGTGGGGGTAAGGGATATTTAAAAACCTGGAAATAGTAGTCTCCCTTGATATTCCATGCCAGTAAATTCTCAATTGTCCAGTATATCAAGGGAGAATACCGTCTTTCACCTACCTTACTTGCGCGCTGATAAGCTTTATTCTATATGGAAATCACTTCTTAACCTGAGCAACGCCAGGTAATCTTGCCCTTTTTCAATAAAACCACACAAATATGAATAACATTGAAATAGGCTCAATGAGCTCATTCCAGTGACAACCATATTTATATGCTTCTACTTGTAGTTTTTAACTGGGTGAGTGATAGATTATACATGTATGGGAAGTTGTTCATCAAAATTTGTTTGTTTTATTAAAAATTCTTCGAGAGTGTCTGAGAACATTCTCCAATGACTTTTAATAAAACAAAACTATCTGAACGCAATTGTATTTGTTTGTGACAGAATATGAGGATTGAGTGAAGAATATTAGACCTTTAGTGAAGTACCCTCATTTTTCTTTAAAGCCATGATAATGGCTTCCAGTACTCAATCTGTAACAAAAATGTAATTGAAAAAAAATGTGAGAACATTTACATTTTGAATACATGGCTAAAATAGTTGGATTTTTCGCTGTTTACTTGAAAATTTTTTCAAAAAAAATGTTCATATCTATATTGTCACTCTTTTTGTTTTCAAAAGCTAAAAATGTCAGATTGCCCTTTCTTCCTGATGTCATGCTCCGTCTTTGTGGCTCATCCACACGTGCCAGTGTAGAAAACGTGGATTCACATAGTGCTGTAGAGCAGCCCAAAGTAGCTACGGAAGCTGCTAAATAATAAGTCTCCGGGAAAGCCCTTTTTGATTATAAAGTTGAGTTAAAACATCACCTGAAGTAGCGTCACATTTCTTAGAATTTATTAAATTTGTTATGTAGGCTTTCGCTACACTCAGTTCTGCAGCACTGGGAATGTCAATCAGAGGTTCTAATGGCTGAAGCTTTTCGTGGCTAAGAAAATTTGTGGAGGAGGGATCTAATGTTCCAACTGCCTCATATAGAGGTCTGTTTTCAAAACGACTGTTCATTTCTGTCGTGACAGCATCGATAGTCTGATAATAAGCCGATTTTAAGGCATTTCCACATTCCTCCTGACGTTCACGTTCCCCTATCGATGTCATTATCAAAGAATCTTTCAGGTGGGTATTACGCCTACACACTCTTTTGGCTGGTCTCTCCTGGTTGGCTATTGATGATTGCTTCATTTCTGAAAAAAGAATAATCAGAATATTAGTTGAATTTCTTTCAAAGTTATTCATGAATTTTGTATAAGCCATTCCCCAAGACCCTTGTGTTTTTTCTCGTCTTACTGTTCCCATTGCTTACTCAGCAAGTCAAAGAGTCTGCTTCCTTCTGCGGGGAGAACACAGCTAATGGAATCCACGACAATACTCATTAATAACACTCAATTTAGCCCTCAACCTTCCTGAATAGAAGATACATACACCTGAAATATTAACATCTTTTCTTCATTTCGATAGTTCATTCCAGTAAATGGTTATACAGGGTTTCCGCCAGGGGAGCAGTGGGGTCCTTTGTATGTGATTTTAAATATAGCTAATTTATCTTACCTTTTGCTTCATGAAGAATAACTGAATACACATTTCGTTGCTTCTCAATTTCTTGTCTTATCACATCAACTAAGGCAAGAGCACGTACAAGGTCACATTCTCGGGACTGCAGTTCTTTGTCAATGGGACCAATAATTTCCAAAAGCAGAATTTCAAATTATCTACAACACTGAAAAGTCCAGTAGCTTCAGCAATGATGTCACCATCACGGAGAGTTTGGCCAACTGATATTGAATTTAACACCTCCAGAATTTCTTGATAATTTTTCACAATACACTTTGTTGTATTCAAATGCCCAGACTATCTATGTTCCATAAGCCGATGTAGGTGACCACCAGAATACAGTTCGGATACTTTTGGTCTTCGAAGAAACTTGTAGAGAGCCCTACATTGGTCAAAATACTGTGATAGCATTGTAACTGAAGAAATAGCATCACATACCACTAAATGCAATCTGTGGTTAAAACAATGTACATAAGGAACAGGCCGTTTGATACGTTCTTGAATAATTGCCTGTAGCCCACCCTTGTGTCCTGACATCACACTTGCACCGTCATAACATTGTGACAACACCCAATCACTAGATATTTCCAATTCTGAGAAAGTTTGTAAAATCAAGTCAGCTAATGACATGGCATCTAGTTTGTCACCAGGTGTAGTTTTCAATCCCAAAAGGCTTTCCTTGGCTGTTCCTTCCTTCACATAGCGAAGTCCAATTGAAATAAATTCCGTGTTGCATTTATCTCTGGTGCCGACTACCATTAAGGTGAACCTGAAACAAATTAGTATACCACTGTAAATATATGGATCACCATCCGATCGATTTTAGGTCAGCAATTGCAAATCACACCAGTGCATATATAATGCATTAAGGGGGTTGGGGGAGGGGGGTATAAATGATTGACCAAGCAAGACACGCTAAATATTTTCATAGGCGATTTCACAGTTCTGGGTAGATACAATATTTATTCTGGTGAATAAGAAGCCGTAATGATACCAGAGAAAAAGCGGTATATTCGATAATGATGATATTTATTTGATGTAAATCCTTGAACCTTTTTAGAATGTTCAAATTACCTGCCCAATGGGATGGGTGGTTAACAGGTGGCCCAAGAAAAAAGGTAGATATGCTGATCATGGAGATTGAGAATAGTGAGTTACGGAATCTCATCAAAGAGTTAGTGTCAACGTGTTGGGAAGAGAGAAGAGGCATAGGGAGGGGATAAAAAATTACATTGCAAGCGAGAAAACTTGATTCCCGAGTTAAACTAAACTAAATAACAACACTTACCATGGCACATCTGCTTCTCTGACCTCATTTGCAATACTGCTGGCGACTATTTCAGACATAACGTCGATTACTTCATTCTGTATCTTCCAAGACGTGTATTTTGCATTTTGTGGAATTGTTGAATAAATATCCGAAAGTTTATCATCTTTTTTGATTGCAAATTTAAATAAGTTCATAAAAAGGCCTGAGTCACAGTGTTCAATTCTATCCCATGTTCCACGTAGAGAAAGTTCGTTTGTAACAAGAAACTGGACAATCTCAACCACAGATGTTATGTAGTAGCGATTTCTTTCAATTTGTTTGTCGTTCACCAAAGTTGAAACACTTAGTTCATTTTTACCTCTTTTTTGATATTCATTCCACATAGCCATAGCTGAAATGTACGGAAGCGTATTGCTGCCACCCTAAAAAAAAAATGGAAGTTTCGTAACTACGAAAACATTTTCGTAAGTACGAAAACTTTTTCGTAATGTCGAAAACATTTTCGTAAGTACGAAAACTTTTTCGTAACTACGAAAACTTTTTCGTAACTACGAAAACTTTTTCGTAACTACGAAAACTCTTTCGTAAGTACGAAACCACTTTCGTAAGTACGAAAACTTTTTCGTAACTACGAAAACATTTTCGTAACTACGAAAACACTTTCGTAAGTACGAAAACTGTTTCGTAACTACGAAAACACTTTCATAAGTACGAAAACTTTTTCGTAAGTACGAAAACTTTTTCGTAACTACGAAAACACTTTCGTAAGTACGAAAACTGTTTCGTAACTACGAAAACACTTTCATAAGTACGAAAACTTTTTCGTAACTACGAAAACACTTTCGTAGGTACGAAAACTTTTTCGTAAGTACGAAAACTCTTTCGTATATACGAAAACTCTTTCGTATATTCGAAAACTCTGTTTTTCACTGTCTAAAAGCATCAATGTTGGGGAACATGAAGTGGAGCCGGGGACGGAAGTTACATTCCCGGTCCTTACATCCATAAATTGTTTATAATGTGAAATCTGGATGATGCTTCTCCAATTTGTCTATTTCCATCTCTAAATCTTTATATCGACAAAATTTTCTCAATATTGCATATGAAAAACCAACAATTGATCATATTTATTAGCTCATTTATCAAATCCTTGTGAGAACCACTGCTTTCCTGTTTTCCCATCCATGATGGAATCTTCGCCGCGATTCAGTGGTTAACACGTTGGGTCTCAGAGCAAATTAAAACAGTCGTGACGCAACTGAAACATTTGCCCTTAGGCCCTTGTTGCGAACCCATTTGTCCCCCCCCCCCCCCCCCCCCCCCCCCGCACATTATACGGTGGTTGTATGAACATTCCCCCTTTACTTGATGGTCACAACTGGCCGGCGCTTCGCTATTAAGACAAATCGCGTTTCCAACATAATATATTATTTTTTCCATCCTTTGTTTCAGTTTTTTGCCAGCAAAATAAATGAAGCGAATGATCTCCTCTGGAATGCGAAGGTCGAGCTCATTGTAATGAAGAGTCGTAAGTCATGTTCTTTGTGACAAAAATGAAAATTTGTAGTTATTCACGAAGTTACGAAGTTGTATTGTAAGTGTCATTTTGGGTAAATTGTTAAAGTTGAATTTTAACAAGTCCCTTCTCGACATCCCCCCCCCCCCCCCAAGAACAATGGATAAAATGACCCTCACATGTTCTTCCCTAAACCGAAAAGAAGCAATTTTAACTAAGCGCCCCTTCCCCGCCGCAATGGAGAAACTGGCCATCACATGTCCTCCCGTAAACGATAAACCGAAAAGAAACAATTTCAATTGACCGCTCCCACCCCTCCCCGCGCACTGCAATGGAGAAAGTGGCCCTCACCTGTCCTCTCCTAAACCGAAAAGAAGCAATTTTAATTAACCGCTCCACATCCCGCTGCAATGGAAAAACTGGACCTCACCTGTCCTCCCATAAACCGAACACCCCGCTACAATGGAGAAACTAACCCTCACCTGTCCTCCCGTAAGCCGAAAAGAAGTAATTTAAACCCTTTACCTAACCTCAAAAGCTGTCGACACTTGCCAAAAAGTTATTGAATAACTAATTTTCTTCATTTTTTGTCTCCAAAACAAATTGTGAGCCCTCATTGGAACGGGCTCGACGAGCTCGTTCCATTGAGGGGTCATAACCTATGTTTTGGAGACAAAAAAATGAAAAAATAATGAAAATTAATTGGCGATTTTTGAGAACAGCGTTGGTCGGTTTTGACCGTTACGTTGGGTAAAGGGTTGACTAACCGTCCCCACCCCCTGCTACAATGGAGAAACTTGCCCTTACCTGTACTGCTATAGGACGAAAACAATATTAGGTCCTATCGCCTCCAGTATTTTTTTTCTATTTTGTCATCGGCCAGTGATTTAATCCCAACTGCCCAAGTGGCAGGCGGTGGCGCAGTATTCGAAGGCTCACATCAAGTTTATGGTGCACGTGCCCACAATGAATACCAGAACTGTTTGTGCGCGTAGTAGATGGGTACTGCGATTAATCTTCACCAATTGGCATCTCTCGGACGGCAAAATATATCAATATCAATAAAGCCATGGAAACCATGAAAAGCAGATGCCCATATGAAACTAACATTCAAAAAATGGGATAGGGCGGCACCAATAAGGTTGACTCCCTAGGGACAATTAATGCTTGTCCGACACTGTATTTGACCTGTTGAAAAAGTATCATTCCACTCGAAAATTACAAATAAATAAACATCTTAATTGATACTCCACGTAGCAACGGTAATCATTTATGAATCAAAAGTAGCTTGGAGAAAGACCTGACATGTAGGGTAGGCTGGTCCCGCACCTACCACTGAGTAAAAATCCACCATTCCTTGAAAGTAGCATAGCACACGTGTACAGATCGTACTTTATTACCTGGATACCTGGACCATTGGTGGAGCCTTGTCAAACTTTTGGTGGAGCCGATGTGAGACATGTTTTTTGGTATACGTACTTCACATATAATATGCTATGATGAATCTGTGTATGGATATGCAGTAGAGGGTTGTGGGGGAAGGGGAGTTTTCTTGAAAGTGTTCTTCATGGAACGGTTGGCGTTGTTAATGACTTGGTGACGCCATAGTGCGTTGACCTTGTGGATTTCCACTGGACAATCCGATCTTAGTGTATCGGGCTTCTCGAACTGGACCGATATAGCAGTGTTGTATTGGGGGTATACAGTACTATGTATGACTGTTAGTCTACAGTTAGAAGAACATTTGCTACTTTGAATCTATCAAAATGCTTTATTAAAGCATATGGGTACTAATGGTAGGTCGTTTGGTACATTGCTTGATGGGCCGTCATGGTAGCATAGACTGAACGGTCTGTACTCCTGTTGGTTCATTATCACTCATTTGCTCTACTAACCCATCGAATGTGTTATATCATCGGATTGTTGCTATTGGCGGTACGAAATATGGACTAGCGGGGACTTGGAGAATGATGACAATGGTGATTTGGGACTGATAGGCCCTGAAGACAGTGCTGAGCTGGGAATGTTTGAGGACAAAGTATAATTATGGTTTGGGGACGACTTTTGGGGACTGAATATAGTGGCAATTTGGGGACTGTTGGGGACTGAAAACAGTTGTGAGTTGGGAATTGAATACAATGGTGGTTTGAGGATAGATGAAGACTGTGCTGGTGTGGTGCAGTTGGAGACTATTGGAGACCAAAGACAGTGATGATTTAAGGACTATTGTGGACTGAAGACATTGGTGATTTGGGGACTGAAGACCGTATTACTTTGAGGGCTGAAGGCAGTGGTGTTTTGTGGACTGCTGGGGACTGAATATAGTGGTTATTCGGAAACTGTTGGTCAGTCTGTTGTGGGTTGTTGTAGTTGTCAGTGTTGTAGTTGGTTTAGTGATTGTACTGGTGGATGTTGTAGTGTACTTGGTATAGTAATGGTTCCTGCAGTAGTTGTACTGGTTAATGTTGTAGTTGTTAGTCTTGTAATTGTAGCTTGCTTCGTCACTGTGATGGTTGGTGTTGAAGTGGTTCGTATAATAGTGGTCGACGTATTAGTTGTAGCGGTCGTTGTTGTGGTTGTTTGTGTTATAGTTAGTTTAGTCATTGTAGTGGTTTTGTTATTCTGATTGGAATAGCAGGGGACGATGAAGTGGTAGCCGAGGTGGCTTTTGTAGTTGTTAGTGCTGTAGTCGTTTAGTCGTTGTAGTGGGTGGTGTTGTAGTGGTTGGTATAGTAGTGTCTGGTGTAGTATTATTGTAGTCGGTGTAGTAGAGGTTGGAGTAGTGATTGTGGTCGTGGTTGATGTAATGGTAAACAAAGTTGTTAGTGGCTACGGTGGTTGGTGTTGAAGTTGGTTTAGACATTACAGTGGTTGTTGTATTTGGTTGTTTTTGTACTCACTTGTATAATTCTTGTTGTGTTCGAGTAGTAGTTGTCGTGATTGTGTCGTAGTGGTTGGTCGTGTTTGTGTAGTTGTTTTTGTTGTGAACTTTGTTGTTGTAGAAGTTGGTGTATTAGTTATTGGTACAGTAGTAGTTGTGGTGCTTGGTACTGTAGTGGTTGATGGTGTAGTAAAGGTCAGTGTACTAGTTTTGGAGTTGAAGTAGTTGATGTGGTGGTGATTGATATAGTCCTTGTTTGTGCTGTAGCAAAATAGCCAGTGTGAGTGCAGTAGTGAATGATGGTGCGTGCCCACATAACCACGTGCTAACAAAGAAACCAAGGTGTCAGGCCCACATAACCACGTGCTAACAAAGAAACCAAAGTGTCGGCACCCACTATACAAAATGGACGACGGAAACGCATATCCCTGTAACAAAACGCACTGCGCATGTGCACAAACACCGCCCACGTATCACTATGGGAATGACGTTATAACATGGCCGCTCAAGCGGGTAACCATGACAACCAAACAAGACGTAACTGGGTCACGCGATATGACGTCATCTCTGGGGTCCGGGCAGGGACGTGGCGACAGGGAGGGGGGGGGGGTGTTATTACCCCCCCCCCCCCCAATCCTGGCCAATAATTTCCTATAGTTGGAAATTCGGAGAGCAAGTCATGAGTAGTTGGAAATTGCATCTTTCTGGATTTTAGAGCTTCTTTGGTGATGCTGATGTCTCCTTTACTTCCCACAATTCCAACTCGGGTTCAAATCGGCAAAAATTCCAACTGTTACTATTCACAACTACAGTGTACGCAATATCGAGCTTCATAAGTATGCATGAATCGGATAGAGTTTTAAGTTTTTTTGGCGCATCTCCATTCTGTCAGCAATTGAAAATATGAATAGCTTTTGTCATTTAAATTTAGTTTTTATTCAGCCTCAACTGATTTGTTAATTCGTGACTAAAGTGCGATAACATTGCCATTATTTGTGAAGCTTTAACAATGGTGTTCAATAAGTTCAACTTGACAAAGTCGAAGTAAGTTATCATATTGCCATTTCACGACTGAATGTCTGTTAGGCTTATCTGTCATTTTTAGCTTAACTTGACAAAGTCAAGATAAGCTATTGCCATCTCGCGTGCGGAAGTCTGCGAGTCTGTCAGTCTGTTCTCATTTACTTTAGCACAGGCTACACCCCGAAAACGTTTAGTACAGTCTGTAGGTCGTATTTATGAAGGGATTTTATTGTAACCGTGACGGCCGCAGGGGCGCGTAACCTAGATTCCTTTAGTATATTGCATTTATAAGGGATTTCATTGTAAATTTGTAGGATCACTCAGTATAATGCATAGATGAAAACATGCTCTTTTGGTTGTGATCGGTCAACCCTGACGGCCACACAGGCCCGTGATCTAGACTTGTTTACCACAGTCTACAGTTCATATTTATGAAACCATTTCATTGTAACTTGGAAGGATAACTCAGTATGGTGTCTAGATGAGATTGTTCTATTTTGGTCACGGTCGGTCAGCCGTTACGCCACCTGGTCACGTGACCTAGATTCCTTTAGTACTGTGTACGGGTTGTTTTTATGGAGGGATTTCATTGTAACTTGGTAGGACAACTTGGTATGCTATCTAGATGAGTCTCTTCTATTTTGGTCATGCTCGGTCAACCGTGACCGCGCCGAGCCGTCGTGTGACCTGGATTCCTTTAACAGAGTCTATAAGTTATATTTATGAAGGTATTTCATTGTAACTTGGTGGGATGACTCGTTTTGGAATAATTTTATTGTAACTTGGTAACTTTGGTTGACATAAACTGTGAGGGCCACATTAACCCAGGTCTCAATTCTTTAGTACATTCTACACATCAAATTATTCTTATTGAAAACACAGCGTACAGGGAACAGAAATTAACGTATTCTCAGTTATCGCAATTCTTCTCTTATTTCATAATTCTGGTAGATTAGAAGTACCAAGGACTAACTGTAGACAAACAGGCGTATATACCAAATACTACAGCTCTATATCGGTCCAACACTAGAGGCCCGATATACACTGACCCGACCAACGTAATATCGGATTGTACAGTGGACAACACCAGCGGTCAATGTTTCTTTGAAACCGCGTGTGCATCTTGACGTCACCATGTTATTAGCAAAGCCAACCGCTCCATGGAGACAACTTTTAAGAAAACTCGCACCCACCCCCACCCACCCACCCACCAGCCCACCCACCACAACCCTATCCCAACCCAACCCAACCTACCCCACCCACCCCCATTCCTCTACTACATATACATACAAACACACACCACTATACATATCATGACGCATTATATATGAAGTATGTATACCACTTGCGGAACGCAATTCTAAATGGAGCAAAAACATGTCTCACGTCGGCTCCACCAAAAGTGCAACAAGTCCCCACCAATGGCTCAGGTATTAAGACCCGATCCATACATGTGTGCTACACTACTTTCAAGGAATGGTGGATTTTTACTCATTGGTTGTAGCGGGGTCAGCCCACCCATCCCGCCTCTCATAGAAACTTATCGGGTCTTTCTCCAAGCTGCTTTTCACTCCTAAACGATTACCGTCGCTACTGTGCAGTATCAGTAGTGTGTAATGAGGTGTTCGTTGCTCATCACCCCGGCCCGGACCCAGAGACGTGGCTGGAGGCTTCCGATTGGGGGCGGAGGTGTGTAGGGAGTGAATTTCGAACTGGGGGGGGGGGGGGGGGGGGGGACGTATCGTGGACCGGAGAAAAAGTTTGAAATGAAGCCATGAAAGGTGGCCTAAAATTGATTCTAGTAACTGAAATGCCAACGCATTTATGATAGCATTATCAGGTTATTTTTATTTGGTATTATTCTAGGAATTGAATATGTGCTAAACAAATGCTCAAGCTGAGAACTTTGAGAAATTCACACATTGGCACTATCAGGTAGTGTTGGAATAATATTGCATAACAATTACTTGTTTGAACTGATTTAGAGTAGTTCAGTCATTGAGGAATACACATTCATTTGTGTAACTGTTACTGGTAATGAACCTGCACTAGTTAAAAGTTTAGTCAACTGATTTATATAGGATTTGAGGTTCTGAGAAAATTGGAGAATTAAAATTGATTGCTACTATGTGTATCACACAAAAATAGAACCAAGAAGATAAAACACAACTCAAAATTTAGATGTTTCAACTAGCAAATTGTTCACTAAGCTGCTTATAATTATGGCATTCAAATTGAGCAAAATGTGTGGAATTCATCTTCGATCATGTGCATTGATTGAATTCATGCGCCACTGCTTGAACATAGTCATATTTTGCTTGATTTGCTTGTAGAATGTATAGTACTACTTGTACTATACTACCACTAGTTACACTACCACCATGAAAGAAATCAACATGAACCTGTCTGGAGAATAAGACTCGAACCTCGCAGCCTTCATGGTCAACCAATCTTGGCCAAGGAAGAATGTTTAACATCTGAATATCATAGCAAGTCATTTTATTAAGCTGTAATGGATATCGTTCGTGTATATACTGAATTGAACAATTTTGGGATTGGAACTCCTGCACCCAAAAACAACTGACCATCGCAGCAAAGGAGTTTCTCATTTAGATATGACCCTGAACTAACAGACCAAATTTTGTGGTGACCAGAATTAAAGGCTTTTGACAATGTTGAATAAATGAAAGTGTCAATGATACTGTAACTTAACTTGACTGTGTGTAGTGTTTGGTGAAAAGGATAATGTTCAATGTTTATGAAAGAATTATGAAATACGACAAGCATTGTGATAATTGAGAATATGTTAATTTCTGTTCCCTGTACGCTGTGTTTTCAATAAGAATAATTTGAGATGTAGACTGTACTAAAGAATTGAGGCCTGGGTTAATGTGGCCCTCACAGTTTAATGTCTGTCAACCAAAGTTACCAAGTTACAGTAAAATTATTCTGAGAGTATGCTCGATTGAATAGGAGTAAATAAAAAACAACCCCAAACCACCAAAAGGGACTTGGATTTCACCATTTTGGTTTTATAAGGATAGTGCTATTAGATGCGTATCTTTGTATAAGAGTACTGGTTCGGATTCCTACAGAAACATCGGATAGAATTATCTAAATAGACCCGACGTGTTTCTTTCAGAATCCTCTGCTTCTATCCATGTTATAGTTTCTGCGCATCCCGATCTGTTCGACTATTACTGGTAGAAGACTACAGTATTGGGTGACAACAATCGAGGTAAACCATAGGAAAGATAGTTGAAGAAAAGATGGAAGCCAACGGTAAAACTACCAGGAGAAGAATAGGAGCTTGGAATCCCACCTGGGAATCTAACTTATAGAATCCCTTTTATGGACCCCCTTTTGGGACTGTTTTTGTAGTTAATGTTGGTATAGTATCTTTATTGATTGTTGAAGTGGTCGATAAAGTAGTAGTTGGTGTTTTAGTTGTTGGTGTTGTAGATATTGTTATGACAGAAGTGTTGTCGGTGTCGTAGTTATTTGTTTTGTCAAGGTTAGTGTGGTAGTAGATGATGTAGTAGTAGGCGTCGTAGTTATTTGTTTTGTCAGGGTTAGTGTGGTAGTAGATGATGTAGTAGGTGTTGTAGTTGTTGGTGTTGTAGATATTGTTATAACAGAACTGTTGTCGGTGTCGTAGTTGTTGGTTTTGTCAAGGTTAGTGTTGTAGTAGATGATGTAGTTGGTGTTGTAGTTGTTGGTGTTGTGGATATTGTTATGACAGAACTGTTGTTGGAGTCGTAATTGTTGGTTTTGTCAAGGTTAGTGTGGTAGTAGATGATGTAGTAGGTGTTTTAGTTGTTGGTGTTGTGGATATTGTTATGACAGAACTGTTGTAGGTGTTGCAGTTATTTGTTTTGTCAAGGTTAGTGTGGTAGTAGATGATGTAGTAGGTATTGTAGTTGTTGGTTATATCAATGTTAGTGTGGTAGTAGATGATGTAGTAGGTGCTGTAGTTGTTGGTTATATCAAGGTTAGTGTGGTAGTAGATGATGTAGTAGGTGTTGTAGTTGGTTATATCAAGGTTAGTGTGGTAGTAGATGCTGTAGTAAGTGTTGTAGTTGTTGGTTATATCAAGGTTAGTGTGGTAGTAGATGGTGTAGTAGGTGTTGTAGTTGTTGGTTATACCAAGGTTAGTGTAGTAGTAGATGATGTAGTAGGTGTTGTAGTTGTTGGATATATCAAGGTTAGTGTGGTAGTAGATGGTGCAGTAGGTGTTGTAGTTGTTGGTTTTGTCAAGGTTAGTGTGGTAGTAGATGATGTAGTAGGTGTTGCAGTTGTTGGTTATATCAATGTTAGTGTGGTAGTAGATGATGTAGTAGGTGTTGTAGTTGTTGGTTTTGTCAAGGTTAGTGTGGTAGTAGATGATGTAGTAGGTGTTGCAGTTGTTGGTTATATCAATGTTAGTGTGGTAGTAGATGATGTAGTAGGTGTTGTAGTTGTTGGTTTTGTCAAGGTTAGTGTGGTAGTAGATGATGTAGTAGGTGTTGTAGTTGTTGGTTTTGTCAAGGTTAGTGTGGTAGTAGATGATGTAGTAGGTGTTGTAGTTGTTGGTTTTGTCAAGGTTAGTGTGGTAGTAGATGATGTAGTAGGTGTTGCAGTTGTTGGTTATATCAATGTTAGTGTGGTAGTAGATGATGTAGTAGGTGTTGTAGTTGTTAGTTATATCAAGGTTAGTGTGGTAGTAGATGATGTAGTAGGTGTTGTAGTTGCTCTAGATGCTGTGATAGTTGATATTGAAGTAGTGGGTGTAGTAGTGGTTGTGCTTGTAGTTTAGTTTGATGATATTGTCAAGGGTGGTGTTGTAGTGGACTCTTCAGTAGTTGTAGTTGTTGGTGTAGTGGTGGTTGTTGTGGACGTTGAGGTTATTGGTGGTGTTCTCGTTGTGGCTGGTACAGTGGTAGTTATCATTGGGGAAGCCGAAGAACCGCTTGTAATACGTAATTACATATACAGTTCTTCAGGTCCACCGCTACTACACCAATGTTTACTGCACCATCAATCACTACTGCACCTACACTTGCTATATCAGTGTCTACAACACCAACAAGGACTATATCAAACACCCCCACATCAACTACTTCAACTTCAAAACTAGTACACTGATCTTTACTACACCATCAACCACTACAGCACCAAGCACCATAACTACTACTGTACCAATAAGTAATACACCAACTTCTACAACAACAACGTTCACAACACAAATAAAAACAAAGTGAGCGGGGGCTCAATAGAAATACCCCCACCCCCTTTGCCGTTCAGCCATCTGAATGTGATGTATCCCCCCCCCCCCCCCAGTAAGATATACATCAAATTTAATTGTAATTAGTTCACCCAAACTCACGTTAAAATTCGGACAATACAAAAAACATGTTTCCTAAGTCAAAAAAAGGACCATAACGCTGGTGAAAATAAACGGACCATGTACATTTTCAGACTTACCTGCATTATCTCCCAAGTAAGCCCTATACCAAATTTGGTTACGATCAATTCAAGTTAAAATTTGGACGCCAAAGTGTTTTGGAGGGACGGATGGACGGACGGACGGATGTCTCGGCGCACGGACGGAACATCTCGGATAGACGGATGGACGGACATCACTCATTACTATAGTCTCCCAAAAAAAATTTTTCGGGAGACAATGAAGTTACAGCTTCCGACACAATGATCGACATCTCAAATGCAACCACAGTATGAAGTTATAGATTCGTACACAAAAGAAAACTAAACTTATTGCACGAACACCAAAAATTTATTTATAGTAACGGTGACATTGACCTTTGACCTGTTGACCTCAAACGCAGTCCCAATGATCGACATCTTAATTCCAACCACAATATGAAGTTAGAGCTTCGTACACAAAAGAAAACTAAAGTTATTGGACGGAAACTAAAAATTATATTTACCGTAACGGTGACCTTGACCTTTGACCTACAGATCCCAAGAGCAATCTCAATCATCATCCCAATACAGGCAGCCTACCTGTGAAGTACGAGTACTGTGCAACCAATGGTACAAAAGTTATTGCCCGGAAACGAGTGTGACGGACGGAAGAACCACCGGAAGGACGGACGGACGGACGGGCGTGCAGACGTCCCAGCGGACGGACGTGCGGATGGAAGGGTGAACGGACAAAGTGATTACTGTATGCCCCCTCCCTTTTCAAAGGGGGTACAACAACCACATAACCACGATCAACCACTACGACACAATCACCAGAATTACTACATCAACACACGTATTACACCAGTGAGTACTACAACAACAAATACAACAACCACTGTAATGTTTAAACCAACTTCAACACCAACCACCGCTGCCACTAACAACTTTGTTAACCATTTGAACGTCAACTACCACCACAATCGCTACCCCGACCTCTACTACTACACCAATTACAATACTACTACACCAGCCACTACTATGCCAACCACTACAACACCACCCACAACAACGACTAAACGACTACAGCACTAACAACTACAAAAGCCACCTCGGCTACCACTTCATCGTCCCCTGCTATCCCAATCAGAATAACAAAACCACTACAATGACCACACCAACTATAACACAAACAATCACAACAACGACCACTACAACTAATACGTCGACCACTATTATACAAACCACTTCAACACCAACCATCACAGTGACGAAGCAAGCTACAATTACAAGACTAACAACTACAACATTAACCAGTACAACTACTGCAGGAACCATTACTATACCAAGTACACTACAACATCCACCAGTACAATCACTAAACCAACTACAACACTGACAACTACAACAACCTACAACAGACTGACCAACAGTTTCCGAATAACCACTATATTCAGTTCCCAGCAATCCACAAAACACCGCTGCCTTCAGCCCGCAAAGTAATACGGTCTTCAGTCCCCAAATCACCAATGTCTTCAGTCCACAACAGTTCCTAAATCATCAATGTCTTTGGTCTCCAAAAGTCTTCAACTGTACTACACCAGCACAGTCTTCATCTGTCTACAAACCACCACTATATTCAATTCCCAACTCACTACTGTTTTCAGTCCCCAAAAGTCCCAATATTGCCACTATATTCAGTCCCCAAAAGTCGTCTGCAAACCATAATTATACCTAGTCCTCAAACGTCCCCAGCCCAGCACTGTCTTCAGTGCCCATCAGTCCCCAGACCACCATTGTCAGCAGTCTCCAAATCCCCGCTAGTCCATATTTCGTATCTCCAATAGCAACAATCCGATGATATAACACATTCGATGGGTTAGTAGAGCAAATGAGTGATAATGGATCAACAGGAGTACAGACCGTTCATCCTATGCTACCATTACGGCCCACCAAGCAATACGTCAAATGACCTACCATATATAGTACCCACATGCTGGAATAAAGCATTTTGATATATTAAAAGTAGCAAATGTTCTTCTAACTGTAGACTAACAGTCATATATAGTACTATATATCCCCAAAACAACACTGCCATATCGGTCCAGTTCGAGCAGCCCGATACACTTTAACCCGAACAACGTAATGTCGGATTGTCCAGTAGATATCCACAGAGGTCAGCGTTTCTATGACGCCGCGTGTGCATCATGACGTCACAAAGTCATTATCAACTCCAGCCGTTCCATTGAGAACACTTTTCAAGAAAACCTCCCTTCCCCCACAACCCTCTACTACATATCCATACACAGACACATAACTAAACACACCACAGCATATTATTATATGTGAAGTTCGTATACCAAAAAGCATGCCTCACGTCGGTTTCACTAAAAGCCTGACAAGGCTCCACCAATGGCCCAAGTAATAAAGTACGATTCGTACACGTGTGTTGTGCTACTTTCAAGGAATGGTAGATTTTCACTCAGTGGTAGTAGTGGGACCAGCCTACCCTACATGTCAGGTCTCTCTTCGAGCCGCTTTTGATTCATAAATAGCGGGGGAGGAATTCGTCACATACAGGTGAATTGTGCACTTGGTGATACCTTCTTGAAATTTGGCACACTGTTAGTGTAGGCTATGAGGTTCTCAAAAACGATCGGCTACAAGTTGACACCGACCGGTGGCGACCAGTAGCGGCACAATCCAAAATGGCCGCCAGCGGCTGAAGGGAACCTCCTTTTCGACGGTCTACCGACTATACATCCGATTGTAAGGGCGCGAAAGTGAACTCTGATCCACGCACGTGTTGGAAACAGACGTGGGAGATGATGTAGAATAAAACGAGATTCTCTATACGGACGCATCAATTTCTTGGAACTTGAAAAGAGCGTTGTTTCTCCGGGATCAGCGTCATTCAGGCAAACCTGAATGACGCTGATCCCGGAGAAACAACGCTCTTTATGAAGCAGTCTCTTTGCCATACAATCTCTTGTTTGGCGTAATTCCGCAAGCAATTCTGATTTGTCTGTCGAAATTAATTCGAGAACGCGATTGTTCACAAAAATCATTCACAGAATGAGTGAGAATCCTCTTCGTGTACGGACTAGTACTGACTGGGAACGTTGTTGCTTTTGCCAGCAAGACAGTTCCAAGAAATTGATGCGTCCGTATAGAGAATCTCGTTTTCATGACGCCTATAAAGCTATTGAGGAAGACATAACGCGCTTCCTAGATAATGGCGTTGAGCTTCCATATAATTTGACCATTGATTGTTTGATGAGAGAGAGTGATGAGTGTATGTCGATGTCACTGTTGACGAATAAGGCAATATATCATAAGACATGCCGTGACAGTATTCGGACTCACATCGTACAGCGCGTGCTACACAAGCGAGAGCGAAATGAGGCAGTGGCATCCTGCTCCACGCTGAGTCCTAAAAGAACACGGACAAGTTTTGAATCTGGCTGTGACAGGAAACTGCCCCAGTGTGTTTATTGTCACAAACGCGAAGGTGACAGCAGTGAGCCTATTTGCAGATCAATGTCTGATAACAATAAACTCAAAATTATGGCAAAGGAAGCCGAGAACTGGGTTGTTTTTTCTCGGGTCAATGCAGCATTTGATTCCGCTGCTAGTGATCTTTACTATCACAAAACCTGTTATTGTAAGCTTGCCAATGAAGCACGAGCGGCTAAATCTAAAAAGTCGAAGAACGCCGAACATTCCGCGTCAGGCCTGCCCTATGACCCTCTCGTTATGGCAGTGCTCATAACATTTGTTGAACACAACGATTCCGCGATGAAGCTTGTCGATCTCAAGAATCTGTACAGTCGGAGGTTGAAGCAAGTCGGTTCTGATTGGCTTAGTGAAGAAATACATTCCACTCGATTCAAAGAACATTTGTTGCAGAAATTGGGCGATGGCTGGGACGCCTTCACACAGGGTAGAGATGTGTTTATTTCAAGTAGGTTTCGAGTTGGCTCCTTGTTGTCCGAATCTTTAACTCGTATAGTGTCTGAGGAAGAGGCAAAAAAGATAGTTGATGTGGGTCTTCTTCTGCGTAAACACATACTCATATCTCAAGCTCCTTTCACGGGATCATTTTCATCTTATTGCTTGAGCGAGCCTGTACCCAACTCACTCCTGACTCTTCTTAGAGTTCTACTTGAGGGCACATGTAGTATACAGAACTTAGGCGATGATGAGACTGTTAATGCCAAGACTCGAGTGGCTTGTACTATTTCACAGATGTTGATCAGCAATTCAGCGAAACGCTCCGAACATGCACAAAATGTTCACCAGAGACGTGACAGAGAAACTCCAATGCCTCTTTATGTGGGTTTGAAGTTGCATGCCCATGATCGTATGAAAAATCTTATCAGAGATTTTCATCAAATGGGACTCTCTGTCTCTTATGATCGCGTAATGGATGTTCGCAGGAGTTTCGCGAGAGCTGTTTCACTGCGGTTCAAGAACGAAGGTGTTGTAGTCCCAGCTAACTGCAAACGTAATGTTTTCTCGATAGGAACCACTGATAACATTGATGTATCTGGTAGATCTGATATGCATGGTACGTCCATCACACTCATTGGTCAACTGAGCAGGGACAATGTGGGTACTGATCCCCCACCACTGAGTTTAGATGTTCCAGAAGACACACAAATTGAACTCCCAGACGACTATGCATTTGTTCCTTTCGTTGAAGACTTTGGTGGGGACATCAGGCTTGAATCTCCAGATGAATGTAATGTACGGCCCAATGAATATGCAGATTTGAACGTGGGAGAGAATGACTGGTTGTCTCATGTGTCACAGATCAGCAATAAAGGGAAGGTTGATGGCAGCTGGCAGCTTGATGAAGTCCCTGTGACCTTTTCAGGCTTCTTTTCAAAACATGAAGATCAAGACAATGTCAAACCTCATGCAGTTATTGGGGTATTCCCTGTTTTCAGTGAGCAGAAAGCGGACTCACTCAGTATGCAGAAGCATGCTATGTATGTGGTCAGGGAAGCTACTGCTTTCGTAAACCCCGGCCAGATACCTGTCATTGAAGGTGACTGTCCGTTGTATGCCAGGCAGAAAAAATGTCAATGGCTGTTCCCAGAGGAGATAGGTGAGGATCGAATGGTGTGTATGATTGGATTCCTGCATCTTGAAATGTGCACCCAAGAAGCTGGTGGTAAGCTTATGGTTGGTTCTGGTTGGGAGCGAATGTTTCACCTCGCAAAGATATTCACACCCGGTGTAGCATCATCCCTACTTGGTGGGAAACATGTCAAGAGGACGCGACAGGCATATCTTCTCACTCTAGCTTGGCTTGAGATCCTCAGAAAGAATGCTTATGAGATTTACTGTCAGCAGACTGGGCCCCATGAGTCATTTGAAATGTGGGAACAGAGGATTCTTTCACAATCTCCAACTGCGCGCTATTGGGGTGAAATCGTTCGGAACTTTCTCTTGACAAGCTGTCAATTCGTTCGGAACCAACGAATCGGTAACTGGCCTGGTACACTGTGTTCTATCGATGAGTTGTGCAGTTACTTTTTTGCCCTAGGACATACAAATTATTGTCGGTGGGTCCCCGTATTTCTGAGAGACATGTCTCAGCTACCCAGGCGGCATCCTTCAATCCACAACAAATTCATGGAAGGCCATTTTGTGGTCCAGCGTAGTGAGAGGAAGTTCAGTATGATGGGTTTAGATCAGAGCCAAGAACATAGTATCCAACTACTCAAAGAAGACAGTGGTCCAAAAGGTCTCTATGGCCAGGCTGAAGAGAAAGTCGTTATTGAGCTTTCAAGGTCAGAAGTTCTGCGTGTTATAGATGAGTATGAATATGCAAGTTTCCACACAACATCATCAGATAACACGGAACACCCGGAAAGTTCGGTATCAGAGCAGAAAAAATTTCTGAATCAATTGAAATCTCTCCTCGATCTGGTGAATCAGGGACTCATTATCAACCCTTATGATGAAACTAGTGGTCAGCTGGTGACATTAGATACTGGTGAATATATGGACCCCGAAGTTAGTAAGAGTTTACGGTCATTACCCGAAAGGGGCAAGCATTTATATTCCACTTTCTTGAAGGAAAGGCTTGTGGAATGCACCGTACCCCTGAATGATGTTATTCCCAAGGCAAATATATATACCTTCCTTAACCCACCCCCAGCCAACCTGGACAAAGGCCGAGACAAACTCATGTCAAGTAAAGCAACTGCCGCAATAGTTACCCAGATGTTCGTTTCACTGCAAGCCCGGCCTGATTCAAACATGGATGAGTTTTTCATGCACGAGAATGCACGTGATCCGCCAGCATTATCCGATAGAGGTAAGCTACGGAGTGGGACAAAATCTCAAATTCTCAATTGTTTACCAGCTATTCCTGCACAAGGGAAGAATTCAGCAGCTAGACAAGCTTCAGTTGTCATCTTGGATATGCCTGCTGTAGTCCATGTAATCAAACCACAGAAAGCGGATCTGTTTGGAGAATATGCTCGATTGCAATTATTGCCATACATCGAATCTCTGATTAACACGAACACCACAAGGGTTGATGCGATCTATGACTGTTACCCCGAAGGCAGTTTGAAGAATCAGACGCGAGCAAAACGCCTCGGTGAGACAGCAGTTAGGTTGATACGGGTGTCCGAGAACGTCCCTTTACCTAAAGGGAAGAATTGGCAGGCATTCTTGAAAGTTAGTGAGAATAAAGACGAATTTTTCAAGTTCCTGTCTGCTGAACTGCTGAAATTAACATCAACATCCGAGTACCAGTTGTTAACGACATCAGGAGAATATGTACTATGCAATAAGGATGTTAGCTTATGTGACATATCTCCATCGAACCACGAGGAAGCAGACACGCGCATGATGCTTCATCTCAACCATGCAGTCTCACAAGGTCACAAAATAGCTTTTCTTCGCACGGTTGATTCTGATGTCGTCATTCTGTCTTTGCACCATTTCGCAACATTCCGTGACCTTGGACTCAGTGAGCTGTGGATTGGGTTTGGAATTGGAAAGGCATATAAAGATATGCCAATTCATGAGATAGCTTCACAACTTGGACCTGATTACTGTAAGGCCCTGACTTTCTTCCACGCCTTCACAGGTTGTGATGTAACATCCAGCATGCTCGGCATTGGGAAGAAGACAGGATGGAATGCATGGATGAATTTTCCCGCATCAACTGAAATGATGATAGAATTGACTGAGAATCCGCAAGTCTTTTCAGAGGATTCCCCTCATATGCAGCATATCGAAAAACTCACCATACAGATGTACAGTAACAGTTGTGTCAGTACACGTGTCAATGATGCGAGACGGCATATGTTCACACATGGCCTTAAGTCTATGGAAAACATCCCGCCCACCAAAGCAGCTCTGTATCAACATGTAAAAAGGGTAATTCTTGTGTCATCTTTCATTTGGCATCGTGCTCTGCAGAAACACTTATGTGTGCCAGACCCATCACAGTACGGATGGGAGTGGAATCCACGTCTCAATATTCTGGTCCCATTTTGGACTCACCTAGGAGACGCAAGTGCTGCATGTGCACTGATGCTCCACTGTAGTTGTGCCAAGGCCTGCAAGGGCAATTGCAAATGCTTGAAAGCTGGATTAAGGTGCACACCTTTGTGTAAGTGTGAAGGTGGCTGTTGTAACAATATTGAGTAGTATACTGTCATGTTAGGACCAGTCATCTCCTATTCTGGTATTTTTTTTTCCATTTTCGGCCAGTTAACACATGTCATGTTTCTAGTTGAGTTGATTTTGCTAACAAATGTTCATCCCATGTGGCTTGCTACATTGTCCGGGGTATAGGAATACAGTTTTAGATTTCGGAAAATAGTCTGTTATTTACTGCACAAGACGGTGTTAATTCATGCATAGCATGATACAATATCCCCAACTATTTTGCCTCTGTACAACAGTTGATACCTTCGTTCACCCGTGTGTTCATCTATGGTATACTTGTCTTTCTCTGGCCATAGGCCACATGTGACTAGTCAGTTCCTACTCCATAGCAAATCAACTTGGAAATCCTTCATCTTGTAGCGCACTCATGTCTCAATGAATCCATACCTGAGTTGATCTAATAAATCTAACGTAAGGTATCAAATTGCCATACCGGATCATATTTCGATAAGTTATTCGCTAAAACATTTCGACCACTCATCGACATCAAAGGTCATGTTTTGGCTCCCAGTGGTGGCTATATCTCTATATCCCTGGTAAAGTAGCATACCATGAGGGATGGGCATTAAGTGTCGGCAACATTAATCCTGACTTGGAACACACCACATCTTAACTGGCCGAAAATGAAGAATACTACTTGTAGTCAAAAAATATTCCTGTACCTCGAATGACTGCAAACATACACTCACCCCTTCTAGTCCCATTTTGCCAATGTTCTATACTGGCAAGATAACATTGTATAATTAACAACGGGAACTAATGCATCCCGAGTTCATTCCAGCACTGCCCTTGCTGGCAGACGTGTCGCTATGGTGTTGAGATTGAACCAGAACTCCTCTAGAAATTTGATAGTTTTATTTTCTTAGAAAATAAATCTATCGAAAATGCCGGAAGTTGAGAATAGACTGTCACTTTAATTGGATTATCAAATGTCCAAGTATCCCCACTGCTGCATACTATCGAGTACCCTTGTTCATGTGTTGACAGGAATCTCTCATACCATGTTCATTTGACCATTGCATTCCCGAGAAACATTCAACACTAATTTATCTACGGACGGACGATCATACTGACAGTCAGACACACAGACGCACACATCGACGGAAATTCTGATCCCATTATCCATTAATCTTCCCCCCAACTTGTTCCAAGGGCTTCACTCCATCATTCACATCAATTACAGCACATGTATGGTGTTAGGTTTGGAGCTTCAGTTGTGCGATCGGCGAAAATAGCTTTTTTTCGATCCGCTTGGCGGCCATTTTGGATTTCGCTGCTAGTGGTGGCTAGAGGATGGTGCCAACTTGTAGCCGATCGATTTTGAAATCTCTGATGCCTACCCTTACATCATGCCAAATTTCAGGAAGGTATCACCAAGTGCACAATTCTAGCGAATTCCTCCCCCGCTATAAACGATTACCGTCGCTACCAATAGCATCAATTAAGATGTTTATTTATTTATAATTTTCGAGTGTAATGATACTTTTTCAACTGGTCAAATACAGTGTCGGGCAAGCATTAATTGTCCCTAGGGAGTCAACCTTATTGGCGCCGCCCTATCCCATTTTTTGAATGCTAGTTTGATATGGGCATCTGCTTTTCATGACTTTCATGGCTTTATTGATATTGATATATTTTGCCGGCCGAGAGATGCCAGTTGGTGAAGATTAATCGTAGTAACCATCTACTACGCGCACAAACAGTTCTGGCATTTATTGTGGGCACGTGTACCATAAACTTGATGTGAGTCTTCGAATACTGCGCCACCGCCCTGCCACTTGGGCAGTTGGGATTAAATCACTGGCCGATGACAAAATAGAAAAAAAAATACTGGAGGCGATAGGACCTAAGATTGTTTTCGTCTTATAGCAGTAGAGGTGAGGGCCAGTTTCTCCATTGTAGCAGGGGGAGTGGGGGGAGTGGGGGGGGGGGGGGGGGGGGGTAAAATGGCTTCTTGTCGGTTTACGGGATAACAGGGGAGAGCCAGTTTCTTCATTGTAGCGGGGGGGGGGGGGGGGTGGATAGTTAAAATTGCTTCTTTTCGGTGTACGGGAGGACAGGTGAGGGCCAGTTTCTCCATTGCAGCTTGTGGGGGGGGGGGGGGGGGTCCGGTTAGTTAAAATTGCTTCTTTTCGGTTTAGAGCGAGGAGGGGTGAGGGCCAGTTTATCCATTGTTATGGGGGGGGGGGGGGGGGTGGAGCTAGTTAAAATTCAACTTTAACAGTTTACCCAAAATGACACTTACAATATAACTTCGTAAGTTCGTGAATAACTACAAATTTTCATTTTTGTCACAAAGAACATAACTTACGACTCTTCATTACAACGAGCTCGATCAAAGCGTTCCAGAGGAGATCATTCGCTTCATTTGTTTTGCTGGCAAAAGTTGAAACAGAGAATGGAAAAATAATATATTATGTTGGAAACACGATTTGTTTTAATAGCGAAGCGCCAGCCAGTTGTGGCCATCAAGTAAATGGGGAAAGTTAATACAACCCCCGTATAATGTGCGGGGGGGGGGGGGGGGGTGGCAAATGGGATCGCAAAACGTTTTTCCTAAGGGCAAATGCTCCAGTTGCGTCACGACTGTTTTAATTTGCTCTAACGCCCAACGTGTTAACCATTGAATCGCGGCGAAGATTCCATCATGGATGGGAAAACAGGAAAGCAGTGGTTCTCACAAGGATTTGAGAAATGAGTTAATAAATATGATCAATTGTTGGTTTTTTATATGCAATATTGAGAAAATTTTGTCGATTTAAAGATTTAGAGATGGAAATAGACAAATTGGAGAAGCATCATCCAGATCTCACATTATAAACAATTTATGGATGTAAGGACCGGGAATGTAACTTCCGTCCCCGGCTCCACTTTATGTTCCTCAAGATTGATGCTTTTAGACAGTGAAAAACAGAGTTTTCGAATATACGAAAGAGTTTTCGTATATACGAAAGATTTTTCGTACTTACGAAAGTGTTTTCGTAGTTACGAAACAGTTTTCGTACTTACGAAAGTGTTTTCGTAGTTACCAAACCGTTTTTGTACTTACGAAAGTGTTTTCGTACTTACGAAAAGTTTTCGTACTTACGAAAGTGCTTTCGTAGTTACGAAACAGTTTTCGTACTTACGAAAGTGTTTTCGTAGTTACGAAAAAGTTTTCGTTCTTACGAAAGTGGTTTCGTACTTACGAAAGTGGTTTCGTACTTACGAAAACGTTTTCGTACTTACGAAAGTGGTTTCGTACTTACGAAAGTGTTTTCGTAGTTACGAAAAAGTTTTCGTAGTTACGAAAAAGTTTTCGTACTTACGAAAGTGTTTTCGTACTTACGAAAGTGTTTTCGTAGTTACGAAAAAGTTTTCGTACTTACGAAAGTGTTTTCGTAGTTACGAAAAAGTTTTCGTACTTAAAAAAACGTTTTCGTAGTTACGAAACTTCAATTATTTTTTTTAGCGTGGCAGCAATACGCTTCCGTAGAAATGTGACTAGCAGTTGATTCATGAAGACAAAAACCCTTCCTTTTGTCTCCAAGAGCATTTTTCCAGTTTCGGTAGCCTATCGATGTGAATGCCACTTCCTTACTGCTTGACTGAAACTTTCGGCATGGGAAACAGAAAGCAGCATCTCTTTCTCTTGAATATTCTAGCCAAGAATACTTATTATACCACACAGTGTGAAATGAACGGTTATTTTTGTCTTTTGGAAAACTTTTTAGTTGTGGACGTGCTATAGAGTCAGCTTTGATATCTCCAGGCAACGAAAGAAATGAAACAGATGAAGAATTTGTTTTTTCTGACAACGACTTTGGTGTTTGTTGACGAGTATTTAACTCATGTATTGATGTCATAGAAGCCCCTGGTGATGGTGATTTAGGTGGCAGTCTGATGATGAACTTGTCCATCTTTAGTCTTGACTGAGACTGAACTATCTCTGTCTCATCAGACACAGATATTTATATATTTATGTTGTTTAGTTTAAAACTACAACTTATCATGAAAAATAATCATTGTCACAAAGATCACAAAACAGCTTCTTGTGATGAATAAAAACTTTTGAAGAGAGAAATCAAGAAAAAAGCCCCCAAAAATAATACAATACAATAAAACAACCACTCATCATTTGAAATAAAAACTGCTATTGAAGATAATGATTTGTGTTAATTAGTTAAGATCCTTCTATTGTCAAAGCTAAAGGTAATCTGTGTGTTGAATAAACAGTCTACTGATAACAATGAAATTATCCACTCAGATAGTTGATTGCATATGATCTTATTACAGGTGTGATTGGACCTGCTTGAATAAATGCACTTGTAAATGAAAATAGATGCAAATTGAAAAAATATTAAATATTGTCTGAAAATTTCTAGGGGGGGGGGGGCGAAAAGTTTTCTAGGGGGGGGGCGCCCCCCCCCCCCCCCCCCCCCGTGGTTGCAGGCCTGAGAGTGTCTCCCAATATAAAGATGTATATGTCACTGTGGTGGTTTGGAAAGAAACTATGATATTCTCCTATGCAGAATGCACTGCAAAGTCATACATTGTAGTTGAATTAATATATTTACAAACCCCTTTTATCCCATGCATCAATTTGATAGTGATTAAATTGTTAAATTTGTCTGGTTTATCAATAAGTATAATAGCTTTGTTTACTCTTGGATACCAATACACTCATGATATCTGATGGAGAAGAAATAAGGGTAATTGTAACCTGTCACTGCAATAAACCATATAATGTACTTAAAAGTACATTGTTATTCAAAACACATCAAATCAACCTTACATAACCATTATTGCATGTACTTTCCCCAAGGAGGCTTATTGGCATATTGAGATCAGAAGGGCACATCCAGAGGGTCTCACATATTTTGTTCAAGAACGCAGTACACAAAGCAATCCCCAAAAGGTGACATGTGAGCTCCATTTGACATAAAAGATTTCCTGGGTGTGTGTGTGGGGGGGGGGGGGGGGGTTCTTCCCGCTACGACTCTACCCCCCGGCACTCAAGACATATGCCTTTTTTCTCAAAGTTTAACTCTTTTTTTCTTTTTGAAGATCCTGGCGTCACACATGTTCCAAACACTATCAGACAGGTAACCCTCCAAATAAGTGTATCTGCAAAAATCATGTTACATTGCAAAACATTCTTTTTAGACTTTAAATTCTGGGCCTTTCATGCTTCTTACTTCCAACTATAACACTTAATTTATCGATTAATGGGTGAACAGAAAAGTCTTGCCATAATCAACATTTTGAGTTCCATAAGCCTTCATAACAGCTCCGAAAAAGTGTCAAACATCAAATTGGTGGCTTTATACAGAATATTCATTAGGTTATTGCTTGATAAGAAATAGGAACGGAATCTTCACCAGAAATATTTTGTAGCAATACATTTGAGGGTATCAGCAGCCACTTTCCAACAAATTGTAACAAATCAACTAGTTATAAACAAACTTTTCTAACTCAAAAGAGTGAAAAAGTACTATTCTATTCTATTCTCGTACTATTAATTACCACAACAGTTTGATGCCGACAAACGAAACTGAACGCATGTGGTCTGGTGAAAAAGTAACTCGGCATGGATAATGAAGAAATTGCGAATATTTCGTGTATTTCATTTGTTTAAAATCCAATTGCAGCTAATTTTGATACGTTATTCGTATATTCTACCATTATTTTTTTATACCCCATTTCAAAGCTACTCTATCCACTCTTCTTCAAACCCAAACCTTCTCGTAACCAACCTGAGCTCAACTCTTACCAATGTAGAATAGTCCTGTTATTGAAAGTTACCAGTCTCCGGGCACCGTGCAGATTTTACCATCCACAAATTACATAGTGTGTAGTCTAGATTCCTACCGTGCCCGGATTGGTACATTCAGTACTGCAATACATGTCTGTGACCTCAAACGAAAACTAAGCAAGGAGCAGTCCCTGTGTTTTCTAACGTATTTGTATTTGCGCAGTGTAGGGATCAGTCTTCAGGTTAGCTTAACTGTGCTGGCAGCCTTGTTTCATCTTTCCGATTCACAAGGTCAACCACTTGATAGGTGTGTGGAATTTACGAGACCCAACTTTCTTGGAGGAGGTGCTAAAACCCCACTGACACCAAACTCAATGGCTCCAAAACTAATCGAGTCCGATATGTGGCATCTTATAATTTTGGTAGCATTGTTCCTGGCCCCACTCTTGTTATTGTCCGGGGACATTGAATTAAACCCTGGGCCTGCCTCCGTAAACACTTCTTGTAGCCAAAATTCATTGAAAATCTTCCATATAAACATTCAAAGCCTCAAGCCAAAATTGAACATTATAGAGTATGAATCGTCATCACATGACATACTAGCCTTCACCGAGACTTGGCTTCAAAGCTGCGACCAAATATCTGATATAATGATTAGTGGCTTCCAGGAACCATTGCGGCGTGACCGCTTATCGAGGGGAGGGGGCGTTGCCATGTACATAAAGGATGGCTTGTGCTTTCGGCGTAGAACTGACCTCGAGGTAAATAACACTGAGTGCCTTTGGGCTGAGGTGTTTACAAATTACAGTAAATCAATACTAGTTGGAGTATTCTACCGACCACCCAATAGTACTTCAGATATCTGGGATAGCATTACAGCTTCTGTTGATAGAGCCAAAGATACTTCAATCTCTGACCTAATCATTACTGGGGATTTTAATGAAAACCAAAATGGTTCCTCCCGAGGACATTTCCGTGAATTAAGCAACTATTTTAATCTGAGGCAGCTTGTGGAAGAACCAACGTGCTTTACTGAGTCATCTGCTACACTGATTGATCTGTTTGCTGTAAGTGATACAGTTCCTGTACTAGAATGTGAAGTTCTAGAGCCCCTTATTCCTGACATGTCTCGATATCATTGCCCAATTTCAACTGAGGTTGAATTTAAAAAAAACAACGTCCAAACACTTTAGGAGACGCATTTGGCTGTATCCGGAAGGGGATTATAATGCTCTGAACAACGCCTTCAACAGTGTAGACTGGAATAGCCTGTTCGATAATTCATGTCTAGACACTGTAATCTCTAACTTTACCGAGATCCTACTTAACACGGCATTTAAATTCATCCCCAACAAAGATATAACTTCCAGGCCCAATCAACCCAAATGGATGCATAACCAGATTCGCTTACTGATTAGGCAAAGGACCCGATTATATCGCAGAGCAAAGCGCTCAGGTTTACCGTACGACTGGGATAAATATAAACGTAAACGTAATGAGGTCGTATCAGCAGTTAGGAAGGCCAAAGCCACGTGTATTTCAAAAGTTCAATCAACATTGAGTTGCCCAAATACATCATCGTCGGAGTGGTGGAAAACCTTAAAAACATTTATCAGTAGAAATACCCCAGAAATCCCAACTTTAAATCACTTGAATAAACTCTATTCAACCAATCTTGAGAAGGCGGAAGTGTTCAACGAATACTTCTGTTCCATTTCAACATTGGATGACACAAATGCAACTTTACCCGACTCATCTGAACCAGTCCTGCATTCATTTGATAAAATAATTTTAGTAAGCACTGAAGTGTATGAAGCAATGAAGAGTATTAAGATATCGAAGGCGTCCGGCCCTGACCTCATAAGTCCACGGCTCCTGAAGGAATGCAGAAGTTCATTATGTGTACCACTTACGACATTATTTAATATCCTTTTAAAAAACTGTTATTTTCCACAATTATGGAAAAAAGCCAATGTGGTGCCGGTATTAAAAAAGAAACCTTCTAATGCTGTTACCAATTATCGCCCGATATCACTAATTAGCTGTACTGGCAAGTTACTTGAAAAGTGTGTGTTTAAAAGATTATGGCATTTCCTATGTGATAACAATATACTGAGCCAGTTCCAGTCAGGGTTTACCCCAGGTGACTCAACGGTATTACAACTGACAGATCTCTATGATGAATTTTGTCATGCCCTTGACGACGGCAAAGAAGTTAGAGTTGTTTTTTGTGATGTCAGTAAAGCGTTTGATAAGGTATGGCATGTTGGTCTTATTCACAAGCTTGAGAAAATAGGGATATCTGGCGATCTACTTTGTTTTTTAAAATCTTACCTCTCTGACCGGTATCAGCGGGTTGTGGTAGCCTCTGAGGTGTCCTCCTGGAGACAAGTAACGTCTGGTGTTCCACAAGGTTCCATTCTGGGCCCACTCTTATTCCTGATATACATTAACGACATTACGGAAAATTTACTGAGCAGCATTCGTCTATTTGCAGACGATACATCCTTATATCTCATAGTAGAGAATCCTGATCAAGCTGCAGTCTTAATCAATCGTGATTTGGCAACAATCGAAGATTGGGCCAAAACATGGCTGGTTGAGTTCAATGCTCAAAAAACAGAAACTATGCTAATATCCCGTAAAATTAATGTTCCTAGACATCCACCCTTATATCTAAGTGGAACAGGAATTACTGAGGTTACCAGTCATAAGCACTTAGGTGTAATATTGAACAAAAATTGTACGTGGAATGACCATATTGACCACGTTTGCTCTAAAGCTTGGTCACGTATCGATATGCTTAGAGCCCACAAGTTTACTCTTGAACGAAAAGTCCTCGAACGAATATATTTTGCTTTCATTAGACCTCTATTAGAATATGCTGACTGTGTCTGGGACAACTGCTCAGCAATGCAAGCAGCTGACTTGGAGAAAATACAGATAGCGGCAGCAAGAATAGTTACTGGTGCCACTGTGAGCGCCAGTAGAAGCCTCCTCTATACTGAAGTTCAATGGGATACACTACAAGAAAGACGCCGTAAGCACAAGCTTACTCGGTTCTTCAAGATGTATCATGAGCTAACACCTCCATATATCTCTATCAAAGTTCCCCCCATCAGTGCATCCATCAATCAAAGTCACAATCTCCGATCTGCAATTAACCACCGTATTCCCTTCTGCCACACTAACTTATACCAATCCTCATTTATCCCGGATGTTACCAATCAGTGGAACAGATTACCAACCTCGGTAAAAGAAAATTCTTCCCTCACAAATTTTAAAAGGTTCTTAAATAGTGCAAACCAACGACCACCGATATTTTACACTGGTGCTAAATCCCGTGCTGCACAAATCTATCATTGTAGGCTACGCTTGCATTGTAGCGGTATCAATGCCCACCTCTATGACAACCATCTATCGTCATCCCCACTGTGCCAGTGTGGTGACCCAGAGACAACTGAACATTTTCTCCTGTATTGTCCAATACATGATGCTGCACGCGACTCAACAATCAATACATTGCCTTTCACATTTGACCTCTCCACGCTTCTGTTTGGGTCTGAATGGTTGGACAACTCTAAAAATGCGCTTGTATTCGGAATTGTATAGGATTATATCACACTGAGTGGGCGCTTCCAGTGAGTCATTTCCATTTGTAGTTCTTTGGGGAATGATTTATCACCTTCATTTCACATATTCGTTATTCAAACATTTGTGACTGATGTGATGACTTTCCAGCAAGGAATATATGTCTTTGGTGTCGACGGTTTGGGAGTCGAGTGTGGCCGCGGCCGTTGTCGGGGCTGGTTGGCTGCTCTCTTCTCGGTGGTGGGTGAGGGGGAGTGGCATTTGTGGTGTGACAGGTGTTGCTCCCCCGCATCCGTTGTTTGGGGGGGGGGGGGGGGGGGCTTGTCGGTCCTGCCGGTGGGCGCGGCTATGCACGTTTCTCAAATTGTGGATAGTACATGCATCTGAAGTGTGAATAATGCAGCTTTATTTGCATTCTGAGCGTTAGTGCCACAGGACGCCAGGCTACGACGGAGCTGTCGTGGGCAATTCGGGCTCCGAGCCTGGGCTGTGTTTCCTCGCGTGCATCGATCTAGGAAGTCTAGGATAAACAAGATGTAGATTTTTGTGGCTTTTAATAGATTAAATTTGATTGATAGTTTGTAAATGCTAGATGCACGCGCGTTAATGGCGGCTCAGGTGTGGATCCCGGGTGAGTCCGCTTTAATGACACCGCTAGCAGCATATTCTCTGAGGTTGCGTATAATAACTCTCATTTGTCGGGTGTGCGTTGAGCTCAGTTTGGTTGAAACTATCTCTCTCTCTCTCTCTCTCTCTCTCTCTCTCTCTCTCTCTCCCCCCTCTTTCTCTCTTCTCTCTTTTTGTATACCCCCATTTCATGTTTAAACAATATTTTACATAGTGCAAGCAACTACCTGCAATTTTTTTCAGATTTTCTTGGGAGACAGCTTAACATAAGCTTATAGCTTACTGCTGAATCCCACCCATACAACTTGTATATCAACTATGTTGAAATACCTTTATGCATACACCTGTATTACAAGTCTCCATGAACATTATGTAATTATCATTTACCTGTATGTATAATATTATAATTCATGAATAAATATTGTTTAAACTAATTTTGACCGTGGATTCGATAATTCGTTTCGGTTTTGACCACACGGTCACGCTGACAGCGGTTATGTTTATTGTGATATGCAAATTGGGAGATAGTTTCCGGTGAAGGAGATTTGTCACATTTGTCAGTGTAAAACGATGACAAAAGCCATTGATCGACGCTTGTGTTAGTATGGTTGGTTGCAAGAAAAAACTAAATTCTCAGCATCGTCCAAACGCACCTTATTTAAAAGCGCGATTGCATCATTTTCAACCCATCTTAAATCGGTCCTTTGCAGACTTCAAACAGAGCCGCGACACATTCCATGGTTACTAGGAAGTAAATAACTTTACAACATCGGGGGAAATCAACATGCTTAATATAGTTCCAGGTCACTTGGAATATACTTCGTGAAAAAGTGATTTCTGAAGCATTCTGTTTACTTTGTTATGAATATTGCCTTATTTTATGTGTATCGTCCCGATTTTATACACTCGGTTATTTTTTTCAAGTGGTTCATGCTGTCTTTCTAGTGCGCAATAATGCAGACTTTTTGTCAACAAAAAAGTTCAGATGGCCTGTAAACACGAGAGGGAATTTCGAACCAAATTTTGCAGTTATGACATTAACAGCTCAAGTATTTGCTGTCACCTGTTTGCAAATCCGCTCATGCACTGTCTCGAAAAAATAAAGGGCGTGATCACGTCCTTGTATTCTTACGATTGCCCAAATTGAGTATTTCTGCAAGAACCACATCGTAATCACATGACCGGAATAAACATCATTGAAACATGGCCACATCCGGAACATCCAAAATTTGTGTTGGTGTTATTACATTCAACCATCAAAACCCACCAGAGTATGTGTCAAAAAAATGCTTTCTCCGAGTCTGTAGTATGTTATCATTATATTGAGGACAAGGCTTTCGAATTACCGATTATTTTGTGGTTTTACCGGTTCGTTACTTATGCCATTGGCAAATTAATCTTCTTCAAAATCATAAAATTAACTTTTTTTCCTGAAAAAAAATTTTTGTACCTTTTCTATGCTCTTAACTCATTATTTTGATATTTAATTTGCCTTTCCTTACTTCTCTTATCTGTTTCTGAGGCATTGGGAAAAATGTCAACAAAATGACCAAAGTTTGGTTGGACGACCCCTTAATTGGGTTTTTATGGCCTTTTTTCTTAGTCTGCCGCGTTGCCGTATTGTGAAACGTAGTTCCGATGTGAACCAGTGTTTATCCTAAGGGCGAATTAAAATTTGAGATTTGGGTATACACTTATCAATTATGTTCAGAAAAGTTTCGGTAAAGTTTTCCGTAGCAATATTTATATCCTGGGCGTTTTCAATTTGGGATATCCAATCCACTTGTGTAATGAGATTATTTGCAAGGTCAAAATTTGCTTGTTTATAGTTCCGAATTACTCTGGTGCAAGATGTGTTCAAAGAATAGTTAAATGTAATACAGCAGTAAACAGCAGAATGATCAGACACTTCTAGATCAAGAGTATCACATTTCGTTATCACAAACTGGTCGCTCACCAATATTGGATCAAGAGGAGTCTGACTGTTTGGAGTAATACGAGTGGGTTTACATACCAAGTTTCGCAAGTTATAGTGGGTTGCAATTTCATTTAACCTTGCGGATGGTTGTAACAGATCCGAATTGAAATCATGGGTCAGAATAAGGACTGGTGGCTGTCCAAAGCTTTTCGGTAAAGTCGTCCAAAAGCTCCCAGTAACTGGAGGCAGCATAGCGCTCCGATCTATAGGAGACTGCTAGCAGAAACTTTTCGGTTTTAGAATTAACTTCGAAATACATTAACGAGTCGTCAAATTCCATGTCCGGTCTTCGGCAATACAGTAACCCCTGATCAAAATATACTGCAATACCCCTTCCCCGTTGATCTCTATCGTTCCTAAAGAGATCTGAAAACCCAGGAATACAGATATCACAAGATGGGAACGTCTTATCTAGGTGAGTTTCAGTGAAACACAGGATATTGAATTCTTGGTAGGAGGATATACATATATTTCCAACATATTTTTGCCAGTTTGTAGAAATTGTGGGACTCAACAAGCTAATCTGCAATTTATGGACCCCCAGATAACTAACTTATCAGTGCTTCTTAAACTGCAGATTTGCTTTTTGAGTTACAAGTATTTACTGCCTGTCAGGTATGGTCCGTGGTTGATGCCCATGTGCATTGTTTTGCACAAGCAAAATTCCAGCCAGCGGACCTCCGAGCGGAATTCAGAAATCACTTGACTTACAGTACAAGTCGAAATACATCGTAGAATAACCATTATAAACTACTAGTATGCATCTTCAACTACACCAGCAACACAAGAACCTGACATCATTTTCGAAAAAGCTTTCCGGAAAATGATTTCGGGTTCTTGTGCTTTTGATGTAATGGCAGGTGACTTTGTTCATTGCGGTTATGCTACAACTTAATCTGATCCATACAGTATTTTTAGACTTGAACATATGCTTCTACCCTGTACCATGCATTTATACTCATAAGAAGTCTTTTTTCCAGACATTTCATACTGGGCTATTAAATAAATAATTGTTCATTTACAGATTAGTTCTATTAAAAATTATTCGACTGTAGCCAAAGCCACATTTCAATATTTCGTGATTATAAAACAAATTTAAAATAAGAAGTTTTGACTAGCTGAAATAATCTACAGTTGTAGTCCTCTGATCACAAAAAGCAGTATAATATATTTTGTGCTTTACTTTTTAAACCTTTAACCACAGATAACATTAAAACTGGAAATTTAAATTTAATTTTTTCCAATTTACACAAAAAACCTCAAGCAAATCGAATCCAGTGATCCTCGGAGGAACAATCTTGTGCCTATGATAGATCACATTATGTGTCTTGTACAAAACTTTTAAAAAAACATTTTTACCTGCTAATTCATGAATAATGTGTAAAGTTGCAGTCAATTTGTCAATCAAGGGACAGACAGTGAGGTGTGTGGATTATGGAGATTCTTATCAATACATTTTCCAATGTTTGAGAGAAAAAGAATTAACAGTACCAAAAGGGTAAATTCCCACCACTCATGGGTATGGGTTTTTTGGCATATCAAAGCTACGTCAACCAAAAAAATTAGTTTTCCTGAAATAATATTCTTTCGTGGACATTATAAATTATATTTTGAATTTCTATGCATTGGAAAATATAATGCAATAGGAATTCCAATGCAAATAACCCTCTTAAATACCGTGTATAAACTCAAAACATGTTAAAAAAGGTTACAGCAAACATGTGAATGTACATAAATTTTTATGTCCGATTCTTGTGTTATTAGTATAGGAAACATTACATCTATAGTTTATGCCGGTAGTGGTTATTCTTCATCTCATTTTGACTTGTACTGTATATGGACAAAATATTATTACTAGACACGCGACTCTGCTACTAGCAGACGATTTTCATTCACTTTTTAGGGACCACGCCCCCTCCACCTCTTCCAGCTGGAACATCTGTGTGCTATGCTTGAAAATATTTGTATGGATTGGTTGTTTGGGTACCCAGGGTTTGCATTTTTACTCACACAGACATTTGTGTGTCATTTCAGTGATATATCTCATTCGACAACAAAACAAAACCATGATGCAGGGTCTATCTTCGCTTGTTGGAAGGGGCTCGTTGCGGTACTCATTTCACTAAAAAATCAATATTATTTTGTGCTATTCATTAAACGAAGTGTTGAAAGTGTGTTATTTTTTTCTATCTTCATTAGTATTAAATCGAAAATGCACATTTTCTCGTTTCAAGCAACACATTTTGGTTGTTTCAATCGCATGTATGACAGTCTTCACAGACAGTCTGATCGAAGTGTTTACCCGAAGCTATCTCTGACCTTGCATATCCTTAACGTCAAAGATGGCTAATCAGCAATGGGCTTATTAGGCAGGTAAGAGTACAAATACATTCCAGTGAATTTTTTTGTGTTATGCGACCTGTTAATTGCATATCGGCTAAAGAGTAAACTCCTGTTAACTGAATGAAAAGAATTGTAATATGTCTAAAAGTACCTTGACAAATCACAAAATTTCCCTTGTATACAGACAGTTTTGACCTTAGTACATTCAATACAGGCTTTTATCATATATCACACTGGACAAGACTCCGTGAGCACTCTCAGAGAAGATATATAATAGAATAAATGCTCAGATTATCTCTAGAATAAAGGAAAGCAACAAGTTACTGTGATTTGATTACTCATGTTAATTGAATTTTTTTTCACTTTCAAAGTGGCTATTCGGTTACCTGTGTTCCACTGTTATATTTCATCTAAATCATGATATTCAAGCATGGTCCAGTCAGTTATTAATAAATAAATGACAAAACATACAATGTACGTGTAGGAACAAAACAAATGTGCTGTACTTTATTAAAGTTAGCAATTGTGCAGGACCTTTGTAATCGGTTAATCATAACCTGTGCAGCAAAATGGGCTCTGTGTTTTGCATGCTTAAAAACTGAAAGTGTCAATGACACTGTAGCTCAACTTGACAAACTTGAACTTGGTAAGTTATAAGTGAAATGGCAAAATTGAAGGTCATTGGTACCAATGTTATTTGGTGAAATTTCAACATAACGGCATTGTGTGTGCACAACGTCACAGTAATCCATGCATTTTTAAATGTAAACTGTAAGACTGGCTAAAGGAAGAATGTTGATACACAAATGCAGTAAGTGCAGAGGGTATTGTAAATGGCAAAATCAATAGCGCCTGTCGTTGTCACCCTGCATAAGCATACAAAGTTTCAAAACAATCTGATAATGAATGTGCCTTCTGAGGCATGCCAAAGGAATATGTTAATGCACAAATGCACTAACTTTGAAGGTCATCGCTTGTGGCAATGTTTTTTTGTTGTTTTTTTTTTTTATGGAAATTCATAAATATACCCCGCAGAGAGTGCAAAAGGGATAAGTTGATGCACAAATGCAGTAAGTTCAAAGGGTGGTGATAACGACAATAATTTTTTATGGAAATGAAATAAAGCAATAGCTCACATCTTGAGGTCACCTCGAACGCACATACCAAGTTTCAAAGTGATCTGATCATAAATGTGCCCTGAAGGGTGTTTTAAAGGGAAATATTGAGGTCTGATTAAGCTAATTTCAAAGGTCAGCGACATTTTTTGACAAAAGGAAGAAAATCGACAGCTCCCGTATAGATGTCACCCCACACAAGCATACCAAGTTTCCAAGCGACCCAATCATAA
Organism: Pictodentalium vernedei; assembly: GCA_031216915.1. Taxonomy (NCBI): domain Eukaryota; kingdom Metazoa; phylum Mollusca; class Scaphopoda; order Dentaliida; family Dentaliidae; genus Pictodentalium; species Pictodentalium vernedei. The sequence continues at coordinate 195,065,049 of CM062295.1, forward strand.
ATGTGCCCTGCAGGGTGTGTAAAAGGGAAATATTGATGCTTAACTGCACCAAGTTCATTGGAGGTCATTGCCAATGGCAACTATTTTTGACGGAAATGGAAGAAAATCGATAGCTCCCATCTAGAGGTCACCCAAACAAGCACACCAAGTTTCAAAGCGATCCGGTCGAAAATGTGCACTGCAGGCTGCCCCAAAGGGAAATATTGATGCATAACTGCATGAAGGTCATTGCCAGCGGCAACATGTTTTGACAGAAATTGAAGAAAATCGATAGCTCCCATCTAGAGGTAACCCCAAACAAACATACCAAGTTTCAAACCATTCTGATTATAAATGTGCCCTTTATGGCGTGCCAAAGGAATATGTTGATGCCTGACTAAACAAAGTTCAAAAGTCGCTGCCAGTGGCAACATTTTTTGACGGAAATTGAAGAAAATCGATGGCTCCCATGTAGAGGTCACTCCAAACAGGCATGCCAGGTTTCAAAACAATTCGATCATAAATGTGCCCTGTAGGGTGTGACAGTATTGAGGTCTGACTAAACTAAGTTCTTAGAACGTTGGCCGCGGCAACATTTTTTGACGGAAATTGAAGAAAATCGATAGCTCCCATCTAGAGGTCACCCCAAACAAGCATAACAAGTTTCAAAGTGATCTGATCATAAATTCGACCTGTGAGGTGTGCCAAAGGAAATTGTGTACGTACGTATGTACGTACGTACGCCCGGACGTACGTACGTAGGTACGTACGCCGACTGAGGAGAAGTGATGGCAATAGCTCAGCTTGACTTTGTCAAGTTGAGCAAAAAAACGGTTGTTTATTTTGAAATTATTTACAAACACACCCAAGCCTGGAAAGCAATCTGTCATTTGCAGAATGAGGTCCCCACTGGGTGAATTTGTCCATACAGTGAGCTTGAATTCCTCAATGTATACTATGGGTACCTCTTTCTGTTTAGGCTAGAGACCTTGATTCAGATTGAGGTTCACAGAGGCTAAATTTAGTAATGCTACCCTACTGTGCAGGATAGCATCACCAAATTCACCCTCTTGGGATCTCATTATGCAGATGATAGTCTGCTTATTTCCATGATTGAATGCAACACACATTTTTAGACATTTACATAATACAGACAATATCAAAATTTATTATTTTAAATATTGTTTTAAAAAAAATTCAATAAAAACATGTGGCCCCCTCACTGGAACAAGCTCGTCACATGATATGGTATTGTTGAAGTTTTTGAAAAAAAATGTTCTTCTGCTGAATTTGTAAAATAAGTGGGCGAATGCAGTCAATTCATTGGGTAAAGGGTTACAGAAGTTATGTGGATTCTTATCAATTAGTAAAAATGAAAAAATAAAAAATAAGTTGATTCGAGAAACAACTGAATATTGAAAATTACACCATGAAAACTGACATGGATTTTTAAAATTCAGCACAAATCCATTCCAGGGATTTTATCTACAGAGGACGTTTATGGAACCCTTTCCCAACGACATTTGGGCATGATTTATCTCAAATTCTTAACCTCAAATTTCCCAATCTCAATTCCCACTCAAAGAAAAAAAAATTAATGCACAACTAGTTCCCTGAACTGGGTAGTCGTAAAGCCTCAGAAAACCGTTGGTTCTGACTGGGTAGTTGTAAAGCCTAACTGGGTAGTTGTAAGGCCTTATGACCACCCTGTTCATGTCACCAGTTGTACATTAAATTTAAATTGCTTGCCTGACGAAGTCTAAACTTAATTCAAAGGCAAATAACAAGTTCTTCTTTATATATATAGAAACACTATAATAGAGACTACTAGTACAGAGACTGCATCAACACAATTCCAGGTGATTGCTTGTTATAAAACTTACTTGTAGTGTACATGCAAATGCTTAGGCATCAGTCGTAATGTTCTCTGCTCAATTCATATGTAAAATTTGTAGTCTTTGTGTGTTCTTCCCTCTCCAACACAAATTCCGACGATGCAAATTTTCCCAAAGGCATAGGCCCTGGACCATTTCCCAAAGAGGGCAGAAGAATCCCTGCCATTTGGAAGCACAAAGCCAGACTACAAAATAGTCTACCTTGATTTGGCCCTAATTCAAGCCATTCTTCTTGCAACCTTGGCACCACTTTAAAATGTTTAACCCACAGTATATGTAGCTCAAAATATGGCAACACACCTTTGTGGTAGCGTAGAAAATGGACAGAAATTAAATTTTAATGAGCATAGTGCTCAAGGATTACATTTTATTAAAGAATGTGAGGTACATTATTTTACATAATGTAGGTGGAGAACATGCACAGTGGCAAATTTCAGTGATAGGGGTCGTGTGTCAATCAGGGGTTCAACAGATGCTGGAACATACCCGGTTAACAAACACATTTCATGTATGGCCAAATCACTTGCCAGCACATTCACAACCACAGTTACTGTACTGGAAGCTAATAGATTATTTATTTATTTATTTATTTATTTATTTATTTATTTATTTATTTATTTATTTATTGGTGTTTAAGGTCGCATATTTCTGCACAATGGCTAAGCATGACCATGACAATTTCACGGGTGGAGGAAGCCGGATTACCCGGGGAGAACCACCGAGCAACGGGGAGCAACTGTCAGCTCCCCAACATACTAACTCCACACAAGCAGGGTTAGCATTGGTTGAAGACAAGTGCACCATCGACGTGCAGTACGCATTAGTACACAGCGCCACCGTGCCCCACGTGGGCAATGGGGGTGAAGTGTCTTGCCCAAGGACACAACGCGGTTGTCGCAGGTGGGATTCTAACCGAGGACCTCTCGGCTTGCAGCCTCAACCTTTACCTACTGAGCCCCCCCCCCCCCCCCCCCCCAGCTAATAGATGCAGTATGATATACAACACAAACAGAAAATGGTGAAGTAGGTGAATTTTACTGGTATTTAGTCTTTTATCATGACAATTGTCATTTTACAGTACCTGCTTGTAAGAGCCCACTGGCGGCCAACTAAAATACTTGTGGTATTGGCTAAAAATTGCAAAAATATATTTTCTGTTATAGCTAGCCCAGTATTTTTACTGCAGATAGTAATGTGCATATATGTACTGTGACCTGTACTTTTTAGGTGGCTGATTGTCATTGCCAACAGATTTGAAAATGAGAATGTACACCTAACAAATCCACAACCCCCCCGTGGGAACCCCGGGAAGTGAAGCAGTGCTTGTTTACTGTGGTAAACAAGCTCTGTTTCACTGGTAAAATAGGACCCAGTCACTAATGCTTGGGGTGCAAGTCCTCTAAAATAGGCAACATGGGGTATAAACGATTGACTGACCTTGACTTTATCTTCATGTTGTGGTCATGATTAGCCATTGTGCAGAAGTATGTGACCTTAAACAACAATAAATAAATAAATAACAAATCCACCACAAACAAATGGATTCTAAAACCTGTGTTTGCATAAGACATCTAATAGAAACACATAGTCTTTTTTAAGAACCTAGGCAATTTTCTGGATTTATTAGACTGCAGTTGTGGGTCTAGCAGTTTAGCAGTGCTTTCTATCAAAGTTTTGACCACCTCTAGATGCAGTCAGGTCTTGATTTGAAACCACTATCAACGTAATGTAACTGATTAACCCTTTCAACCTGGTTTGCATAAATTTTTGCATGAAGAAAAAAATGGTAGTGGACGAGCAGACGATATAAAGAGCAAACAATCTGCAGCGAGGCTTGGTAATAATTTAATCCAAGAGCTCGACAGGGCTGTTGGATTAAATTATTACTGAACCTCTCAACAAACTAAGATGGTTTCGACCATTGCGCTGTTGACAATATTGACTGAAATGATGGCTCAACAGAAAAGTGCTGAAAGTCACTATAGTTGCATTACACTGTTTGCACTAATTTGTTGTTGACTCGACAGCAGAACAAATTATTAACCCTTTACCCAACGTAACGTCCAAAACCGGCCAGCGCTATTCACAAAAATCGCCAATTAATTTTCATTATTTTTTTCATTTTTTGTCTCAAAAACATAGGTTATGACCCAACGAGGGGTCATAACCTATGTTTTTGAGACAAAAAATGAAAAAAATTAGTTATTCAAGAATTATTTATGCAAGTGTCGTCTGCTTTTCAGGTTAGGTAAAGGGTTAATATAAAATTGGTTTGTTAAATAGCACTCTCCACAGTACTGAAACAAAACAATGATTTATGAATAAAAGCTCACAAAACCAAGGCTCCTTTTCTGGCAGCATTAAATCTTTGAAAAAGAATATTCCTGTTACAAATGAGCATTCAAAAGTAATTTAGCTCTGTACCATTTAACCATTATTGCAGGATATCTTCTTCATTGTGCAGTATTGGAGGGTGGATTACTAAATCAGGGTGAGTATAGCTTCCAAGAATTATTCACAATATTTCAAAAAGGCACTAGCAAATTTTCAGCTCATTGACCAGTGGATAGCCTCTAGTGGCCCTGGAGCTGAAAGTTTGCAAGTTCTTGTACTTTGTTCGCAGAAATTGAGAAAACTGTGTCAGATGGAAAAACTAGCTATCGTGATTCAGTAGGAGGGTGGTCAAGAGGGTGGTGAAATGGGGTAATAACCCCAGGGCCCAGTCTTCTTGCTTTCAGCTGTTTTAGAGATGCACCCTTACTTGTGTAGTATGCATACAGTCTATATAAAAGCCCACAAATTTGTTATTGTCCATTTGATTAATTCATGATGGGAAATCAAGAAAACCTTATCATTTGACACCTCAAGAATGAAATTTCACACCCCCTGCCTACCAGAAGTGGATACCCATCTCTCATGCTCGCCTCCATATTCTACATCATGGAGCCCCTTCATCCAAACTGTCCCAGGACCTGATATTCCTCTTGGCGCCCGTTTTGTGGCAATCCATTCTCTCTGTACTGTTTGTCAAATTCAGATATCTGTATATATGTATGTAGGCCTTCAAAGGTAACAGCGTCCAAGGATACTGAACTTGATTCAAGCGGGGCACAAAATTCTACTGCTGGAAATAAAACTGCATACAGGTTACTTGAATTTGTTGACCTTCGGGCTAATCATATTCTTCATTTTTGAACAAGGATCTCGTCCATGGCATAAGGTATGTATGTAAAACTAAGCTACTAACACACATAAGTAACACTAGTCAAGCTGCTTCAATAATATGATGTAGTCTGGTTAAACACTGACGTTAACTTTGTTTGCTATTACAGTGACTTCGGAAATGCTGTTATATGAGAGCCCTTCCAACAGTATATCACATAATAACTTTTAATTATTTTAATGGAAGAAACTCCAGACACAACCTATTATATTTGGTCATTTTTTTCAAAATGTATTCAGAGGGGAGTTGTCATTATGTTACACCCAAGAGTATTTTTAGCACAGATACACATGAGCTGATTTGCTATATGAACATTCGAGTTGATTGATTTCCTTAATCGATCAACTATTCATGTGAATTTGGTTCAGGGGCGGCGGAACGATTTTCAAAGTGAGGGGGCTGGGTCGGGTGATGGATGGTCGTCGGTATGATGGAGTGACCATGGTTCGGCCTATGGTACGAAAATTTGGTACAAAACCAGGGTCCCAAAACCCCTATTTCCATGCATCTGATGCTCTGAGCAGATATTTTAAGATTTTTCAGGAGATGTATTTGACAGATTTCACACTTTGAGAGCCGTTAAAAAACATCGGTAAGTAGTGAGGGGTGCCACTATAACGCAAAACATTTAACACTGAATTCCCCATACCCCAGGACTGCCATTATGGTGAACAAATTTACATAGGATTCTCCATAGGGTTTTTTCGCCATAGTGGCATTTTTGGAGACAGGAATTTTTTTTAAAAATCTTTTCCTGCCTCCAAAAATGCCACTATGGCGAAAAAAATACCACTATGGCGGAAAAACCCTATGAAGAATCCTATGTTAATTTGTTCGCCATAGTGGCAGTCCTGGGGTATGGGGAATTCGGTGTTAAATGTTTTTTGCTATAGTGGCACCCCCTGGGTAAAAAGCCTACTGAGAATCCTATCTTAATTTTTTTCGCCAGAGTGCCCACATTGGGGTATGGGGAATTCAGTGCTAAATGCTTTTCGCTGGAGTGCCAACCTTGGGGAAGGGGGAAATGAGTGTTAAATGCTTTTCACCGGAGTGTCAGCCATGGGGTAAAATGGCAGTTGAGGGACAAGCCGCACTATGGAGAATCCTATCTTAATTTTTTTGCCAGAGTGCCCACATTGGGGTATGGGGAATTCAGTGCTAAATGCTTTCCACTGGAGTGCCAGCCTTGGGGCTGGGAGAATTCAGTGTTAAATGCTTTTCGCCGGAGTGCCAGCCACGGGTAAAAATGGCAGTTGAGGGACAAGCCGCGGTATGGAGAATCCTATCTTAATTTTTTCACCAGAGTGCCCACATTGGGGTATGGGGAATTCAGTGCTAAATGCTTTTTGGTGGAGTGCCAGCCTTGGTAAAGTTTTTTTCTATTTATTACTGGAAGACACGACATAAAATTTAGACTGAATCAGTGTTTTTTACATTTTTTAGTGAAGGAAGTGATCGCTCCAATATCAACTTCTAATTTTTTAAACGCGTGAATGTCTTATAATCCGATATGAAATTTTGTCGGACAGTCAATTTGTAAGACAACACTTTCCCACTCTGAGAAAATTATTTCTCTCATTTATTTTCTCATTGCGGTTGAAAATATTCTACAAATAGCTAATGTGAGAGAATGCATTCAGTGAATTATTGAAACATGTTTCAATAATTCACTGAATGCACCCTCTTAAATTCGCGTATTTGTAAACTGTTTTTAACTTTTATGCCTGTAATGAATTCGTAACAGATGTTTTTAAACATCTGTTACGAATTCAGCAAAAGAAGGCACAATTCTGAGATATCGTTCTGAAAGCTAACAAACCTTAACCAGATTAAAAATTGGTAAAATATTTCAATGTGACGAATAAAACATTTATTCTGATAGCATACAAGTCAGTTAAAAATGTGTCAAAGTTTAATTTCGCTATTATATGTACTTTACACTGATGCTAGTCAGAATCATTTTACTATTTCCACAGACGTTTTTTACGACACTATGTCAGCCTTTCCTTCCAAATTATTTTTGGAGGGGAAGAGTGATTTTCTGTGTCATCTAAGTGTGGAAAGACGGTGAAAAATAATACATTGAGTATTTCATCACCCATCATCTGACCAGTGGGGGAAAAGGCGCGTGAAATACTCATTGTATTATTTTCTGGCACCTTTTGCTCTCCCCTAAATGACTGTAAATACACTTTGGCGGGCTCATAACCACGGTTTTCTTATCGCTATCCATTAAACTTGAAACATCTATCGAAATAGAACTTCCACCACAAGATTATAGGTGTAAGGGGGGGGGGGGGGAACAATGATCATGCTGTTATCCCAAGAAAATAATATGTGGCAATAAGCAGGACAGTCCGAGGGTAGAGATGTCTTTAGTTATTTCTCAAAAGCTTAATATTTGGTAGTTGCTGTTATGCCGTTTCCAGATGTGGTAAATTACAAAAACACCCCCTTTCAGACATGCCATTGTCTCAAACTTTCGTTATACAATGCACATCACCATATTCATTCATTCATTTTTGAAAAGTGGGTAGTCTCATATTTTAGTTATTTTCTTTGTGTTTAATCTAAAATCAAGGACAAATAAATGGATCTTTTCCCAATTATTTGTATGTCGTGTTTTGGTGGTTCACGACCGGTGGGTGTATAATCCACCGACCTCCCCCAAGGAAAGTGAAAAAATTATTTGATTTTTTAAGGGGGGGGGGGGGAAATTTAGTGATACATCCTGTTCACCTAAAATGACACTCTGAGTAAAAAAAATCTGTGGCATCTGTCAATTTTTCGAGTGGAGTGACAGTTATGGATAAGACTTTCCTCTGTTGGGGACCATGTCACTGCTGACTGCCACATTAGAGGGAAGGAATATCACCGAAGAAGTCTTTCACACACTTTTTCCCCACTGGTTAGATTCAGGTAAATGAAAAATTGAAATGAAAAAGTTAAACAATTCGGTTTGAATACATTTTCTGAATGTTGTTTCTGAATAAGAAAATGATTTTCAGCGAGAGTATAAATAGGCGGGGGGCTCGCAGTTTGGGACACACATGCTTTGGAGTTAACAAGACTGAAAGACGTTGATTTTGATCTCCTCTGTCGAATAAAAAAAGATGAAGCGGTCATTAGTAGACTACAGTGATTCAGATGATAGCGATTTAGTAAGCAGCAAAAAACAGAGGTTGACTGCTAAGAATACAAACTCCATATGGAGATTGTATTCTATTTACCCTAAGTTATTGCGTCAATCCAGAAAATTTCACTCAGAATCCCATATGTGTGAAGTGACTTTGAATCAATTCGATGTCAACAATCCTTTTGAGTTTCTAAGTAAAATGTTTCAATCAATGGTGGAAGATGTGAAAAAGGAATGTGGTATACAAGACAACGACCCAATGAGGATATCCATCCACCATCCAGGTCTTGAGGTAGGTATTTTTATTCCTTTTACAAAGGCTATGGGGGTAAATGGTAAAACAGTGTTAGATCAAATTGAAAAAGTTATTCAATCAAATGAGAATTTTACTATCCATGATGGTAAATTATCTTTAGAAATAACACACACATCACTACCACAAGGGTCGGGGCAAAATGCACCCATTTCATTTGCATCTGTTGGTAAAATGGTTGGAAATAAGAAAAGTATTGTTGAAATTAAAAATGTCAATGATTCTATGTGCTTTGTGCGTGCCGTTGTAGTGGGAAAATGCCACGTTGATAAAGATAATTCAAAACTTTGGCAGAAAAAATGGAAAAAAAATTCAGACTTCAAAAGTGAAGTTACAAGAAAATGAGGCAAAGGCATTAATGGACAAAGCAGGTCTTGGTTATAATAAACCTTGTGGATATGAAGAATATTGTAAAATTCAAGGGGTACTCTCCCCAGAGTATGTAATTAAAATCCATCCACAATTTGCCAAAGAAACATTCCTATTTGAACCACCACAAACTACAAAAGAGAGTAAAGTTATTCATATCCACGAATGTCATTTCGACACCATCACTAAAATCACAGGGTTTTTAGGATGTCACTACTATTGTGAATATTGCAATGTAGGGTATAATAACAGAGAATGTCATAGATGCCCCAAGACTGTGTTTGCTATTCTCCACTACCCTGTACATCTGAACATTCTGTTCATTGTTACACTTGTAATAGGGATTTTGTAAGTTCATCTTGTTATAAAAATCACACAACTCTATTACAGAACCAAGAAAAAAACATTTGTCAATTAGTTAAGAAATGTAAAAGGTGCAATTCATTAATATATCTAACAAAAGGAGAACACATCTGTGATGGGTTCAAGAAATGTAAATATTGCCATCAATTAGTCAAAAGCGAACATTATTGTTTCATTCCAAAATACAAACCACCCAAGGAAGACAAAATGCTGAAAGTACCCTTTGTGTTTTATGATTCTAAAACAACTCAAGACTCAGGTCTTCACACTCCAAATTATTGTGTTGCACACCGTGCATGTGGGGAATGTATTTGCAAACCTATAGATCAAGAATGTATTTTCTGTGACAAAGTTGGAAAAAGGGAATATATTTTTAAAGAAGAATCTACTTTGAGTGATTTTTGCAATTGGCTTTTCAGTAAGGAACATTTAGATACAACAGCTATTGCTCATAATTCAAGAGGGTTTGATGCACAGTTTATCTTAAGACATCTCATTGAAATTGCTACATCAAAACTAGGGACCTGCGAACCTTCGATTATTCGATTCGATTTCGAATCCTTGCAGCTATTCGATTCGATTCGATGCTGATGTCATGGGTTCCAAATTTTCGAATCTCGTCGGACTAGGTCGGGAAAACTTTTTTCACGTGTGTTTCTGCTCCGATAATAGGCTTGCAATCACGTTCGTTTATCAGTTAGTTAGGCGCCTGCATCGGAGTAGCACCCCCACCCACCCCCATCCGGTAACATTCCCGTTATAATATAACCTTGCAACTTGGTCTTAAATCGGCATGCTCACATGATCGCATCATATATGCATTACGCACACCACTGCATGTTACAGGAGTTCGACGAAACCAGCATGTTTTACAGTAAAGTGCAGTATAATAGAATTACCCCCCTTACATTGCAATTTGCAATGAAGTGGTCACGCGTTTACATAAAGACGCCGACACGGAATGTATATAAAATGGAGAGGTCAATGTGCATTTATATGCGTCGTGAATCACTCGTGATTAAAGATCAGGGGAAGTTGGTAACAGCAGTTATTGTCGATACATGTGATGACCCAATGAAGTTGAATGAACGTACCAGAACAAGCTAATTTTTCATCCACGCCCTATTTAATTTTTAAAATGGAAATTGTTTATACGGCTACCTCGAAAAATGACCAAGTATGTTTCCGTTTCCCGCCAGTTATCGCCGCCGGTCTATTATCCAAAAATGCCAATGATCCTACGGCACCCGAAACAACAATTGTCAGCATATACACGACCACTATTCGATATTTGAGATTCGATTCGATTCGAAATCCTCGTTCACATTCGATTCGAGATTCGATTCGAGACAAAATTTGATATTCGCAGGTCCCTAATCAAAACCCGATGTCATCATGACTGGAAACAAAATTATTTCTCTGAAAGCTTGTGGTGTTAGACTCATCGATTCATTGAGTTTCCTTTCTATGAGATTGGCACAATTCCCTAAAACATTTGGTTTAAGTGAACTAGCAAAAGGTTATTTTCCTCATCTGGCAAACAAAAAATCATATCAAAACTACATTGGACCTTATTTAGATGCAACATTGTACATGCCTGAGTCTATGTCTCCTCCAGTCAGGGAAGATTTTATTAAATGGTACAAGCAAAAATTTACTAGTAATGCTACCTTCAATTTTGCCAAAGAAATGGACATGAACTGTAAGTCTGATGTGGATATATTATGTAGAGGGTGTGGGGAATTCAGAAAACAATTTATCGAATGTGATGGGATAGATCCTTTCAGGGAGGCTGTAACTTTAGCTGATGCTTGTAATAAAGCTTGGCGGAAAAATTCAATGCCAGAAAACAAAGTTGGCCTCATTTCAGACATAGGGTATCCCACTGCCATTAGATATTCCATGAAAGTCATTAGATTCTTACAGTTACTAGCACAAGAAGAAGGCATACACATACGACATGCACTAAACGGTGGAGAAATAAAAATTGGAAATTATTATGCAGATGGTCTTCACAAAGAGACAAATACAATCTATGAATTTTATGGATGTATGTGGCATGGATGTGAAACTTGCTATCCTGACAGATTTGACAAAAATCCAATCAATTCACAATTCTATCAATCTCTGTACAACAAAACCCAATCACGCATAAAACATTTCAAATCATTGGGGTATAATATATATGTAGTCTGGGAGCACGATTTGGATCATCTATGAAAATCAGATCCTGAAGTTCAAGTCTCTTTAGATACATTTTTCCCACACATGGACCCAATTAAACCATGAGAAGCATTATTTGGCGGGAGAACAAATGCCATTAAATTACACTACAAAATTGACAAAAACACAGACACAGAAATTAAATATGTAGATATCTGTTCACTTTACCCATATGTGAACAAACACAGGGAATATCCAGTGGGACATCCAGATATACTCACAAAGGAAAACATAGACACTGGCAAAATAAGCCAATACAGAGGTCTCCTTAAATGTAAAGTTTTACTACCTCAAAATCTTTTTTTGCCAGTTTTACCTATTCATTGTAATACGAAAATGACATTCACACTTTGTAAAATGTGTGCAGAACACAAATTAGATCACTGTAAACACACACCAGAACAACGTGCACTGTAAACACACACCAGAACAACGTGCACTTGTAGGTACATGGACATCTGTTGAACTTTGCAAAGCATTGGATTTGGGGTACACTCTTCTTGACACTTCTCAGATTTGGCATTGGGATGAATGGTCTTCAGAGATTTACAAATATTATGTGAACAAATATTTAAAAATGAAACAAGAAGCTAGTGGGTTTCCAGATTGGGTGAAAACAGAAACAGACAAAAAAAAAATTAAAAACGATTATGCACAGATTGAAAATATCTATTTAGAAAAAGTTGAAAAAAAAACAGGAAAAAGATCATTTGCCAAAGCCAAGTTAAATTTGTCTCTGGGGAAAAAATGCACAAAACAATATGAAAACTAAAACAAAATACATAAATGAACCATCAGAATATTTTGAAATAATACAGAACAAAAACAAAATTGTGAAGAATGTGGAATTTTTTTTACCATGATCAGTTTGTTTTAGTAAACTACATTGACGCTATAGATGTTTACAATCCACACAATTCAGCCAATGTTGTCGTAGCTTCATTTGTCACAGCCTATGCACGTATGGAATTATACAAAGTTTTAGAACAATAAGGAACACAAGTTTTATATTTTGACACAGACAGTTGCATCTACATGCATAAACCATCACTTTGGAATCCAGAAATTGTAAATAGTAGATTAGGGCAGTGGACAGATGAACACCCAGGGGCAAAAATCACAGAGTGTGTGGGTTTAGGTCCAAAAAATTATGGATACAAATATATTAAAGATGGAGAAATACACACCACATGTAAAGTTAAGGGTATCACATTAGATTACATGACATCACAAAAAGTTAATTTTGAAAGCATGATTGAGTGTGCATGTGACAGAGAGAATTACAAATTGAACATTGAATATTCACATAGAATTGAACGTAACAAAGATAGACAAGTCACAAGTGAAGCACAAAGCAAAACATTCAGATCTGTTTACACAAATCTTTTTGTTGTCGGTAAATATGACACACTCCCCATGGGTATAAGATATAAATATTCGTCACAAAAACTTAGTTCGACTTTGAACAGGGAGCAGGGAAGATGTCTCTGACACTTAATCCTACGTATCCTATATACTTATCAAAGTTAAGAAGACTTTCGAGTTTTAGTATGACTACAAATCCTATTTTACAAACCAAGAAAGAAGATTTAGCTAAAGCTGGGTTTTTCTATGTGGGAGATGGTAAAGTAAAATGTTTTGTATGTGGACAAGGTTTACATAATTGGGAAGAAAAGGATATTCCTTTACAAGAACATGTTAAGTGGTCACCAAATTGTTCTTATATTCAATTGATAAGAAATTGTCAATTATATAAACCACCCACATGTATGCAAACACCTCCAGATAAAATATTATCAGTGATGGGATGGATTATGGATTCACTTTAAATCAAATATTTTCAACAATGAAAAAATATGACAAGTGTCTAGATGATTTTCCAGATTCTAAACCTTTATTTGCCCTCATGGTACTAGATGATCAAAGAACAACATTTAGCACCATATTTGCAAGAAAAGCTTCAGGACAATTCAAAACTAAGTTAGACAAACTGTTTTACAGATAATGTAGAAAATGATTTTCCTGACTGTCCTGATGAACAGAGTACATGGTATAATGTAATACCTGATGCACAAAGTACATCAGAACAGACAAAAGAATCATCAGTTTGATTTCAACCATGGAACCAGTAAGACACATCTTAGAAAACAAGATCACACGTAAGGCATTATTATATGCATTTCAAATGATCACTCCTGGCTATCTAACAATAACAAAAGAATTTAACAAAAGAATTTATTCATAATCAATTGGAAAAAGACGAAATGTATGGGGAATTCTGTAATGCATTACAAATCATGAATGCATTTTACAAAGATAATGTAGAAAATATTTGGACAAGAGTTATGTGGGATTTTATTATTTATGATAAACAAATCATGAATTATTTATATAGACAATGTATGCCGCAAATAGATCAGAGTTCTTCAGAAACTTTATTTGAATTAAAAGCACCCTTAAAAAGAAAACCCACTCATAGAATTGAAGAAGCTATGGAAACAGAAAGTATGTAAGTTAGTGTTTTGACAACACTTTCTCACAAAAAAATAATGGCATCAAGTGAATGTTTATTGTTTCAACACCCTTGTAATATCTTTATTTCAGGACCTAGTGGTTCAGGAAAAACAAAATTTGTCAAAAAGCTTATTGATATGAAACATGACTTATTTTAAATTCCCCCACAAAAAATCATCTGGTGTTATAAAGAATGGCAAAATACATACACTTTACTTAAAGAGAATGAAGATATTAAATTCATAGAAGGCATCCCTGATGATGAATATGAAATTGTTAGTGATGTCACTATTCCAAATCTTGTAGTTTTCGATGATATGTTAGGAGATAAAGATGAAGAAAAAGTTAAATTATGGTTCACACGATAAGGACATCATAGAAATGCAAGTGTCATATACATAACACAAAATATGTTTCAACAATCTAAATCTAGTCGTACCATAAGTTTAAATGCACATTATATGGTTTTATTTCAAAATACTAGAAATAAAGGACAAATTAAAGTATTGGCAAATCAAGTTCAATTACCACACTTAAATGCATCTTATAAAGATGCAACGAGTACTGATCACGGTTATTTATTAATTGATTTTCATCCTAAAACCCTTGAGTCTTTGAGATTGAGAACTGATATTTTTCATCCTTGGGTGATGCAAAATGAATGTGGACCTATCATTTATACAAAAGTATAAAAAACTGCTGCACTAATGAGATTGTGTCAGTTGTTAAAAGTTTTTTCAACAAGTACACATCATCATGGCATCTTTTATTCATTCATTGGAACAATTAAGTCAGCAGAAAATCTATTTGCAAGAGAAAAATTACTTAAGAAAGGTTTCCAGAAAATTTTAAAATGGTTTACATTAGCAAGTAGAATCATACTCAATAAAAAAATTAAAATGCCAAAACAAACTTTAACATATATGGATAAACATAAACAAGATCGTGAACAACTTGCAAATCCAAGAGTAGATCTTGCAACCAAGCGAAACATTATTTTAAAACCAGGTGGTGGCGGGTTTTTTTGGTGGTGTTATCATTTGTAATTTAATTCGATGGGATGGTCATAAGACAAGTAGAAATTTTTATTCTTCATTCAAAAAAACCAAAAGTAAGAAACGAAAATCACTTAAAAAGAAACGAAATGTTGATAAAAATTACATACATGCAAATTTTATACTCAGGCCTCAAAAAGAGACAAAAACAAAATCAGTTTTAGTGAGCAAACTTCGAAAACAAAAAATAGTACCACCATTAAACTTGACACGTACATCAAATACGGGTAATAGAGTCTCACATGATCCTATGGGTTCTAGAGAAATGTGGGACATATACCACTAAAAGAAAACATCCCAACATCGGCATGTTTCACGGCTTTGAATGCACCTAAATGTGTTAAGGAGATGAGTTCTTATTTTTGTTGAATAATATGAAATGCATGCTGGTCTATCATATCATTTTATGAATACACTTTGTAGGGGTAAGATGGTAAAAAAATCTTGTAAGATTCCTCTAGTTAAAAAATATGGTGGGGTGTTATTGGCACTAAGTCAAACACCTCCAGCATTTCAAAAACAAATTATGAAAAATGCACCTAAAGAATTGATTAATTGTTTGGCACAATGTTGTCATAATCTTTTAAAAGGAAACATATATCTAACCCCCGCTCAGAAACGAAAATTACTACTGAAGCGTGAACAACTAAGATCTATTGCTAGTAAATCTGTATCTCTTAAAAAGAAAAAACAAATTTTAAATCAAAAAGGTGTTTTTTTGCCATTACTTGGGCTACTTGGGCCTGCTATTGGAGTTGCAACAAATCTTGTAAATAAATTGGTGAGTAAAATATGAAGAGATTGGCTATTGTACCTTATCAAATGTTAGAAGAAATGCAACGATTTAGAAATGAAAAATCTCAAAGACCAAGATTACCACCTGATCCTCAAATTACTAATACAGCACACTTGCAGAATGAATTATCATCTGTGTTAGAATATTCAGAGTTATCAGAAGGTGAGAAAAAATGAAAGTATGGTGAACATTTACAAAAATTTCAATTGCCACATAAGAAGGCATTACAACCATCAGTGGTTATGCCTGAGCCAGAACGAAATTCAGTGTTTTTACGAGATCGAATTATAGAAAGTGTCCCTGTTACAATGAACCGTAAAGCAACTTCATTATTATCTGCTTTATCATCTCATCCACACATGAGTTGGGATGATCAGTGTATTTTAAGTTATGATGGAGAACCCATAAAAAGGCTCAAGTATCATCAATTTAGTCAATGATTTTCTTAGACATCGAAAAGGTTTTAAACCGACCAGTTGGGAGATGTTCAATCGTGGTTAAATATCCCTCAAGATTTTGTTGGAAATCGTGAACGTTGGTTGTGGATGAATCGAGAACAGCATGCAAAACCCAATGAATATCAAGTCCCTCTGAAGATAGTTGGTTAGAACGTTCTCTGTCAGCAACTCCAAAACATAAAATAGTTTGAGGAAAGAAAACACCAAATTTATCACCTAGGCATAAATTGGCAAAAAATAAACTTTCTAATAAATGGGAGGCATACTGAATGATATATTAACTGAAATATATTACAATACAAAACATCCTGCTGGTTATGGGAGTATACAAAAATTATACAAAGCAGCTCATAGTAAAGATAAATCTGTTACAGTTGATCAAGTCAAAAAATGGTTGAAAGGAGAAAGAACTTACACTTTACATAAACCCATTCGTAAAGAATTTGCAAGATGAAAAACTGTAGTGGGTGGAATTGATCATCAATGGCAAATTGATTTAGCAGATTTACACAGTTTACAATCTCACAATGACCGATTTCGTTATTTAGTTTGTGTCATTGATGTTTTATTCAAAATATGCATGGGTTTTACCCATTCACAATAAATCAGGACAAAACACTAACAAAATTTTTCCAAAGACTTTTGAAAACTTCTGGACGAAAACCATTATCTTTACAGTCAGATAAAGATTCTGAATTTAAAAATAAAGAGGTGCAAAAATTTTTAAAGAAACAAAAAATTCATTTTTTCACAACAGAAAATCTGGAAACAAAAGCTAGTATTGTAGAACGTTTTCAATGCACATTGAAAACACGAATGTGGAAATATTTTACACACAAATGCACATTAAGATATATTGATGTATTACAAAATTTAGTTGCTGGATGCAATCACAGTTTCCATCGTAGTATTCAGAGAACTCCTGCGTCTGTGTCAATAGAAAATGAAATAGAAGTAAATCAAAATTTGTATGGTAAAAAAAAAATGTAAAGAGAGAAAAATAAAATTTAAAGTTTGCGATATAGTACGTATCAACAAAACCAAACATACATTTGAAAAGAGGTATTTACCAAATTGGACAAAAAAATTATTTAAAATCAACCATGTAAAACATACACACCCAAGCTCTTATAAACTTGAAGATATGGGTGGTGAAAGTATACAGGGGACATTTTATCCACAAGAAATTCAAAGTGTAAAAGATGATAAAAAATATTTCATTGATTTGGTTCTCGCACAACGTTCAAGACGTGTGGGTAAGAAACTCGTCAAGGAACTTAAAGTACATTGGGAAGGTTATCCCTCGAAATTTGATAGTTATATTTCAGAATCTCATTTAGTATAAAAAGAATATGTCAGTAAATGAAAATGCATTGAGTCGTGAAAGTGCAAGTGTTGAAGTACAAAGTCAACAATCACAATTTAATTTTTGTGGGAGACTTGTTGCAAAAAATCAAGTGACTTATTTCACACAAATAATCGTTATTTATGCAATTATAATTATAGCTATCATTCACCTTAGTTTACAATCCCCAAACAAAGAATTGTGGTTGGTATTATTGAGCAGTTCTTTAGGATATATTCTTCCAAGCCCCGGTTTAAAATATTTGAAACCACATGATAAGAAAAATGAATTCATTTTACGTAACACTACTGAGTGATAGTTCTATGGATATGTTTCCAAATAACACACAATGTTGTTTTCAAACACAATTATCTAAACCGATTCATATTAATAAAGAACATTGGGAAGTGGGATTAGTTGAAGTAATTTTACCATCTGAGACAAGAAATATAACAGATGATGAAACAAATTTTAAAATCATTGTGACAGATCTGAAAATATAAGTACGCATTAATAATATTAATAAATCGTTTTTCAAACATACCGTACATAAGGGTGTTGCTGCTATTGAGCTAAGTATTTTGCCGGGGGCATATGCAAATGGTGGACATGTTGCGGAAGCAATCGAATCTGAAATTCAAGAAAAACTTGGGGATATTTTTAAAGAATTTGGTGTGTTATTTCGTTTTGGTTATTCATCTCGACATTCATGTATATAAATTGTATCAAATAGTATTGTAACAGTTGGACTTGAATTATCAGAAAGTTTATCACAAGAATTGGGATGTGAAGATGGTATGTTTCCAGTAATTTTTCCTAACACAGCAAAAGATGCATTTAAATATAACGTGGATTTAAATATGGATTTTAATCAACTCTTTATTTATTCTGATATTGCGGATTATACATTTCTTGGTGATATAGAAACACCTATTTTACGAGTGTTACCATTTGAAACACGTGACGAATCTCTGCACACTCATAAAGAATTTGATAATGTACATCAATGTACCAGTATCAAAATCTTCTCTTGATCAAATCACTATAAATATAAATGAGAATACTGGTAAAAACATTCAGTTTTCAAGTGGTAAGAGTGTTGTCAAGTTGCATTTTAGAGAGCGACATAAATTCAATTTATAAAAATGATGCCAGTGTATCGAGGCATACCATGGCAATACGGATATGGATTAGGGTCTATTTTTCGCTCAGCAATAAGATCAGCGATACTATTAATAAAACCAATTGCAAAAAATGCATTTCGAACTTTAAAGAAAGAAGGATTAAAACATGGTTTAGAAATAGCAAATGAATTGATGAGAAATCGTAAAACAACTAAAAAAGTAAAAAAAAAATGTCACTCATGACATCAGTGGGTAAAGCTGCTTTGGGAATAAAAAGACAGAAACAAGAACCGAAACATCACTCTGTTGTTCATTCTCAAAGAGGGAAGACACGTAAAAGACAATCTTATTCAAAACGAAATTCAAGACCACTTGATATATTTGATTAAATCATGATGTTACATGGATCTTGCGAGCATTTTTGTAGTGGATTTGATCCAGGTAATGTATCACCAACATCAAGTGGTGTCGAAAATATTGGTGAGATTGAGCAATTTCCTATTGCATCTTTAAACAATTCTTTACCAATAGAATTTTTTATTCCAAGACAAACAACCAAGTGGTTCTTGCATCATTAACGCTTGAGGTTCAATTCAAAATTACAAAGCAAGATGGGAGTGTATTGGAAGATGATACAAAAATTACTCCTATCAATAATTTCTTTTACAGTATGTTCAGTAAAATTGATGTTACACTGAACGGTTTTCTGATAACCACCAATACAGACATGTATCCTTATCAAGCATTTTTTGAAAATCGGTTAAGCTATTCAAAAGATGTGAAAAAAACACAGCTAGCTGCTAGTGAGATGTGATATGTAGATACCCCAGGCCAGCATGCAGCAATTGTGAATGATTCAAATAACAAAGGTTTGGTTGAACGTCACAAATTAATTGCAAATAGTAAATCTGTACAACTAAGAGGAAAAATACATTTAGATCTATTTGTGCAAGACAAATATTTACCAAATGGCGTAGAGATGAGAATTAAAATTCATCGTTCCCCAACTAAATTTTGTCTGATTGGTGGTGTAGATGGAAAAATAGAAATTCAAAAAGCCATATTCAGAATACCGGCCTTGGATTTAATTCCTAAATTGGCGAATGAGCTTAATGCACAAATAGATCGAACAAATTATAAAATGCCCATAAGACATACTGAAATGAAAACATTTACCATTGGAAATGGTCTTTGGTCAAAAATAGAAGACCATCTGTTTCATAAACGTATGCCAAAACGATTAATTCTTGGTTTAGTTTCGAATAAAGATATAAATGTAGATATTGGCACATGTCCATTTAATTTTCAACATTTCAATTTGAACAAGTTGGAAATCACAATAGATGGACATTCCATTAAAGCACGTCCCTTTGAACCGAATTTCGAAGGTGGACTTTATCTAAATTCATATTTATCATTATTTGAAGCAATGGGCTATTTTGGACAAAATCAAACATTTAATATATCAATGCAGGATTATACAAAAGGATATACCCTCTGGGGAGTTGATTTGACACCCGATCAGTCATGTAGTGGCCCATTAGCTCACCCTATAAAGTCTGGCAACCTTCAACTGGATCGTCAGTTTGCTCAAGCTCTCGCAGAGGTAATCAACGTTGTTGTCTCTGCAGAATTTGATAGTGAGATAGAAATCAACAAATTCAGAGAAGTAATATTTGACTATTAACAATGAGTAAATGTGAACATTGTAAGATATACAGGGAGATGAGAAAAAGAATAAACATAATAAGGAAAGAGAAAACGCGCAATGAAAGATGGTTCCTTAGATTATTTAAAGAAATTGTTGTGGGTGAAGTGAAACCTTTGATAAAACAAAAAGTGAACAATCTGTGTGGTGCATGTCAAGAATTACCTGGACAAGAACATGACTTTTGTATAAAAAAGAGATAAGAATATGGATTGAAATGTATATGGAAGAGTGTATGGAAAAAGTGTGTCCACCAAGTGTACTATATAAACTGCATGTACAAGCAAAGAAACTGAATACTGAAGGATGTTTTGCAAATGTGAATGTGAACTTTGAAATTAACACTGATGAAGACATTAAGAGGTGGGCGGATTTAGTAGAGAAAGAATGGGGCTTCTATACACCACTTAATGAAGAAGAAGAAATTGATTGAAAAGTACAACTTTATAACAGCTCTTTTCAGGGCTAAGAAGAGATGGAAACCACTCAACTACAATATGTTCTGGACAATTCTCCAAGGTTATCATTATTGAATGGAAAAGTGTGTTCAAAAGACTTATTACCAAAACAAAAACCTAAACATAGAAAAGCTTATGTTGTGAACACAGATTCATCAAGAGAACCAGGAGAACATTGGGTGGTAATATATTTCAAAGACAATCATTCATACATCTACTTTGATTCCTATGGCTTACCACCATTAGATAAAGACATTTACAAATTCATAGTGAAAAACACAGATTCATGGACTATTAACACAATGAGAGTACAGAGTGTTCATACTGTGGTATTTGGAATGTACTGTATATTTGGATCATCTTGCTAAAGGATATGATTTAGAAACAGTTCTTACTATCAATTTCGACCCAAGAAATTTCCAAGAGAATGACTGAGAAGTTTGTCAATGGTTTGAGCAAAACTATAGACATTATTTTATGTAATCATGATTAGGTGTCAAAACAACCCACAGAGTTTTTTATAAAAACATTTTTTCAATTGTATATTTTTGCCATTCACTATTATGTATCACAGATAAGATATTTTAGCATTTTTTTTTTAAATCTTAAGCGATAATGCTTTATTTCAAGACAAAATTCTGGCTATACATATTTTCTCAGCAAAATGGAATCTTGAAATAAAGTGGTATCACACAAAACATCTCAATGTAAAAGGTTTTCTATAGATAGACAAACTCAGATCTCTGTGTACATATGCTTCTCACTTCATATATTAAACATTGGTACCTAAACTAATTCTTGTTGTCTGTTTAAAATGTAGCAGTGCCCACTAGCTCTCCATAGCAGTAAAAAAAATGAGTCAAGAGATACTTCTCTTTTTTCACCATTCTATCCCATAAGTGAAAAAGAGTTAAGAGACACGTCTCTTTTCCACTGTGGGAAGAGATTGTATGTTTATCAACCAATCCTTCCATACAGTAAAGTGTTATACGGTTTAAAGTATGGAGAGATTGATTGATAAACATATATCTTGTCAGTATAAAAATGTTTTGAACAACCTACCCCTTGACTGACAATAGGGACCAGCATTTAAGAGACACTTCTCTTTTTTCACCATTCTATTCCATAAGTGAAAAAGAGTTAAGAGATACTTCTTTTTTCCACTGTGGGTAAGAGATTGTATGTTTATCAACCAATCCTTCCATACAGTAAAGTGTTATACGGTTTAAAGTATGGAGAGATTGATTAATAAGCAAAATCCACATATTTGCCAACATAAAGTAGTTGCGAGGCCTCTACTCCGTGACTGACACTGTAGGGGCCAGCATTTAAGAGATACTTCTCTTTTTTCACCATTCTATCCCATAAGTGAAAAAGAGTTAAGAGATACTTCTCTTTTCCACTGTGGGTAAGAGATTGTATGTTTATCAACCAATCCTTCCATATGGTAAAGTGTTATACGGTTTAAAGTATGGAGAGATTGATTAATAAGTAAAATCCACATATTTGCCAGCATAAAGTAATTGGAAGGTCTACCCCAGGGGTGGCACTCCAGCATTTATCACTGAATTCCCCATGCCGCAATGGTGGCACTTGGGCAAAAAAATTAACATAGGATTCTCCATAGGGCGGCTTGTCCCTCAAATGCCATTTTACCCGTGGCTGTCACTCCGTCGAAAAGCATTTAACACTGAATTCCCCTTCCCCAAGGGTGGCACTCTAGGGACAAGCGTTTAACACTGAATTCCCCATACCCCAATGGGGGCACTATAGGTACAAAATTAACATAGGATTCTTCGTAGGCTTTTTAACCATGGGTGACACTATAGCGAAAATATTTAACACTGAATTCCCCGTACCCCAATGGTGCCACTATGGCGAACAAATTAACATAGGATTCTCCTTATTTTTTTTTCGCCATAGTGGCATTTTTGGAGGCAGGAAAAGATTTTAAAAATTTTTTCCTGCCTCCAAAAATGCCACTATGGCGAAAAAATGCCACTATGGCGAAAAAAGACCTATGGAGAATCCTTTGTTAATTGGTTCACCATAGTGGCACCATTGGGGTATGGGGAATTCACTGTTAAATGTTTTCGCTATAGTGGCACCCCTCTCTACTTCGGTAAAGCATACGGTGAGGTCTATTTATCAGCTTTGGTCGTTTATGACCAAAACTGATAGATAGACCTCACCTCTATGCTTTACCAGACCTTAACAGCAATTCTACTGTCTGTGGATTATCTTGTCTGGGGGTGGATTTGGTACTTGCATGTCAGTAAGATTGCGATCTATTTCAGTTAACCGATATTTTAACAGACTGCATACATTTTAGCGTTTGCTGCCACTTACTGCAAAAAATGATCCGAAATCCATCGAAACTGAACCAGTATGAGAGAAACATAGCTGGCGAAAATATGGGGGAGGCTATGGATCCGCCTCTTGTTTCACCAGTCATTGGTTGTGTTAAAATATATGCATACAAAAAAACAGTGTGTGTGAGGGATGGGGGCTGAAGCCCGAACAGCACCAGCCCCCCCCCCCCCCCCCCCCCCCCCCCCAGTTCCGCCGCCCCAGTAGTTTCACTTCAACTTCACGAGAACGGCATTCTTATGAAGTTTTGTGTCCTGTTCTAACAGGGTGTTAAGTGGCCCTCCTTATGATTTTCAAAACTACAGGCATGATGTATTGGTTGATTTCATCCCGGAACATTAGGTTGAAGGAGTAAAGACACCAAAGACAAAATAAAACTTGTCTGTTTTTTAATCACTCTGTTTGTCAAATTCACGGTGACATTTTAAAGTTTATTAAAATAAAACTTGGAGGTTACAGGTTTGATTTCATTATTAATATTGTTGTAGTCTCCATTCAAGCCTGTAAATTTTTGTCAAATATGTACTCTCCCAGTGTTGTGTCCAGTCTTCTGAGCTGAGTGACTAGATCGCCCATCTCTTTAATAGAGTTGACTTGTTCCTCCAAATAAGCATGTTCCAGCAAATGTGTCAACTGCAATAATAATGAAAATAATATATTGATTTAACCCACTACTTGACATGAATAGCAGACAACACTTGAAAACAATTATTGAATCACTAAAAAATTTCATTTTCAGCCGTAATAACGTTGATGAGGACACCTTATTGGAACGAGCTGGATGACCTTTTGAGCCATAAATAATGTTTTTGAAGTGAAAAATCCAAAAATAATAAAGCTTGTTTGATGATATTTGAGTTGGGCTTTATGTTAGGGTGAGGACTCTAAATCAGATATCGTAAAAAGGCATTCTGGGGAAAAATTGTTATAAGATCACCTTTTATAGATTTTTAATTCCTCTTAACCGGTAGAGTGCTGGAAGCCCATGTTTGGGTGTTGTTCTGAAGTGCAGGTGCTGTAACTTAATGGCTTCATATTCTGTGGATGTGCTTTATATTATTTTTGAATTGAAATTATTTGATTCGGACTCCCGCGTTGTGTCCTTGGGCAAGACACGTAACCCTGATTGTCCACATGGGGACACGATGACGCTATTTGCTAAGGCATACTTCACGTCAATCAAACCCTGCCTGTGCTGCAATGCAGAGTTACGATGTTGGGGAACTGGCAGCTGCTCGCCATTGCTCGGTGGTTCTCTCTGAGTTACCCGTAAAACTGTCTCCGACACGATCTGATCTTGGTTGTTAAAGTGTCGTTAAACCTTAATAAATAAATAAATAAATAAATAAATAAATAAATAAATAAATTTAGTCTGTGAGGATTTGCCTTGTTACAATTCATGGGAGAGTGCCACTAGACACTCTCCCATAAATTTTAACAATGCAAAGAGACGTGGACAAATTTGGATGACCAAAAATAATTTAGCCCTCTACAAGTTAATGAACAAATTATATTTATGGAGGGTAAGTACACAGACAGTACTATTATCATGAAAGTGGGTCTCTACCGATCCGATCAGGATAAGATTACTATCAGGTTGCAACACTTTTAAACAGTAGGAACCAAATTTCAAAAACAAAATATTACAAAATTAAGCCTGAATCATGAGAAGCAAACAAAAATATCCAAGATGCGATGTTTTCGCATTTCGGTTTTGACATGTGAGATTTCAAAGTGTTGTGGTAAGAAAAGTGGATAAAGTATTTCAATCGGATCACAACCTAGTCACGATTGTTCTCATGCTTTTTTGCAAGATGTTAGCACCACTGTGACAGTGGGCATTTTAGTGACAGACCATTATTTATCTTCTGTAGAGAAAAGGCCAAGCTTGTTTTTTTTCATACTTGAGATTGAGTCACAGATTTACAAGTGACATTGAACCCTAATAAACATAATTATTACCCTATCCATTGTGTATTTTATTTTAGTTTGCTTCAGTGTTAATCAGATAATTGTTTTCAAACTAACAATCATTCTCATGCTGTCTCTCAAGAATGTTTACACCACACTGAGTATCAGGGTTTTCAGAATGTATAGTGATTTTGATGTCCATATTTATTCGACCTTAATTGTATTGTTACATATATTTGGAGATTCCATGAAGGAACTTTCAAATACATGTAAGTTGAAACAAAACTTCTTTTTTTACTACGTCCCTGATAATAAATTCCCAGACTCAATGTATGCCTTATATTTGAGTGTGTACTTTATGGAAAAATCCAGGGTGGCAAAAAATCACTCTCCTGGGAGGTACTTAGGCGAGCAAATTGCTCTCCTGAACTATTTTTCTTAATTTTATGCCTTCATTTTGTTGTATATTATGACGTATGTATGTATGTATGTATGTATGTATGTATGTATGTATGTATGTATGTATGTATGTATGTATGTGTGTGTGTGTGTGTGTGTGTGTGTGTGTGTGTGTGTGTGTGTGTGTGTGTGTGTGTGTGTATGTATGTATGTATGTATGTATGTATGTATGTATGTATGTATGTATGTGTGTGTGTGTGTGTGTGTGTGTATGTATGTATGTATGTATGTATGTATGGTATGGTATGGTATGGTATGGTATGGTATGGTGGTATGATGGTATGGTATGGTATGGTATTGTATGTATGTATGTATGTATGTATGTATGTATGTATGTATGTATGTATGTATGTATGTATGAGGTTAAAAAATCGCACCGGCACAGACATTTCCTACTGAAACGTTTTTTTCTTTTAATATGCCGCCGAAAAATTGTTTTCATTTACTGAACCCTGATTGGTTTCATACATAACAAAATATTACATAAAATTGATTTAAACTAAGTAATGAGCTTAGGAACTGGTTAAACTGACTGGCAAAAGTTGATGTTATTCATTGATGGGCTCTAATTTAGTCCTTACAAGGATGTTACGCAAGCTTTTGTTTTTCTTATAGGCGATGACAAGTCGAAGATTCAAAGGTTCATTTAATTTAGCATTGGTAAAATTGAATTCATCTTTTAACATTTTTGCTATTTCGATATTCATTCTGTTGTACGTTGAAGTGAAAGGAATGATGGACCTCCTTTCGCATTCGCCCTCTGATATGTTCATACCAAATGGCCAGAGGGTTTGAAGCATATTGATCCAAAAAGCTTCACGTTTTTTTCTAAATTCATCCGTTTCTTCTAATGTGTCTTTAATTGGTGGTTGTTCAATAGGATGAATTTCGAAATCGTCCAAAGAATGGCCAGGAAGGTTAAAATGTTGTGCTACTGGAGCATCAGCATTATGTTTTATATCCTGTTTGTGTCTAGTAGCACGTTCTCGGAAAGGATTTTGACTTTGACCAACATACTGTTTCCGACATCGCTTACAAGTGATAAGGTAAATAATGTTTGGTGAATCACAATGGAGGGGGTTACGGATCTGATAATGATTTTTCGTTTGTTCGGAGGAAAATTCCTCTTTCTGATCAGGCATAAAAGTATGCAGTCTACAACGAGGTTTTTTGCAATTAAATACCGCGCCACTACCATTTTGCAACGGTCTGTTGTGTTCAATCCTCAGTGGTTCGAAATCGGTAGTTTCAGCTGGACTTTCAAGCTTTTTCAGGGTTTGGGATTTCAGGCTACGCAAAAGGCGCAGCGAGTACCCTCTCGATCTGAGGGCGCCAAATAGAGTAGAACAAGCCTCACTGAAATTTACCTTATCACTTGAATTAAGGTGGAAACGAATGAGCTGTGATTTGATGATACCTTTACGAGAGGATGCTTTGCACATTTGCTTAAGGCATTTTCCTCCCATTCCGCTACATAAATGTTTGCAAAATTAGGACTGAATCTTTTGCCCATATGGACAACCCATTATTTGTAGAAAATATTCTCCATTGAATTGAAAGTCATTACCTTTTAAGCTCAGTTCTAAAAGATCCAAAATTTGTTCATCCGGGCGTTTCGCATCCGGATATTTTTCAAATGCATTTTTAACTGATTTAACACCTTTATCAATATCAATGTTCGTATACATACTGTCGATATCCAAAGTAGCCAGAATTGCATTTTTCGATATTTCCAATTTCGAAATTTTTGACAGGAAATCCTGTGTATTTTTAGATAGCTCGGATGTCTATTTGCTATAGGTTTCAGATGATAATCAATTAATTCCCAGATCGCATAAGATTCCGAATTACAATCTGATACAATTGGCCTCCCGGGTGGAGTTAAGTCATCCGTCCATGAAGAACGGTCCTTGTAGGTCTTTGGTAGGATATAAAATTGTCTTGTTTGAGCACTGAGCTTAGCTGTTAAATATTTCAATTGTTTTTTGGTAATGTGACCTTCGTCGAGGAGAAATTTTAAGATCTTATTGAATTTTTCGATATTACAAGGCCAAATAAGTGAATCTATTTTCTTATAATGTTTAGTATTGCTGAGTTGTCTCATGGCTTCCTTTATATAATTATCCCGAGATAGAACAACTACCGACCCACCTTTGTCGGCTGGTTTAATTAAAATTAAACATATCAAGAAACCTGCATCTTAACCCGTTATCTAATGAATTAGGCGCATCCACCTGCAGAATTTAGAATTATGTAGTGGGAGTTGGAATTGTTTCTGGGGGGATTAAATCTAGTGGTGGACAAAACCCCAACCCCACCCGAGACCCCTTAGCATTGTCCCTGTATAGAATATTAAGCTTTTAGTGTGCTGCCAGAGCAACAAAGCCTTGACAGTAGTTTACAGCATAAAGTAAGATTATAAGACCCATCCCAGATGCTGGTCATTATTTAATAGGTTCACAGATGTGAACCATGCCACATGACAAAGTCATCTTTGGTGCATCTCTGCGAGAATGACCATGAAGTGGAGCAGGCAGTGCTTGTTTGCAGTAAATCACAAATTCTGCTACACAGGTATAACAGGACCCAGTTGCCAAAACGGGAGTGAGAGTCTTCCTAAGTGGTCAGCATTATTTAATTACATATGAATGGCTTATGCTTACAAAGATACTATGCTACGTGTGTACCATTAGAACAGGGGAAATGTAGAGGGCTCAGTTTAGCATGTTATTGTTCAGATATAATTGTTTTGTTACAATTTATTGGGGTGTTTCAAAAAGAAATTTATATGCTTTAGTTTCCAATTGCCAAGATGACAACAAACTGTTGCATACAATGTAAAGCCACTAAATCGGCTTTCAGTTCATTTGAGTGGAAGTATTATAGTGTCACTCAACCATTTGAACCCCAGTGAAGAGACAAACATTGTTCCAGCAGGAAGCTAGGTGTGTCTTTGACATTATCATTGAAATGTCATGTGACATGATTATTGGAAGAGCTTCCAGAGTTCTTTCCAACAATGTGTCACCCAGCAGTTGATTATCAGGTTAATAGGTTGAACTCCAAAAATTATTTATTGTATTCTGGGCCATTCAGGTTTGTCGACTAGTGCATCGAGTTAATAGCCCAGAATAACTGTAAACTTTTCAGGAATGGTTTAATGGAATAATTTATGTTGAAAGAATATATCCAAGACTGAGATACTAAATAACCAGAGTCCACTCCAAATGCCCATGCTCACACTTTCTCACATGCAGTGACTGGCATTATTTCCATACTTACATGTGGATCGGGATAGGAATTCTCTGCAAAATTGTGAAGTTTCAGAAGTTCTCCATTGACAAATCTCTCTAAAGCTAAGGCATCTTCCATTCCATAAAGTCCATCTCTCCAGTCATTGTCCCATGTTTCTCGTGGCTACAGAACACAACACTTCAACCATTAATTTTGCTTATAATGAATTGTATTCCTATTAACTTACAGAAGACTAAATTTGTTTTGGTTGTCAAAATTTGTTTATGTATCTTTGTCGTGTCACAATTTATGGGAGAGTGCAGGCACTCTCCCATAAATTGTGACAAGATAGATTAATGCAGTTTCAATATTTTTGTTTCTAAGAGAATATGAAGCATGTCCACAGAATATGAGGCATTTTAACTGTGGTACCACCACTTCAGAAAGGGGCCCAAAGTTGGGCTTCCCACACTCAACCATTTGAAACTGTCATCAAATGGTACAGGCACATGCATCTCTTTCAACGGGATTAATTTTTTATCAATCTTTCCTAAAGTATGTGTTTTGCAAAGCATCAATTACCGCACTTCAATTTGCAAATTTGGACATTTTATTAAGTGAGAAATTTGATTTTTGCAGTGATAAACTCAACAATACGAGTGATGTTCATTATACTCCTACTGGAGAAAGAAAGATTGTAGAAGGGCTTCCTCAGAGGGATGGGTAACAGGGTTTGAGAAAAAGAAATAAAATAGAGAAAATTTTAATTTTCTGTATCCAATTTCCAGTCCTGCGGGCACGTAGACAGGATTTTACAATATATAACCTTTTGATTTGTCTGAAATCCTGCACGGCCGCACCCCATCCACCCCTCTCTCTCTCTCTCTCTCTCTCTCTCTCTCTCGTTCCTTGCCCGGATATTTAAAGCTGGTTTGCCCGAATCCAGGGGGCAACTGCCCCTGGCTCGTACGCCCATGATCGGGGTGCCCTAGCTTGATTTTTTTTTTGGGGGGGGGGGGGGGGTAGGGGTGGTGGCATGCTATTTGGGAAGCCATTGTGAAGTGGGGTCAGAGGTCTCCCCTAGAACTCTCAAAGACCCTCTGGTCTCTACCCCCTCCCACTTCCACTCAGGGGAGTGAGAGGAGGGCATAAGGACCAGAGGTTTGTAGTTATGACTAGGCCCTCCACCCCGATCTGAGACAATTATGCAAAATTCAGTGCTCTAAGAGCAAATCTGAGGCAGTTGTAGCCTATGTTATGTCAAAGTTGCATTGGGCCAATGTTTTGGGGCTGCAAACGTTTTGGAGGAGGGGGAAGCCCCCCCCCCCCCCCCCCCACCCCCAAGCTATACCACTGCAGCACTGTCATACCAAAATAAACAATCTGCATGGTTTCCCTGGAACAAAACAGATATAATTTCCACATTTGCAGCAAAACATGATGTAAGAGCCTCAGTGAGTTAATTTTGGTATGTGTGCAACACTGCATCGCAAGCTGCAACAGTGGAGTTTTTTTTAACAACAGACAAAGCAGAATGCTTACCTGTATAAAGTACGTCCAGAAGAGAATTAAAGTTTATTGGGGAAGATAGTAGAGAGAAAAAAAGGTTGTTAGTGTTAAGGGATCAGAAAGGAGATAAAAAGGAGTGTCGCCATGTGCATGTATGCATATTGCAATAACTTTCACCAAAAAGCACTCTTACAAGGATGTCTGTTTCTCGAATCCCCAAGTCCCCCTCCTAGCACGCATCCTACAGTGGCTTAATTAATAGAAATGTTGAAAAATTACCAAAGAGTACTCCCTAAAAAGACCTCATAGACTTTTGGCATGAAATTAGCTGAAATATTCAGTGCTTCTGGAAGCAATCATTTATGTGAATAACTGGAGGAGGCTTCTGCCAAAATTTGAAAATTCGATTCGAAAGTCAATTTTTGATTCGATTCAATTCGAAATCGGAAATTCGAATATTTTCGAATATACTTTGGTCATAACCGTGGATGTTAAAAGATTTAATTGGTCACATTATTTTATATTGAGTATTGTTCTGAGTAGAAACGCAACTGACTTGCAGCGTTAACAGTGTTTGTAGATATGTACAACAGTTGTAGCTACAAAGACTGTTATCGTTGCAACTGTTCATTTCAACTTATTGTGCATTATGACCAGTGACCGTTTATAAAATATTCAAGATTCTAACTTTCAAAAGTTATTCAGCTAATCAACTTAAATGACTGATTTGTTCCACAACATGATCACTTTATTTTATATTGAGTATTGTTCTGCTCGATCACAGTTGATGGATACATCGTCAAAAGCAACGGTTTTCTAAAAAGAACAGGGCTTATATTTCGACGAGAATCCGAGAATCAATTCGCACAAAGATTCGCGCAATAAAACCGACGAGAATCCATGTAGATTTTCGCTGCACCTCTGCTAGGATTCGCGTGAAAAGAATTGAGTCAATTTAACCCTTTATCTAACAAACCGGAACCAAATTAACTAATAGAAGGCTAACACGACCTGAAATATCCTGACACTTTATCAATAAAATTGCACAAATATGGCTGTCATTGGAACCGGCTCATTGAGCCGGTTCCAACGACAGCCATATTTGTAAGATTTCATTGGTAAATGTTGTTCATTTAATTATTTTATCATTTATTTATTATTTATTGTTTAAAAATTATCAAATTTAGTTTTAAAAATTAAAAAGGTGTATTGGGTAAAAGGTTAGCATGTGTTATCAGTATACAACAGTGGTTGAACCATGGTGGCGTCATGGGATCATGAGACACTCATAGTAGGTATGGATTCTCGCAACCATTTTCACGAGAATCCAAATGGATTCTCGCAAATTTAGGCGAAATATAAGCCCTGAAGAATACCCTGATTATTATATAAACAGAAGTAGAGCAGGCTTTAATTTACAAGCGGGTCGACCCCATTCGGCGTTGAATTATCGTTTCGTTTTAGTCATTCCGCATTTTTATTTAAAACAAATGTCTTCACAACCGAATGGAGTCGATTCGATTTGAAACAAAGGACATGACTGAGATGGGTTTTTTTTTTCTTTTTTTTACAAATTAGGGCTTTCTGGTTGTATGTCTTGCACACCCATGAACAGATAGAATTATTCGTGAAAACAAAACATTTGCTTGAAAGAAAATTTGTTTTCTTATGCAATATCAAAAGATTCTGCCCGATGGATCAGAAGAAGAAAATCTTTGAAGAATATACCTTATATTGCACTAAGTTAAAATTTGGGCTTTTTTGCAGGGAGCCAAAATATGAACCCAGGGACTTGATTTCAACAAATTTGAATCAGAATCTTCCCAGGATGCTGTATACCAAATATAATATTTTGACAGTTGGATCTGAAGAATAAATTAAAAAGAAGTTCCCTCATATTGCACCGAGTTAAACTACAGTTTTGCATAAGGTTGCCCAATATCCAACCAGAGACTTGATTTGTACAAACCTGATTCGGGACCCCAAAAGAAATTTTTAAAAGAATATTCCCCATGCAGAACTAAGTTAAAATTTGGGCTCCCAAATTTGAACAAACTTCCATCTGCCACCCCCCCCCCCTACCCCCCCCCCCCCCCATAAGGATGATGTATTTCAAATATAGAAAAAAAAACCAATCTGGCTGGTGGATATGATAATTTTTAACTCAGTTTGACGACGTCAAGTATTAGCTATTGGGATGAGTTGTTATCTGTCATCCGTCCGTCTGTACACCTTTACGTCTGTCCGTCCACAATGCGTTTAGCCGACCAAATTTCATATGTGGCTTTGGGGCATGTAGATGGGTGCTATCGATTTTTTTACGAATTTCGTTGAAAAACATGGCCACCAGTGGTCATCTTGGATTTGGATATAAATTGTTCCAACAATTCCTTTAGCACACCCTACAGGCCGTGGCTCTCATCCGATCAATCCCAAATTCCATATGTGGCTTTGGGTCAATGTCTAGATAGGAGCTATCAAATTCTTCTGAATGTCGTTGAAAAACATGACCGCCAGTGGCCTCTTGGATTTGGCACATCAAATGTTAACATTTTTTCTGAATTTTGTTGAAAAACATCGCTGCCAGCGGCCATCTTGGATTTGGATATAAATTGTCCAGCACTTACTTTTGTACACCCTACAGGCCACAGGCCTCGGCGTTCACCCGATCAGTCCCAAATTCCATATGTGGCTTCGGGGCACACCCTACAGGCCACATCCCTCACTCCATCTTTTTCAAATTTCATATGTAGCTTTGGTGTGATGTCCAGATGGGAGCTATCAATTTTTTCCAAATTTCGTCGAAAAACATGACCGCTAGTGCCATCTTAGATTTGGCATATAAATTGTCAACATTTCCTTTAGCACACCCTACAGGCTGCGTCTCTCATCCGATCTTTTTGAATTTCATACGTAGCTTTGGTTTGATGTCTAGATGGAAGCTATCGAATATTTCTAAATTTTGTTGAAAAACATATCCGCCAGCAGTCATCTTTGATTTGGATATAAATTGTCAACAATTCCATTACCACACCCTACAGGCTGTATCTCTCATCCGATCTATTTTGAATTTCCGCTATAGCTTTGGTGTGATGTCTAGATGGGAGCTATCAAATGTTTCTGAATTTCGTCAAAAAATATGGCCGCCGGCAGCCATCTTGGATTTTGCACATGAATTGTCAACAGTTCCAATAGCACACCCTGCAGGCCACGTCTCTCACCCAATCTTTTTGATATTCCATATGTAGTTTTCATGTGATGTCCAGATGGCAGCTCTCAAATTCTTCTCAATTTCATTGAAAAACATGGCCGCCAGCGGCCATCTTTGATTTGTCATATCAATTGTCAACAATCCCATAAGCATATCCTACAGGACACATCCCTCGCCCCATCTTTCATATGTAGCTTTGGTGTGATGTCTAGGTGGGAGCTATCAAATATTTCTGAATTTTATTAAAAAACATGGCCGCCAGTGGCCATCTTAGGTTTGTCATATAAATTGTCAACAATTCCATTAGCACACCCTACAGGCCGCACCTCTCACCTGATCTTTTTCAAATTTTATATGTTACTTCGGCATGATGTCTTGATGTGAGTTATCAACTTTTTCTGCATTCTGTTGAAACATTTGGCCGCCACCGGCCATCGGGGATTTGACATATAAATTGTCAACAAATCCAATAGTTCACCCAACAGGCCCCATCCCTCACACGATTCTTTCAAATTTGATATCTAGCTCTGGTGTGATGTTTTCTGTAGATACTTGAGTGAATGACTTGGCATTACTGGATCTTTCTCTTTAGTTCAGTCCCTTCTTGGACAAGTTGAGCTGCAGTGTCATTGACACTTTCATTAAAGAATATTCCTTGTACTGAACTAAGTTAAGTTTTGGGCTCCCACGAGAAGCCCAAATGTGAACCCAGGGACCTGATTTGAACAAACATGTACCCCAAGTGGAACAAGCAAGGAAGTGCCCGGTTCCGGGACTTTTGTCGCCCTCCAACTGACGCCTTTGGATATCACTTACGTTTTGACTCCTTTTTCGGAGCCGAGCGATGCTCTGTCCATCTTTCCGTCTTTGCCACTTGCTATTTCTGGCTCTTCTGGGGGGGGGGGGGGGGGTCATTGGTCTTCTCTCTACAAGGGGCCTTGCTAGCGTTGCTGTTTCAGAGTTTCAGCAAACACCTTCCCTGCCTGTCTAGCGTGTCTGTCAGACAGATCGGCTCCGGCTCATCGTCAGTCAGACTGCTCCTTCGGTCGTTTTTTGTTTACCAGACCGGTTTCTGGTTCTGTTGCTGTCGCCCACCGTCTTTGCAAATCGTGTGGCTGGTGTGACTTGGTGCCGTCTCTGCGACCGGTTATGATGACACCTGTTCAGCGCTTGGGCGCAGCCTTTCCTGGTCGCTCTGGGGATTTGGACATCAAAGGGTCAGCGGCCCTCTCTTCCACACTTCCAGTGGTCGGTTGTCTTGTCACGTTTCCAGTGACCCTAGTCACACTTTCAGTGATTTGCGCTCGTCGGCGTGCGGCAGCTATGATTGCTGTCTACCCGCATGTCAATCGGTCCAGGCAGTGATGAGAGAGTCTGATGAATTAGCTGATTTCAGATAATTTTTCAAATTGATGAAATATTTTCTGTAAATCTACACGAAAATGGTATTTTGTGTTGACCAACACATAAAAACCATTTCATGCATATTTATAAAAATAATATCTTAAATAGACCATCAAGGGCTATAGGTCACTGCTTTCAGACACCTTTACGTTTATGGGAAAGCTTCCCATCAGCTCAAACGTTCTCCTCTCCAAGCTCATCGGGCACTTTTCTTTGAAAAGGTTCCGTGTTCTTCGCGTCACACCCAAGTGAAGTTTATCTTGGGTGATGTATTGTTCGGGGATGGAGCAGAAGCTCTTTTCAAACCTCTCGCAGATACAGATCTTCGCTTTCTCACTTACAAAAAAACCCTCTTGCTTCGCAAAATGGATTAGAAAGTTCCATGTTTTGTTTTTCGAGCCGACCTTCTCTGCTCGTCACACAGCAATGTTACTTTTATGACTAAATCCTCTTTTCTTGCAAAAAAAATCAGTTACCGGAGGTAGCTCCCATTTGCATTCAGGCTCTTTCGCTGATGGATGGTCGCAGTCTTATCTGGTCAGGCCTATCCGATATTACATAGATCGGACTTGTCCTATTCGGAAGGACCGTACCACATTCCTTCTTTCCCTCTTGTTGGGAAGGAATATCATTTCTACACACTTGATCTCGAGGTGGGTCTCCCTCGCAGTCAAGGGGCTCGTTCTCGTTTAGCCAGCGAAGATCGTATTGTTAATAGATTTCTGTGGCGGTAAAATCTGCCCATGAGGTCCACGACTTCCTGGGTTTTTGCTAATTGAGTTTCTTTATCTGATATTATGCAGGTTGTGTGCAGTACAGGGATTCCTCTGCTTTCTCCAGTTTCTACCTCTGTAATCTTCAGGTTCTCTCTGGGTCCCTCTTCGCTTTGGTTCCTCTGTCTGTTGCTCTTCTTGTCGCTGACCGCCTTCCTCGGCCTTGGTATTCGGTATTCAGTTTTGTTTTTACTCTTTTCCGTATATCTTTTCAGTTTCTCTGTTTATCGTTTGTCTCCGTCGTGTGCAAGATTACGGTTTGCTTCCACGGGGTTCTTCTTTTAGACGACTTCCCCGGTTCGGTTCTGACCTCGCCGTGTTGTCTTGCCACATGGATATGTCGTGCACTGCCCAGTGGCGGCGCCAGAAAATTTTTTGTGGGGGAGGGGGGGGGGGCAACTAGGGGGCAGACTCCCATGAAGGGGGGCAAATACGTAAAGGATCATATCATTACTTGGTAGTCCAAACTTGGACCCAAAGTCCGTAATATACTTTTTTGGTTTGGTACGTCCTGTGGACGTACCAAACCAAAAAATTATATTACGGACTTTGGGTCCAAGTTTCGACTAAATGTAATGGTATGGTAATTAGCGGTCCTCCTTTCAAAAAATCCTGGATCCGCGTCTGGTGGGTCTGTGCGTGAGAGAGAGAGAGAGAGAGAGAGAGAGAGAGGGGGGGGGGGGTGTGGGGGGGGGGGGACAAATTTAGAATTTTCTGGTGTTTGGAGGTTTCGATACTCAGGTTTCTGGAATATGGATATCATCAAAGCACTCAAACGAAGAACAATTGTTTTTTCCAAGTGAAATAATTGAACAGAGCAAGGGAGATAATGCCCGCCTGTCATAATGCGAAATCCATGAATTTTTTTAGACAAGGGATATGGATAGACATGCCTTTGTTGGCTCATAACATAATTATAACTTATAAGTATCTGCATCCGAGTCTTTAAATCTCTACTGCCTGGATGTGTTCATCAGCTAGCCTGAGGCTTTGGGCTAAGTGTGCATGGGAATAAAAAAAGAGAGGGGTGTGTGTGTGTGTGTGAGAGAGAGTGACTGAATGTGTTTGTGTGTGAGGGTGGATGGAAATGCATGCGAGATGGTTGGGGGGGGGGGGGGGGCAACTGGGGGGTGGGGGCAAAGCCTTCGTTTGGGGGTGGGGTGGCAAATGCCCCCCCCCCCCCCCCGTAGCGCCGCCACTGGCACTGCCTCCTATTGTTTATTCAGCCAATCATAAACAGTTGTGAATAGGCTGGTAAGAAATACAAATTTTGTAGTAAATTTAGTTTCTTATCAACCTATCACAATTGTTTACCGAAAGCTCGCCCATGTCGGCATTGGGATTCGCTCTTGCCTCACCGCCACTCACCTGGTTATGAGCACCTAAATAAGTGAACATATGACTTGGAGCATTTTGCACTGAAAGTTGTGAGTAGGATTAAATAGGGCTGATCAGCCGATTGATTCAATATATTTTGGCTTTGAAACCATTAATTACAATTTTGGTTTGTCCACTTTAGAAAGGATTAATATGTTTGTTAGTAATTTTGTGCCGGGGTGTATGAGGATCTCTCAAAAACGTGAGGCATGAAAAAAGTGTCACGGTCATTCAGTGCAAGACCATACGGTAGCAATGAAAATTCGAAATTTAAATTGAAATTTGATGTGGAACCATATATTTTTTTCCAGTTTATTTTTTTCAAAAGATGATGTACTTTATGGATGTATAGGAAATTTTTTTTCAAAACAACCTGGTGTTTTGTACAGAGAGCGAAAGGTTAGCATCGTTGTCAATGGGATTTTGTAGGCGGTCATAACCACATATCTTTTCATTGGCGGAATCATAAGGATTGGTTCGTTCATTGGCGGAATCATAAGGATTGGTTCGATATACGATAATGCTACTCCGGAGCAAACGCGTTCGGGGACTGAAAAGTATACCCCCAGTGTGGTGTGCGCCTGGTGCGCTCGCCTCTGTGGCAAATTTTCTTAGTCTTTTCGTTTATTTTGCAACCCTGTGGTTTCTTAAAGGATTTCTTTTAAGGAATTTTAGATGAGAGCTTCGACTTTTGGATTAAGTGATAGAGAAAGCCATTTGTAAACAGTTGTGGTAGGTATGATAAGAAAGTAAATTTACTAGAAAATTTGCACAGACAGTAGTTTCTAATAAAGTAATGGCTTCCTAAACAGTTGGACGCAACTTAATATCAGTGCTCACCTGTCTGCTACACGAACAGGTTGTGGCGTAGTGGAAATTCTATTTGACCACCAAGGCTTCGGGCGTTGAATAGAACATTAACTACAATTCCAGCATTTTAAATGTGGGCCAGTATTATAAATGTAAAAGAATTGTCTTCAATTGGTAGAGTTCTAAACAATTATTTTTGAAATGATGATTTGTAACATAAGTATTTTTTGTTCTGAGATATAATGCTGCCAGTACGATAATCCATAGTTGAGCAGATCTTGTTAATAAAGAATTGTTTTGTTACATTTTTTAGAGAGTACCAAACATTCAATTTCCAATAAATTAAATAGAGAGTAATCGCTTGACTGGACTGGTTACGTGAAATAATTTATGAGAGGCGAGGGACGTTTTACAAACACGCTGAGTGCGCGAATGCGCACGGGTGTTTTACAATATAGTCCCTCGTCTCGAATGAATTATTTCACGTAACCAGTCCAGTCAAACGATTACTCTGTTTATTACTTTTCATTATTAACGATAATTATATTATTTAACCCTTTACCTAACGTAACGTTCAAAAACGGCCAGCGCTATTCTCAAAACTCTCCAATTAATTTTCATTATTTTTTCATTTTTTGTCTCTAAAACACAGGTTATGACCCCTCAATGGAATGAGCTCGTCGAGCTCGTTCCAATGAGGGTCATAACCTATGTTTTTGAAACAAAAAATGAAAATAATAGTTATTCAAGAATTTTTTTTGCAAGTGTCGTCTGCTTTTCATGTTAGGTAAGGGTTTAAAAAAACAATGAAGTCCCCATTACACCCACGGCAAAGTGTCTTCGTTTGCGCGCACGGATACATGGCCCAATTGTTGATTACATAATTCATTTGTGAAGTTATCGTTTTTATTAAACCCGGAAATTCCAGTAAATCACACTTTGGAAAGTAATAAAACAAAACAATTTTTGTATAACATTTTTTCAACTGCTTAGCAAACAACAAGATAATACATACAGTATTGTGATCATAAAAGTGGTCTTTTTTCGATCACAACGCCATCCGATTGCGAAATAATTATTGCTCCATTGGCTTGTGATTTTAGAAATAAACGATTGAGAAATCAAAACTGAATCGAGGAAAAAAAATGAAAATGGCATATAATAAGGCTAAAAAAGTGTTTTGATTCTCACGCAGTGCCGCGTTGAATTTTAACCCCCTCAGTGGGCATTTTTATTGCCTTTCACTGTCTTCCAATATTGGTACAAACTTAGGGAGACCCGAAACTTTTTACATTGTTTGATTGATGCATATTTATTTAGTTGCGTCTCCAATATGTTTGCCTTGTTACAATTTATGGGAGAGTGCCCATCCTATAGGCACTCTCCCATAAATTGTAACAAGGCAAATCGCCATGGATTAAATACTTTTATTTCAAAAATGAAGAGCACCGAAAGAATATGAAGCCTTTGAATTGCAGTACCTACAGTTTGTTTTTGGAGGAATATTTAATTTTCAAAATAAAAAAGATTTTTTGGGTATAAATATGCTCTTTCCATATTTCTGCGGGTAAAAAGACAGCCGAAATTCTCCCCGTGTTTGCTCGCCTTTTGCAAAAGAAGAATAAAAATTAAAAATCCCCCCCCCCCCCCCTCCCCACTGGAAAAAAATTGCCTCGGGAATCAATTAATTTTTTATGTGGCCTAAGATTCATTGTTCTCTCAATTTGTTTTTGACAAGTGAGATTGTATAGCGTTCTTGGTAGGTAATCCGTTTTTTGTGATTCCAGTACACAATGCTGAAAGCCAGTGGAGTGTCTTTCAGCACTGGTTAATAGAGTCATGATAGTGGCTTCCAACACTCAGGATGAACTAATACTTAGAGGATATCTAATGTTTTCTTGTGAATGAGATTAATCCCTGTATTCACAAGAAAACATTAGATTTTCTTTATTTTTTCCCCCTTTCATTTGAAGCTTCAACTGAAACGATCCAAACCGACGCCCATACCACGCAAGAAATCTGTTTACACAGTCAGCTGATCGCTGTTTCCGCTAACACAGATCATATTGGATGTTGTGTACATCCACACAAAATGGTTTTCGGGATTGTTGGCGAAATGACGTAATTTTTAGACACCAACAAATTCAGTAAAATGAAATTTCTACTTCATTTTTGCTGCAATAATAATTCTTCAACATTGAATTGAAATAATTCAACAATTTAATTCTGAAACAGAAAAATTTCGACCGCGCATTAATACATTTTGGCATTCCATCGTGATCTGCCGCGTCTTGTGAAACTCACTAGTGCACACCTACTAATCGGTCTCACGCTGTGACGTGCAATTCGACGCTGTGATGTTCTGTTCGGGCGCTGTGAGAGTGATGTGTTTTTTTTATGTGAAAATTCATCACTGCGGCTGATTTTATCAATTTTCATTCAAATGGAGAGGTAAGAACCACAGCCTTTTACTTTATCAGTTAGACTGATGTTTCCCAATCGCAACCAGCTTACTTTCACGTACCATATATTATCTCTTTCGAATAACAGGGCTCACAAAATGCCTGGGTACAACTTCTGTGCATCGCCACTCGACAGTAGTATGTCTCGTACGTTTGAGGGAAAGGTTGCCGGACCCCGGTGCCGGACCCCGGAAGTGACGTCATGTCACGTGACCTAGTGGCGCCATGTTTGATTGTCATGCTAACCCGCGTGAGCGGCCATGTTGTGACGTCATCTCCATAGTGATACGTGGTGTTATTGCGCATACGCAGCGCGTGTTGTTAGGGTGATACGTGTTTCCGTCGTCCATTTTGTATACTAGAGGCCGCCATCTTGGTTTCTATGGTAGCACGTGATTGCTATGTTACCTAAACCCTTCTTATAGGTCAGGGGTATGTTCGGAGGGTATGTTCCTTTGTACAGGAGTATTTTCTGGAACGACTTCCCTGGATAATTACCACAAACAACCCGACAAGTTTTACTATTTCGAATTCTTCCAGAATTCTCTGCTTCTATCTATATATGTAATAGTTATCGTTTATCTGGACATGTTTCTTTATTCTAGAGTATACTCCAGTAGCGTAGAAGAGCCTATCAGTTGGAACAGCTTTGCTTAGTGTCACTATATTTAGCTACTTCTGGTCTATTCTGTTAGTTCTGACCCTATTCTAAGTACTCTTGTTGTCTCATTTATCTAGAACATTTATAACCAATCAGATTGCTTGATTTCCCATAACCTGCACTTAATCGTATAGAGTTATCTCCCCTCATTACAACGAAGTTGTATCCGATTCTCATCACATCTATATCCAATGGCAATATCCCCAGGCACCCCAATTTCGGCACCCCTTTTTGGAAAAAACGCCTGTGTCTATGGAATCACTTTTTTGTCATCTGAGGCCATGAGGGCTATGTAAAAGCCCTCAATGAGTCCTCATTTATTATCCCTCATAGCCTTATTGAATTTTGAGGTTATGAGGACCATTAAAAATCCCTCAAGGAGGTATAATTTACTACGACTCTTAGCCTCATTTCAGTATTTGAGGACGCCTTTGGCCTGGTATTGTATTATTCGAGGATACCTATCGAGGATACATTTTGGAGAATCCCTTTTTGTCGTATGAGGTCATGAGGGCTATGTAAAAACCCTCAATGAGTCCTCATTTATTATCCCTCATAGCCTCATTGAATTTTGAGGTTATGAGGACCATTAAAAATCCCTCAATGAGGTATAATTTACTACGACTCTTAGCCTCATTTCAGTATTTGAGGATACCTATGGCCTGGTATTGTATTATTTGATGATACCTATCGAGGATACATTTTGGAGAATCCCTTTTTTGTCGTATGAGGCCATGAGGGCTATGTAAAGCCCTCAATGAGTCCTCATTTATTATCCCCCACAGCCGCATTGAATTTTGAGTTTATGAGGACCACCATTAAAAATTCCTCACTGAGGTATAATTTACTACGACTCTTAGCCTCATTTCATTATTTGAGGATACCCGTGGCCTGGTATTGTATTATTTGAGGATACCTATCGAGGATACCTATCGAGGATACCTTTTATAGGATACTTATCTGAGGATACTATATAGGCTGTACATATCCCTGTTGGTCTCTTGCTGGCCCTTAATACTATTAATCCACCTGATGCTTCATGTTATCCTATGACTGGTATAGGTAGTATGTAATGCTGGGCATAGGGGTATTGTGGGTAGGGGTACTGCCTGGTAGTTTAGAACGGTACTATAGTATGGGCGGTATATACACCTATAGGCCCCTGTTAGTGCTTGGTACTATTAACCAACCGATTGCTTTGTTTTATTATATGGCTGGTATATGTAGTATGTTATGGTAGACCTAGTGATTTTGTTGGGGTGGGGGTAATGCTTGGTAGTTTAGAACGGCAGTATAGCATAGGCTGTACATATCCCTGTAGGTCTCTTTGTATCATCCTGTTACTGGTAAGATGGTACGTAATGGCAGTAGTTCTGATCCAATTCCAAGTACTCTTGTTGTTTCATTTATCTAGATCATTTATATAAATTATAACTAACCAGTGATTTCCCATAATCTGTATGCAGAGTTTTCTCCCTTGTGTATAATAAAAGCCTATATCCAATGGCCATATTCCCAGACACCCCAATTTCGGCACCCCTTTTTAGGAATCCCATTTGGAGAATCCCTTTTTTCTGAAATGAGGATAAGAGTCGTATTAAAAATCCCCCAATGAGGTCTAATTTAATACGACTCTTATCCTCATTTCAGAAAAAAGGGATTCCACAAATGGGATTCCTAAAAAAGAGGTGCCGAAATTGGGGTGCCTTCTGGGGAATCCCTTTTTTGTCAAATGAGGATAAGAGTCGTATTAAAAATCCCTCAATAAGGTCTAATTTACTACGACTCTTATCCTCATTTGACAAAAAAGAGATTCTCCAGAAGGCACCCCAATTTCGGCACCCCTTTTTTAGGAATCCCATTTGTGGAACCTCTTTTTTCTGAAAGGAGGATAAGAGTCGTTTTAAATTAGTCCTCATTGAGGGATTTTTAATACGTCTCTTATCCTCATTTCAGAAAAAAGGGGATTCTCCAAATGGGATTCCTAAAAAGGGGTGCCGAAATTGGGGTGCCTGGGAATATGGCCATTGGATATAGGCTTTTATTACACACAAGGGAGATAACTCTGCATACAGATTATGGGAAATCACTAGTTAGTTAAAAAATTTTAAATGATCTAGATAAATGAAACAACAAGAGTACTTCGAATAGGGTCAGAACTACTGCCATTACGTACCATCTTACCAGTAACAGGATGATACAAAGCATTTGGTAGATTAATATTATCAACGGTTAGAATGGGACCTACAGGGGAATATACCAACCACACTCTGCTGCCGTTCTGTATTACCAGGTATTGACCCCACCACAGAATACCGTTCAATAATATGAAGCACCTGGTGGATCAGTAGTACCAAGGGCCAGCAAGAGACCTACAGGGATATGTACAGCCTATGCTATACTACCGTTCTAAACTACCAAGCATTACCCCCACCCCAACAAAATCACTAGGTCTACCATAACGTACTACATATACCAGCCATATAATAAAACAAAGCAATCGGTTGGTTAATAGTACCAAGCACTAACAGGGTCCTATATACCGCCCATACTATAGTACCATTCTAAACTACCAGGCAGTACCCCTACCCACAATACCCCTATGCCCAGCATTACACACTACCTATACCAGTCATAGGAAAACATGAAGCATCAGGTGGATTAATAGTACTAAGGGCCAGCAAGAGACCTATAGGGATATGTACAGCCTATATAGTATCCTCAGCTAAGTATCCTATAAAAGGTATCCTCGATAGGTATCCTCGATAGGTATCCTCAAATAATACAATACCAGGCCATAGGTATCCTCAAATACTGAAATGATGCTAAGAGTCGTAGTAAATTATACCTCATTGAGGGATTTTTAATGGTGGTCCTCATAAACTCAAAATTCAATGAGGCTATGAGGGATAATAAATGAGGACTCATTGAGGGCTTTTATATAGCCCTCATGGCCTTATACGACAAAAAAGGGATTCTCCAAAATGTATCCTCTATAGGGATCCTCGAATAATATAATACCAGGCCATAGGTACCCTCAAATACATACTGAAATGAGGCTAAGAGTCGTAGTAAATTATACCTCATTGAGGGATTTTTAATGGTCCTCATAACCTCAAAATTCAATGAAGCTATGAGGGATAATAAATGAGGACTCATTGAGGGCTTTTACATAGCCCTCATGGCCTCATATGACAAAAAAGTGATTCCATAGACATAGGTGTTTTTCCAATTGGGGTGCCTGGGGATATTGCCATTGGATATAGATGTGATGAGAATCGGATACAACTTCGTTGTAATAAGGGGAGATAACTCTATACGATTAAGTACAGGTTATGGGAAATCAAGCAATCTGATTGATTATAAATGTTCTAGATAAACGAAACAACAAGAGTTCTTAGAATAGGGTCAGAACTAACAGGAATAGACCAGAAATAGCTAAATATAGTAACAATAAGCAAAGCTGTTCCAACTGATAGGCTCTTCTACGCTACTGGAGTATACTCTAGAATAAAGGAACATGTCCAGATAAACGATAACTATTACATATATAGATAGAAGCAGAGAATTCTGGAAGAATTCGAAATAGTAAAACGTGTCGGGTTGTTTGTGGTAATTATCCAGGGAAGTCGTTCCAGAAAATACTCCTGTACAAAGGAACATACCCTCCGAACATGCCCCTGTCCTATAAGAAGAGTGTAGGTAACATAGCAATCACGTGCTACCATAGAAACCAAGATGGCGGCCTCTAGTGTAGAAAGTGGACGACGGAAACACGTATCACCCTAACACGCGCTGCGCATGCGCACTAACACCACGTATCACTGGGGAGATGACGTCACAACATGGCCGCTC
Organism: Pictodentalium vernedei; assembly: GCA_031216915.1. NCBI lineage: Eukaryota > Metazoa > Mollusca > Scaphopoda > Dentaliida > Dentaliidae > Pictodentalium > Pictodentalium vernedei. Next base: position 195,110,044 of record CM062295.1, read on the forward strand.
ATGCGGGTTACCATGACAACCAAACATGGCGCCACTAGGTCACGTGACATGACGTCACTTCCAGGGTCCGGCACCGGGGTCCGCCAACCTTTCCCTCAAACGTACGAGACATACTACTCTCGACTCAAAACCACATACCTAGGTGACGCCCCATTGTTCTGACGCCAGGAAATGGCCCTCGTAGCCTAAAAAATATCCCTTCGATTTAAAAAAACTTACCCCGACAGATCCCGGATACAGAATAACCCCAACACAGCCCGTCAAAGTGATACACCCAGTTGTGAAAAGTGGCAACGGCGCTGTGATCTTAATGCCAACCACGCTGTGATGTTCATCATTTCTTAACCCAAATGGAAATTTGTAAGTAAAGGAGTTTTTTTTTAAACGTCATTATACGTTTACCTTCAGTTTCATCAGTTGGTTCGTTCGTCGGTATTATCTACTTTGTTTTGTCATTGGTAACACACACGTTTTCGCTCACAAATCCACTGTTCCGATTGGCTACGAGTCGGGCCTTTTCGTATTTGACGATTTTCCTTTTTGTTGGACTTGCTGGTGATGTGCAGGGACCGCTGACCCATTGGGTGGGTGGGTGGTGGTGGTGGTGGGGGGGGGGGGGGGCTCATCTCAACACGTCAAAGGGACTGCACGAGAGGGGCCATCTCGTGTTATCGCCATTCGGCGTCCTTCATTGTGAAGGAGCCCCACTACCCACCCCTTCTAAACGCCCGAAAAAGTGGGTTATCTCTCATTGGTGGGAGTTCGGATGGCTTCGGGGAGGAAAATTGAATGTTCATGCTCATAATTTGCAATTTACGTCATTATGAAGAAGAAGCCTGAAATGTCTTGGCTGTTGATGAAAACCACACCAATATGGATGTCACTGGAACTGGCTGATATTGGCATGCTTTCCATTGAGTCATATAGGCCTACTGAAGATTTTTTCCCAAATCTGAAATTTTGTATATTCTCCCCAAAAGTTATGATGGGAAAGGGATAAAGTGCATCACTATTTTGCTAATCTATATGGGGATTTGATTTGCAGCGCAGGTATTTTGTGTCGCTAATTGCGATGCGAAACTGGCGAGATTGCTCCCTGTCTCGTGGATGTGGGTACGGGCTTTCCGCGGAGGAATTTAGAGAAAACGTGATGCCTCGAGAGAGATTTTGAGCGCGATAGGGTTTTTTTACAAGGTTTTTTCGGACCCACATAATTTCATTCCAAGACGCTTTGAGTAAGATTATGTGTGTTCGAAAAAGGCTTGAAGAAAAACAATTCGTCTTAATTTGCCTGCACGGCCGATTACATGACGGAACGTTAGAAATGTGTAATGGTGTAAATGAGATGGACGGCATGTCAGTTCGAAAAATGACGATGTCATTGGACGTAATGTCGATATTGGTTGTTATAGAATTTAAATTACTTCAAAACCAGTTTAAAATCGAGTACAACTCCTTTTAATGGTTGTATGTGTGTGTGTTTGTGGGAAGGGGGGGGGGGGGGGTATTTTTTCGGTGAGTATTTTTACCTTATGCCATTCTAATGCTATACATCGCGTCGGATATACAATCGGAAATTAAATTACGGCAATAGAGCGTAGGCCTATCTCTTGTTTGTCTGGGGTAGTGGGGATGGAGAGCAAAAGTGATTGTTGGTGCGTAATTGTACCTTATGTCGCAATATAATTATCGGTGCAACATATCTCGCGGGATACAGAACATCCGAAATTGTATTGCAGCAATAGTGTATAACCGCTGATAGTGTTGATTAGGAAGGGGAGCAAGAGAGATTTTTTTGTAAGTTGTATCTTATGTCGAAATATATTTTTTCAATTTTTCCTGCTGTAAATCCTCCTGGGTAGATAACATCGGAAATGATATTACGACAATAGAGTATATACACCTCCTGTTAGCGGTGTGGAGGAGCTCAGAGCTATAGTTAGTGGAGTGATTTTTGTTAATTAGTTAATTATTGTGGGAAATTATGAAATGCCACCAAGGCATTATAAATTCCGATTCATCACTTCAATCAGACTGAACGATATGTCGAAACATTTTATTCGGCGATATATTGGAACTTACCATTACTTTTACAAGATCATCATCTACGCGAGTCCTTCGGCACCCAAATTGTACCGACTGAAAATTGATTAATTCGGGTGCCCCCCCCCCCCCCCCCGAAGTGGCGTCCATGTGTGTACGCAACTGCGTTTATGCGTTTGGGTTTCTACGCGCTTGCAAAACAACGCAGATGATACAGATGGACGAACCAACTCAAAAACTAAAAAAAACGTATAATGATGTTTAAAAAAAACCTTTACTTACAAATTTTCGTTTGTGTTAAGAAATGATGAACATCACAGCGTGATTGCCATTAACATCACAGCGCCGTAGCCACTTTCCACAACTGGGTGGTTCACTTTGACGGGCTGTGTTGGGGTTATTCTGCATCCGGGATCTGTCGGGGTAAGTTTTTTAAATCGAAGAGATATTTTTTAGACTGCGAGGTCCATTTCCTGACGTCGGAACAATGGGGCGTCACCTAGGTATGTGATTTTGAGTCGAGTGGCGATGCACAGGAGTTGTACCCAGACATTTTGTGAGCCCTATTATTCGAAGAGAGATAATATCCGGTACGTGAAAGTAAGCTGGTTGGGATTGGGAAACATCAGTCTAACTGATAAAGTAAAAAGCTGTGTTTCTTACCTCTCCATTTGAATGAAAATTCATAAAATCAGCCGCAGCGATGACTTTTCACATCAAAAAACAAGTCACACCGCCCGAACAGAACATCACAGCGTCGAATTGCACGTCACAGCATGAGACCGATTAGTAGGTGTGCTAGTGGAGCGAGAACAACTTTTGTTTTGCGCTTGTGAAAATTCATTTGTAACTTTCAAGTTCACTCGAAATGTTAATCACCGAGATGTTTGATCTCACTAGTGAGGGGAGAACGCAATTTATTTTTTTACCGATTCCTATTAAAATTAGACGTCAGGGGTGTAATAAAATTCATTTAGCTCCATGCTGTGAGCTTAAAATACTGTGATCCCTCATTTTTGGTACACCAATCTCTGGAATAAATATAAGCAAATATCTCACCCCACATGAGCTATCTGTATTGGAGTCACCTCGCTTCCCCATCATGAAGTAACAAATCTGTAACATAAAACAAATACAATTTGATCTCTCCATAAATATTTCTGTATTTCATTGTTTGAAATATTATGGCCCATTACTTATATAAAAATAACGGAAATTCCTTTATAGCTAGTTCCGTAATGTATTCACATCATTTAAAGTTAATCTTCGTCTCCTGTCAAATGGATTATTGAATAAATACAAAAATACTTTTTTATATTTCTTCCAGCGTTGAAACGATTAATTAACTTGTAAAGGAACGTTTACAAGCTTTTTTCTGGTTACGATTTTGGCTTGCGCTTAAATGATCAGTAATGACAGAAGTGTGGAATCCTTTTTTGGATTTTCCTAAAGGGAAAATCTATTTGTTATTGCAATGATTATTTTATTTTTTTTTTTTTTTATTATTATTATTATTATTATTATTCTTCCACACTTTTTATTTTCACTATTTCTCGAAAACGCTCTTGACGATTTTTTTTAAAGTTTCTCTACTCATAAAGGGTCATAAGTTTTAACTAATCGTCATATTCACATTTTTCTGAAGATGTTTTAATTAACCCTTTATGCCAAAAAAACACAAAAATATTTGGCAGCTCATATCTTTGGACTGGAAAGGGCGATTGATTTGAAATTTTCTCAGACATGTCAGCAATACACCCCTCTATCAGCGTATGATATAAAAATGTATCTAGTTAACACCTTTCTACCAAAATATTTTTCGTAACGAAAAAAACATTCAAAATTTGACCATTTTTTAACTCAATCTCGGGACAGGGATATGCTGAACCATCTAAAATGGCTTAGATATGAAGACTGTATCACCGAATTGTAAAAACCATCGAAAAAATTTCGATTCGAATTTCCGACAATCCAAAATGGCGGCCGAAAAATCGAATTTTTATTTTCGGTTATTTATGCGTTTTAGGCCATTTGGAGACGAAAAAAAAATTTTTTTTGCACCAGAAAAATTTTCGGTTTGGACTTAGAAATTTTCGACCAAAAGTCGGAAATTTTTGTTTTCACTGGGCTACTTTGCCGTCACAGTACTCAACAAGGGGGACGATTTGAAAACTTCTAAGGGTAGAAATGTTGAGGTCACAGTGTACATGAACAGTTATCATCTTTTGGAAATGGAGTTGTTCTTAATTTGGCTTATGCTAGCAGTCAAACATGTCTTTGGGACACTGTGACCAAAAATTGAAAAAAAAATTGTTTTTTTTTACTTTATTATGTCTAGATTCATTATTTCTCATAAATAAAAACTATCAATGACGGCCATGAGTCCTAATAAATAAAACCATCAGTATTTGGGGCAAAATGTTTCTTGTTGGGCAAAAACGCCCCAAAACGTCCAATCCTTTATAGGCCAATATCTCATGAAGGAAAAAAGGTATCGACTTAATTTCTTGACAAACTTGTCAGAATTACTCTTGTCTAAAACAAACATAATCGGTATTTTTTTCCATTTTTTATGTTTTCTGCCAAAATTTTTCACAAAACGGAAAGTTATCTCGAAAATCGGCCATTTTGGATTGAAATATCGAGATTTAAATATAATGAGCCCTCTAAAAGGGATCCAAATTGAAGGCAGAATACCGCTTTATAAGAAAAATCGAAAGAATTTCGATTCGATTTTTCGTTAATCCAAAATGGCGGCCAAAAAATCGAAAAAAAAATTTCTCCTTTTCTATGCATTTTATTCAATTTTGAGACAAAAATTTTTTTTTTTGAAAATTTTCGGTCTGCTTCGGACTTGGAAATTGTCGACCAAAAGTCGGAAATTTTTGTTACGTCCGGGCTACTTTACCGCCTGAGTACTCAACAACAGGGATGATTTGAAAGCTTCTAAGGTTAGAAATGTTGAATTCACAATGTACATGAACAGTTATCGTCTTTTGGAATTGGAGTTGTTCTTCGTTTGGCTTCTGCAAGCAGTCAAACATGGCTTCGGGATACTGTGACCAAAAATTGAAAAAAATTTTCTTGTTTTTTTTTTACTTTATTATGTCTAGATTCATTATTTCTCATAAATAAAAACTATCAATGACGGCCATGAGTCCTAATAAATAAAAACATCAGTATTTGGGGCAAAATGTTTCTTGTTGGGCAAAAACGCCCAAAAACGCCCAAACCTTTATAGGCCAATATCTCCTGAAGGAGAAAAGCTATCGACTTAATTTCTTGACAGACTTGTCAGAATTACTCTTGTCTAAAACAAACATAATCGGTATTTTTTTCCATTTTTTATGTTTTCTGCCAAAATTTGTCACAAAACGGAAAGTTATCTCGAAAATCGGCCATTTTGGATTGAAATATCGAAATTTAAATATAAAGAGCCCTCTAAAAGGGTTCCAAATTGAAGGAAGTAATACCGCTTTATAAAAAAAATGGAAAGACTTTCGTTTCGATTTTTCGTTAATCCAAAATGGCGGCCAAAAAATAGAAATTTTTTTTTCTCGTTTTTTATGTTTTGTTCAATTTTGAGACGAAAAAAAAATATTTTTTTTTTACACTGAAAATTTTCGGTCCGGTTCGGACTTCCGAAATTTTCGACCACAATTCGGAAATTTTTGTTTTTGGTTTTTATGTGTTTTGTTCAATTTTGAGACGAAAAAAAATTTTTTTTTTTTTTTTACACACCACCACCAAGAAACGAAAATTGGTCTTCAGACTGGTACTTTGACCTAATTATACTGTACTACCGGAGTGGGTTAAAAGCGGCGGTGATTGCGAATGTGTAGCGCATATATAGGTAAAAAGATTCCCCGTAGTTTGGAAGCACAATTTTGTTGCGTTTGCCTTCGGGCGGTCGCCAAACGTACACTGTCGGCCTCTCAACGGTCCGTACACCCTCTTTTTGGCATGAGAATACTCGGAATTCTTGACTGGTATAAGGATTTGGTGATGCATATGGTATCATTCACGGTCTGTTTAAACCTTTCCCCACCCCATGGGAATAAGGTTTTATTTCACTTGGCTTCTGATGTCTGGAGAACTACCACTCCGGTTCGGACTTTTCGATCGAAATCCGGAAATTTTTGTTTTTGTTTTTTATGTGTTTTGTTCACTTTTGAGACGAAAATTTTTTTTTTTTTTTTTTTTACACTTCAAAAAACGAAAAATCGGTCTTCAGACTGGTACTTTCACCTAATTATACTGTACTACCGGAGTGGGTTAAAAGCGGTGGTGATTGAGAATGTGTAGCCCGTATATAGGTAAAAAGATTCCCCGCAGTTTGGAAGCACAATTTTGTTGAGTTTGGCTTCGGGCGGTCGCCAAAATACACTCTCGGCCTCTCAACGGTCCGTACACCCTCTTTTCGGCATGAGAATACTCGGCGTTCTTGAATCGTATAAGGCTTTCGTGATTGAAATGGCAACATTCACGGTATCTTTAAACCTTTCCTCACCAAATGGGAATAGGGTTTTATTTCACTTGGCTTCTGATGGCTGGAGAACTACCACTCCGGTTCGGACTTTTAGACCAAAATCCGGAAATTTTTGTTTCTGTTTTTTTATGTATTTTGTTCAATTTTGAGACGAAAACAATTTTTTTTTACCTGGAAATTTTTTGATCCGGTTTGGACTGAAAATTTTTGATCAAAAAACAAACTTTTTTTTTTAGATCACCACTTTGACCTGACAAAACTGTACTACGAGGCGGGTTAAAGTGGCCGTTATTCAGAATGTGGATGTTGAGGCTCTTCCTCCACCAGTAAATCTATCCGACGCGACTGCCCAACCCCCACCCAAGGCAAACACGCATTAGACTCTACAGACTCGGGCGTCCAAGCCAGGAAACACGTCTGAAAAACCTTGATCATTTTGCACCCGGCGACCTCAATTTCAGTGAACGTTGTTCATAATGTTACATGGTATTTTGTATCCTAAACTGAAATCGAAAGTAGAACCCTGAGAGTCTGTTATTTTTTATGGGAATATGACTCCAGCTACTCATCCCCTCCCCCGTCCTCAGTGAATTTGATGACGGTGGCAATTCCGACGGTATTGCCAGAGTGTTACTAACTGTGTAGACATTACATAGCGACACATCCCTAATTTGCCTGGCTGCCATTACCGAATCGGACTGTATCAAATTTTTGCGGCAATCCACGAAGCGATTTGGAACAATTCTCACACGTGTACGGCTCATCATTACAAACAATATTTATGCGAACCCTGAAAAACTTTGCGAGAACCGTCGAGGATTTCGAAGCAACCCATTTTTCGTTCGCGTATTTTTCAATTCAGGCGACCTCCAGGCGAACCAAAAGATCGTTCGCTTAAATAGCAGGCCTTTTGTGTTAACCACTGACTAAACGCAGGGCCATGACAATCCTCAAATGAGGCATTATGAGGCTCTAGAATAGTTATCAGAGACTCTTATTAAAAACAAATCGGGAAGGGGGGACCCCCTCCAATACCCTCCCTCACCTCGGCGGGGCTGTGCATTTTGGGTATGCCCAATATATTACGGACTTTGGGTCCAAGTTCGAATTAGCCTTAGGTACAGAATTGTCCCCTCCCCACCCCCCCTCCCCACACCCATGTCGAATTTTTATATAATGCTGACTTCGGGCCGGGGAAGTTGCCTTCTGGTACCGCGTTTCAATGTCAGGCTTTCACCATAAGAGCTCACGGCATAGATAAATAACTGAGAATTATTCATCTACCCTGCGACGTACATGTAGATAAGAAGCAACAGGAAGGGTTGGGGAAATATGACCAATGTCTGGTGCAATTCCTCTAAAGTGACAACAGAATACATGATTGGTTAATCTTGATTTTAGGCCTACACATGTTGTGGTCATACAAATCCATGTTTGTCATTGTCAGAATGGCAGGAGGGCCATAATGTTCCGCCTAGAATGGGTCCAGGTGGGCCATTTTTGTTCCACCTTAATTCATTAAAAGCGGGCGACTTTCTTGAGTTGACACGAAGTTAGCTGAGCTTTGCCAATCCAGTGAATAGTGATGTCCCACAAATATCAAATAGTTTACCTTGGGTACCGGCAAGAAATTTGGTGAAAAAAAACAACAAAGAATAATACATAGTGGTAAATATATTGGAAGAATTTTTACTCAATAAAGAAATATTTTGATATGCTGTTATTTCGAAAACAAAACGCTTCAAAAAACGGAATTGTGAAAGCAAGAAAAGAAACTTGGAATGCGATGCTGAAAACAAAGCTCTGCACATCAAGGGAGAGTACTCATCACAATTCTCTTGCCAAAGCCATCTGTTTCAAAAACGCATTGTCATTCACTTCACGTGGTTAGAAGCCTCTGCACTGCTCAACACCGCGTAAAGACAATTTGTGTCTGTCACATTGAGACATGCTGGCACTCAGATCTAAATACATGCATTTATGACAAAGAACAGTTATATTCAGAAAAAAATGCGCTTTTAGATTATACAGGGTAGGCGTTTGATTTACTGCCAAATGTCGTCCACCCGTTGGCATTTAATGAGGTCGACATAGTGATAACGCGCAGTGTGAAATGTCTGTGGTTGTTTCAATATATGGAGCCTTGGCGGTCAGTACAGAATTTCATTAGATGCGACCTCTGGGAGCTGGCATACTGTATAGCGATCTTGCCGACATTGCTGCTGTTTTGATTCAGTTGAGTATAGCCACGGAATTAAGGGGAGGGGAGAGGGGGGGGGGGGGCAAGTCCCTAAATGTTTCCCCCCTCCACCCCCCCCCCAAAAATAAAAATTGACCCAGTGCAATTTCATACAACATAGAGCCCCCACAAATGCTCTCCAATATAGGGCAGCACATGCTACAACTGCTCAGATTGAATCTTAAGAGTACTGAACTTTGCAAAATATTCTCTACTAGGAGTCTATGACCCTCTGGACATTACCCCCTCCGCAAATTTCTCTGTACTAACCCAGAAACCAGACAACGACCTTCCAAATACCATGGTAGTTATCACACTTTTCTCCTGAACAATAGCTGCTGGTCACACGAGAAGACCCCAGTGATTTACATCAAACAACATGGTTTCTGTAAAAAAAATCTTGACATTATATCGTCTACCGTCAATGTGTTAATAGGCTCATCAAAAATCCTTTTTTTCTGCGTTCTTCTCAATTTTGAGAGGAAAAATAGGAGGAAAATCCTGTGTATTGTGCGGGCACAATCACTTCATCTAGTTTTATTTTATGATTATTAGCATAAGTACAAATACCACAATTAATACCACCATTGCATCGCGATCACCCCCCCCCCCCCCGCGCTGAAAATCACGGTGTGTAATCCTATGTACTATAGTATGAGAACGAAGCTTCATAACGCATTGATCGAATACAAACTATTAAGACGGTGTGTTCGATGGGAGTAGCAGGAGATGTATGGATCGGGCCTTATTGGGGGGACCCCACAGGGGACCTCGGAAGTGACGTCATAGTCACGTGACCTGGTGGCGCCATGTTTGGTTGCCATGGTAACCCGCCTGAGCGGCCATCTTGTGACGTCATCTCCATAGTGATACGTGGTCCTAGTGCGCATGCGCAGCGCGTGATGTTAGGATGACACGTGTTTCCGTCGTCCATTTTGTATACTGGAGGCCGCCATCTTGGTTTCTATGGTAGCACGTGGTTGCTCTGTGACCTGAAACAACAAAACAGGGGTATGTTCGGAGGATGTGTTCTTTTGTAGAAGAGTAACTTCCCGATTCGTAGAATTACCACAAACAACCCGACAGTCCCTCCAAATCACCGAAATTGACTTTATTTCCCCAATTTATCGGTGTAGAACGTAGTGCTATAGTACCAAGGGGGTACCAGGGGTGTGTTCCTTTGTAGAAGAGTAATTTCCCGATTCGTAGAATTACCACAAACAACCCGACAGGTTTTTCTATTTCGAATTCTTTCAGAATTCTCTGCTTCTATCTATATATACAATAGGTTTCGTCTATCTGATCATGCTCCTTTGCCCTTGAGTATGCCCCAGTAGAGTAGAAGAGCCTATCAACTGGAACAGCTTTGCTTATTATTACTATATTTAGCTATTCTGGTCTATTCTTGTTAGTTCTGACCCTATTCCGAGTACTCTTGTAGTTTCCTTATCTAGATCATTTAGATAAATTATAACTAACCAATCAGATTGCATGATTTTCCATAACCTACACTTAATGGTACAAAGTTATCTCCCTTTATTACAACGAAGTTGTATCTGATTCTCATATGTAAAAGCCCTCAATGAGGCCTCATTTATTATCCCTCATACCCTCATTGAATTTTGAGGTCATGAGGGCCATGAAAAATCCCTCAGTGAGGTATAATTTGCTAGAACTCTTAGCCTCATTTCGGTATTTAACAGGTATATCCTATGGAATCCCTTTTTTGGAAACATATGGCCTTCGGCACCCCTTTTTTGTCGCATGAGTCCATGAGGGCTATGTAGAAGCCCTAAATGAGGCCTCATTTATTATCCCTCATACCCTCATTGAATTTTGAGGTCATGAGGGCCATGAAAAATCCCTCAATGAGGTATAATTTACTACGACTCTTAGCCTCATTTCGGTAGTTAACAGGTATATCCTATGGAATCCCTTTTTGTCCTATGAGGCCATGAGGGCTATGTAAAAGCCCTCAATGAGGCCTCATTTATTATCCCTCATACCCTCATTGAATTTTGAGGTCATGAGGGCCATGAAAAATCCCTCAATGAGGTCTAATTTACTACGACTCTTAGCCTCATTTCAGTATTTGAGGATACCTGTTGTTTTGCATTATTGGAGGATACCTGACATTGGACTTTATATCTGGCTACTTCATGCTACATCCGGGTCCTTCTGTTGGGGTAGTAGATAAAAAACAAACAATAATATAACATTTCATTTTTTATTCAAGTATACAATTCAATTTCTCAAGGGATTTGTCTTTGTAGTTCTTCTCGCATGGGCTAACCATTTCACCTTCTTGCATGGCTAAGTTCTTGATAAATCTCTCATTTGGTAACTTGTTTTGTTGGCTGCTTTAATTTCCTGGCTGTCATCTTTGGGTTTCTCTTTCTCTAGCTGTTTCATAGTAGTAACTTCAGTCTTCTGATTCTTTGTAGAAACCTCATTTGAGGTTTGAGTGGAAACATCTTTCTTGGTTTGGGTCCTCTTTGAATCTTCATTCGTAGTGGAAACTTCATTCCCAGTAGAAACTTCGTTCTTAGTGGTAACTTCATTCTTTATGGGAGCTGGAATCTTTTTCTTGTCTTTAGTAGAAACTTCGTTCTTAGTGGTAACATCTTTCATAGTAGAAACTTTGTTCATAGTAGTAACTTCATTCTTGTTTGTATTGAAAGTCAGTTCTGTCTTTATTCTTTTGTTTACTGATCGTTTAGTATCCACACACCTTTGTTTCTTTCCACCAGCATCCATGTCTAGATTTTTTCTCTTGGCTGCTTTTACCACACGATTCACTTGAGCCAGTTCTAGGGAAGTCAGCTTTAATCCAGCATCATTCTTGAAGATTTGTATATGTAAGTCATCTTTGAATCCGAGCACTGTTGTTGACACAGACATCTTCGCTCTTCGACGTTCAAAACGGAAATGAATTTATTTTCATACCAACACTCCTTTTATACTTTTTTCTTCTAATCGTCTGTTTCTTCTTCTTCTTCATCATCATCATCATCATCATCATCAGCAGCATCCACTCTGAATGAGAAGTTTGTCATAAGGTTGTCGAACAGAAATTTTCGCTTTTCCAAAGCATATTTCTGGGATTCTTCAAAGTCATAATCCTCTTCTTCTCGAAGACGCTTGGCTGTTTCTTGAATTTTTTTTTTGTGAATTGAGTCGTTGTAAAAATTTCTAATGTGCACAAGGGTATTAATGTATTTCTCACTAATGGCTTCTCTGACATTCTTTTGAAGTGCTGTGCATGTTGTTTCAACTGCATCATCTCTATCCATTCCATCCTCGATATATTTGTTCATGAGGTTGTCAAAATCATCCTGGTATTTGCCATAGGCACTTTGGACGATAGTTCTCATCACCGAAACGTCTTCTTCTTCCTCTTCGTATTCTTCTTCATATTCCATATCTTCTGATGGTTCCGACGACTCATCGGTGTCCGAATCTATTGACCAATTTTTTGGTGCACAACTGGATTGCATTGTGTCCGCTCTCTTCGAAGGTCAGATTGATTACAAATGACAAATTTCTTATGAGCACGACCCTTTTATAGAATATCGGACAGAGCATTGATGACGGGTTTGATTATCTTTCCTAAAAATCCTCCTTTCTGTATGAGCCATCTTCTTTTCTGATAAGATAGTTCTGTCTTTGGTGAGGCAATTCTCCTTATTTCGTACTTGTATGGAATCAGCTCAGCTCTCTCAGATTTGGTTATAGGTACTGCCCCCTTCAAGATATTCGAGGCACAATCACATATACATTCTATCAAATCATCATTGGCCGTCTTGAGTATAGTCTTGGCTTCATATCGATCCGCATCAGAAAGGATTCGCAGTGTATCTAAATTTCTTTCTAATCTTGTAGTGTTGCTCGATTTTTTCCGATTTCCTCATGGGACAGTAAGCATCCTCGTGTCTGTGCATGTTGTCTGATCTGGAAAAGGAAAGGCCTTTTCACAATATCTGCAGCAATGGACTTTCATGACTTCACTCTTTCGTGGTCGTAGAACAAATGAGTTTATTTTCACATCAACACTCCTTTTATACCTTTTTCAGAGCTAGGACTGGGTTGATAAGCGCCGAGAGAAAGCAACTCTTTCGTAGTATACATCTTTTTATATTGACAGAAATTCCATCATCTGTTAGCAGCTTCAATACATGTTCGTATTTTCGCAGGTCATCAAATTCAGTTAAATTCAGTAGTATCTTATCTTCGAGAATGTTGGTAGCACATTTACATAAACAGGTAATCAAATTATCATCAGCAGCACGTAGATAGATTGGCATCGATTTCCTCTTTGTCAGCATACCGTAAAAATTCTAAAAGTTTTTTTTATTCTGGTCAGTCATTAAATCTCCAGTATCTCTCTCCTCTCAGGTTCTTCTTGGACAGTAATGTTCTTCATGCACTGACTGATCGGGTAAACAACTTCGTACAATATGATCCAATCTTGAAAATAATTTGGAACAGTATCTGCATCGAATTGGTAACATGTCTTCACTCGACGACGGTCAGGACACAAATGAATTTATTTTCACAACACTCTTTTTATACCTTTCCCAACAGAAGTACCCGATTGTAGCATGAAGTACCCGGATGTAAAGTCCAATTTCAGGTATCCTCCAATAATGCAATACAACAGGTATCCTCAAATACTGAAACGAGGCTAAGAGTCGTAGTAAACTAGACCTCATTGAGGGATTTTTCATGGCCCTCATGACCTCAAAATTCAATGAGGGTATGAGGGATAATAAATGAGGCCCCATTGAGGGCTTTTACATAACCCTCATGGCCTCATACGGCAAAAAAGGGATTCCATAGCCATGGGTGTTTCCAAAAATGGGATTCCATGGGATATGGCCATTGGATATAGAGGCGATGAGAGTCGGATACAACTTCATTGTAATAAAGGGAGATAACTTTGTACGATTAAGTATAGGTTATGGGAAATCAAGAAATCTGATTGGTTAGTTATAATTTATCTAAATAATCTAGATACAGGAAACTACAAGAGTACTCGGTATAGGGTCAGAACTAACAAGAAAAGATCAGAACAGCTAAATATAGTAATAATAAGCAAAGCTGTTCCAGTTGATAGGCTCTTCTACGCTACTGGAGTATACTCCAGGGCAAAGGAACATGGCCAGATAGACGAAACCTATTGTATATATAAATAGAAGCAGAGAATTCTGAAAGAATTCGAAATAGTAAAACTTGTCGGGTTATTTGTGGTAATTCTACGAATCGGGCAATTACTCTTTTACAAAGGAACACACCCCTGGTACCCCCTTGGTACTATAGCACTACGTGCTACACCGATAAATTGGGGAAATAAAGTCAATTTCGGTGATTTAGAGGGATTGTCGGGTTGTTTGTGGTAATTCTACGAATCGGGAAATTACTCTTCTACAAAGGAACACATCCTCCGAACATACCCCTGTCTTGTTGTAAGACTTTAGGTCACACAGCAACCACGTGCTTCCATAGAAACCAAGATGGCGGCCTCCAGTATACAAAATGGACGACGGAAACACGTGTGGCCCTAACAACACGCGCTGCGCATGCGCACTAGGACCACATATCACTATGGAGATGGCGTCACAAGATGGCCGCTCACGCGGATTACCATGACAACCAAACATGGCGCCACCAGGTCACGTGACTATGACGTCACTTCCGGGGTCCCCTGCGGGATCCCCCCAATAAGGCCCGATCCATACATCTCCTACTACTGATGGGTCTGACTGGGTATTTCATTGGGAATGGGAATTTTCAATTAATTTGATTAATCACGAATCATATAATAAACCTTTTATTACTCTAGTGAATTGATCTGATCGTCGCTTCACGTCTCGTTGACGACATGGGGCAGATGGATCAAACTCGTCAATTCGACATGATACTAATACGAGATCAGTCCACTGTAGTGATAATATGTATGTATTAGTGGAATCAAACAAAGAGTTATACGCAGAAATTGAGAATGTGACTTTTGCTAACCTTGGTTAACCGATTAATCATTAGTCCAAATAGATATCTGAATAATTACCATACCGTTGATCATTTACAGCATAAACCTTTACCCAACGTAACAAACAAACGCGACTGGGCCTATATACAAAAATCTCCGTTCAAATGTATTATGTTTTCAATTTTTGTCTCAAAAACATAGCTTATGGCCCCTCATTGGAACGAGCTCGTTCCAATGAGGGGTCATAAGCTATGTTTTGAGACAAAAATTGAACATTTTTAATAATTCATGAATTTATTTTACAAGTATCGTCTGTTACCCGCAATGGGTTAAGGGTTAAGCATGACCATTTCGAGCTACCGATACAGTATGATTACCAAATGTCAGCGTGACAATGTTTCCTGTTTTGGTGTAAGCTTGTTCCTTTGTTAACCCATATAATACAGTAGTTCAAAAGTAACGGTTAATCGACCAATTACTTTTTTGGATCGATCAAGATGTTGATCATATTGATTAATCACTTTAATTCAAAGCCACTTAATATATGGTATTCAAATATGGGGCAACGCAACAGCTACAAAACAAATTTCAAACTTACAAAAGAAAGCTGTACGTATCATAGCGAACAAAAAGTTCAACTCACATATGGACCCGCTGTTCAAACGTTTAAAAATTCTTAAATTTAACGATCTGTACAAATTACATTCACTTTTATTTATGCACGACTGTTCGCAGAACAATCTCCCCGTCAGTTTCAATGATACGTTTCAAGTGTACTGGAATCCCTCGGGCATGACTACGAGGCAATGTGGAAGCCTAAACACCCATAAACCTCGCACTCAGTTCTCAGCCGCACTTCCATATTTTTCGTTTCCTAAACTGTGGAATGACCTTGATACAACGATAAAAACCCTTACCCGAACATCTTTTAAAAAAATATTAACTGAACAATATCTGAATACTTATATCGCAAATATCAGCTGTTCAAACCCAAGATGTCCCGACTGCCTCGGCTAGTTACGACTCTCGGTGTTATCATATTCTCCTCTTTTCTCCCAGCAAGCAGATAACCAGGTTGATACTGTCACCTGTGGTCATTTACTTCACTCCTTTAGCGTGCGATTATTATAATGGTTTACCAACGATGCTTATTTACTTCATTGATTCAGAAATACGGTTAAAATACGGTTAAAACACGGTTAATCCACAATCCACAGATCTAAATAACCAGAGTCAGAACATCTGGAAATTTGATCCACAATGAACTAATAATCAATACATATCAATACAATATCAACAAAAAACAATGTACTACCTGCTGTCAAGATTTACCTTACTTGAGTCCATCATTTGCCATTTGCCATTTTGCTGTTTAGTCTTTATTTTTATTGTCTAGGGGATGACAGGAAGACAGTCATAAGGCTATGTCATTCCCCACGGTATACATTTGTACATCTACCTTTGTTTTTTTTGTAACCTTGTTTCTTTCCTTTGTATATGTATGCTGTGAAATAAAATATTGAATTGAATTGAATTGAATTGAATCGATTAATCGGTTAACCATTTCAGCTCTACTACCTTATGAGTTCCATTGTCGCTGTTGAGGCTTGGTCGGATGAAAGAATATGGTGGACAGAGTAATTTTTGTCACCCGTCTTTAAAACAGGGCCGATGGGAAGGCGGGGAACGGCATAGTATTACCGTTACGGAGAATAAAAGGGACCGGGCGTGGCCAAGGACTAGCAACATCAGTTTTCAACTGAACTGGAATAAACTGTGGGAATCATTTGCAGACAAAAGATGTGGTTCAAATCCATGGATGTGTACTCAATCTGTTATCAATATAATTACATTCATTTCACACAGGGATTCGATTCGATGAAATTCTGACTTTTGAGGTCTAAATTCGGATTTTTTTCAATTTTCTGACTTTGGTCTGCAATTCGAAATAGTAAAACTTGTCGGGTTGTTTGTGGTAATTCTACGAATCGGGAAATTACTCTTCTACAAAGGAACACACCCCTGGTACCCCCTTGGTACTATAGCACTACGTGCTACACCGATAAATTGGGGAAATAAAGTCAATTTCGGTGATTTGGAGGGATTGTCAGGTTGTGTTGTCAAGTTTCAAGTTTCACCTCCTTCATACTTCCGGAATTCCTCTCAACGACCCTGCTTGTATACACATATATACTGAGTCAAAAAAGAAAGTATAATAGAAACAAATGCGAAAAATAGAATAAAAGATGAAATATAATAATTCTAATGTTGCATGTTTGTGGACAAGAAGTCGTGCAAAGAGTTGAATGACAGGTTGTTGTTGTCCACTCAACCGTATACAATTTTGCTACGGATTTCAAAATAGCACATGCTACCAGAGAATGTCAAATTGAATGGGTGACCGACGATTTTTTTGTGCTATGTTGTGCTAGAGAGCCTGGGTTAGAGAGAAAACACGCTAGTTTTTATCTTCTGACATTTTAAAAAATGCCAAGGTTAACCGAAAATCAGAGGCTGCGCCCCATTGGTATGCATGAGGCTGGTATACCTCCAGATGAGCTCGCTGCTGAGTTCGGTGTCACTGTGGTCACTATTTACCGTCTCATTGGAAGGTAGAGATCCACCGGATCTACTGCTGACCGACCGCGTTCAGGTCGACCAAGAGTTACGACCCCTGCACAAGACCGACACATCAGGATGTCTCACTTGCGGGATCGCTTCCTTCCGGCGACGAGGACAGCAGCAATTACTTCTGGTGGAACTAACAATAGAATCGGTGCATAAACTGTCCGCAACAGACTCGCTGAACACGGGATCCGCAGTTGGCGTTCATACCACGGATCAATCCTTACCCAACACCTTCGTACCGTCAGAATGGAATGAATAAGTCAGCGTGTTCGCTGGACTCCGCATCGTTGAAGCGCAGTTGTTTTTAGTGATGAATCACGATTTTGTCTACGGCGCACTGCTGGTGGGGCAAGAGTGTATCGCCAGCGAGGAGAACGGTTTTCTGATGCTTGCATGTGGGAATGCGACCGTTTTGGAGGGGTAGTGTAATCTTTTGGGCAGGAATTTCGTTGCACCATCGAACACAGTTGATCTTCATCGACGGTAATCTGAATGGACAGCGATATAGGGATGAAATGCTTAACGCTGTTGTTGTCCCGTTGCAGTTATTCCAGCAAGGCAATGACCGATGTCACGTGGCGCATATCTGTCGTGACTTTCTTGAGGAGCAGAGCATTGAACTTCTTCCCTGGCCCCCACTTTCGCCAGATTTGTCGCCAATCGAGCATCTTTGGGATCAATTGGACCGTCGGGTACAACTTCATGATTTTCAGACATTAGGCGATTTACGTAATGTTCTAAGGCAGGCGTGGAACGCAATACCACAGGGTGACATCCATAGACTTATCAGGTCCATGCGCCGTCGTTGTCTTGCCATCACCCAAGACGCAAACGGCGGACATACACGCTATTGACTGCATGTGTGAACTTTTCATTTCACCCCTTGTCTGATTTCGACGTCCTGACGTGACGCTGGCAACAGTAAGAACATGCAATTATGCAAATTCATACAGCTAGACTCGAAATATGAATTTACAATAATTTGTTTGGGATTAAAATCGATAATACTAAAAGCTGCTCCTCAAAGTTTACTATACTTTCTTTTTTGACTCAATATATTATTAATACTCACACATGGACTTCTTCTTTGCGAATTCACAACCTGTAAAATATAAACGTACACTGTTATGCCAATAATCTATTGAGGGGGCCATAATTGTTTGGGGGTGTCAGGTCGATATATGACATAGGCATATCCGAAGGCCGTATGCCTAAGTTGGCGGTGGGTATGGCCCTCCCATTGGTGAGGGTTCGGGGTGGGGGATGGGAGTCTCCTGGGATCTCCGTCAATGGGAGAGCCATTCCCAATCCACCACAGGCGTATGGTATTCTCCTACAATTGGTTGGGGTTCGAAGGGGGTGGAAGGGAGGCTCCGCCGAGAAAAGTTTGAAAATTCAATTCCCTGAGTCTGGGGCCCTCTGGTGCTTTAATTTTCCCATTTGGGAAAAAACAAATCCCGAGATTGGAAACTTGATACCTCGTAACTTGTTTCGTGCTTAGTAAACACCATGGCGTTTGATCAAATGAAATCTATTATGATGTTGTTACAGTCGCATCCCCGCGTGGGCCCCGGGAAGTGAAGCAATGCATGTTCACTGTGGTAAACAGGCTCTGTTTTACTGGTAAAATAGGACCCAGTTCTTGAGTTGATACTCATGTTGTGGTCATAATTAGCCATTGTGCAAAGATATGTGACCTTAAACACCAATAAATAAATAAATAAATAAATAAATAAATAAATAAATAAATAAATAAATAAATTACAGTCACAGAGTAATATCTTCCACATCATCAAACGTCATCGACTGGGAAGAACTGTCGCGTCGGGTGACTTGACGCTATCTTTAAAGGGTGGGGCTGATTAAGATTCGACGTATTTCATTGACGTTCCAGCAATCCTGCGGAATGGAGACCAGTGTCTGGATCTGCCGATGCATCGATACAAATATAGTGGACTTTTCCAGTGGCAACGGGACTCACCAAGGTGGTTACACACCGGCTGCGATGAGATATAGTTATAAATAATAATTTTAGTCCATATGTGACGAAGTCGGACTCGAATAATGGGTGTAAGCATTACTTTCCAAGAAATAACCTTTGTTCTCTTTAACATAGGTCCGCCAAAATTATGGGGGTTGATACCCCATGGACGTGGAAGAACGCTTTAAGCCTATATTTTTTTCAGGTTTGTCGCCCAAATGTCAAGGTCGCTGTTCCTAAAAATGACACTTTTTGGTTTCTGGACGATAACATTTGTTCAGGGTATCACAGATCACCCACAATTGCAGAAAATAATTGTATATGGAATGAGAAAAACTTTTTTGAATTCAGTACCCACAAGGTCAAGGGTCACAGGACTATAAACTGAACTTTGAAAATGTGTTTCTGGTCAGTAACTACTTTCATTTTATATGCAACATGTTGACCAGATTTACGAAGCAGATGCCCTTATGGGATTGGAAGAATTGTATCGATTATGTTCCCTGCAACCTTACGTCGAAGGTGTCTTCCTTTTACTATAAAGAGAGCTTGGTCTGAATAGGCCATTTTCGAAACTGCCATCTTGGACTTCAATCTATGCAAAGTCAAGGGTCGCGGGGTGTAAACAAAGTGATTTCCATGTTCATCGCGTTGAGTTCTGTTCCAGCCAAGTCAACTAGTTTTGTGAAATATCGAGTTTAAATTTGTAAAACCGATGTCGTCATTCGAATTAACTGAAGGGGCAACCCTAACCGATGTTAGGCGATGGAACATCGCAGGTTTACAGAGTTTTTTTTTACGAAGGCGAGGACTTGTTTTGAATGGCAACAAGGACACGTGTGTTGCACGGAGTTTCTCGGCTTGGAAATCCCCGGAAATTGTTGAAAACAGTGCCCATGGCCACGGTGTAATGATACAGAGTGCATTCAAACACCATTTATGTCGATAGGAACTCAATTTGAAATAATGAAAGTTCGCACACTATATTGCCATTGCCTTAAACAAATGGTAACCTTGGCTAAACGTTTTTTTGAATTCTCACTAATGAACGTAATGGGGTCTGAAGTAATTCACCTGCTCTCTTCTCCCACTGCTCACAATGTGTTTTCTTGAAATGTTTACACCTCGCGACCTGTGACCTTGCATAGATTAAAGTCCAAGATGGCAATTTCGAAAAAGGCTTATTGGTTTCCGGGCAATTAGTTTTGTTCCACATAACGCGGAACCGTTGCGGGTCCATTAAACGCACAAAGTTAGTTCCCCCCAAGAATGAGATGAACCCTATTGATTTTCATGCATGAAGGCCAACGGTCAAGGCCACCATTACTGAAAATATAACTTTTCAGTTTCCGGACGATAATTTTTTAAGTGGGTAGCTAACAGGTTGAAGATCACATTACTGTTACTCTTAATAGAGCTTTGTTAAAATTCATTTCCCGGCAAAATTACAGCTCGACAAGTTCTTCAGTGAATAACCTCGTTAAGTGGATATACCCTTTTAACACCAAACCATTTGCCATACCTTCAGTACAAATTTATCCCGTTAACTGCATATAGGTTATACCATCACCAAATTTCCCTTGTTTATATATCTATTCGGACTCAGTATGTCCAGTACAGGTATTTAATTTATTATACCTTGTTTGACAGAGCTAAATGGGCTCTGCCAAACAACAGTGCCCAGTTTTCCCGGTCGGCCATATGGCCAGTCCGCCTCTGGATGTAATATTAGGGGACATAATACTTGTTTAATTCCTGAAAGCTTTTTCCGCGCCTCCGTAGAACTACAGGAGTTGAAAATAGAAAAAAATTCAACCAAATTGCACGGAACAAATAATTTTTATTTGGTATACAGCATCCTTAAGACCAGTAGATTCGATTGAGCTGAGCTAATCTCAATCGGTTACGTCATGGGCTGCTATGGGGGTGCCTGCTTGGTGGGAGCGATGCCGAACCACGCAGTCAGTTCATTCAAAAATGAAAAAAAACAGAGTCTTTCGATATTTAGTGTACCACATCCTAAGGGTGGTCAAATTTAGATTTGTGCAAATCGGGTTCTTTTTGTGGCTCCTTATGGGAACTGAGTTTTCAGTTAGTGCTATTTGTGGGAAATATTCTTTAAAAATCTTCTTTTGATCCACCAGTAAAGACACAGATCCACCAGTAAAGACACACAACAAGCCCCAATTTGTCAAACAACCATGTCTCAATCATGTTCTTGTTGACTCCCATTTCATTCTATTTTTCACAAAATTAATGGCTTACAGGAACACCGAATAGTTCAGCGAATGTTAACCAATCTCTGTGGTCTATTCAGAAGAAAGCCCCTTTGTGTTTTTAGAGCATTATCTCAAGCCTAGGATGTGTGCTTGGAGGGAGGTGTCATTGTTGTTTGCACACATGTTCAGGGTGTCGCTTTTTCTCTTTGCCTTCATCTCATCTTTCTGACCCCTCAACACTAATATCCTTATTCCCTGTAGGCAACCTGATCCAGCTTGGCGTTTTAGGCTCACTGAACCTCTGGTTTCCTATATCAGTGGAATTTTTATCTCACAGGACTGAAAGTCAGGGGGAGCTTAAGTGGTCACTTTTTGTCCGTTGTCTGTCCGCCCGGCGTGAACTTTACAAGTAGTAGTGTATGTATTCAACGTGCCTCATTGGGTGGAGGGAATGGTGGAGGGGGAAGTGACATCATAGTCACGTGACCCTGTGGCGCCATGTTTGGTTGTCATGGTAACCCACGTGGGTGGCCATTTTTTGACGCCATCTCCATAATGATACGTGGTGTGAGTGCGCACGCGCAGCGCGTGTTGTTAGGGTGATACGTGTTTCCGTCGTCCATTTTGTATACTGGAGGCCGCCATCTTGGTTTCTATGGTAGCACGTGGTTGCTATGTGACCCAATGGGTTCTAACAAGACAAGGGTATGTTCGGAGGGTTTGTTCCTTTGTAGAAGAGTAATTTCCCGATTCATAGAATTACCACAAACAAACTGGTAACATGTCTTCACTCGACGACGATCAGGACACAAATCAGTTTATTTTCGTACCAACACCCTTTTTATACCTTTCCCAACAGAAGTACCCGGATGTAGCATGAAGTACCCGGATGTAAAGTTTCTACAACTGGTATCCTCAAATAATCCAATACCAGGTATTCTCAAATACCCGTATGTGCCTATGTGCTAGGGCATTGTGTCACATTGTGCCTTTTCACATAAGCACATATAAGCACATGTCGGCACATCCAGCATGTGTCTTTGTGCTAGGGCACATTGTGTCACATTGTGCCTTTTTACGTAAGCACATATGACAAAAAAGGGATTCTCTAGTAGGTATCCTCGAATAATACAATACCGGGTCATAGGTCTCCTCAAATACCCGTATGTGCCTATGTGCTAGGGCACATTGTGTCACATTGTGCCTTTTCACATAAGCACATATGACAAAAAGGGGTGCCGAAGGTCATATGTTTTTCAAAAAAGGGGTTCCGAAATTGGGGTGCCTGGGGATATTGCCATTCGATATAGAGGCGATAAGAATTGGATACAACTTCGTTGTAATAAGGGGAGATAACTCTGCATACAGGTTATGGGAAATCAAGCAATCTGATTGGTTAGTTATAATTTATATAAATGATCTAGATAAATGAAACAACAAGAGTACTCAGAATAGGGTCAGAACTAACAAGAATAGACCAGAGATTGCTAAATATAGTAATAATAAGCAAAAGTGTTCCAACTGATTGGCACTTCTACGCTACTGGAGTATAATCCAGGGCAAAGGAACATGGTCAGATAGACGAAAACTATTGCATAGATAGATAGAAGCAGAGAATTCTGAAAGAATTTGAAATAGTAAAACTTGTCGGGTTGTTTGTGGTAATTCTACGAATCGGGAAATTACTCTTCTACAAAGGTACATACCCTCTGAACATACCCGTGTCTTGTTAGAAGCCATTGGGTCACATAGCAACCACGTGCTACCATAGAAACCAAGATGGCGGCCTCCAGTATACAAAATGGATGACGGAAATACGTATCACCCTAACAACACGCACTGCGCATGCGCACTCACACCATATGGAGATGACGTCACAAAATGGCCGCCCAAGCGGGTTTCCATGAGAACCAAACATGGCGCCACAGGGTCACGTGACTATGACGTCACTTCCCCCTCCATCATTCCCTCCACCCAATAAGGCACGTTTCACACATACACTACTACTTTTACATTATCGACTTTTCCTCCCAAACCACTGGGACAAAGTGATCTAAACTTGATGTGCATATTCCTTATCATATGTCAATTTAAGTTTGTTCAAATAAAGTTGCCACTCCCACAGAGGGCACCACAAGGGGTTTTACTCTGATTTTTTCAAAAATTAAAAAAAATCTTCTTCTGCAGAACCATCGAATAGAATCTTTTGATATTTGGTACATAACATCTCTAGGGGGAGTCAGATTCAAGTTTGTTCAAATCGAGTCCCTGGTTTAATATTTGGGCTTCCTGTGGAAGCCCGAATTTGAAATTGGTGCAATATCTTGAAATTTCTTCAAAAATCGTCTTATTCAGATCCACCAGTCAGAATGCTTTCATACTTGGTATACGACATCTCCATGGGGGCATATTTAAGTTTGTTCAAATCGGTTTCCTGGGTTAATATTTGTACTCTCTTTTCGAGCCCAAAGTTTAACTTAGTGCAATATGAGGAAGTTTCTTTAAAAATCTTCTTCTTCAGATACACCTGTGAGAATGATTTCATATTTGGTATACAACACTCGTGTGTGTGTGTGTGTGGGGGGGGGGGGGGGGGGGGGCGGTCAGATACAAGTTTGGTTTATATTTGGGCTCACTTTTAGGGCCCGAATTTTAACTTTGTGCAATATGAGGGAATTTCTTTTAAAATCTTTTTCTTCAGATTTCCCAGTCAGAATCCTTTCAAATTTGGTATACTACATCTCTATGTGGGTCAGATTCAAGTTTGTTCGGGTCCCTGGGTTTATATTTGGACTCGCTATGGGTGCTCAAATTTAAATTTTAACTTACTGCAATATGAGTAAATTTAAATCTTCTTCAGATGCACCTGTCAGAATGCTTTAATATTTTGGCATGGAACATCGCTGGGGGTGGGGCGCTGGGGCAGGTTCAAGTGTGTTTATATCGTGTCTCTGGATTAATATTCGGGCTCCTTATGGGATCCCGAATGTTAACTCAGTACAATATGAGGGAATTTCTTTAAAAAGATCAGATCCACCAGACCGAATGATTTCATGTTTGGTATACAACATCTCAGGGGAGAGCAGATCAAGTTTGTTCAAATCTGGTCCCTGGGTTAATATTGGGCGCTCTACTGGGGGGGGGGGGGGGGGGGGGGGTGAAGTGGCATAACAACTCTTGGAAGTTTAGCAGTGCATGTTTACAGCTGATACAATTGGAAGCAGTCAGGATGGCCTATGATAATAATCATCTGATATGGACACTATAGTTACGACTTCATTCCTCTGTACGAGTTCATGAGCCATGACTAACTGAATGTGATCCTAAAATACTTCTTTGACCCACTTTGTCGGGTGAGCGATTAAGACCCCTTAGGGTCTCTTGTTTTTAAACGTTTGTATACTGTAATACTCACGTTCTTAGCTGAATCTGTATATATGTTCTTGATTGTCTCACACACATCATACAACTGCAAATATATATGGGTGTAGTTAAAATAGCCATGTTCGATCGATAAAGAGAGAGAGAGAGAGAGAGAGAGACAGGGGGGGGGGGGGGGAGTACACAACCCGCCATCTCAGTTGTTAAATGCGCGCAGTCGATCAATTTAATCATAAGACATGAGGGGGTGGGGGAGTAAATCCAATTTGTTCCGACTGTGATGACTCGAGTCCCTACTGATAAAGAGTTCCAAGTACACCATCAAGACATGTCGTTTTTGAAGGCATACCTTGGTGATGTAGTTGGAATATTTACAGTAGTATGTCATGTTCCCCTACAGGTCTAGGTTGCAGGACCTCGGTGCAGAACCTCGGAAGTGACGTCATGTCACGTGACCCAGTGCCACCATGTTGTGTTGTCATGGTAACCCGCGTGAGCGGCCATGTTGTGACGTCATCCCCATCATAGTGATACGTGGTATGAGTGCGCATGCGCAGCGCGTGTTGTTAAGGTGATACGTGTTTTCGTCGTCCATTTTGTATACTGGAGGCCGCCATCTTGGTTTCTATGGTAGCACGTGATTGCTATGTTACCCAATTTTTCTGCAATAGGACGGGGTATGTTCGGAGGGTATAAGAGTCGTATTAAAAATCCCTCATTGAGGGATTTTTAATACGTCTCTTATCCTCATTTCAGAAAAAAGGGGTGCCGAAGGCCATATGCTTTTCAAAAAAGGGGTGCCGAAATTGGGGTGCCGGGGATATTGCCATTGATATAGGTTTTTATTATGCAGAAGGGAGATAACTCTGTACGATTAAGTACAGGTTATGGGAAATCAAGCAATCTAATCGGTTAATTATAATTGATATAAATGATCTAGATAAATCAAACAAGAGTACTCGGAATAAGGTAGGAACTTCTGGTATTACGTACCACCTTACCAGTAACAGGATGATACAAAGCATTTGGTAGGTTAATACTATGAACGGTTAGGATGGGACCTATAGGGGAATATACCAACTATACTCTGCTGCCGTTCTGTATTACCAGGGATTGACCCCACCCCCAGAATACCGCTCAATAATATGAAGCATCTGGTGGATCAGTAGTACCAAGGGCCAGCAAGAGACCTACAAGGATATGTACAGCCTATGCTATACTACCGTTCTAAACTACCAAGCATTACCCCCACCCCACAAAATCACTAGGTCTACCATAACGTACTACATATACCAGCCATATAATAAAACAAAGCAATCGGTTGGTTAATAGTACCAAGCACTAACAGGGCCCTATAGGTGTATATACCGCCATACTATAGGACCGTTCTAACCTACCAGGCAGTACCCCTACCCACAATACCCTTATGCCTAGCATTGCATACTACCTATACCAGTCATAGGATAACATAAAGCATCAGGTGGATTAATAGTACTAAGGGCCAGCAAGAGACCTATATGGATATGTACAGCCTATATAGTATCCTCAGATAAGTATCCCATAAAAGGTATCCTCGATAGGTATCCTCGAATAATACAATACCAGGCCATGGGTATCCTCAAATACCGAGATGAGGCTAAGAGTGGTAGTAAATTATGCCTCATTGAGGGATTTTTAATGGTCCTCATAACCTCAAAATTCAATGAGGCTATGAGAGATAATAAATGAGGACTCATTGAGGGCTTTTACATAGCCCCCATGGCCTCATACGACAAAAAAGGGATTCCCCTGTCACAGGCGTTTTCCAAAATGGGATTCCATAGGATATACCTGTTAAATACTGAAATGAGGCTAAGAGTCGTAGAAAATTATACCTCATTGAGGGATTTTTCAAGGTCCTCATAACCTCAAAATTCAATGAGGCTATGAGGGATAATAAATGAGGACTCATTGAGGGGTTTACATAGCCCTCATGGCCTCATACGACAAAAAAGGGATTCCATAGCCACAGGTGTTTTGCAAAATTATGGGATTCCATGGGATATGGCGATTGGATATAGTCTTTTGTTATACACAAGGGAGATAACCCTGCATACAGATTATGGGAAATCAAGCAATCTGATTGGTTAGTTATAATCTAGATAAATGAAACAACAAGAGTACTTAGAATAGGGTCAGAACTAACAAGAATAGACCAGAAATTGCTAAATATAGCAATAATAAGGTAAACTGTTCCAGTTGATAGGCTCTTCTACGCTACTGGAGTATACTCTAGAATAAAGGAACATGGCCAGATAAACGATAACTATTGCATATATAGATAGAAGCAGAGAATTCTGGAAGAATTCGAAATAATACAAGTTGGGTTGTTTTTGGTAATTATCCAGGGAAGTCGTTCCAGCAAATACTCCGATTCAATCGAACATACCCTCCGAACATACCCCGTCCTATTGCAGAAAAATTGGGTAACATAGCAATCACGTGCTACCATAGAAACCAAGATGGCGGCCTCCAGTATACAAAATGGACGACGGAAACACGTATCACCTTAACAACACGCGCTGCGCATGCGCACTCATACCACGTATCACTATGGGGATAACGTCACAACATGGCCGCTCACGCGGGTTAGCATGACAACACAACATGGTGGCACTGGGTCACGTGACATGACGTCACTTTCGAGGTCCTGCACCGAGGTCCTGCAACCTAGACCTGTAGGGGAACATGACATACTACCATTTACCAGTCGTGATTATAGGGATAAATACACGTAGTAGTCGCGACGCATGGGCTTTCAAAGTTCCTGTTTATTTAGCACGTGCCTGATTCAAAATTGGTCATGATGAGAGTATCTATCTCCAAGTCATGTTGCAAAATCTCATCTCGTAATAAAGTACGTGATTACTAGCAAACGCGAATCGATATTTAAGCTTACAATCCTGACGAAAATGTCCCAACTCTAAAATTATTGGGGAAGTCATACCCTCTACACTCTCAGCCCCATAGTTATGCCCCTGAACAATCTATTCCAGCCCCCAACCTCACTCGAACGTATTAGGGTTTATTACACCCCTATTACGTTTCATCCAGTTCCATATTTACAAATCCGTACGGAACACGAGTTCCATAAGGATTTCAATTGACGAACTATTTTTTCACCTTATTTCATGCATCCATCAAAGAAATCTGCCCATATTCGTAATCGGCCAATCGAAACCTCACAATCTGACATAGATCAGTTTGGATGTTGTGGTGGTGACAGCCAATAAATCTATTGTTAATTGGAAAATGTTTTTATTCAAATCCATCAAAACTAACCAAATTAAACTTATTGTATAAATGGGAAGTGCTATTAGAATACCCAACGTCTGACACTGAAGCGATTATCTCTCAGATAACGCCTGCTGAGTTTTTAAAAAATACAAATAAATAACCTATTTTGACACAATTTTATTTGTATTTTTCTGTTTACGTATCGAGCTGTTACACGTGTGTTCCAATACCACTTGTTTTTTTTATTGTCTCAAGCAGACGATCAATAAATACAAAAAAAGTTGAAGTTTGAAATTTTGTGTGTGTCATAATTAAAATTTTAAATTAATTGATTCTATGTCACAGGGGCGTGCAATAAACGTAAAACAACGCCACGATGTGTGAATGTGATTGCTAACACGGCACCCATGCCATCCAGGAAGGATAGAATGAGAGACGTTTTGTGTATGACATGATTTCCGTGGCTGCGCCTCTCATTCTATAGAGACTATAGACTTGATCAGCATCTCCCATCTTAATGACGTATGCCCTCCCACCCACGTGACGTTTGTGTACAAAACAATACACACGTGCGAGAACATTTGAGCGACAGCGATGAACGTTACTTCATATTTCACTCACTTGAAATCATTTCTGAACGTTTTTCTGAACTTTGCAAACTCCTAAATGACTACTATTGATAATACGTTATTTTGAGATCAAAATTTTACAATATTCATTGCATTTATTAACTACGAAATAAAATTTTAATCAATGCCGGCCAGCCTTCCACAAAATTTCAGTGTTCCTTCGAAGTTCCGAAATGGCCTCTGCGAATGCGACGGTGTCAATACACCTTTCGTTCACAAGACTGCCAAGAGAATGGTCGCATGTATGTGACATATCACGCTTTAAAATATTACGTTTGAGGAAGTCGTTAATTAATTATTAATTGTATAAAAAGTATGGAGAGTTCAAGCGTTTTGTCAAGCTGGACAGTGCAGCAAATGAAGGATTTTTTCAAATTTCGGTGTGTACCAATGACGGGTTCACGGCAAGAACTGTTAAAGAGGTGTTTTGGGTGGACAAACTAAATTTGCCAACATTCCCAACCCCCGAACAACAACTACTTCAAAAAAAAAACAGACGGGCTAAAAGAGAAACTAACTCTTGAGAATGGAACAGTTCTGCCAGACCCCGCCACAATAAATGTTGGTAAGTCGGACGACATGAGAAAAATGCCCGAGATTGATTTCTCTGACATTTACATTTACCAAATATATACACCAGGGGACTTTGGCAATGAAACGCTCAAAGCAAGAAAATCGTTGAAAGCCATCCAGTATTTTAAAGACGACTGGGTACAAACTTTATTTGTGACAGTAGCAGATAAAGATTTTGCTTTTGTTAAAGCTAAAGTCAGACCGTCACAGAAATCTCACGAGATGCCCCATGATGCATGGGTTTTGATTCACAAGGATACATGGATTAAATCAGCACATTGTTCATGCACTGCAGGGTATATGCATAACTAAACTTTAAGGAGGTATACCACTCCCCAAACAGGTCCCCCCCCCCCCTGTAATTACCTGATGGGGTTTAATTACCCAGTGGGGTTGGGATGGGATGAAAGTAGGCTCTCCACACCCCAATATATTTTTTGGCGTTTTTTAGGGGGGGGGGGGAGCTAAACACTCCCTCCCTCACCCCCAGCTAACTTCTTGATCAAGTTTATGTATTATGTTATCACTCCATATTAATCATTCCGTTTGAGTTTCATAAACAGTATTTACCTGTGAAAATTTGCATGGGCACTTGCAGGGATTTATCGAGGTGGATAGCCCCATTTCCAATCATTACTTACAGTAGTGGAGTGCCAATTCCTGACCCCCAAAATAGGTACAAGCCCACGGGTAAAAAGTTCATCTTCCCCCACTGAGGGGGTGGGGGTGGTTAAGTTAGTTTATGCCCCCTCCTCCTGCATATCTCCTCCCCCACCTGATGTTTGTGTCTTTTTCAGATGATGATTATTTTCTTTTCAAACTTGATACAAGAGGCTTTTTATATATCAGGAGTCTACAAGTGCATAATTCAGAAATCAACAAGTGCATAATGAGAAATTTGTTAGTCAAGGATGGGGATGGGTGCATAATGGGGACAATTTTTATCTCCGTGTGCTTCAATCATTGTTTTGGGAGTACTTACTTATTGGTGTTGAAGGTCACATATTTATATACAATGGCTAAGCATGACCACAACATGGAGATAAAGTCAAGTTTAGTCAATCGTTTATACCCATGTTGTCCCTTTTAGAGGACTTCCACCCCAAGCAACAATGACGGTGTACCATATTTACAATGTGCTGAAGTGATGAAAGTTCAGTTCTACCTGAAGCAAAAATAGAACAAAATGTTATTCTTTGTGTATTTTGATATTCTTTCTCGCTCTCTCTCACAGACAAGAAGTCTTGCCTTATTATCCCTTTATTTTATCAAACACCCAGAAGTGCCCACTAGCCCCATGTGTGGTCAAGGAATCCATCTCAGGAAACATTTCAAAAATCAGTGTTTTGAAAGTGAATCAGAGAGGGTGTTGTTTTTTTTAGTCCAGGGACTCTGCAATTATTTGACGACTTTTTGGAGAATCCCAGCCCCACCCCAACCACCGGCTACGTCATTGAAAATAATAATTGGGAATTGCACGGTCGCTGTGACTGTAACTTGTAAAGTCCATATGCCATGTCTGTGGTACCCTGGGCCTGGGCTAGTAGGAAAGAGGTCTCATATTAAAGCGAGGTTTTATAGAAGTATCACCGGAGCGTGTACAGACCATGATAAACTTTCGAATCAAAAAGACAAATTTACTGTTATTATATTGCATTCAAAATCTACTATTCGCATTTTGTCCAATTTAATTTCAATTGTTTCAAACTTGGCATATTTCTTTATTCGTCGTGTGATAGCAAGCCTCTCTTATAGAAGTTGTTAACTAGTTGCCTCTATTCATTGTTTTCCGCCATTGTTTATTTAAGCTCTATTAACCAAGTTAATAAGGCATATCATTAAGACCCAGTGAAAGCTTACTTTAATCTTTATATCAAGTAAACTTGTGATGACATGACGACGCATTTATTATATTGTATATATAGCCTTGGTCACAAGTAAGAATTCAGTTATAGTTTGGATTTCCAAACGTTACTCTGCTTCATTTTATTGGGAAATCCCATGAGCTATTGCTGTAAAATTGTTCGGATATCCAACAAGTCCGGTTATTAAATGTTGATTGCTGTTAGATATTTGGAATACCAGATTCGCTATGAAATTGTTATCATCTTTAATTTGTCTCCGAGTCATCAGTTGAACACCAGAGTTACACAACAGACACCGGCAGTCGTTCCCCACGGTTATAGAAGATGCAGCCATGCTTACGTTGCTGTAAGAATCATTCCATAATGGCTGTACTACGTATTCCACAATCCGACTCTAATTTGTGTGAACAGAAAAAATAAATAAAAGCTCATTAAAAATAGTTTGCTATATCGGTATTTTGTATTGTTTTTAACTTCTGCGAAGCAGCGAAAATACACAACACCACGGCGATTCAGACTGTAGGCCTCCACACCATCAATATTTATGTCCGTTTTTTTATCGGATTTCCGATTCAGTTTATGTCTTATCGCGCAAACGTCGACCATTTCTTCTGAGGCTTGTGCACTGCGAATATTCCACGTGCGATTTGTTTTGTACATAATAGTCACATGGGTGGGTGGGCATACGTCATTAAGATGGGAAATGCTGATCTCCTCTATTACCATTATGTGGATGAACAAAATATGTATCCGAGTCGAGTTCCGGGTTCTAAGGGCAGATCACGACGAGTCGAAGACGAGTCGTGATCTACCTTTAGGACCCGGAGCGAGAATCGGATACATATTTTGTACATCCACATGCCTAATGGTAATAATCATTTTATCTTACAATACACTGGGGATAAGTCAAGAATGTAGACGAATATATAACGAACTATTTATTCGTGCGGATGAACAAAAAGAAAAAATATGGAACTCACGCGAAAGGAACGTGCTTGCATCCGACCCCCTGATACAAACATCTGTATCGGGGGGGGGGGGGGGGGGGTGGGAAGGGGGTACACGACAGTTGCGGAGTTAATACAGACAAAATACATGTTGATTGTAAGATAAATCCTTCTATCGCTGGCACTCGTATCATAATCGTATCATATTGACGAAAGCATTCACTCCGTGATGTTCTCTGTATGACTTGCTCCTAATAATGATTTCCGTAGTTGGAGATCTGTCACTCGAGACATATTTCAGAAACTGCCGCAGAACCGCACCATTCTTGTTCAGATAAATTTCTTGTCGAGTCAAATCCATTTGAGGCGTACAGCGCACCGACAACAGAAGTACGCACAAATTACAAACCACAATTTTCTGAATACCTGTTTGGGCGACAGTGTTGGAAATGTTAATAAATACCAATAGGCCTTCGAAAAAAGCAAACAAACAGTTTTGTAAGTTAGCTGATTTCATGTAATTCATGGCCAAAATTTAAAAAAAATCAGTTTAGACTGACTTATTGGAAAGTGTTCTTACACGCTATTTTCGGCCATTCGATGACACATTCCAGAAAAAATTGTCAATTGATAAATTTACAAATTTTTTTTTTTTCAAATGTGAAGAAACGTAAATTGCACAAATTTTCGTATTAACAACATATGGAACTTCTAACTTATTTCATTTTATGTACATGCAAACTAACGGACACGTTTCAGTCGACTAAGTGATCTCGTGAGTATGAAATAATTTACATTTTTTCTCATTAATTGGCACCGAAACGCTTCTCAGGCAGCATCAATGGTTGGGTCGATGCTGTCATAACGAGCGTACCGTTTTGTCAGATGAGGGCGCAAATGGCTATACCATGAGCAGGAAGGCATACTCCGCACAGGCTAATGATTCCTTCGTAGTACTGAAGAAGAGAGAGACCACGGAGTTGCCACTACTTAGTTCATCCCACACATCCACGCCAAAAAGCGAGGCATTTTATATGTTTTAAATCTTGCTCGCAAATCCTTGTAAAATTATTAAGTTTAAAAATTAAGAACACTTCTGCATACCAGTTTTGTACCCGCCCATAACACGTTTTCCAAAAGCGTGAATACTTTTACTTTTATTTACTGGTAAAGTACGAAGCTATTTTGGTCATCAGCATTTGTTCACATGTCTTTGCCTTGTTACAATATATTGGAGACTGCCTACAGGGGGGACTCGCCCATAAATTCTAACAAGGCAAATTCCTATAGACAAAAGTATTGCACTTCAAAAATATTTATTTATTTATTTATTTATTGGAGTTTAAGGTCACATATTTTTGAACAATGGCTAATCATGACCATGACTATTTTACGGGTGAAAGAAGCCGGAGTACCCGGAGAGAACCACCGAGCAACGGCGAGCAACTGTCAGCTCCCCAGCATACTAACTCCACACATGCAAGGTTAGCATTGATTGAAGACAAGCGCACCATCGACGTGCAGTACGCCTTAGTACACGACGGCACTGTGCCTCACATGGGCAATGGGGTTGAAGTGTCTTGCCCAAGAACACAACGGAGTTGCCGCAGGTTGCACTTCAAAGATAATATGAAAATCATTCACAGAAAAAATGAAGACTTCAAGTTGCGACGCCTGTACTTCAGAACAACGCCCAAATATGGCCTTCCAGCACTAAGCCAGTTAAAGATATTATATTTGATGAACTGATAAGGCCAGGGGCATAAATAACGGAGTGAGGGATGTCACCACTCCATCCCACCAAAAGATAAACCTTTGTCTCATCGGGTCGGGTCGAGAAAGTACTATTGCTCATTAGTGCTCTGCCCTAGCGGCAAGCTTATCTTAAACGAAACAGTTATACGCAAGCTTTCACATTTTAAGGAAATTAACACTTTCCCAGATAACGAGTGGTCAAAAGATTCGCGGGCTCACACAGATAATCGTGCTGGTTCAAAATGTCTTCTACAGCACTTTACGATATAATCTCCCTGAATTTCATTACACCTATTTCATAAATGCCACAGCTTAGTAATCTCCTTTCTGTAGAAGTCTTTTTGCAAGACCCCCACGAGATGAGTCCCTTGAATGTTGACGCCTGACTGGAGGCTGACGAGACTGGATATTTCCAGAGAGCTTTTGGCATGGTTTCAAGGGAATCAGTTAGGCTTTGTTTGGAGAATTGTAACTGAGGGTGAGACATTGGTCTATTATTTTGATCCAGAGTCAGACTGGAAAAGAAAGTAATGGAAGCACCATGGTTCACCTCCTCCAAAAAATATGTTGTCAAGGTGATCGCTTCGGGGTTCTGGGACAATAACAACATAAGGATGTAATCATGCTTGACTATTTGAATAGAAGATACACCGTAAATGGACTCTATTATGCCACTTAATTATGCCAGCTGTGTGAGACTATCAGTCTATCAAAGAAAACTGGCGTGAAAACAACTCCGAGTAGGGATGCTTCTGACTCCGGAGAGTGCCACACCTCACAACTTGAGTTGATGCAGAAGCAGAATGCGGCCTTGAAATATTCGCTCACCTCCTTCACTCTCATGAAAAAGAATCGGCACCAAACTGTCGAGTTTGTGCAGAAGGTAGAGACAATGTAGATCGCAGGCCACTTTCTTCTCGCACAGTCTTCAATGCAAGCACAGGGTTTCAAACTATGATTTAATATGCCGTCTTTCCCGACGACATGGAACAAAATTTGGTGGGGAGGGAGGAAGGGAGGAAAAGGAGGAAGGGAGGAAAAGAATCGGCGCCAATCAGTCGAGTTTGTGCAGAATGTAGACAATGTTGATTATAGGCCACTGCCTTGTTGCACAGTCTTCTCCGCAAGCACAGGGTTACAGTCTACGATTTAATATGCAGTCTTTGCCGAACTTTGTTATTGGATATCTGAAGCACACTTGGTCACAAGTTGTTCTCCGGAAATATTATTTTATTATCAGTTCTGGTACAAATAGGGTAGTGGACTTCACGAACAAACGGTGCCGGCTGTCAACTCTATGAGTTGATTACATATATGTTTTGTATTCTATACATCCCAACCTTCATTTCGCTGTATAATTTGTGTATTGTATATTTAATTTAAATTTATGGAATATCAGAGGTGGGAATTTCAAAGTAAACAAATTTCTCTTACTTATATAGCACCTTACAAACATTACTGATGCGTTCCAGGTGCCCCCAATTCCCTCGATTCCTGCAGGCCTTCGAGTTGGATTCGAAAGGTACTTACACTAATTTCGTTTAGTTGATGTGAACCTCCTCTCTTGTTGATATAGTCCATGAGGACTTCCGCATGCTTATGTTCTTCTTTGGACATCTTCTCAAAAAATTTGCTGAACCCCGGAAGAGCAATATCAGCTCGCGAGTAGTAATATGACTGAAAAAAAAATTCAAAGTACTACAGTTGCATACAAATATGAAATGTCATGTTTGATCAAACGTAAACCAGTGGGTTGTTGAAATGTTCTACAGTAAATGGATAGTGGGTTATCAATAAAACACCCATGTAGTAGGGTTTCCACACACCCAATAACTACATTTTTATGAAACATAAGAATCGCGTCACGATGGGCTCTGGTTACAATTTACCAACTTGTATTTACAGTTTACTAATTTTTAATTACAATTTAATTAACTTGTAATTACAATTTAGCAAACTTGTAATTGCAATTCACTAACTTGTAATTGTAAAGTCTTGTCGTACGGCATTGTGGGGGAAGGCATGGTTGTCTACTACGGTATTTACAGCGTGGTATGTTTGTATCCCTACTGGATTGATGTTAGCACCTCAATACTACTTACTCGCCTTATACTTATGGTTAATGGTGGCTCACCCATAGGAAGGAGTAAGTCCAGTGCGGGGTTCCAGGGGGAGGGGGGGGGGGGTCCAAACATTGGAAGAAAAAAATTGTTTACTAAAAAAATTGGGGGGGGGGGGGACCTTGAAGTCCGGGTAAAGTAACTTTTAAAGGATATCGGAGCATTGTGTTTTATTAAACTCCATTCATTCCCTCTAGTAACACAAAATGTGTCACGTGTTTGTAGTACTCGCTTCTGGGCCCCACTCCGAGCTTAACATTTGCACCGAATATTAACGTAAAAAAGGCTTAATTTTGGTGCCAGATACAAACCTTCCAAAAGGTAGAGAATCAAGAATTTGGCGAGCTCTGCGCCAGAAAATAAATTTTTTTCTCAAAGTGGAGCAAAACAATGTGAGTTCGATACCTCTATCTTCTCCAACTTCACCCCCCCCCCCACCCCAATACCATTTGGCCGCCACTGTTTATGGTTGCTATGGGTAGTTATGCTAGGTCATGTGACGTTGTGGAAGTATGCTTGGTTGTCTAGTATTGTAGCATAGTATGGATTTTCTCTACATATTTGTTGGTGTAGTTATACTGGTTTGTTGAGTCGTTGGTTTAGTAGTTGTGGTAGCTGGTATAGTAGTTGTTGTGGTTGCTGCTGTGGTTGTTGTAGTCGTTGCTGCAGTGGCTGGTTTTCTAGTGGTTGGTTTTGTAGTGGTTGGTTTTGTAGTGGTTGGTGTTGTAGTGGTTGGGGTTGTAGTTGCAATGGTTGGTTTTGTAGTTGCAGCAGTTGGCTTTGTAGCACTTGTTGTTGTGGCTGTGGTTCTTGATATCATAGTGATTGATATTGTAGATGTAGCAGTTGCAGTTGCAGTGGTTGGTTTTGTAGCACCTGCTGTTGTAGTTGTGGTTCTCGATGTCATAGTGATTGAAACTGTAGTTGCAGCAGTTGGCATTATAGTTCTTCTGCTTGGTGTAATTGTTGTGGTGGTTTTTGTTGCTGTGTATCTTGTTGCTGTTGGACTTGTGGATGTTGGTGTCATAATTCTTTCGGTTGATATAGTATCTGTAGTGGTATGTATTATACTGGGCTTAGTATATGTAGTGGTTGATGTATCAGTGGTCAGTGTTGTAACTGTAGTTGTCGGTGTATTAAAGGCTGGAGTATAATTTGCTTTTGTGAAGTAATTGTAATGGTTAGTGTGGTTGTGGCTGTTAGTGTTGTGGTTGTGGTTGCTGCATCAGAGTGGTTGGTATTTTAAATGTGGCGGATCTAGTAGTAGTGGTTGTGGTTATTTGTGTAATTGAAGTAGTTAACGTTGGTCTGGTTGGTGTTGTAGTTGTGTAATAGTGGTAACAGTTGATTTAGTAGTTGGTGTTGTAATTGTTGTGGTTGGTGTTGTAGTTCATTCAGTCATTGTGGTTGTTGGCGCGCAGTTGTCAGTATTTTCGGTATTGTAGTAGTTAGTGTAGTAGTTGTAAAGGTTGATTTGGTTGTTGTAGTGATTGTTTTTGTAGTTGGTTTGGTAGGTGTAGTGGTTCGTGTAGCAGTTATGGTGGTCTGTGCTGTGGTTGTGATTATTGGTGTTGTAGTTGTGGGTGGTTGGTAAAGTTGTCGATGTTCTGTGTGTATAGAACATGTG
The DNA here is from genome assembly GCA_031216915.1 of Pictodentalium vernedei. Classification (NCBI taxonomy): domain Eukaryota; kingdom Metazoa; phylum Mollusca; class Scaphopoda; order Dentaliida; family Dentaliidae; genus Pictodentalium; species Pictodentalium vernedei. The sequence continues at coordinate 195,147,805 of CM062295.1, forward strand.
GGTGGTGTTGCATTGGTCGGTGTAGTTATTGTAGTGAATGGCTCTGAAGTTGTAATGGTCGGTGTTAGTTGGTTCACTTGGTGTAGTGGTTGGTGTAGTAGTTGTGGGGTTTGTGCTGTGGTTGCAGTTGATGGTGTAGTAGTTGAGGGGGTTGGTAGTGTTGTCGAGGTTGTTTGTGTGTAAATGTTGTGTGTGGTGTTGAGATGGTAACGTTTTGTGTCGTAGTTGTTGATTTTGGTGGAGTAGTTAGTGTAGTAGTTGTTTATACAGTAGTGATTGGTGTGGTAGTGTTTGGTTTGAAGTGGTTTGCGTAGCAGTTGTAGTGGTCTTTGTAATAATTATAATAGGGGCTTTTACTTTTATCCAAAGCGATGTCAAATTTACGTCATTTTTTATGAACGTTCAGTACTAACCCAATAACAAAGCTATCCTTCCAAAAACATTAGAACATCTAGAATGAGTTACTATCTTAGAAAATTTTCAACTCGGTTTTTTCTTTTTCTTTAACGTCATTTTCGAAGTTTTTACGTCATTTCAAATTTTTGAGGTTTTGAAATATGTCCGATCTTATGTCACGCGCAACTCAGATAGTACACACGATGATGCAACAATATTCTGCAGACAGCTCAATCGGTCGTTGGAATGACACCTAACGAATTTTTGTTTCGTTGACGAAACGTATTTAATGCTATGACCTTAAAGCAGACCGGGTTCGCAAAACATCAAAAATTATATTTCACAAGATAAAGTTGAAGTCAAGTGACATTTTTGTTCATTTTAGTTCAAATGACATTTTTGTATTGATGATTCCAAATACAATGCGGGAAACATTTTGAAAGTCCGACATCAAACGCATGAGATATGACGTAAATCCCGTTGTTCGATTTTCTTCATCTTTGAACTCATGTTGGACAGTTTTCATTAAAAAGGTTAATTTTATAACAGGCACAGCTACGTATTTATAAATGACACAGCTTTGAAACTTCACACACCATTTTCTGGTCTTTTGAAATTGTCAACAGCGTCTTTATCTTTTTTAGTTTCCATCCGTGATGCCAGCGATATGAAGTTTACAGGTTTCTTGTTTTGTTGTATTTTTAACCTTTTGTTGAGCTCATCTTTTCAAAATTTTGGGAATATAATCTCCACGAAAATATGGAAAAAACATATCTAAAAATGTTTTGCTGTTAGTATATTTATTTATTTATATATTGGTGTTTAAGGCCACATATTCATGCACAATGGCTAATGGTGACCATGACAGTTTTACGGGTAGAGGAAGCTGGAGTACTCGGAGAGAACCAACAAGCATCGACGAGCAACTGTCAGCTCCTCAACATTCTAACTCTGTTCAAGCTCTGCTCAAGCAGGGTTACAGCGATTGAAGACATGTGCACCATCAATGTGCAGTACTCCTTAGTACATGGCATCCTCATGCCCCCATGTAGGCAACCAAGATAGAGTGCCTTGCCCAAGAACACAATGCGGGTCGTCCTGGACGGGGATCAAACTCGGGACCTACAGCATAGAAGTCCAACAGTCTACCACTGAGCCACCACGCACCCTTTGCTGTCAGAGTTACTCGCCAGAAGGTGGGAGAGCAGGATGGGAAGTGATGTCATAGTCAGTTACGTCATGTTAGGTTATTATGGTAGTCCATGTGAGTGGCGACGCTGTGACGTCATTATAATGATATACGTGATGTCAATGCACATGCGTCGCTCATTTTGTATACAGGAGGCCGCCATCTTTGTTTCTATGGTGTTCTGTGACCCAACACGCTCTAATTACAGGAGGGTGTGTTCGATTCAAGGAGAGTAAATCTAATTACCATGAACAACTCAACAACTACCTAACATCACCTCAAAAGCCTGTCTAATATCACCGAAACGAACCCGCCGAAGCCTCTATCTCAGGTTAATAAAAGTAGCACGTAGTGCTTTCCCCGTATGTGTACATGAAGGCTATGAAGATATTTCACAGCGATCTAACGTCAGGTCCATCACATCCTCATCCAGGTATTTGGGAATACGAGGCCATGGGAAATCCCTCAATGAAGTATAATCTGACATCCCCCATACCCTCATCTGGGCATCAAACAACAACGTTACGCAGAACCCCACTCTGGAATCCTTTCTGTGGTTTGTCTATGTTTGCAGAACCCCTTTTTCTTGTCGTATGAGGTTATGAGGAAATCCATCAGTGACGTATAATCTATTATCCCTCATATCCTACTTGACCGTTAAATGCCAATACGAGGACATGAGGCATGATATATCATACCCCATTGCAGGGACGTGGCTAGAGGTTTCTGATTGGGGGTGGTAGTGTAGGGTAGTGTAGGAGTGTTAGGAGAAAAATTTTGAAAATGAAGCCAGGAAAGGGGCATAAAAATGATTCTAGTAACTGAACTACCGACACATTTATGATAGAACTATCAGGTTATTAGGCTTTTTTAAGGCTTTTCCCTCTGGAAATGACTATTGTTTTTCTACGGATTATTATTTTGGGTTTTTTTTTGTTTTTTTTTTTATTTTATTTTTTCCACACATTTTGTCTGTATGATTCAGAAGCCATTTTCGAACCGATTTTCACACAATTTTGCACACCAATAGAGGGGCACAAAACTTAAAAATGTGCCCAAGTGAAATTTTCGATTTAACCCTTATTTCTCCAGAATTGGCAAAAAAACTGTAAAAATTAGGGTTTATAGGCACTTTCTCGAAATGCGTCTTGCAAATTTTTTTAAACATTCATCATTGTTAGACCTTTTAATGACACGACCATTCATACACAAGATATATTAGGCAATGCATATGGTAACCCTCCACGGGCTGGCAAACATCGAAATTCTGATGAAATGGGCTGTTTTCGAGCCCCCACAGCACCCAAACAATACACGAGAGATAAACATAACTTCATTTATTGGAAGTGGGATTCACCATGGATCATTTTTGTATGTAATAAGGCTATTCAAACAACCAAGCATTAACCCGTTTTGGGCTGGTTAAACTCCAATTCCCCTCAAAAGCTCAAAAATGCATGTTTTCTGTGGATTTCACTAAACGAGTCTTGTAAATTTTCAAGAAAAAATGGCCACAGGCAGGCCTTGGTGTGACAATAGAAGATGCATTGCCAAAATACTCCAGTGATCATTTGTTAACCCTCCACGGGCTGCTAAAAGTCAAAATTGTGATAAAATGGGCTGTTTTTGGACAGCAACAGCACCCAATGGGTACGACACAAAGAAAAGAGCCTTCTTTTAGCGAGCGTACAATTTATAGGTAAACATTTTTGTAAGGGTATTCAAAAGTTGATATCTTAACCCATTTTGGACATTGTTGAAATGGGCTGTTTTCGGACACGCACAGCACCCAATGTATACGCGATAGATAAACACAATCTCCTTTGTTGGAAGTGGAATTCACCGAGGACCATTTTTTAAGTAATAACGGTATTCAAAAAACGAAGCGTTAACCCCTTTTGGGGAGGTTGACAGGGATACCCATCAAAAGCTTAAAAAAATCAAATTTTCCCTGGATTTCATTACAAACATCTTGTAGGTTTTTCAAGAGAAAATAGCCGTTGATAGGTCTTGGTTTCTCATTACCAGTTGCATGGATAAAATATTCAGATAAGCATTTGTTAACCCTCCATGGGCTGCTAAATGTCAAAATGTGGAAAAAAACATCAAATGGGAATGCCACAAATAAAGTTAACTTGTTTTACCAGACTCAAAACTGATAGGGAAACATTTTTGTGAGTAGTAAGGGTATTCAAAAATCGAGGTCTTAACCCATTTTTGACTGGAAGAGGAAATATACCCCTTAAAAGCTCAAAATTCTCCCAGAAAATTTTCAAGAACAATTGACCATTCGCAGGTCTTGGAGTGACATTACAAGTTGCATGGACAAAATATTCCGGTAAGCATTTGTTAACCCTCCAGAGGCTGCCAAGCATAGACATTTTGAGAACATGGTTTGTTCTTGGGCACCCGCAACACCCAATGTGCACATGTGAGATAAACATAACCTACTTCATTGGAAGTGGAATTCAACGAGGATAATTTTTGTAAGTAATGCAGGTATTCACAAAACCAAGCATTAACCCATTTACAGTTTACTAATTTTTAATTACAATTTAATTAACTTGAAATTACAATTTAGCGAACTTGTAATTGCAATTCACTAACTTGTAATTGTAAAGTCTTGTCGTACGGCATTGTGGGGGAAGGCATGGTTGTCTACTACGGTATTTACAGCGTGGTATGTCTGTATCCCTACTGGATTGATGTTAGCACCTCAATACTACTTACTCGCCTTATACTTATGGTTAATGGTGGCTCACCCATAGGAAGGAGTAAGTCCAGTGCGGGGTTCCAGGGGGAGGGGGGGGGGTCCAAACATTGGAAGAAAAAAATTGTTTACTAAAAAAATTGGGGGGGGGGACCTTGAAGTCCGGGTAAAGTAACTTTTAAAGGATATCGGAGCATTGTGTTTTATTAAACTCCATTCATTCCCTCTAGTAACACAAAATGTGTCACGTGTTTGCAGTACTCGCTTCTGGGCCCCACTCCGAGCTTAACATTTGCACCGAATATTAACGTAAAAAAGGCTTAATTTTGGTGCCAGATACAAACCTTCCAAAAGGTAGAGAATCAAGAATTTGGCGAGCTCTGCGCCAGAAAATAAATTTTTTTCTCAAAGTGGAGCAAAACAATGTGAGTTCGATACCTCTATCTTCTCCAACTTCACCACCCCCCCCCCCCCACCCCAATACCATTTGGCCGCCACTGTTTATGGTTGCTATGGGTAGTTATGCTAGGTCATGTGACGTTGTGGAAGTATGCTTGGTTGTCTAGTATTGTAGCATAGTATGGATTTTCTCTACATATTTGTTGGTGTAGTTATACTGGTTTGTTGAGTCGTTGGTTTAGTAGTTGTGGTAGCTGGTATAGTAGTTGTTGTGGTTGCTGCTGTGGTTGTTGTAGTCGTTGCTGCAGTGGCTGGTTTTCTAGTGGTTGGTTTTGTAGTGGTTGGTTTTGTAGTGGTTGGTGTTGTAGTGGTTGGGGTTGTAGTTGCAATGGTTGGTTTTGTAGTTGCAGCAGTTGGCTTTGTAGCACTTGTTGTTGTGGCTGTGGTTCTTGATATCATAGTGATTGATATTGTAGATGTAGCAGTTGCAGTTGCAGTGGTTGGTTTTGTAGCACCTGCTGTTGTAGTTGTGGTTCTCGATGTCATAGTGATTGAAACTGTAGTTGCAGCAGTTGGCATTATAGTTCTTCTGCTTGGTGTAATTGTTGTGGTGGTTTTTGTTGCTGTGTATCTTGTTGCTGTTGGACTTGTGGATGTTGGTGTCATAATTCTTTCGGTTGATATAGTATCTGTAGTGGTATGTATTATACTGGGCTTAGTATATGTAGTGGTTGATGTATCAGTGGTCAGTGTTGTAACTGTAGTTGTCGGTGTATTAAAGGCTGGAGTATAATTTGCTTTTGTGAAGTAATTGTAATGGTTAGTGTGGTTGTGGCTGTTAGTGTTGTGATTGTGGTTGCTGCATCAGAGTGGTTGGTATTTTAAATGTGGCGGATCTAGTAGTAGTGGTTGTGGTTATTTGTGTAATTGAAGTAGTTAACGTTGGTCTGGTTGGTGTTGTAGTTGTGTAATAGTGGTAACAGTTGATTTAGTAGTTGGTGTTGTAATTGTTGTGGTTGGTGTTGTAGTTCATTCAGTCATTGTGGTTGTTGGCGCGCAGTTGTCAGTATTTTCGGTATTGTAGTAGTTAGTGTAGTAGTTGTAAAGGTTGATTTGGTTGTTGTAGTGATTGTTTTTGTAGTTGGTTTGGTAGGTGTAGTGGTTCGTGTAGCAGTTATGGTGGTCTGTGCTGTGGTTGTGATTATTGGTGTTGTAGTTGTGGGTGGTTGGTAAAGTTGTCGATGTTCTGTGTGTATAGAACATGTGGGTGGTGTTGCATTGGTCGGTGTAGTTATTGTAGTGAATGGCTCTGAAGTTGTAATGGTCGGTGTTAGTTGGTTCACTTGGTGTAGTGGTTGGTGTAGTAGTTGTGGGGTTTGTGCTGTGGTTGCAGTTGATGGTGTAGTAGTTGAGGGGGTTGGTAGTGTTGTCGAGGTTGTTTGTGTGTAAATGTTGTGTGTGGTGTTGAGATGGTAACGTTTTGTGTCGTAGTTGTTGATTTTGGTGGAGTAGTTAGTGTAGTAGTTGTTTATACAGTAGTGATTGGTGTGGTAGTGTTTGGTTTGAAGTGGTTTGCGTAGCAGTTGTAGTGGTCTTTGTAATAATTATAATAGGGGCTTTTACTTTTATCCAAAGCGATGTCAAATTTACGTCATTTTTTATGAACGTTCAGTACTAACCCAATAACAAAGCTATCCTTCCAAAAACATTAGAACATCTAGAATGAGTTACTATCTTAGAAAATTTTCAACTCGGTTTTTTCTTTTTCTTTAACGTCATTTTCGAAGTTTTTACGTCATTTCAAATTTTTGAGGTTTTGAAATATGTCCGATCTTATGTCACGCGCAACTCAGATAGTACACACGATGATGCAACAATATTCTGCAGACAGCTCAATCGGTCGTTGGAATGACACCTAACGAATTTTTGTTTCGTTGACGAAACGTATTTAATGCTATGACCTTAAAGCAGACCGGGTTCGCAAAACATCAAAAATTATATTTCACGAGATAAAGTTGAAGTCAAGTGACATTTTTGTTCATTTTAGTTCAAATGACATTTTTGTATTGATGATTCCAAATACAATGCGGGAAACATTTTGAAAGTCCGACATCAAACGCATGAGATATGACGTAAATCCCGTTGTTCGATTTTCTTCATCTTTGAACTCATGTTGGACAGTTTTCATTAAAAAGGTTAATTTTATAACAGGCACAGCTACGTATTTATAAATGACACAGCTTTGAAACTTCACACACCATTTTCTGGTCTTTTGAAATTGTCAACAGCGTCTTTATCTTTTTTAGTTTCCATCCGTGATGCCAGCGATATGAAGTTTACAGGTTTCTTGTTTTGTTGTATTTTTAACCTTTTGTTGAGCTCATCTTTTCAAAATTTTGGGAATATAATCTCCACGAAAATATGGAAAAAACATATCTAAAAATGTTTTGCTGTTAGTATATTTATTTATTTATATATTGGTGTTTAAGGCCACATATTCATGCACAATGGCTAATGGTGACCATGACAGTTTTACGGGTAGAGGAAGCTGGAGTACTCGGAGAGAACCAACAAGCATCGACGAGCAACTGTCAGCTCCTCAACATTCTAACTCTGTTCAAGCTCTGCTCAAGCAGGGTTACAGCGATTGAAGACATGTGCACCATCAATGTGCAGTACTCCTTAGTACATGGCATCCTCGTGCCCCCATGTAGGCAACCAAGATAGAGTGCCTTGCCCAAGAACACAATGCGGGTCGTCCTGGACGGGGATCAAACTCGGGACCTACAGCATAGAAGTCCAACAGTCTACCACTGAGCCACCATGCACCCTTTGCTGTCAGAGTTACTCGCCAGAAGGTGGGAGAGCAGGATGGGAAGTGATGTCATAGTCAGTTACGTCATGTTAGGTTATTATGGTAGTCCGTGTGAGTGGCGACGCTGTGACGTCATTATAATGATATACGTGATGTCAATGCACATGCGTCGCTCATTTTGTATACAGGAGGCCGCCATCTTTGTTTCTATGGTGTTCTGTGACCCAACACGCTCTAATTACAGGAGGGTGTGTTCGATTCAAGGAGAGTAAATCTAATTACCATGAACAACTCAACAACTACCTAACATCACCTCAAAAGCCTGTCTAATATCACCGAAACGAACCCGCCGAAGCCTCTATCTCAGGTTAATAAAAGTAGCACGTAGTGCTTTCCCCGTATGTGTACATGAAGGCTATGAAGATATTTCACAGCGATCTAACGTCAGGTCCATCACATCCTCATCCAGGTATTTGGGAATACGAGGCCATGGGAAATCCCTCAATGAAGTATAATCTGACATCCCCCATACCCTCATCTGGGCATCAAACAACAACGTTACGCAGAACCCCACTCTGGAATCCTTTCTGTGGTTTGTCTATGTTTGCAGAACCCCTTTTTCTTGTCGTATGAGGTTATGAGGAAATCCATCAGTGACGTATAATCTATTATCCCTCATATCCTACTTGACCGTTAAATGCCAATACGAGGACATGAGGCATGATATATCATACCCCATTGCAGGGACGTGGCTAGAGGTTTCTGATTGGGGGTGGTAGTGTAGGGTAGTGTAGGAGTGTTAGGAGAAAAATTTTGAAAATGAAGCCAGGAAAGGGGCATAAAAATGATTCTAGTAACTGAACTACCGACACATTTATGATAGAACTATCAGGTTATTAGGCTTTTTTAAGGCTTTTCCCTCTGGAAATGACTATTGTTTTTCTACGGATTATTATTTTGGGGTTTTTTTTGTTTTCTTTTTTATTTTATTTTTTCCACACATTTTGTCTGTATGATTCAGAAGCCATTTTCGAACCGATTTTCACACAATTTTGCACACCAATAGAGGGGCACAAAACTTAAAAATGTGCCCAAGTGAAATTTTCGATTTAACCCTTATTTCTCCAGAATTGGCAAAAAAACTGTAAAAATTAGGGTTTATAGGCACTTTCTCGAAATGCGTCTTGCAAATTTTTTTAAACATTCATCATTGTTAGACCTTTTAATGACACGACCATTCATACACAAGATATATTAGGCAATGCATATGGTAACCCTCCACGGGCTGGCAAACATCGAAATTCTGATGAAATGGGCTGTTTTCGAGCCCCCACAGCACCCAAACAATACACGAGAGATAAACATAACTTCATTTATTGGAAGTGGGATTCACCATGGATCATTTTTGTATGCAATAAGGCTATTCAAACAACCAAGCATTAACCCGTTTTGGGCTGGTTAAACTCCAATTCCCCTCAAAAGCTCAAAAATGCATGTTTTCTGTGGATTTCACTAAACGAGTCTTGTAAATTTTCAAGAAAAATTGGCCACAGGCAGGCCTTGGTGTGACAATAGAAGATGCATTGCCAAAATACTCCAGTGATCATTTGTTAACCCTCCACGGGCTGCTAAAAGTCAAAATTGTGATAAAATGGGCTGTTTTTGGACAGCAACAGCACCCAATGGGTACGACACAAAGAAAAGAGCCTTCTTTTAGCGAGCGTACAATTTATAGGTAAACATTTTTGTAAGGGTATTCAAAAGTTGATATCTTAACCCATTTTGGACATTGTTGAAATGGGCTGTTTTCGGACACGCACAGCACCCAATGTATCGGCGATAGATAAACACAATCTCCTTTGTTGGAAGTGGAATTCACCGAGGACCATTTTTTAAGTAATAACGGTATTCAAAAAACGAAGCGTTAACCCCTTTTGGGGAGGTTGACAGGGATACCCATCAAAAGCTTAAAAAAATCAAATTTTCCCTGGATTTCATTACAAACATCTTGTAGGTTTTTCAAGAGAAAATAGCCGTTGATAGGTCTTGGTTTCTCATTACCAGTTGCATGGATAAAATATTCAGATAAGCATTTGTTAACCCTCCATGGGCTGCTAAATGTCAAAATGTGGAAAAAAACATCAAATGGGAATGCCACAAATAAAGTTAACTTGTTTTACCAGACTCAAAACTGATAGGGAAACATTTTTGTGAGTAGTAAGGGTATTCAAAAATCGACGTCTTAACCCATTTTTGACTGGAAGAGGAAATATACCCCTTAAAAGCTCAAAATTCTCCCAGAAAATTTTCAAGAACAATTGACCATTCGCAGGTCTTGGAGTGACATTACAAGTTGCATGGACAAAATATTCCGGTAAGCATTTGTTAACCCTCCAGAGGCTGCCAAGCATAGACATTTTGAGAACATGGTTTGTTCTTGGGCACCCGCAACACCCAATGTGCACATGTGAGATAAACATAACCTACTTCATTGGAAGTGGAATTCAACGAGGATAATTTTTGTAAGTAATGCAGGTATTCACAAAACCAAGCATTAACCCATTTAGGGCTGGTTATAGAGCGATACCCCTCAAAAGGTTAAAAATTCATGTTATCTGAGGATTTCTCTAAAAACATCTTGTAGATTTTCAAAAAAAATGGCCGTTCTCAGATCTTAGTGTGACATTACAAGTTGCATGGACAAAATATTCCAGCAAGCATTTGTTAACCCTCTGCAGGTTCTCAAACATCAAAATTTTGATAAAATGGGCTGTGTTTGCGTACCCACGGCACCCAAAGTTAAGAGGAGAGATCAACATAAGTGGAAGTAGAATTTACTGAGAATTATTTTTGGAAGTAAAAAGGGTATTCAAAAAACAACACTTAACCCGTTTTGGGCTGGATAAACAATCGTACCCATCAAAAGCTTAAAATTCATGTTCTCCCTGGATTTCTCTGAAAACATCTTGTAGATTTTAAAGAAAAAATGGATATTCGCAGTTCTTGGTGTGACATTACAAGTTGCATGGAAAAATATTCCTGTTAGCGCTTGTTAACCCTCTATAAGCTGCCAGACATCAATATTTTGGATACATTTGAGATAAAATGGACCATTTTCAAATAGACACAGCACTCAGTGGGTATGTGTCAAACAAACATATCTCCTTTTGTCGGTCATTGACCCCTTGGACGATGAAATTGATATTAACCCTCTCCACCGCTAATGATGGTTTTTACCTAAACAATTTTTTTTTATCAAACTGAGTCATTTGAGACTACTATACTCATCTTTCACACAACATCAATGAAGGAACTTCAGTGAGACAGTTAAACACAATTCATCAGACACTGTGGGATCATGAAAAATCATGGAATCTCATCTGGAAAAGCCATAATTCTCCAGAATCATAAAGTCTAGTTAGGCTTTTCCCTCTGGAAAAGACTCTTGTTATTCTACAGATTATTGTTATTATTATTATTATTATTTTTTTTCCCACACATTTTGTCCGTACGATTCAGAAGCCATTTTCGATCCGATTTTCACGAAATTTTGCACACGCATAGAGGGGCACAAAATCTAAAAATGTACGAAGCGGAATTTTCGATTTAACCCTTATTTCGTCAGAATTGGCAAAAAACTGCCAAAATTGGGGTTTATCGGCACTTTCTTGAAACTAGTCTTGTAGATGTTTTTAAACATTCATCACTGCTAGACCTGCCTGTGTCATGACCTTTGATATACACGACATATCAGGCGATGCATATGGTAACCCTCCACAGACTGCCAAACATCGAAATGTTGATGAAATGGGCCAGTTTCAGGCCTGCACAATACCCAAACGATACACGAGAGATAAACATAACTTCTTTTTTTGGAAGTGGAATTCACCGAGGATCATTTTTGTAAGTAATAGGGGTGTTCAAAAAACCAAGCGTTAACCCATTTTGGGCTGGTTAAACAGAAGTACCCCCATAAAGCTCAAAAATGCATGTTTTCCGTGGATTTCTCTAAACGAGTCTTGTAGATTTTCAAGAAAAATTTGTCACTCCCAGGCCTTCGTGTCACAATAGAAGTTGCATGGACAAAATACTGCGGTGAGCATTTGTTAACACTCCACGGTTTGCTAAATGTCAAAATTGTGATAAAATGGGCTGTTTTTGGACGCCAACAGCACCCAATGGGTACGCCACAAAGAAAAGTACCTTCTTTTATCGAGCGCACAATCTATATGGAAACATTTTTGTAAGTAGTAAGGGTATTCAAAAGTCAAAGTCTTAACCCATTTTGGACAGGCTAAAGAGAGAGACCCCGTAAAATCTAAAAATTCCCATTTTCTGTGGATTTCTCTAAAAACATCCTGTAGGTTTTCAAGAAAAATTGACTACTCGCAGGTCTTTGTGTGACATTACAAGTTGCATAGACAAAATATTCTGGTGAGCGTTTATTAACCCTCTTTAGGCTTCCAATCATCATAATTTTGTTGAAATGGGCTGTTTTCAGACACGCACAGCACCCAACATATATCTGAGAAATAAACATAATCTCCTTTGTTGGAAGTGGAATTCACCGAGGACCATTGTTGCAAGTAATAAGGGTATTCAAAAAACCAAGCGTTAACCCATTTTGTGGTTTTTAATAGTGATACCCATCAAAAGCTTAAAAAATTTATGTTTTCCCTGGATTTCTTTAAAACATCTGGTAGGGTTTTAAAGAGAAAATGGCCATTGATAGGTCTTGGTGCCACATTACCAGTTAATTGGATAAATCATTCTGGTAAGCATTTGTTAACCCTCCATGGGCTGCTAAATGTCAAAATTTTGAAAAAATAGTCTGTTTTTGAACACCAACAACATCAACTGGGAATGCAACAGAGAAACGTAACTTCTTTTACCGGACACAAAACTGACAGGGGAACATTTTTGTAAGGAGTAAGTGTATTCAGAAATCGAAGTCTTAACCCATTTTTTGACTAGTTAAGGAGATATACCCCGTAAAAGCTTAAAATTCCAGTTTTCTGTTGATTTCTTAAAAAACAAAAATTTAAAGAAAAATTGACCATTGGCAGGTCTTGGAGTGACATTACAAGTTGCATGGACAAAATATTTCGGTAAGCATTTGTTAACTCTTCAGAGGCTGCCAAGCATAGACATTTGGAGAAAATGGGCTGTTCTTGGGCAACCATAACACCAGATGTGTACCTGCGAGAAAAACATAACTTCCTTCGTTGGAAGTGGAATTCACCGACGATCATTTTTGTAAGTAATGAATGTATTCACAAAATCAAGCATTAACCCATTTAGGGCTGGTTACAGAGTGATACCTCTCAAAAGGTTAAAAATTCATGTTATCCGAGGATTTCTCGGAAAACATCTCGTAGATTTTTAAGAAAAAATGGCCATTCTCAGATCTTAGTGTGACATTACAAGTTGCATGTACAAAATATTCCTGTCGGCATTTGTTAACCCTATGCAGGTTCTCAAACATCAACATGTTGTTAAAATGGGCTGTGTTTGCGTACCCACAGCACCTGAAGTTGGGAGGAGAGATCAAAATAAGAGGAAGTAGAATTCACTGAGTATTATTTTTGGAAGTAATAAGAGTATTCAAAAAACAACACTTAACCCGTTTTGGGTTGGATAAACAATGATACCCATGAAAAGCTTAAAATTCATGTTCTCCCTGGATTTCTCTGAAACCATCTTGTAGATTTTAAAGAAAAAATGGTCATTCGCAGTTCTTGGTGTGACATTACAAGTTGCATGAATAAATATTCCTGTTAGCACTTGTTAACCCTCTATAAGCTGCCAGACATCAATATTTTGGATATATTTGAGATAAAATGGACCATTTTCAAATAGACACAGCACTCAGTGGGTATGTGTCAAACAAACATAACTCCTTTTGTCGGTCATTGACCCCTCGGACGACGAAATTGATATTAACCCTCTCCACCGTTAATGATGGTTTTTACCTAAACAATTTTTTTTTTATCAAACTGAGTCATTTGAGACTACTATACTCATCTTTCACACAATATCAATGAAGGAACTTCAGTGAGACAGTTAAACACAATTCATCAGACACTGTGGGGTCATGAAAAATCACGGAATCTCATGGGAAAAGACGTTGATTCTCCAGAATCATAAATTCTAGTTAGGCTTTTCCCTCTGGAAAAGACTCTTGTTGTTCTACAGATTATTATTATTATTATTTTTTTTTTTTTGAGGGGGGGGGTGGTTGGAGGGGGGGGTGGTTGGGGGGGGGGGGGGTTCCCCACACATTTTGTCCATACGATTCAGAAGATATTTTCGAACCGATTTTCACAAATTTTGCACACGCATAGAGGGGCACAAAATCTAAAAATGTACGAAGCGAAATTTTCGATTTAACCCTTATTTCATCAGAATTGGCAAAAAAGTTTATCGGCACTTTCTCAAAACACGTCTTGTAGATTTTTTTTAAACCTTCATCATTGCTAGACCTGTCTGTGATACGACCTTTGATACAAACGGTATATCAGGCGATGCATATGGTAACCCTCCACAGGCTACCAAACATCGAAATTTTGGTGATATAGGCCAGTTTCAGGCCCCCACCGCACCCAAACAATACACAAGAGATAAAGATAACTTCCTTTATTGGAAGTGGAATTCACCGAGGATTATTTTTGTAAGTAATAAGGGTGTTCATAAAACGAAGCGTTAACCCGTTTTGGGCTGGTTAAACAGCAATACCCCCATAAAGCTAAAAAATTCATGTTTTCCGTCGATTTCTCTAAACAAGTCTTGTAGATTTTTAAGAAAAAATTGTCACTCCCAGGCCTTCGTGTCACAATAGAAATTGCATGGACAAAATATTGCGGTGATCATTTGTTAACCCTCCACCAGCTGCTAAAAGTCAAAATTGTGATAAAATGGGCTGTTTTTGGACGCCAACAGCACCCAATGGGTACGCCACAAAGAACAGTGCCTTCCTTTATCGAGCGCACAATCTATACGGAAACATTTTTGTAAGTAGTAAGGGTATTCAAAAGTCGAAGTCTTAACCCATTTTGGGCAGGCTAAAGAGAGAGACCCCTTAAAATCTAAAAATTCCCATTTTATGTGGATTTCTCTAAATACATCCTGTAGGTTTTCAAGAAAAATTGACTCTCGCAGGTCTTTGTGTGACATTACAAGTTGCATGGACAAAATATTCCGGTGAGCGTTTATTAACCCTTTACACACTGCCAAGCATCGTAATTTTGTGGAAGTGGGCTGTTTTCAGACACGCATAGCACCCAACGTGTACCTGAGAAATAAACATAATCTCCTTTGTTGGAAGTGGAATTCACCGAGGACAATTTTTGTAAGTAATAAGGGTATTAAAAAACTTGAAATGGGTTGTTTTCGGGCTCCTGAAGCATCCAGACGATACACGAGAGATAAACAAAACTTCATTTTTGGAAGTGGGATTCACCGTGGATCATTTTTGTAATGAGGGTATTCTAAAAACCAAGCGTTAACCTGTTTTGGGCTGGTTAAACTGCAATACCCCTCAAAAGCAAAAAAAAAAAAATGTTTTCTGTGGATTTCTCTGAACGAGTCTTGTAGATTTTCAAGAACAAAATGGCCACTCGCAGGTCCTGGTGTGACAATACAAGTTGCATGGAGAAAATACTCCGTTGAGCATTTGTTAACCCTCCATAGGCTGCTAAAAGTCAAAATTGTGATAAAATGGGATGTTTTTTGACAGGAACAGCAGTCAATGGGTACGCCACAAAGAAAAGTACCTCCGTTTATCGAGCGCAAAATTTATACAGAAACATTTTTGTAAGTAGTAAGGGTATTCAAAAGTCGAAGTCTTAACCCATTTTTGAGAGGATAAAAAGAGATACCCCTTAAAATCTTAAAATTCCCATTTTCTGTAGATTTCTCTAAAAACATCTTGTAGGTTTTCAAGAAAAATTGACTATTCGCAGGTCTTTGGCTGACATTACAAGTTGCATGGACAAAATATTCCGATGAGCGTTTATTAACCCTCTAGAGGCTGCCAAGCATCATAATTTTGTTGAAATGGACTGTTTTCGGTCATGCACAGCACGCAATGTATACCCGAGAGATACACATAATCTCCTTTGTTGGAAGTGGCATTCACTGAGGACCATTTTTGTAAGTAATAAGGGTATTCAAAAACCCAAGCGTTAACCCCTTTTGAGGTGGTTAATAGTGATACCCATCAAAAGCTTGAAAAAATCATGTTTTCCCTGGATTTCATTGCAAACATCTTGTAAGTTTTCAATAGAAAATGGCCATTGATAGGTCTTGGTGTCACATTACCGGTGACATAGATAAAATATTCCGGTAACCATTTGTTAACCCTCCACGGGCTGCTAAATGTCAACATTTTGAAAAAATAGTCTGTTTTTGGACACCAGCAACAACAAATCGGAATGCAACAGAGAAACATAACTTCTTTTACCGGACGCAAAACTGATAGGGAAAAATTTTAGTAAGTAATAAGGGTATTCATTCAAAAATCGAGGTCTTTACCCATTTTCGCCTGGTTAAGGAGATGTATCCCTTAAAAGCTTAAAATTCCCATTTTCTGTGGATTTCTCCAAAAAATCTAGTAAGTATTCAAGAACAATTGACCATTAGCAGGTTTTGGGGTGACAGTACAAGTTCCATGGACAAAATATTCCGATCAGCGTTTGGTAAACCTCCAGAGGCTGCAAAGCATAGAAATTTTGAGAAAATGGGCTGTTCTTGGGCACCCATTGCACCCAATGTGTACCTGCGAGATAAACACAACCTCCTTCATTGGAAGTGGAATTCCCCAAGGCTAATTTTTGTAAGTAATGAAGGTATTCATAAAACCAAGCATTAACCCGTTTAGAGCTTGTTACAGAGAGATACCCCTCAAAAGGTTAAAAATTCATGTTATCCGAGGATTTCTCTAAAAACTTCACATAGATTTTCAAGAAAAATTCTCAATTCTCAGATCATAGTGTGACATTACAAATTGCATGTACAAAACATTCCATTAAGCATTTGTTAACCCTATGCACGTTCTCAGACATCAAACTTTTGATAAAATGGGCTGTGTTTGCGTACCCGCAGCACCTATAGTTAAGAGGAGAAATCAACATAAGTGGAAGTAGAATTCACTAAGAATTATTTTTGTAAGTAATAAGCGTCTTCAAAAAACAAACCTTAAACCTTTTTGGGTCGGATAAACAATGATACCCATCAATAGCTTAAAATTCATGTTCTCTCTGGATTTCTCTGAAAACATCTCGTAGATTTTAAGTAAAAATGGCCATTCACAGTTTTTGGTATGAAATTACAAGTTGCATGAATAAATACTCCTGTTAGCAGTCTTGTTAACCCTCTACAAGCTGCCAGACATCAATATTTTGGATACATTTGAGCTAAAATGGACCACTTTCAAATAGACACAGCACTGAGTGGGTATGTGTCAAACAAATATAACTCCTTTTGACGATTCATTAACTTGTCGGACGACGATATTGATATTAACCCTTCTCCACCGTTAAGATGGTTTTTACCTAAGCAATTTTTTTTTTATCAAACTGAGTCATTTGAGACTACTATACTCACCTTTCTCATAACATCAATGAAGGAACTTCAGTGAGAGAGTTAAAAGCAATTCATCATACACTGTGGGGTCATGACAAATCATGGAATCTCATCGGGAAAAGCCATGATTCTCCAGAATCATAAAGTCTAGTTATTATTTGGTATTATTCTGGGAATTGAAAAAGTGCTAAACAAAGGATCAAGCTGAGAACTTCGAGCAATTCACACAATGGGACTATCAGGTGTTTTTGGAATAATATTGCATAACAGTTACTTGTTTGAACTAGGTTAGACTTTAGAGTAGTTCACTCATTGAGGAATACACATGCATTTGTGTAACTGGTACTGGTAATGAACCTGTACTGGCTAAAAGATTGGTCAACTGATTTATATAGGGATTTGAGGTTCTGTGAAAACTAAAACATTAAACCTGATTGCCACTATGCGTATCACACAACCAGTGTGAGGTACTGTTGATCAAAAAACTCAGTATCAAGTGGAAATGTCAACGGAAAAGTGCAAAACTGAACTTAGGACTTACAAACACTTTTTTCAATCATCAGAAGTAAAACACAAAGTTGAAGTAACAAAAATCGATAGAAAAAAAAGAACTCAAAATTTAGGTGTTTCAACAAGTTAATTGTTCACTAAGCTGCTTTTTGGCATTCATATTGGGCAAAATATGTGGAATTCATCAACGATCATGTGCATTGATTGAATATGACATTTCACTGATGTTAAAATTTCTTATAATATTGATCATGATATAATTTATCCAACACATCACTTTGAGAACAAGTTTCAATAATCAGGCAGATTACTGAAACTTATTCCTATAGTGGAATATGAAATAAATTGCATCATGTTCAGTATCCGAGTTAAATCAGCATGACTGATGTGAAAAATACAATAACAAAACTGAAATATGGTTGGTAGAACGTACCCTAGAATGTAGGCAATTCAAGTTTTAACCCACCAACTAAATACTGTTCACCATATCAATACCAAGCAAAATGCTCGGAATTCGCTTTTGACTTTGTGCAATGAATTTCTTATGAATATATATTGGGGACAAAAATTCTTGAAATTTCCTCCAAATTACCAATATTACACATGAGTGAGACAACTATTAAAATGATGCAGCACTGCCGCTATTGGAACAACCTCCAATAAATTACATTAACAATCATCATAGTAATATCTGAAAATAAAATTCAGAAAACGTAAACAGAAAACAAACATAAAATGATGGTATCTCAACCAACTCACCATGCAGCTTTATGTTACCCACACTACTAAAAACTTTAATATTGCATTTATTACACACATACAAACAATTCTGTGGTTTGGGGATGGTTCAGTAACTTGTGACGAAACGATAGGGACACACTCCTAACATTAAATCAGATCTTACGCAGGAATGATCAGTTTTCGACGTTTCATCATTTTGTAACAGTGAATGATGGAATTAACTCAGATTTTACATGATGTGATTTTCTTCAAGTGCGTTTCCAGGATTTTTTTGTTACTATAAATAAACGCAGTATAGAAATCTCGTACGGATTGACCCCATGCACACCTGTGAAGCTCGAAATCGCGTACACTGTAGTTGTAAATAGTAACAGCTAGAATTTTTGCCGACTTGAAACCGATTTGGAATTTTGGGAAATAATGGAGACATCACCATCACCAAAGAAGCTCTAAAATCCAGATAAATGGAATGTCCAACTACTCATGACTTGCCCTACGAATTTCCAACTGTAGGAAATTTTGGGCAGGGTGATATACCCCCTCCCCCACCCCCAGTCCCTGTCGCCACGTCCCAACCTCATTTAGTGATTTCTCATAGCCCTCGTGGCCTCGTATTCCCAAATACCTAGATGAGGATATGATGGACTTGAAGTTAATTCGCTGAGAAATATCTCCATGGCATTCATGTAAATATACGGGGAAAGAATATGGGGAAGAATAGGGTTGCAAAATCGATATAAGACTACGCTCTATTGTTTTTAAGAACTGTGTCCCTATATTCCGATAAATTCGGTATTTTAATTGGTCAGAATGCCTTGGACAAATAGCCATGGCAAGGATGCACCCAACATCCAAGGTATATGAGAACGTGCAGCATCCAGGGTACAAGCGCACGCGAAACATCGGGGGTATATGGATTAAACGAAAGCCTTCCGCTTTGGCTCGCCTCGAAATAAAAATCGAACCAAAACAACCTGAAAATAGTCACAAATATCATCAGACTTCCGACAATTCAATCATAAAAATAAAATAAGAGCAAATAATTCGTACCCTGAGTACCAATGCGTTCTATGTGCCAGTAGGCACATAGAAAACGTTTGAACTCAGGGGACGATATGTCAACAAAATACTGTTTACTCGTTTCCGTAACTGCCCAAGGGATGTAACTCTGTCTGTTGTCTTCTGCGATTATAAAAAAAAATAGTTATCACGAATTTGGTCCAAGTGACTGTGGAGCTGAGAAATGCGTGCACAAATTCATTTCCACTATGTTTGCATTGTGTTTCAAACGGGACAACAACGTCATCTCCGCCAACATGTATGGTATATGGAGATTTAATGCCTGGATGTCTCATTTAAACACCTCGCCTGCGACTCGGTGTATAAAAACCAACATCCAGGTATTAAATATCCATGTACCATACATGTTGGCGGAGATAACTTATAATGTACTGTATCATGTATCACTGTGGTAAAGATGTCACAGGCTCACAGCATGGCCATTCACCCACACGGGCTACCATAACAACCCCCACGCGACAAAACTAGGTCGCGTGACTATGATGTCACTTCTCCATTCTGTTGATCAAGGACGGGCCCTCCCTGACACACCACTACTGTCGTAGAAAATTATGAAACGGCTAAACCCAACTGACCAGTGACGTCATTTGAGGTCAATGGTCCAAAACTTTAAATGCACCCGGTTTTCACGAAAAGTACAAAAATTTAGAAAAAAAACCCAATGTATTTTGAGATTTTTATATTTAACGTCATTTTTGTTATCTTTTTACCTCAGATTGTGTTTTCGCATGTAAACTACCATTTTGTGACAATCCAACCTCAGAAACGCCAAGAGATACCACTTTCATATTTTACACATAAAGGAATACCAAAATTTATTTAATGTCACAATCTTATTCGCATTTACATAATATATTCAACGCTATGACGTTAAACGCAATCGAGTGCCTGAAAACATCAAAATTAAATTTCATTGCATAAAGTTGATTATAAGTGAAATTTTTGTTTACATGATCCAAACACCTCCCCTTTGGGGCAGATCGGCGTTGGCCCTGTTTCGTTGAATAACATCTGGGGATTCGCTTTGGGATCTTGTACCCATCGTACTCGTGTTAATGTCCAATATAGCTTGTGATGCTGAAAATAACTCATTTTATTTTCTCATTTAATCATCAATGCATCATATCATTATTAAGTACACCATTGGCACTTTGGAGGGTGGGAGAGCTCTACACCATTGGTACAAATAGTGGATTTTCAAAGAGGTTCGAGAAATGAGATCTAAAAATTAAACAACGCCCGAATGTAAGCACCTTTTAATTGAGATTTAACTTAAATTTCGATAGCCATGGTCATCTCGTGTCGGAAAATGTAATAGCCTAGGCCCTACTCACCTGGGGAGTATCAAAGGTGTTTGTGTGTGTGGTGGGGGGGGGGGGGGCACAGTTTCGACATTTTTTCACAGTCTTAGATATCAATCTTGCTGGAAATCATATACTTTCCTCCGAGACTAAAAATGTGGACGACAGTAGTGCCCGATTCGGTTTTGCGGAGCCCGGCATGGCCAGTTTAGAAGAGTACGCAGCGTGTTAATTAACTCCTTGCATGCTGCTGGTGGATATTCCTGCCCAGAACAGGATTTTTCTTGCCACTAAAATAAGTAGAATTTGGCACATTTAATCAAATTTTGCCCCTGTAAATTAAATGGGTTTTTCACTAATGATATCCTGAGTAAAATTTATACGAATTTTTCATCAAATCTAGTCATGGCTGCTTCACAGCAGCCATGACTAGATATGATGAAAAATATTTTGAAAATACTCGGCGGGCTAAGAGTTAAATGAGACGTTGCGACTATTCCACATAAATTTTATTTATCCACAAATAAAGTGCAAAGAAGCTCCGAGTTTTTTTCAACTTTAATCCCGATTGACTAATATTCTAGCTACATCCAGTCATCAATCTGATGTAGGTGGACATTTCGTCAGTCGGACATGAGCTGTCACAGTCGGGACAAATCAGGTTTAGCCCCTCCTTCTCCCACAACCACCACCACCACCACCACCAATCAGTCAACATCACGACACCCCTTCTATGAGAGAGTCCCACTGCTCCTTGTTTCAATTTCTGCCAGAAGAATTTATCGCTCTCTTACCTCCCAGTGGATGAAATTGAAAAAGAATATTTTAGTGTCAATTTTTACGCGTGCCAACATTTTGCCTGAAAAACTGCTTCAATTCAGTGCCAGGTATTGCCCATACAGTTAGTCAAGCACATTACACTGCTTTTAGTTATCGTCGTTTCATAAGTATATTTGATGCCGGTGGTGAGGATATCTAGGATCGGCGAGGAAGTTGGGGAGGGGGATCCGAGGTAATAATAACCCCTAAGACCTTGGATTAGTGGGCTTGTGCCTGTTGTCTGAGATTAGTAACACAAGTTGCCTGTTGAATTTTAATAAAAACCGCTAGTTATTTACAGACGAAATTTGAGACGCTTGTGGAGACGCCCAGTCTGTTATCCCTTTACCCAACACACAGCACATCAAAATTTATTATTTTAAATAAAATCATTTCAAAATTTTCAAAAACTTTCAATAAAACCATATCCTGTGACGAGCTCATTCCAACGAGGGGTCACAAGATATGGTTTTGTTGAAATTTTTTGAAAAATACATTTTTTCATCTGTTGAATTTGTATATTATGCGGGTGGTTGCGTTCGATTTTTCAGGTAACGGGTAATGTATATCATTTCATTCATTTCGCTGGTGCAGTAAGGAAATGGAGACTTTTCCAGTCCAAATCTGGATACTTATCCGAATTTGAACCGCAAAAGTCATGGATGCCCGTCACGTCCCCGGTTACAACCTGTAAAATTCTTCTCCTCGCTTCGAGACAAGGACCAAAAATTCGACACCATAAGCTCGAGACTACGAATTTAGGGCTCGGACACCACAAAAGAGATCACACTGCGCCCGAAATTCCTGTTTTGGTCTTGAGGGTATCGAATATGAGTATCGAGTTCGAAAATAGACTCCCCCCCCCCTCCCCATATACTCTGTATGTCTAGCCAAGTTAGTGCATCTAAAACTATCACCGAAAAGACAATACCTCTCTCAACGAATCACAGGGTTGAAGTCTGTGGCATTTCATTTTTTGAAATCACTTTTAGTTTTTACAACATTTCCATAATCCTTTACCTAATTCAGCGGAAAAACAGACCGGCGCTATTCACAAAAGTCACCATTCAAATTTTATTATTTTACTTTTTTGCCTAAAAAACATCGCCTATGACTCTTCATAGGAAAGAGCTCGTCGAAGGTAGCATAATTCATTTCACTTACATAAGCTTGGTAGAAGTAGCTGGCCTGTAGTTCTAATTTGACTTGTTGTACAAGTTTTTGATTGTTCTTATAACAATAGCTTTGTCGTACTTGTTTTACATCATGATCTGAAATGAGAAATGTAAAGTTCGGGGCTATGTGTAAAGTCCATGAACTATTTTAAAAATGAACTTAACCCTTTACTCATACTCAAAGTAACGGCCAAAACCGCCCAGAGCTATTCTCAAAAATCACCAATTAATTTTCCTATTTTTTCATTTTTTGTCTCAAAAACATAGATTAGGACCCCTCGTTGGAACGCGCTCGTTCCAACGAGGGTCCATAACCAATGTTTCTGAGACAAATTTTTAAAAAATTAGTTATTCAAGAATTTTCTTTGCAAGTGTCGCCTTCCTTTCATGTTAGGTAAAGGGTTAATTGAATGAACCCTTACCCCCAGTCTATAAAAAAAACCAAAAAAAAACCAAAAAAAAAAAAAACTCTGTCATTTTGACTGCGTGCAAATCCGGGATTGTGGGGTACATTTTCCACCCTGTATTAAGTCGCCGTCTTCCAATATGATGTTGAAGTTTACTGGAAGTGTTTATTAGTCTGTGCGAAACTCACTGACTATTGTTTTTGTATGGTTTTCTTTTTCTTTCTTCTTCTTTATCCTCTTCTTATTCATCGGGCCTTCGTCTCCTCACTTCTTTGTCCACAAGATAAGTCGAATATAAATCTTCCCACATCGTTGTATTTTGGATAGATAGTTACTAGCACTCAATCAGCCATATATTTTATTCAGGTATCTGAGACATGGAGGTGTCCATAAGGGTGTACTGAAACCGGGTCAAGCTCATATATAAAGTGTGGTATGGCCTATGAGCTTGGGACAAACAGCAAATGAATCGAAACTCGATGCGCATTCCAAGTATAGATCAAGGTCACTGCGGTCACTCGGGCGTCATTGAGTGCATTTTTCAAACTTGCTGTAAATCGCATTTCATCACGCACTAATGAATTTTCAAAGTTCATACATCTGTTTCTACATAGACTG
Organism: Pictodentalium vernedei; assembly: GCA_031216915.1. Taxonomy (NCBI): domain Eukaryota; kingdom Metazoa; phylum Mollusca; class Scaphopoda; order Dentaliida; family Dentaliidae; genus Pictodentalium; species Pictodentalium vernedei. The sequence continues at coordinate 195,171,547 of CM062295.1, forward strand.
AGTGGGTGTATTGTATTTCATCGCTCAAGAAAGTGGGAAAAGCAAAACATTTTGAAAGTGGGTCAAACTCATAACCCAGGCATGATATGACCTATGGACATTGGACCAACACCAAATGAGTCGAAACTCAATGAAGGATCAAAATATGGGTCATGGTCACTGAGGTCACACATGGGTCATTGAGTGCACTTTTCAGAATTGCTGGAAATCAGTTTTTATGCCACCGTAATGCTGTCATGAAGTTCATACATGTATTTTTGTGCTGAAAAAGGTAGGAGGGGCCAAACATTTGAAAAGTGGATCACGCTCATATCTCAAGCACGGTATGGCCCATGGACATTGGACCAACACCAAATGAGTTGAAATTCAATGGAGATTAAAAATATGGGTTAAGGTCACCTAGGAGTGATTGAGTGTATTTTTCTGAATTGCTAGAGATCTCACATTACGACCCCTAATACATATTCGAAGTTCACACATTTTATACTCAAAAAGATACGCTAATACCTCAAGCATGGTATGATCAGTGGATCTGGGACCAACACCAAGTGAAGCGAAATGCGATGGAGGTTCAAAATATGTATCCAGGTCACTTGAGTCGCCCGGGGTCATTGAGTGCATTTTTCAGAACTTGCTGGACAATGCAATTTCCATCACCCTACCCTCATGTATTTCCAAACTTCATACATGTATTTCATCACTCGCAAAAGTGGAGGAGCCCAAAGTTTCAAAGTGGATCATGCTCATATTTAAAACATGGTATGGGACTGAGACCAACACCAAATCAGTCGAAACTCGCTGGATGTTTAAAATATAGGTGAAGGTTAATGAGGCCACCCAGGGGTCATTGGATGTTTTTTTTAATAATTGCTGAACATTGCATTTTGTAGCCCGCCCAGTGCATTCCCAAAGTTCATACATTTATTTCATCCTTGTCAGAAAAATTGGCGGAGCCAAAAAATATTTCTTTCTTCTTCTTTCTTTGTTTCAATGTCCTTTTATCAAATACATGATGCAGGAGTGCATATAAATATATATTCAGTCGGATATGGATAACAGAACATTACCGATATAAACATTTCACGGAGAAGATGTCACAATCATTCGATGTTTTCTAAGCCTTTTTTCCCTCTTTTTAACCCTTTACCCAACGCAGACGGTATCAAAATTTATTATTTAAGATATAATTTTTTTAAATTTTTTCAAAACATTTCAACAAAACCATATCATGTGACCCCTCATTGAAAAGACCTCGACTCTTATTTAACACACATTCAGCCGACCCAACCCACTAAAGTTCTAATTAACCCATGGAACGATGCGACCTCTCCTCCAGCTATTTCTATTATACAGTCCATGACATTACACAGTTCGTGACACCACGACTGGACGAGTCCATTCACACTCATCCAGTCGAGGGGCCACAGCCCATGGAGTAATTAAGAATAATAAGCTATCTCCCGATTATGTAAGGTAAGGTGCCAATGAAGAGGAGTGCAACTGTGTGTTATACACAGCTAGACATATCACCTTTGAGTTAATACCTCCTTTTCTAATTCCTTTAAAGAACATGTTAAATGCTGTTAACAGACGGTATTTCTGGTTTCTTGGAAAATCTTATCTGATTCCTGTATGAAAATCTTTAAATGCTGTTTACAAAAAGACGTATTTGATTTCTTTAAATATATTTTACCCATGAAAATAGTTCTCTATAAATTTTCTTTCTTCATAGTTTAGTTCTGAGGCTTTCATCAGTGTAACACAGATTCGTTTTTTTCTGATCACAGTAAATTCTGTTTTCTAGTTGTAGAATGTGTTTTAATTTTCTGTGAATTGTCCCCAACGCACCGGTGTGACAGGAATGATAGTCCATAGGAACGTTAGTCCCTCTGGACTATTATTCCGCGGAATTATAGTCCTAGGTCTAACATTCCTAGGAATAGTAGTCCGGCGGACTACTATTCCTAGGAATGTTAGACCTAGGACTATAATTCCGCGGAATAATAGTCCAGAGGGACTAATTTTCCTACGGACTATCATTCCTGTCACACCGGCATGTTTTAACGTGTTATATATGATATGTATGGTGTCACGATTTAATTCTGGAATGTACCCATTCCCACCCATCGACACCCATCTATCCACTCATCCAACCAACCGCATACCCACACACATAACCAAACACGCTCCTCAACCCACTCTACCATTTATTATATTTATTATTATTGATGTTTAACCCTTTACCTAACATGAAAAGCAGACGACACTTGCAAAAAAAATTCTTGAATAACTAATTTTTTTCATTTTTTGTCTCAAAAACATAGGTTATGACCCCTCGTTGGAACGAGCTCGACGAGCTCGTTCCAACGAGGGGTCATAACCTATGTTTTTGACACAAAAAATGAAAATATTTTGAAAATTAATTGGCGATTTTTGAGAATAGCGCTGGCCGGTTTTGGCCGTTACGTTGGGTAAAGGGTTAAGGTCACATATTTATGCACAATGGCTAATCATGACCGTGACAGTTTTACGGGTGGAGGAAGCCGGAGTACCCGGAGAGAACCACCGAGCAACGACGAGCAGATGCCAGCTCCACAACATCGTAACTCCGCACTGCAGCACAGGCAGGGTTAGATTGGTTGAAGACATGCGTACCATCGACGTGCAGTACGCCTTAGTACACGGCGTCATCGTGCCCCCACATGGACAATGGGGGTGAAGAGTCTTGCCCAAGGATACAACGCGGTTGCCGCAGGTGGGATTCGAACCGAGGACCTCTCGGCTTGCAGCCTGCACCTCTACCTACTGAGCCCCCCCCCCCCCCCCCCCACACACACTCTACCATGTGTATGATCTCTGAACGCAACTGAGCTACCGCAACTCCGGTTTCAGACCCACTGAGCTACCACACCCCAGTTCGTATATGGCTGCAAAAGAATTCAGGGCTTTTGTACTGGGGTTTAACGACACTTTCGACAGAAAGGGTCAGTTCCTGTCCGACAGTTTCAGGGTGGGGAAGCCGAATAAAACTACCAAAACATCGACGAAAAACTGCCAAACTCCCCAAAGTACTAACTCCGCACATGCAGGGTTAGCATTGGTAGAAGGTACGCTCACCATAAACGTGCAGTACGCATTTGTACACAGCACCGCCGTGCTCTCACGTAAGTAATCGGGATGAAGTTCCTTGCCCAAGGACACAAGGCAGTTAAACCTAGTGGGAATCGAACCGTGGACCTCTCGGTTTGAGTCGAATGCCGTAACCACTGTATAACCGCGTTCCCAGTTCAGAGCTTGGCAATGGGTGTCGTAGTGACGAGTTCGAAGACAAGTCGATGCGGCTCCAAAAAGGTTTCGGTGACAGACCTGTTTAGTCCAGAGCAGGGATGTAGGCAGCTTTTCAAACGTGTGGGTGGTGTGGGACGGTTATGGAAGGGCACTCACACACTGATATATATCAGTGGCGACCCATGTGCCTTTGTAGCATGGTACATTACACAGAGCTATGTTTGATACTAACGCACCGCTAAATTGAGGTAAATGCACATTTTGGGCTCCGTGCTTAACAAATTTTCCCCGAACCCACAGACTGATATATGTATGTGGTGGTCTATGTGCTCCAGATGCATGGTAGGAATACATATACAGAAACACACATGCGTTCGAATGGGTTAAGAATTATCGCACGTGACTGTATGGTTCCACGGTGATATCCCGAGCCAAAGCAATCGAGTGTGTGTGTGGAGGGGTGGGGTGGGGTGTTTAGTATTTAGTGTTTAAAATGGTTCTACTAGGAGTACTTTTTATGGCGGAGGTCATCGTCAGGTTTAAAAAAGTGTGTGTGTGTGGAGGGGGGGGGGGGGGGTATAGGGGGTATCAAAACTTATGACTAAAATTTTTTTTACCGATATATGTCTTCAAAGGGTCTACTATGGGTACTTTTTATCAGGAATCTAATGGTGAGGTTTAAAAAAGTATTGGGGTGGGGGTGGGGTGTAGAGGGGCACCACCAAAAGTTATGACCAAAATTTTTTTCACCGATATAGGTCTTCAAAGAGGGGTCTACTAGGAGTAATTTTTTACCAGGAATCTAATGGTGATTCATACTAACTCCACACAAGCAGGGTTAGCATTGGTTGAAGACAAGTGCAACATCGACGTGCAGTACGCCTTAGTACACAACGCTACCGTGCCCCCACGCGGGCAATGGAGATGAAGTGTCTTGCCCAAGGACACAACGCGGTTGCCGCAGGTGGAATTCGAACCGAGGACCTCTCGGCTTGCAGCCTGCACCTCTACCTACTGAGCCACCGCGCTCCCTAAATGTGGGCCAAGGTCACTAAGGTTATCTTGGGGTCATTGAGTGCATTTTTTAGAATTGTTGGAAATAGCATTTTATGACCCCAGCCCAAATGCATCCTTGAGGTTTCTATATGTATTTCTGCTCTCAAAGAGTGAGCGGTTAATCACTCAAAAAAGTGGGCGAAGCTAAACATTTTGAATGTGGGCCATGCTCATATCTCAAGCATGGCATACATAACCTGTGGACCTGAAACCAACACCAAATGAGTCGGAAATCAATGGAGGTTCAAAATATGGGTAAAGGTCACTGAGGTCACCCAGTGTTACTGAGTGTATATTAAGAAAATCATTGTTTATGCCCACCTAATGCATTACCAAAGTTCATACATGTATTTCGTCACTCAAAAAAGTGGACGAAGCCAAAACACTTGAAAGTGGTTCACACTCATACATTAAGCAGTGTATGACTCATGGACCTTATGGCTCTGAGACCAATACCAAATGAGATCAAACTCGCTGGGAGTTCAAAATTTGGGTGCAGAACACTGGGGTCATCCAGAGATCACTAAGTGCATTTTCAGGATTACTGGAAATTGTATTTTATTACCTCGTAATGCATTTCTGAAATTCATACACTCCAAAAAGTGGGCGTGGCAAAATTATGCATTTCGTATTCTTCTAAAGAACACGTTGAATGCTGTGCACAGAAGTTGTTTCTGGTTTCTTTAATTTTTTTTATCCGATTCCGGTACAAAAATTTTAAAAACGCTGTTTACTAAAACGCATTTCTGATTGAGATATTTTACTTCCGAAAATAAGTCTCCATAAATTCTCTTTCTATATAGATTTGTTCTGATGCTTTCACTATTTTCACACAGACTCGAATCTACTGATCACAGTAAATTCTTTTTCTCTGGTTCCCAACAAAATTGTAATGACAAGAACCTAAGAGAGAAATACAAGTTTCAGGGCATTGCATTTGAGTTGTGATAGATTACCCCCTGCCCTCCATCCTGATTCTCAGGTGGTGGTATTATTGTGTAAAATATATTGTGTAAAATAAATATAATGTTGGCCTATCCTATCTCTCTACCCCCCCCCCCTCTCTCTCTCTCTCTAACCCCCTTCATCTTTCTTCCACTAATTCTGGAAAATGTTGGGGACACGTGCCTTCCCCCTTCTCAATGGGTCATACGTCCCTGGGCCAGAGAGCACACACCTGATGGGATATACTTGATAGGCCTACACAGATATATTTGAATTCGGCCGTTTGCCGCCTCATGGATTTCCCATAAAGTAAGATTTCTGCGTAAATAGGAATCACGGAGAACAACCATCTAGCCATTTCGCACAACGAAGGCCTTCTTAAAAAATAAAAACAAAACCGTCAAAATAATGTTATAAAAATGTCATTTTTGTATACTAGGCCTACAGTTTTGATATGACAACCACAGTGATCACATAAAAATGAATGGTTTAAACTTACTAAAATCCCAGTCACAATCACGTTTGTTACTTGCAGTAACACAACACACAAAAGACAATGCTGCGAGAGAAACGTAAAAAATACTTGTCTTCATCTTGGTGAAGTTTTTCTTCAATATGGTTTGAAGCTCAGATAGGAAAATTAGTACAAAATAAGGGGCAAACTCCAACAATATGCAGCTGATGATAAACAGTTCAACAGTGTTATCAGATGATCGTTAGAATGTTATAACAATTATTAACCCTTTGAATCTTGGTGGTTTCTTCCATGTCAGTTCAACAGCAGCAACGGGAAGAGTCCATATTCATCAACTGGAGGTAGACAAATTAATATTTTCAACGTGCAGCCCCAGGGCTGCACGTAGAAAATATTAATTGGTCTAGCCCATATATTTACTCTGCAGCTATCTTACTTAAATAATTTATGATGTATCATGTCCCCCAGGCGGAAAAGGCCTCTAGGGTTCAAAGGGTTAACATTATTCTGAGTACCTTGGCCCTACCGACGAGAGCTACTTTGTGCAAGTTTTTTTATTTATTTTTTTTTATCTGTGTATAGTTTCGTCCGGGTACAGCGCACCACTGTGGGTTTTGTTATTCGTTAAAACCTACGGTGTGGGGTTTACTGGTTTACTGTCAAACTACAAAAGCTATTTTTAGACATTTTAGAAATATCGTTGTGGAGTTAAATCTAAAAATAGAAATTTAACTTCCCAGAGAGGACCACAACTGACAGAAATCGTGCGTTATGTAGGGTTAACGCCACAATAAAGAAGAAAGAAAAAAAAATCCAGCAGTACACAGTGAAATTTTGGTTTCTCCAGCAACCAAAACTGGTTCTTCAGTTTGTCCTGGTAGGTGAACCAAATTTGGTTATATGGAACCAAACATACACATGTTTTGGCTCATCAATCTGTCACATTCAAAGGACTGTCAAGTCCTCTGGGCATTGTATAAATTGTAAAATATAAAGCCGCGCCAAATTGGAGTTTTAAAATGGCGACGAAGTAACGTCAGAAACACGTTTTCAGTTGTGCCATCACACACGGGTTAAACCTTTAACCAGCGCACACGATATTAAAATTTATTACTTTAATATCATTTTTAAAAAAAATTCTAAAAATTTCAACAAAACGAAGTTATGTGACCTCTCATTCCAATGAAGGCTCACATGACATGGTTTTGTTGAAAAGTTTTGAAATAATTTTTTTTTTTCAACTGCTTATTTTGTAAATTACACGGGAGAATGCGGCTACTTCTGTCGGCAAAGGGCTAAATTGTGCGATTAACGACACATTTTCATATAAACAAAAACAGTCAACTCCATATGAGATTATCTGGTTCTAGATCACATGAACAGTCATCTGTTTTGGTTTTTCGATGTGTTTTGGTTCTACTTGGAACCAAATTAGGCGTTGGACTGTTCACAGAAATAACACCACAATGTGGCTCTGCTGAGAGCGCCTCAGCGTCGTTCTTTCTGATGTCGTTATTTCGGTGCGTGATCACAAAACTAATAAGAATAAAAAGTAGTGTAACTTATCGAGAGAGAAGTACGGTAGCTGAGGTTCAAATGCTCGACCTCCAGCACACAAAGCGTCCAATTTACCAAGAGATCCCGACCAACTTGACTGGTTTCGTAAACGACCCTTAACTGGTAGAGTACTTAAATTACTTTTGGCCATCAAAATATGTCTTTGCCTAGTTAAAATTTATGGGAGAGTGTCTGTGTCTGTGTGCACACTCCCATAAATTGTAGATTAAACATATTTTATTTGTCTCAAACAGGGACAAAAGGAATTGGAGAACACGTGCTTGCCACTAAGGTAACTCTCCTTTCCTCTAACATATTATTTAACAAATATATATATATATCACATGACAGCAGTCCTGTAATTTCAAGAAGTATAATACAAAAAACTAGGACTGAGTAGTTGTTTTTACAGAAAAAAGGGAAAGGGACGGAGGGGTAGGGTGCGGGTGTTGTCTTTCATGTCCATTCTATACTAATTTTGGCTCTGTTGAATAATAATAATAATAATAATAATAATAATAATAATAATAATAATAATAAAAATAAAAATAAGTTGTAACAAGGCAAACCCTAACAGACTAATATCACTTCAAAAATAATCTGAAGCACAGGCATTGAATACGATGCCCTTATGTTACAATACCTGCCCTTTAGAATAAAGCCCAAATATGGGCTTTTTGATACTCTACACTAGACTGAGGTGCCAGATCTTGCTTTTCTATCATTCAGAACGAGTTGTCCCGAACTTTTAAAAACAATCTAAATTTCAATTCCAACTGACACGCTACCCAAAATGTGAATATACAGCGCCTGCCTGATGAGTAATAAAGTAATTGCATTGTTCTGTGTTTCCATAATAATAACTCCTGCAAAACGGGCACCAGGAAAACTGCCAAACTGGCTATATTGCCTCCCAATGATGCACCGTGTGTTAAAATTGTTCTTTGTGTGCATTATTGCTTAAACTCAGGTACACTGTGAAAGACTGATTGATTGATCTTTGATTATGAAGCAAAGAGACAAATCCACTGAAAAGTTAAGTGTTGGGACTTATGAAGTCAACATTGGTCATTAATCCTTTTCCCACAGTAACGGTTATACACGAGCAGCGATAATCACACAAATCTCCTCCCAAATTTTATTATTGTTTCAATTTTTACGTCAAACACTTTGTTTATGACCCCAATTAAAACGACCCCGACGCGTGATCTTAATCAAAGTGAAAACTTTTAGTTGTGCAAGATAATTTTCCTCTTATCTGCAATACGTGCCAGGTGAAAGGTTAAAATGTTGATATAAGTAATCGATCCAAAAACCCGAACAGCAGTCAGTTAAATACTAGTTCATCCTCTTTTAACACTTTCACTGCAAGAAGGAGGCACGTTAACCCATTAATACTGGGATATAAGAGTTAAACCTTGAACCCTAGAGGCCACTTCTCCTGTCCAGGAAAATGATACGCCATACTTTCGTTAAGTTGAATGGCTGCTTTGTGCATATGTGGGGTACACCGACCAATATTTCCCAAAGGCTGCAGAAGGCTGCACGTTACAAAAATTAATTAGTCTACCCCTAAGTAATAAATATGGACTCTGCTAATTGCTGTCATCGAACTAACATGGAAGATACCACCAGTGTTCAAAAGATTAATTAACATCACGAAGACACAAACTCCTGAAGACTTGTAACCAGACAGGTGTTTTTGTCAAGTGTCATCTACTTGTGTAGGCAGACGACACTTGATTTGAAATAAACTTCTCAGATTTTACGCCTCTCCACAGCTCTCCACGCTCAATAGTGTCCGGTCTACCAGTGTCATATTACACCACGTGGGAATAGACTCGACTTTCAGCATACTCGACTTTCAGGTCTTTGAGAGATAATTCAAACTGGTTTCTTCTCTGTGTTCAAAAATGAGTTTACCCTCCGAGCCTAATATATACTACCATGCTTCTCAGCGAGTAAATGAGACAAGGAGTCCACAAACAACACAACCACTTCATTGCCGATTACCATAGTTAATGTCCAGGGCTAACTCAGCATTCAATCACCTGTGGCAGTTTTATACCTCTGTGAAGATCTTTGCGCACGCCGATTACTAAGAAAAAGTACCACATCTACTCAACAACAGTGGTGCACCCTGACAGTGGGGGAGGGGGGGGGGGGGTAGGATAACCCACGACAAGCACACAACCAAGAAGGCAGCTCCGCGACAGGGGGCTAGACCTTCCCGAAAGAAGGGGGCATTCCAACCCGATGCCCCCGCCCCCTCCCACGCACCATCCCTGCTCGACAATACAAACAATTGGAGTTTTGGCCCTTGTGAATGCCAGTGGTCATAGTAGTTATACTAGTAGTTGTAACTTGTAACTCATGTCGTGAACCAGGTGTTCCTGGAATAAGAGCTAGTAGTACAGCAGTAACTAGCAAAGATATAGCTTCTGTTGGAGGTCGAAGTCACATAATTTCCTACAAAAAATTGCGATACAAATCGCAGTCGCACATTTCCAACATAAATTATATGGTTCTGGCCATGCCCATCATATAAAAAGGGGGTGTACTCCACCACTTGCACAACTGTCAGACCACCCAACGTACTAACTCCGCACAGGCAGGATTACCATTGGTTGAAGACAAGTGCAGCGTGAAAAATCTGAACAGAAGTTACAAGACTCAAATTTTCCGACCATGTTATTGTTATATTAAAGGCACTCGACTTCGTCTCGGACCAGCAGTAAACCCTCGGGCTGTTATTTATCCCTCTCGGGCCGTTAATAAACCGCCACGCCCTCCAAACTCATGTTATTGTTATATTAATTTTTTCCCCACATCTTTCCATGCAAGATGATTACGCTCACTTTTTGATGATATAACCCAGTCGTCCACATATGACACGGCCAGAAACGAAATAGGATTTTATTTATCATGAGTTGCAGTACGCTAAGAGTGAACTGTAGACAAATCACCCGGGGAGTGGAGATATCACCCAAAGTACCACTTTCAAATTTTGTATATGTGGACAAAAAGCATAAGCAATGTTTCAGCCATTGGACCCCCGGGTATAACTCGGAGGTCCATTGGTTGGAACTTTGCTTGTGCCTGTTATGCTTTGCAAAAAAATTGCAATTATTGCTTGGGTGGAATCTCCACTCTGAGGGTGATTCAGTGGCAATACACTCTCAACGTACTGTATGTATAATTTTAGATATATCCACCATCAAAACGAAATGGTGGCAAAACTAACCCGTCAAATCCTATGCCTGAGGTGTTAGAGTGTTAACGTAGCTCGTTAGACTTGTCCTGATAATCAGATATCAAGATCCAGTTAACGCAAACTGCCCTTTGATCGGATCTATCACGACAAATAGGCCGCCATTATCCTAACACTTTGAGGCCCAGAACAAACTAAAACATCACAATTACAATTGTTGTTCGGCAATTGGTGGAAAACAGTGAGCTAATATGCAGAAAAAACTTGGAATTTTGAGAAGACATGTTAATCCTAATAAATTATTTGAAGAGGGGTTCTAAAATTTACATCAGAAATCAGATTTGAAATCTTTACTGCCATTATATGGGTCAACACCCTCATTTTTCGTATTACTGTGATCGTTAAATACTGACATTGCGCGACTTTGTTTTGATTGCTCAAAGCAGAATATTTTCTTGGAATATATATTAGAATGAAGCATGGTATGAAATGGATTTTCTTTCTCTGTTTACTGCTGTCTTTGGGATCTTTGGCTGGTAAAGACAGTTTTCAGAGATTCAAATATAAAAAGTGGAAAAATTGGAACAAAGGTTAGTGTCGTAAATAACATGGTTTATTTGAGGACATGTAAAAATCCCACCTACCCATTCCTTGCATGAAATTGGGTTGGAAGTAGGTGGTTTGTCCCTGGTGATCGAAGAGGGGGTCTGACCGTATATACTCCACCCACCGTGCTCCAAGACGACCTCTTCTTCTTTTAGATCAGAGCCCCGAAATGGAGGCGGATATCCCCGACCCGGAAAAGCTGCTGAAACATCTGTATGAGAAGGAACAACAATACATTAGTGCCAGGATGAGCAGAAAGAGCACTTACAACAGGGGTGGGGGGGGGGGGGGGGGAGTCGCCAAAAAAAATGCCAGGATACAAGGTCCGGGTGGGTGGTGGGTTTTTCCGAACCCCAAAGTGCAGTTTTTGCCGGTATCGTGCAGTTGTTTGCCAAATATCATTTTACAGACAAGTAATTACAACCAAAGTGAATTCAAGTGCTTAGATTCATAACTTAGAACAGAATAGAGCATTGATAATGTGTTGGGGGCTTCATGTTAGAATTTTTTCCCCATGTTTTACACTTCATTAGGGGGAGGGTCCTGTTATGGGTCTGGCAAAAATTTGCAAAACAAAAAAGTGATTCCCAGCTATTTGGTCATGATTTTCACTCCTTTATATTTCTACTAAGGCAGCCTTCCTCTTATTAGTGTTTTGTAGCTCCTATTATTGGATTCTTCTGTAAGCCTTAGGGTGCCTCATGCCATTGGTCTAGTGTGCTTCCATGTATGGAATAATTGGAAAGATTGATAGAATAAAAATCTTGATTGTGGAAAACGTGTATAATTTCAAGGTAATTATGATTCTAGAGACACTAACACAAAAAAATAAATAAGAGGCAATTCATCTCAGACAAGCCACCCTGGCATGGGTCAAAGAACTTCAGTATTAGGTCTCTTTCAGACTGGCTGTACAAACTAAACATTTAGCCGAAAAGTAATGAAATGAAAAACAACAATTTCTTGTGGACATTTGAAGATATTCAGGTGGGAACAATATATTTTGGGCAGGGCTACTTGGTGGTGGGATTCGACTGGTGTCTGAACAGCATAGACATGTTGTACATCAGGGTAGAGTTGTGTTGCTTGGAACATGAATGGGTGTATATCTGCAATTCAGTTGGTGGAGGCGGGTTCCAGTGGTTACCTGGGGCTCTGATGCTACATTCCGTTGTGGCTTTATATGCAGAGAGATTGTTTTGGGGCCATCTGTGGCTAGGCATGCCTTGGATGCCCAAGAGCAGGGCTGGGATAGCGGACAAGTTGGTTTGCGGCACCTTTTATGTTTGGGAAAAGTATTTATTTATTTACTTTTTTTGATTTAGGTAATTTGAATACTTCGTTAAACAGATTTTATAAATTGGGGGTGGGTCCCCAATTGACTTTGAGGAAAAACGGTGCGGGAGGGGTGGGTGACATGACTGGCAAAAATTTGCATTCCGGGGATGGTGGGTCCCGAACACTGAAAATGTAAAAAATTCCACCTTGTATCCGTAATTTTTTGCCTGACCCCCCCCCCCCCCCCCCCCTCCTGTTACAACTGGTAAAAATGGGACAAATGTAACGAGGAAAAGAGAGGGAGGAATACCAGCGAACGTTAGAAGCCGAGCAGCGTGAACGGAACGATAGCCAGGATATTCCTTGGGTCACCATGATCACGGTGCACAGGGGATATCAATATAGCACCCCACCACTTAACAATCCTGAAGGACTTATCAAAACATTTCTCAAGGCTGAAATATTTTACCCCTTTACCCAAGGTAACGGCCAGAAATCTCCAATTAATTTTCATTATTTTTTTCATTTTTTGTCGAGCTCGTTCCAATGAGGGGTCACAACCTATGTTTTTGCCGTGGAAATGTTAAAATATCTTCAGTTATAAACCTGTACGTTTTCACCAACCATTTTACCAGTCACTTCAACAGGACAGTATCACTTGAAAACGTTGAAGGATGATAAATTGAAAAACTCTCTCAGAAATCTGTACATCCATCAATATCAAAGCCTGGGAAGAAGGAGTATCCATGAAAAACGTAAGGAATATTCTCTTGCATTTTTCCTGCAACTGCATACAATTTTGTGAAATTAAAACAAATTAAAGATTGCATAAGGTCCAAGCTTTCAACCGATTATTCATGATTTGTATTTCCTCAGATTTGGGTGTAGGGAGTGTTCTTGGTCTACAATATATATGGACGGGATTTGCTGCGTTGGTGAATTGTCTTTTTTAACCCACAGTCGCGAAACATTACTGGCGTTTTGGCCAGCTGCCGACTCTGGTGCGGTGTTACTTTAATGAAGACGGTAAATCAGCGGTAAACTTTTAGGTTTCTTTGTAAACAACTTACATGCCTATGAAAAGCACGATGCACATTACTCCATGCCGGTTCCTCCCCCACTCTAGAAAAAACATTCAATTTTGATTGTGTTATTTCTTTGCAAACCCGTGCAAATAGTTGATGAACAAATTATCAGTAAATAAATATACTGCTCACTGTGTCGAGGAATTGCCAACATTCCAAGTACCAATGAGGCTGATTTACGCCAACCTGTGAATGAAATGTCGTATATATAATTACTATCACTATAAAATGATGCGGGTCGGTGGATAGCCGGATCGAGAAACGCAGCGGCGTTGGAGAGCGGTCAGAAGGGAACTCGGTGGATGCCGGTTAAAGTTAGAATAGGTATGGGTAAATTATGCTACCTGAATTATTTGGTAAACCTCCCAAACAACAGATGGTGTAAAGTTGTAAACCGACATTTAACCATGTGTGGAGCTCTACATGCAGACATGGTGTTTAAAGAAAGCAAGAGAACAAATGGAGAATTACTCTATAAAGACTGAATATTTAGAAGGAGGACTGAAGCCGAGGCTAACCTTATCAGGGAAAGGGCGCTCGGGATTGTATTAGAAACTGACGAGCTGGAATTAGGACCAAGGGCTTTTTAGATGGGTTGTACAAAAAAGGCGCCGCAGCTTTTGAGTATTACCTAGATGGATCTTATGGGGGTGGGGGGGGGGGGGGGTCTTTGTTGTTCAAAGTCGAAGTCACTGGAGCTGAGAGGGTAAATCGGGAAAGGCAATGAAAGAGTGTGCAAAATGTGTAATTTAGGAGTAACGGAGACTCTGGAACATTTTATTTTAGAATGTATGCCCAGTGGAACAAGAAACCTAAGAATACAAATGGAAAATGGGATGAAAACCTGAAGGATAAGTGGATGGGGAATGACATGGGGGAAATGGTGAATTTTATAGTTCGGGAGATCGAGAAGGTGCCGACTGGGGAATTATGAAATACTTTTTGACTGAATGCTGGGAGTTTAGGTGGGAGAGTTGCGGGGGAATGGCCTGGCGGAGGACTGGGTAAATGGAGGCCTCTTTGTTATTTACTGAAAAAAGTGTCGGTCGCTGTCACCAATGCCTAGAGGGAAGTCCTCTAAAATAGGCAGCATGAGTATAAACGATTGGCTATATTTGGTTAATAACTAATTTTCAAGTCGACTTCAAGCTCTCCCCAATAAAGTATAAACAACCCCTATGGCATCAGTGATGAGAGGCCTTTCAGGCCAAATTTTACTGAAATCTGATATAATTGGAGCCTTATTGACCTGACAAACAGGTGCCAATTAGTCTACCAAACAACAGTCTAGACTTTCTGTTTGAAAAGAATTTGGAAAATTGCACTATGAAAACATTTGCAACAAATAGGAAAAAATTTGTTCTGGCCCTCACAGACCACCCACCACCCCGGTTCTGTGCTCGGAAATTGTGGAAGACCACCCATCCCCGGTCGAGGCAGTAAAAGAGGTCTGTTGTAAGATGAAGCATGACTTATATTCTAATTTTGGGAAGTATGAACCGGGGAGCACAGGATGGGGGCTATACCACCGCCAGAGAATCAGGGTGGGGTTTATGGCATGGATGGTTAATGAAGTTAGGACACTGCAAAAAGAAGTGTCCCGGTGTCTCATATATAACCACAACTACATCCGGGGTTATCTACAAGAAACTTTCAAATTTGTGGGCCATCAGGTCACTGCATCCTAACCTCAGTTTGCTACATGTGATTCGACATGCCCTACTTCCAGCCCTGTAGTACCATGGAACGCAAATGTCCCTGATTGATAACGCCTTTTTGAGGGAGGATAGTGTGATACAATTACGAATAGTGGGATTCAAAACAGTGATAATTCCATAATCTCACAGTCGATGACAGAAATGAACAATAATGACTCTGGGAGCGCCAGAACATTTCAAGGAGGGAATCTGATGATCTAAGTGGATATGGCGTGAGATTGGAAACTTGATTCGGCAGCAACATCGATAAAAAAGATTC
Source organism: Pictodentalium vernedei (assembly GCA_031216915.1). Lineage (NCBI taxonomy): Eukaryota > Metazoa > Mollusca > Scaphopoda > Dentaliida > Dentaliidae > Pictodentalium > Pictodentalium vernedei. Next base: position 195,187,025 of record CM062295.1, read on the forward strand.
CCTTGTATTTTTGTCTCTTTTTGGCCTTTTTAAAGTCGAGAAAAGTCTGTATATCTTTGACACCATATATATTTATGTAACAAATTCGTTACATCTATAGCCCAAAACGTGCATTTTTTTCCCATTGTAGAGACACGTTGGTTGCACACATATTCTTGTTCATTTTATTGCGTCCATGTCACTAAGGCACATGGGCCACCACTGATATATATCATTGTGTGTGTGTGTGCATGGGCGCCGGAAGCACTTCAGGGCAGAGGTGTCAGACCCCTGAAAAGGGAATTTATTCGCACTAACATTTCCGCCATGACATGCCGAAGCATGCATGTCTCGAAGGCCAAAGGTCCGAGATGGGGGAGTTTGAGAGAGTATGTGTCTCCCTCCCATGCACCTCCTCTCAAACGCCCCCAACTCCCCATTAGGTTTTGAAAACTCCCAGAACGGATTTACGGTGTATTTTAGCTTTACTTCGAGAATAAATTATTGAAAAAAATTGGGTAACGAACCTGGGAAGGACATTTTCTGCCTCCTTTCGTCCCCATGGTCCGAAGGCAGGGAGGGCAGCTGCCCCTGTTCTTTCGGTGTCTCTGTGTGTGTCCTTCTATGACCACGCCACCCCTCCTAAACCCAAGTTTAAAATGTTTCTTACTTACGCCAGGTTCTTATTGTTTAAATGTCTGAACTCTGCAATTTCTACACAATATCTGTATAGGGATTTATATGGGATGTAGCAGATAGATTCACAAAGCACACAGAGAGTTACACGGATTCCTTACTATATTTCCCGATATATGGAAATGGTAATTTTTTTGTTGTTCACTTACAGATGATTTTGTTGAAGAGGTTGCACAGAAGTTTCACAGCAAATGTAACAAACATTTGCGAAAAATAGCCAACAACCTTCTGGAACTTAGTTACAAGTACTTAGGAACGGTACGTGTATACTTTATTGTACCCTGGCTCTCTTGTGTGTGTGTGAGTAGGGAGTGGGTGAAATGAAAGAATAAAAGTATACATCGTGCTAGAAACTGGAATTCCAACTTCTACTAGGAGATACCGGGATTTAGTAATTAACCCTTTACCTAACATGAAAAGCAGACGACACTTGCAAAAAAAATTCTTGAATAACTAAATTTTTTCATTTTTTGTCTCAAAAACATAGGTTATGACCCCTCGTTGGAACGAGCTCGTTCCAACGAGGGGTCATAACCTATGTTTTTGAGACAAAAAATGAAAATATTTTGAAAATTAATTGGCGATTTTTGAGAATAGCGCTGGCCGGTTTTGGCCGTTACGTTGGGTAAAGGGTTAAAATAACTGATCTATGTTTCTCCAGTTGCTGTCTTTTCAAACTCTTTCAATTCTTTCCAAATCTGTCAACACTACACCTATCCATATATAATAGAGCTGTATGTTCATGTAGCTTTGCCTTGGGCATCCTTCAATTAATCACACTTCAAGCTGAATATAATTCACGTTTCTTTCTGCATGCATGCCTGGGTGGCCTTGTGTATGTGGAACATTGGCGGGTAACATCACGGTGGGCGAGATCTAGAGAAAGAAAGAATACGATTACATATAAATTAAATAGGTACTAGGGGCGGTAATCAGATTTAAACCACGAATAGGATAAGGGTTTTAACCACGAGGCTCTGCCGAGTGGTTAAACCCCTTATTCTGCGAGTGACTATTTGTTTTCTTAATACCATGCTCTTAATAAATAATCGACTTTGTCACTTAAAATGGAGAAAAAACGATACTTTCTATCGCAAACATATAGGTTTGTTTTGTTTACATCTGCGCCGGTGGGCAGTACTTCCAGCTGCACGTGTTTGACAGCTAGACACATCGTGAAGTTGATTGAATTTAATTTATTTTTTCAGTCAAATTATTATTAACAATTCTTAGATTTTATTTTAAATATTTATTTGTAGGTATTTTAAACATAATAAGTCATTGCACGTTGTTGATAGTACCACAAAACGTCGTATGTTTGAATAAAACACCATGAAGTGGTAATGTATCAAAGTCGGTAAATTGGGTCATGCCAAAGGTCAAGTTGGATGTAGTTCCTACTATATGTGTAAATTTTTGTAATGAAATTTCCATTGGAAACGTTTTAACCAGAGTAGAAGCTTTACTCCGGTAGGCGAGTAAAAACTAAAATTCAACATACGGACTTTTCACAGGAAGTAACATAGGTGAGCAGGTATAAAAATGTATCTCTAATTACCGACAAGGCGATCCTAATACCAAGGTAGCCCCAGTCTTCCCTTTTGAAATATTGCAGAATAAATGCAACTACTATCCACCAAACAAATTCCCGTCAGATTTCAATAATCACCCAGAAGTTTTTTTGTTATCCCAACTGAATTTTCAGAGTCTAAAAGCACATTGAGATCCTTATGATATACAAGACTCTCACAACCAGGGGCCGGTAGCACTTCAGGGTAGGGGTGTCAGACCCCGGAAAAAGGGCATTTACTCGCACTAGCGGCTCCGCCATGATATGCCGAAGCATGCATGTCTCGTAGGCCAAATGCCCGAGATGGGGGAGTTTGAAAGGAGATGTCTCCCTCTCATCGGAAGGATGGTTCCTCCTCCCAAACGCCTCCAGTTGCCCCAATGAATTTTCAGAATGGATTTGGGATGTATTTTAGCTTTACTGCGAGAATAAATCATTGAAAAAAATGAGTGACGAGACTGGGAAGGGCATTGCCCCCATGGTCCGAAGACAGGGAGGAAGCTTCCCCCTGCTTCCGGTACCCATGCTCACAACCACTTTGACATTATAGGGCGACATACAGAAGTATTCTAGCCCCACCCCACTATACATTAAAAGATTACCACCCCATAATTAACAACACAAGGTACAACGGCGACGACAGATGCGGAGGTGTTACGATATACATTAAGGGGGATATAGCATTAAAAATACAAGACCTTTCAGTTTTCATCACACACGTTTTTGAATCTCTTTTTATTGAAACTTGAGAAATGAATTAAATTAGTGGGGATAATATACATGCCCAATACCCAACCAAAGGCAGATATAAATCTATTTCTGTACAAACCATATTAGTTAGCGTATACACCAAATTATAACAATTGTATTGTTTATATCATGAGTGATTTTAATATTGACCTCTTCAAGAAAGGCATTCAAGTAATAGCGACAATTATATCGATATTATGATCAGCCATGTTTTTGCCACACACCACCACACCAACGCGTGTAACAAGTCATTCAGCTATTTTAAGTGATCACTTTTTTCAAACAACATATGCACATCCCTATCGACGAGCATAATTATTATTGATGTATTGTAGCACTTTTGTACTTTTTACTCAGAAAATCATCTTAAAACATATCATACCCCGGGGAGCATGCCAAAGCACAAAGTAGACAAAGACAGTACATCAACCTTTAAAACACCCTGGTCCCAAACTAACTTTTCACCAGTCTATGAAACTAACTGCCCAAAATCTGTCATATGATACACTGACTAACATTTGTTTTATTATTAAGTTTTTGAAATAGCTTTTCCACTGAGACAAACGCCATTAAATAAAAGACTGCTGAAACAAAATCCATGGATGTCTAAAGGGCCCCTAATTTCCTCCCGTAATAAATTAAAATTTTATAATAAAAGACTAAAATGTACAACAGAACAGAATATTAAAAACTACAAAAATTACTGCGGGATATTCAATAAGTTTACAACCCCCTCCCCCTCCCAACCCCCCCCCCCCCCCAAAAAAAAAACCCAAAACAAAACAAGTAATTCATTACAAAAATACACATGGCAAACAAAAACAATTTACGAAAAACATGATACATTCTAAAGTAAAACATAAAACGGACGAAATACGCTCCTCCTTGCCATCTTTCTTTGTAAAAGAGGATAATAAAGAAGAAAAAAAGAATTATAATAAAATCTGCTTAGGAATTCAATAATTTGTTTTCCAATATAGGAGAAATCACAACTGAGCAAGTAATCAACCCCTCAAAAATACGTTTCAGATTACATAGACAATAAATCTCCACGGCTTTTTCACAACTCCTGCAACACCACAATGAATAATAAATACTATAAATGCAACGGAATCTAAAAACAGTGAGGACTGTGATGGTATTACCACAAACCTTCTTAAACATACAGTTGGTAAGGTAGTAGAATCCCTAACTCTCATAATTAACAATTTACTCGTGGCACAGTCCCGAACAAAATGAACATAGCCATGGTAACCTTATTTTGAAAACAGGTGACGAACATAAATTTAATAACTTCAGGCCAAAGTATTAGAAAAAAACCTCATGTCTAAGAGAATTTCTAAATATTTAGATACATTTAACATCCTTTGCCATCATCAATATGGATTCGGAAAATTTTATGCCACAATACATTCTGTGTTGCAGTTTCTCAAACATAGAGGATTCGAAAAACAACAAAGACAGAAAAAATAATACATTAGCAGTATTTCCAGATTACTGCAAAGTCTTTGATACAATGAACAACAACATTTTGTTATGCAAATCAGACAAATGTGGATTTAGAGGAATAAGTAACAACTGTTGTAGGAATTACTTATCTAACAGGAAGTAATACGTTCAATTTGGTAGAAAAAATCAAATGTAGCGGAAATCTCACGTGGGGCTCCACAAGAATCAATACGTGGTCCTATGTTATTTCTTTTGTATATTAAAAAACATTCGCTCCTCGACATCCTTAAATCTCTTACCATCAGCAGGTGATACTTCTATGTACTACTCGGCTTCAAATACCAAGACTTTAGCTACACGTACCAAAAATGAACTCGATAAAGTATTTGTGTGGTGCTCGGCCAAACAGCTACTTTTAACTGCAAATAAAACAAAGTGTAGATAAATTACTACTGACATTTTTGTAAACAACAAGAAAACAACAAGAAAATCGATAAAATGTGAGTTTATAAGGAAAAGTATTTGTTTTTAAATTTGGGGGCATAAAAATTGACAAGAACCTATCCTACCAAGCTCACATATCTAAAATCAGCACTAAAATAAGATTGGCAAATTATGCATTATGCCTTAAGTAAGGTAAAGAATATATAACAACACGAAGTTCTTAAAACTTTTTATTACACCCCTAACGTCTAATTATAATAGGAATCGGTAAAAAATAAATTGCCTTCTCCCCTCATGAGATCAAACACCTCGGTGATTAACATTTCGTGTGAACTTGCAATTTACAAATGAATTTTCACAAGCGCAAAACAAAAGTTGTTCTCGCTCCACTAGTGAGTATAACAAGCCGCGGCAGATCACGATGGAATGCCAAAATGTATTAATGCGCGATCGAAATTTTTCTGTTTCAGAATTAAATTGTTGAATTATTTCAATTCAATGTTGAAGAAATATTATTGAAGCGAAAATGAAGTAGAAATTTCATTTTACTGAATTTGTTTGTGACTAAAAATTACGTCATTTCGCCAACAATCCCGAAAACTATTTTGTGTGGATGTACACAACATCCAATGTGATCTGTGTCAGCGGAAACAGCGATCAGCTGATTGTGTAAACAGATTTCTTGCGTGGTATGGGAGTCGGTTTGGATCGTTTCAGTTGAAGCTTCAAATGAAAGGGGTATAATAAAAAGAAAATCTAATTTTTCTTGTGAATACCGGGATTAATCTCATTCTTGGGTGAGAGAATTTGTATTTTCACTCGCAGCAAGCTGCTCGTGAAAATACGAATTCTCTCACTCACTCATGAGATAAATCCCGGTATTCACAAGAAAACATTAGATATCCTCCATATATTATACTCTATAGTTCACTGTTATCTGGCATGTGATATCCATATATGAGGCACTTCGAGAGCAGTGAAAATGCACCTTAAAAAACAGAAGCACTCACCTCGAATTGTGAATAACAAAAAAAAAAAAAAAAAAAAAAAAAAAAAATTAAAAAATTAAAAAAATTAAAAAATTTAAAAAATACATTTCACACACAGACACCTTTTTTCTAAGAGATAAGATTCTTAAAGTGAATGACCTGCTCATACTTCAAACCTGCCTTTACTTGTTTGACTGGAAGCCAGATATTCCCCAGTTCCTAAAAATTACTTTAGCATCTTATATGAATCCACGTCACTGTGGAGGAACTTCTCCTCGACTCTGTGTGCTCTCTCGAGTTCTGGCGGTGGCGGTAATTTTGTAAATAGCTTCCGGATCTCTCATGGAAAATTTTCAATTTTCCCGTGTAGAAAGTGAAGAAAACTAAAGATTGCTTGTTTGTTTGTTTCTGATTTCGATCTCATCGCTACTATCAAGTAGCACAAAGATGTGTTGAAAACACGAAAAACAACAAACAGAAATGCACAAAATTGGACATTTTGTGATTTTATTTCGGTGCCCTCTCGAGAGGATCCGATATCTCTCGAGTGCTCAGTGCTCTCCAAAAAATTCCGTGCTCTCAATCGAGATACGCCATTGTATTATATCACCCACAAAAGCTTAAAAAATCACCAAAACTCATTACATACCAGATAGTTGTCCTCTTGGCAGACCATTTTGAGGTTCGCAAGCCCAATACATGTACCTTGGCATCTTGAGTAAAGCGCCGATTCTTGGGGGACCCATGATATGGAGTTATTGTATACATGTGGTGACAGGAATGAGTGATTGTAGCATTCGAGCTAATATTTTCAGTGAAATCCGTTCAAAATACAAAATCTGTCACATTTCTACTTTTTTGACTATATGTGCTATTTACTTGGAATTTCTGATCTGTTGTATACCAATATGGATTAGTGGGGTTTTTTGTATCAATTAACAGATAATTTATGTAACAAAACAAGTGCGAAAACTTGTACAGAATAGATAAGTAATTTCAAATTACCCTTGTCTCTTTAACCATACACTCACTGGACTTTGCCTTGTCGCTACTCAGTTTCGAACCACCGCTGTGGTCATGCGTGTACTTAGGCAAAGATTAAAATTCCCGTGGTATATCTATAAACTACCTTAATCCTCGAGAAATAAATTCGTGACGTTACACGAAATGTTGAAAAAATGTTTTGACAATTGCTGAGGTGGTTCAGAAAGTAAGTGGACCCCCCCCCCCCACCGCCCCCACCACCCCCCCCCCCCCACCCACACACACACACTTGCTTCACATTTTGTTGAGTTTGGCATGGAATTCAAGCTGGGAACTGACGCAAATCTACGCCGTAACACAGAGAAATTCAACACTTGAGCTATCTATACCTCTAGCACACTAATATCCACGACGTCACCTTCGAACATACCCTCTCGTCGGGTGTGCGTTTGAGGGAAGTTTATGCGAGCTATATACTTTCAACGTAGGTGTGCAGGGGTGACGTAGGTGCAGTGGTAGTGTGGCTATTACTTCAGGTCGTATGTGGACATGTGCTGATGATGTTCATTACTATAACTGATATTTGTGTGAAAGGACATAGAAATACACATTTGAGATGCCAGAAACCTGCGATGTTTTGCAATTTTAAGTTTGTATTGGGAAAATCGGCGTCAAAATGCAATCCGATCAGGTGGGAGTATTGTTACAGCCCTAACTACCCTCTGCCTCGTTGAACAAGTGCAAAGGCGTTTCCCTAAAACGTCCGCCCGCGTGGATAGGATCAGAAATCTCCAGAGATTTCGGGAGAATTAAACACCTCAGAATCATGCGCACTAATGACCACATATCGCTATGATAATGACGCAACAAGATGGCCGCTCGCGCGCCCTACCCACAATACATCACTTCCCATGATGTCAGTTCCGGACATAAGCACCACGGTGTGAACATGCAATGAGAACATGCAAATAGGTGGTTCAAAACCACCTACCCTATTACTTTCGTTGATTCGCTTAGAGAAATCTTCCCGTCTTGGGCCTTTTGGCCATGGACGATATGGATTCTGCAAACTCATTACTCAAACATCAAGAAAATACGAACACCGTGATGCAAAGGCCAGTTTAAATTTGATTCCTGCTCAACAAATCAAGGTAACGCCCTTCAAAGAAATGTATCTGCTTGAAAACAGAATTCTGTGTCTTCAGCAATGTCACTAAACAAATTGCATTCTAAAAACTAATAAATTTGATGAGGATTGCGCCGCACAATTGCTCGTTTCGTTCAAATATCGGGGTTTCTTTTACCTTGGTAGAGCATCGGAATGGCAAAGATGCACTCGGTAGAGCACCTGAATCGCTCGACAAAACACCGGAATACCCTACCTTTCCCTGATATTCTTGTCAGAATTTTTGGTAAATTGAACAAGGAGTTTATATTCACTGTTACAGGGCAGAGTTGCAGTTTTAAATTGGAAAAAATGCCATCGAAGTGATTGATTTCTGTTATTCACATCTAAACTCGTCTTAGTTGCTGACATTATTGGAAAATATTGAGTTAAAACGGCTTCTTGATATTATATATATATCAGTAGCCATGTTTGCGACGTTCGTGGTGGTGTCGTTTTCGCTATATAAACTATGGTTCTGTCACTACTGTTGTGCTTTTGAGCAAATTTGGACAGAGCATCGGGATATTTGTCCGTAGAGCGCGTAAACAGTGCTCGGGAGAGCACAAAAAGTCAAGGAGTAATTCCTCCACATGAACATGCATGAACTCCAAGGAAACGGCGAAATACAGACAAATAAAACTCGAACGAGGTCGTTAGATAAGTTACACATGTTCGGGTAGATACGTACCCGAGAATATGCAACGATCTAGGCGATGATTTTCAAGTTCAAAAGAAATATGAAAATGAACGCTTATCGTCATATGCTGAAAATTTTCCACTATAACTATATTGCCATGCTTGTAACGTGTGAGTTACGCCTTGAGCAGGCGCTACAGTTATTACTCATAGGGATACAGAAACTCAAGACTCATTAAAACATTGCCCATTTTTACTATGTTAATCGTTATCTACATCTCTCTGTTAGCTTGGTATTATCAAACTGTTAGAGTACATCTGAGTGTCTCGTTCCCTGTTATCTTTTGTAACGAGTCATTGGGATTGCAGGACACAAAGTTTAAAAACTTAGTCTGATGGATGTCAGAGATGAAATTGCATATAGTCCCCAGGACAGTTGCAGTATTGGTGATGGTGACAGGTAGACAGCCAACCTGGCTAGCGTTACCTCTTACGGTATATTAATTTAGAGTATGTTTTAACAATGCTGTATACAGTACTCTGTTGCATGTTTAAACTGGAAAAAGAAAATCTGAATCTGAACTGAATCTGAAGTTGGAATTCAAATTTCTACCCGTAAAATCTGAGGTTCAGCCGAAAGTCTTAGCTTCTACTGTTAGAACTTGGAAATCTATCTTCTTTAAAGGAAGAATCTCATATTCTGCCAGATTCTATTTTGGACTGCGACATATACTCGCACCCCGTTCGGATCAAGTCTCAAAGTCACAATCCTGGCTGTAGAGGAGCCATTACTTCAAATAAATGATCTACCTTTGTGTTGGCACAATACTTAACATTTCTTCCGAGTCCATTTGGGGAATTTTAAGGAAGTTGATAGAATCACATTTCTCGAAGAGAGTGTTTTTCAACTTCTGTTCCTTATCTCGGCCATTTTCATCGACTGACCTCTCATGCCAGAAATATATTTTTATTAACTTTTTGCCTACGGCTAGCAAACGACACTTACTTTTATTTTTTACTCATTAACAAAGAAAGTTCAATATTTTCTTCAAACCGTAGCTTGTGACTCCTCATTGGAATGCGCTCTAATAAGGGGCATATGCTATGGTTTGAAATAAAAGATGATAAAATAAAATTTGAATGTCAATCTTTGGATACAGGGCTGGGTGGATTTGGTCGGTACGGTAGACCCAAGATTTAGTCTAAAATATTGCGTTTTCTCAGATTTTCTTAACTTACCCGGTGGTCCATTCAGCCTGTTGCAAAAGAATGAAATATTTCAAAATATTGCAAGAGAATTGCATTTTTTATAATAATTTGACAAAATTGTATAAGTTAAGCTAGGCGTCAGCCTCTTCTGAATTTCCCCATCCAGCTTTGTATCGTAAATATGTGTCAAAATAAAATGTTATGCTCACCGAATGCCACCACTATCTCCTGAACCAACTGTAGGTGGTATACTTTAAAAAAAAAGCTCGCAAATAAAACACTTGTGAATGGCTATGCACCCTATAGGTGCTTGAGTGGTTTTTAGTTCCCTGTGAGCATCTCAAGTGTGAAGCCTTATGGCACAAGCCTAGAAAATAACAGAGGATTTATCGACCATAACATTATGAACACTAGTGACGTAGCAGTTGCTAGTCAAGTGTCGTCTGTTTTCCAGTGTCTGTGTCGGGGCACTTGCTGCACAGTATTGAAGGCAAGTAGATTTGACATCGGGCTTCTAGATGATAAAAAGAACAAATAGGTTGTATATTTACTTTCGACATGAGTTCACTGTTACTCTTTCCAGGCATATTTTTTCCAGCGTTCTGATGTTGCATTGCCTGGTGTTTCAGCATACTTCATAAAACTGTCCGAGGAAGAAAGAAGCAATGCAGATAGTATATTGAAGTACATGAACTTGAGAGGTGGGGATGTTGTACTGCACAACCTTAAGGTAAACAGATTTATTAGACAGTGTTTTACATGACTCACTTTTACAACGATTTTTATAAATAGAGTGTGTTTTGGGATTTGAATGGCGATTTTTGTGAATATAACGCTGGCCGTTTTTCCCGTAATATTTGGTGAATGATAACAGACGTTGTTTTGAAGATATACTACTCAAAGTTTGCTAAGCACCAAATATTTGACACGTCATTGTGAAATTTGCTTGTGACATATTTGCGATATTTTTGATGGATATGATTGAGGAATGTATTGAGATGGTCCCTAGTATTTACATTAGCTCTCTTGACAGGCAGATTTTTCGTGACAGTCATGGAAAGCATGTAACCCTTGATTTTTATGATGTTTTCGCGTACTGTCTACATGTACATGACATGTGTTGGGTATTCAATCTTCGTTTCAACACAAACCCTTGTGATTTAATGATTGAATATGGCAAATGCAAATTAAGAAAACATTTGTCTGGAGCAGAAATGTGGCGTGCTGTAGGGATGGTGGAGCAAGAGGCTACCCATCGCCAGGTTGGTGAAGCCCTTGGTGTGCACCATACGGTGATCATCAGAGCCTGAGCAAGATTTCAGAAGTATGGCACACCAGTAAGGCGGCATGGTGGTGGCGGAGACAGGGCAACATCTGCAGCTGAAAACCGGTTTTTGATCATTCAGGCCCGAAGGAACCGCATTGCCACAGCAATCCAGCTTCACAGTGACCTTCAGAATGCATCCGGGGTAAATGTTTCGACGCAGACTATCCGGGCAAGGTTGCACGAAGGTGGTCTCCAATCGAGAAGACCATGTATTCGCATTCCGCTGTCCAGAACCACGCCAGGCACGCTAAGAATGGGCCATGGACCACGCTGGATGGACTAGAGAAGATTGGCAACCTGTCCCCTTTTTACAGATGAGTCAAGGTACTGCCTAGACCACACAGATAGCCGTTCTATGGTAGGGAGAACACCAGGAGAGTGACTCCATGCAGCCAACATTGCTGAGTATGACCGCTATGGTGGAGGGTCAGTAATGGTCTGGGCCGGCATCAGCTGGGATGGACTACAGAGCTCTGTGTCCTTGACCGTGGTACATTGACTGCACAGCGGTATTTTGATGAGATCCTAGATGCCCACGTAAAATTGTATGCAGGTGCAGTGGGTGATAGATTCATTCTGATGGACGATAATGTTCCCAATGCAGTCCGGGAGTACCGACAGAGTGAGGGGATTGAGCGTATGGACTAGCCAGCAAGATCCCCTGACCTCAATCCAATCGAACATGTCTGGAATGAGTTGCAGCTTGCAATTTCAGTCCGTCCAGTCCAACGGAGAAGTGTTCAGGAGCTTGGTGCCATGCTGGTCCAAGAATGGAACAACATCCCACAAAGGACCATATGGAACTTGACTGGGAGCATAAGAAGGCGCTGTCAAGCTGTAATTAACAATAATGGGTCTCATATTCGATATTGAAGCCATATCAGTTCGCACCGTCAACTTTTTGGCAAATCTGAAAAATTTCCTCTTTTACCAATAATATAATAATATCCATTTTCCATGGTTATCGTATTCAAAAGCTAAAACATAATGTCAAACACAAACAAAATCTTAATTTCTGTGCTTAAATCATTAAAGATATAATTAAATAAAAAAATTATACACTTTTCATAACAATATTTCAATTAAAACGTAAAACAGGTAGTTGGATATACTTGGTGCGTGAGTAGTATATTTAATCGTGATCTAACATTTTTGAGAACACTGTCCAGCATTCTAGCTTTTTACGAAATCTGGCACAAGAAACACATAGTATGGATATGCCCATCGAAACCAGCCATTCAGATTTGTTACTAAAATGTCACCCACGTCTGTTGGTTTAGTTTAAACATATTTTATTTGCCACTATATACAGCAAAAAGGATCGGAGAACAAGTTATCACAACTTACAAAAACTCCTCTCCTTTAACAAGAATAATTAAACATTTGCGGCACAATTTTTTACAATATAGAAATACTAAGAATTAGTGTAGTCATCAGCTAAAGGGTTGAAGATTGGAGATTTAGAGAGATATGGATTTAACCGTTTTGAGCTCCGATGGTATCTTCCACATCAGTTCAGTAGAATTAGCTAGAAGGGTCTATTTTCAATATTTTCAATATTTTAGAGCTGACCAATAAATATTTCCAACGAGGAGCCTTGGGGCCACACGTTGGAAACAGTGGTTGGGCTTTACTACTTATTTATTTAACATTATTTTGTCAGGGAAAATGGGGTGTTCCACTGGCTTTGTCCGAAAAAGGGCCACCGGGGCTCGAGGTGTTAAAGAGTTATAGGATTAGAGAGTGAAGGATTGCCGTTGTCTAGGCTCGCCTGCTGACTTTTGCATTATTGGATGTCTATCGTCTTTAGAAAAAGAGAGCGTGTAAGTTAAGAACAAATTGATGGAAATTAAAATGCAGTTCCACATCACGCCACGGTTGTCCCAACGCACGCTAGTACACAACCAAGGGTGCATTATGCATCGTTTGGGTTCAGGTGATCTTATTCAAATCTGCCAGTTGCAAGGATGAATGTTTGAACTTTCCTGAATAAAAGTTCGTTTTGCTTTGTTGTTGAACCGATGAAACGTCTGTTGTACTGTATGAACGCTGCATTGATATCGTTTGTTTCCACTTTATAAATATTTCTTGTCATTACTGTCGTTCTTTTGAAACAAAATTCGATTGTGTGCCTGCCTGCCGTTCTTCGAACGAAACATTTTAGCTTTAAAGAATCCGAAGGTACATTGTAGTTGAGAGTTTTGACGAACGTCGGAACGAACATGAAGGATTATAACACTAAAATGATAAGTTTGGAATATAACATCGCAAAATACACAAATTTCTAACACCCAACCTTTATTCTCTTTGGGGACGAGAACAAACGCAGATTAGGTAAATTGTCGAATTTTAATTGATAAAACGGAGACGAAAAACGAAACTTTCAATGCCGATCAGCAGTTCAGTACACGTGTGTGCAATGTCGATAAATAAAGCCGGTTTGTGAGGGCATATAGAGTCCCGGATGTAAGATGGCGCTATGAAAAAGGGTCTATTGAACAGAAGATCTGATGATAGAAGAGGGAGCTCGAGAGCAGACACTTGGATTTTGAGAGCATCTCTACTTTTCGAAAAGTTCCTAATCAACGTGATTCGAATCCAATCGAATCATCTGAACGATTTCGACCAGAAATTGGAAGCTTCACATGGCTCTTAGTATGTGTCTGGACACTTTCCATAGGGTCAACGTTATGCACCAATGCTGCGCGTTCCATAAAGTTAGTGCTGTGCACCTGCAAATCGACGACGTTTTTTGTCAAAATTGCACTATGCCGGGCAAATTTCCATAGAGTGAGCCACAGTGCCACTCAAACGGAGTATGTCATAGTGGCTCCCATGACTATGCAAGACAAGCATTTTCATTTGAACTTAGAAATTACGAAATAGAATTTCGAAAAAAAATCACTGAAATGGGCGCGTTGAGTTCAGTCAGTCGAAAGTTACAGAATATTCCAGGTTTATTTTTAGAAACTCTCTATATATAGTGCACGGGAATGGTGCACATTTTTAGAACCATTGATAGGGAATTATCTAGTACCTCTCAGCCAATATTAGGAAGGGACAGTTATGTGAGATACAGTACATGTACATATCTATCAGTGCATCCCTCTCCTCCACCCCACCTACCCACACATTTTAACACATGCCGTTAGTAGTAGTATATGTTCCCCTTCACCCCCTAGTTGGGGGACCCCGGTAGGGAACCCCGGAAGTGACGTCATGTCACGTGACCCAGTGGCGCCATGTTGTGTTGTCATGGTAACCCGGGTGAGCGGCCATGTTGTGACGTCATCCCCATAGTGATACGTAGTGATAGTGTGCATACGCAGCGAATGTTGTTAGGGTGATACGTGTTTCCATCATCCATTTTGTATACTGGAGGCTGCCATCTTGGATTCTATGGTAGCACGTGGTTGCTATGTTACCTAAACCCTTCTTATAGGACAGGGATATGTTCGGAGGGTGTGTTCCTTTGTAGAAGAGTAATCTCCCAATTCACAGAATTACCACAAACAACCCGACAAGTTTTACTATTTCGAATTCTTTCAGAATTCTCTGCTTCTATCTATATATATATAATAGTTTTCGTCTATCTGACCATGTGTTGATGTTAAAACACGGAATACCATTTTGCAGAGTCAGATAGGAATCCCATTTTACAGAATCCCTTTTTCAAAAACGCTTGTGGCTGTGGAATCCTTTTTTTCTGAAATGAGTCGTCGAGCAGTATTTTGAGTCACTCAAATGAGCAATTGCTTGTTAGCTCATTTGCTCGATAGGATTCGAGTCACTTGAGCAGAATGTCGAGTCACTCGATCAAGCAATTACTCGATAGCTCATTTGCTCGATAAGCTTCGAGTAGTTCGAGCAATTACTTGTCATTAACAGCTCGTTAGCTTAAAGGGTTATTTGGAATAGGTATGTCTTGTGGTAAGGTAATAGTATCCTCATATAAGTATCCTATAAAAGGTATCCTCGATAGGTATCCTCAAATAATACAATACCAAGCCATAGGTATCCTCAAATACTGAAATGAGTCGACGAGCAATATGTGCGAGTCACTCGAATGAGCAATTACTCAATAGCTCATTTGCTCGATGGGCTTAGAGTTGTTCGAGCAATGTCTTTTCAGTAACTGCTCGATAGTTATTGGCTTTGGGAATGTTTTTGTTATACAGAAGGGAGATAACTCAGCATACAGATTATGGTAAACCAAGCAATCTGATTGGTTAGTTATAATTTATATAAATGTCCTAGATAAATGAAACTACAAGAGTACTTGGAATAGGGTCAGAACTAACAAGAATAGACCAGTATAGCTAAATATAGTAATAATAAGCAAAGTTGTTCCATTTAATAGGCTCTTCTACTCTACTGGAGTGTATTCTAGAACAAAGGAACATGGTAGTAGGTATAAAAGGCGGATTCTGGGACACGTTGTATATGTACCGTACACATACATGTACATGGTGCGTTTACCATCGTAGGATTCAGTGTTAAATCGCCAACACGTTTGCAAAAAATGTCATTTTTTGATGGTATCCCAGAATCCGCTGTTATTTGGAGACTCCTAGATCGCACTTTTAATGTTCAAAATACCCGTTGGCGAACGTGTCGAATGTACACGTTTTTCAAAAAAGTGAAAAATGTACGAAATTGTACATTTTTTTTTACTTAAAAATTTTTCTCGACGTTCCCATCGTGGATCAGACCATCGATCCATCATTGGTGAACGCGAGCAAAAACGTTTTGCGGCTTCTAGGACAGCATCAAAAAGGTGGTTTGCGGATTCTGGTTCAGTGTCTCAGAATCTGCAAACCGTTTTTTGAGGCGGAAATAAAAAAGTGATTGATATATATAGGAGAGAAAAAAAATATAAAATAAATAATTATTTAAAAAATAAATATATAAAATCGAATAGATAATAAAAAAATACGTAAATCATGAATGCTTCCTAGACTATTAGAGCAAGGTTTCTTTTAAAAATGCTGATGAGAGCCTACGCATTCTGCATGAACGAACAACTATGTCGCCTCTTGTTAGAACGATGCGTCGGATGTCGGGATCACCTAGACTTCAATCATGAGAATCATTCGTGTCTGACGATGGAAAGGGAAGATATGGTCATCAAGTATTTTGAACCGGCGTTCAAACCCGTTCAAATCGATGAAGTGATCGCGTTTTGGAAGAGATTACTCTTCTGTAAGGATCGAGACAAGCCCACAGTTTCGGAAGAACTGAAATTGGCACGTAGAAGTCTGACTTTAGAAGACAAGGGATGCATCATGAAATTATTGTTCAATGAAGCATACGTCTAAGTTTTCTCATTGATATAAAATAAGGGAGAATAGAAATAAAAATAAATACACACATAAATTTTTTATCTAATATTAGAAAGAAAAAAAAAACACAAAAATGAGAGCCAGAAATAAATTGTATCCGACGTTAGATGACGACGAATATGAAAAGCCGAACGGCGTTTTGCCAATGCCACCATCGCTAGAAGAAAAAGAAACAGGAGAGAGGTATTGCATCGTTCAAATCAGTAGAATCCAAGCGTATCTAACTCGAGAGAGAGATTTTCGTCATTCTCTTAAGAAGAAGTATTCGCGTTTCGTGAAATTCGTCAACACGATGGACACGGCACTCATCACGATTTCCATGGGTTTACACACGGCCGGCATCGGATTGTTGTCGACCGCGGTTGGTATTCCAATCATGTTAACCGTAGAAGGAGTGGCTCTCGCCGCTAGATTGTTTAGCACGCTCAGAAACTTTTTGAGTAGGAAATTATATCTGAAGTCACGGAAACATGACAAGATTCACGTCTCGGCTGACTCCAAGATCGACACGATATCCAAAATGATCTCGGTGGCGTTGAAAGATGGTAGGATATCGGACGGAGAATACTTTACGATATTGGGCGAGAAAACAAAATACGAATCCATGAAAGAAGCCGTGTGAATCAAGACTCGTCAGATCATCAAGGAAGAGATGAAGGATTCTCTCATGGAAAAAGGGAGGAAAGAGGCCAGGGAGGAGTTCAGTAGGATGATAGAACTTAAGAGCAGCGATTGAAAAAAAATATATATATAATAAGAACAGAATTTTTAAAAAAAAATATTAAATTTATATATAAAATAAAAACGAAATTAATTTAAATAACTCTAAAAAAAAATGTATTGTGTAAAGTGTAAGAGAGTTACTGAGACGAGTAATTCTCGAGAAGTATGAACTAAAAATGACAGACAGATGCTTCGCAGAATTTGCAACATGTGTGGTTCTATCAAGACTCGATTCGTCAAAAAAAAGAACGCGAGCAAAGGTAAAGGCATCGTGAATAAAATGATTAATAATCTACCTTTCGAAATGCATCTGCCTGGTCACAGTTTCACGGGACCGGGAACAAAATTGAACAAGAGACTCAACGTTGATCTGACTCCTAAATCTTGGAGCAAACCTGTGAATAGGGTGGACGCGGTTGCGTATGATCACGATCTGTGCTACGCTGGACATCCCGACACCAAGACTCGCAACGATGTCTGCGATAAAAACATGTTGGGGAAATTGAGAGGTATATCGAATCCGACCAGGAGAGAGAAGATAGAACGTTCGCTGGTCAGTAATCTGATCGGTGCGGAATGTCGATTCGGATGGGGCGTTCAAAAAAAAAAGCACATCTGAAAAGAAGAAGAAGCGATTATTGACGAGCGAATTGGCCGAGGAGTTACACAAACCCATCGTGCGTAAATTTCGAAAGAGAAGGGTGTTCGTGAAGGGTTTGGATGATATTTGGTCTGCCGACTTGGTCGACATGAGATCGTTTTCGAGATGGAACGAGGGTGTTAAATATCTATTGATGGTCATCAACGTGTTTTCCAAATACAGTTGGATCAGAGCTTTGAAGAATAAATCGGGACCTTGTGTCGCCGAGGCTCTGAAGAGCGTGTTCGACTCGTCTTCTCGAAAACCAAATAAATTGTGGGTGGACAAGGGAAAGGAATTCTACAACAAACACGTTCATCGATTGATCGACCTCTACTCGATCGAAAACGAAGAGAAAGCCAGCGTGGTGGAACGTTGAAATCGAACGATGAAGGAAAAGATGCATAGATACTTTGCAGCGAATTCGACCAAGAAATACATATACGCTCTGAACGGTCTGGTCAAAGATTACAACAACACATGACACAGATCGATCAAGATGACTCCCGCAGAAGCTAGCGATCCTCGAAACGAAAAACAGGTCTACCCGAATCTATATCCTGAGAGATCTAAGATCAGGAAGAAGTCTAGAACGCCGAAATTTGCGGTCGGCGATCGAGTGAGAATCTACGCTTATAAGAAGCACTTCAAAAAGGGTTATACTCCTCGATGGACCTCGGAAATCTTTGTGATAATCAAAATATTTCACACCGATCCGGTGACTTACGAAATCGAAGCTTTGGATGGAGGAGAGATCATCGGAAAGTTTTACGAACAACAATTACAGAAGACAAAGTTTTGATAAAGAAAACAATTTTTTTTTATTTACTCTCTTTAACATTTTCTTGTTTAAACATATATATAGGAGAGAAAAATAATAATAAAAAATAATTAAACTATTTTTAGATAAAAAAAAGCAAGCTAATTAATAAACAAAAAACAAAAAACCTTTAAAAAATGGCAAATATACTAGATATCGCACAAAGCATAGTGAAAGATGAAAGTATTCAAGAATATGAGGTTCACGAATATGAACCGATAACCGGAACGAGTTTGAACAATGCAGGAGAGATAAGAATCAACGTCGAAACTCAAGATCTATTTGTTCATCCTAGCGAGAGTTACATAGTGGTGCAGGGATGTCTCACCAAGGAAGATGGAACCGACTACGCCGCCGACGACACGGTTACTCTAGCCAATAATGGCATCATGCATCTATTCAGTAATATAAAATACATGCTATCCGGACAAGAGATAGAATCTGTGTTTCATCCCAGTCAGGCCACCACGATGTTCGGACTCTTGACGTATCCAGATGATTTTTCGAAATCCAGAGGACTTAATCAGTTGTGGATGAAAGACACCATCGGCCCTGCTAGCGTCGGCGCCGTCACGATATTCGACTACATCATCAAGACGTCCAGACCTAAAGGAACGTTTTCGTTCAGGATACCTTTGAAACACATCTTCGGATTTGCAGACGATTACAACAAGATCATGTACGGATTCAAACACAATCTGACGTTGATTCGAAAAGAAAACGATGACGCAATAGTGAGACTCACTGCAACCGATGCTGGTAAGATAACTCTACACAAGATATCGTGGTTTGTTCCGCACGTGGAGCCTTCAATCGTGGAAAAAGCGCATCTCTACAAGATCATAGAATCCAAGAGTAAATTACCTGTGGGATTTAGAATGAGACAGTGCGACACGGCTAGCATTCCACTCTCCACGAATCACTTCGATTGGAGATTGATGGTGAAATCCGCTTCCGAGAGACCATGTTTCATCGTGATTGCATTTCAAACCGATAGGGACGGGTCTCAGGAAAAGAATGCATCGCTGTTCGATCACTGCCATTTGAGAAACATGCAAGTGTTTCTGAATGCCATGAGATATCCAGCAATCGATTACAACGCGTCGTTCGACAAGAACGATTTCTGCAGACTGTACGGCGACGCGGCTGATTTTAGAAAGAAATATCACGGTCTAGACGAACTGATGAGCAACCCTAACATATCTCCCGGTGAATACAAGTCGATGTATCCCATGTTCGTATTCGACGTTAGTAAACAGAGTGAATGACTCAAGAGTAGTGTCTTAGACATTCAGATCAAGATGCAATTCGATAGGAACGTGCCGAGAAAAACCGAAGCCTTCGCCCTGGTCCTGTCGGACAGAGAATTACAATTCGAATCGGATGGAAATAAGATGTCGATCGTTCGATGAGAGACGTGTGTGAAAAAAAAAATATATATAAATAAAAATTTTAAAAAATTATAAAAATGAATGATAAAGAAAGAGAATACTTAAGAAGAAACAGACGTGTTTTGATTAAAAATATTTCGCAAGATTCGTTAGCAATAATTCTAGGCACTTTAGTCGAAACAGAACCTTTGATATTGACTGATTATATGAGACGTGAAATAGAAAGTAAAATCTTGATAGAAGATAAGACCAGAAAACTTTTAGACACATTGACATATAGAGGACCGACTGCTTTTTGAGAATTTATAAAAGCTCTTTGAAATGCTAAAATAGATGTCGACGCGTGTTTCGAGATAGGTGATCCAATTTCACGAGATGAAACATTATGAGAAATAACATATTAAAACAAAACCAAAAAAAAATAATAAAGTAATGCGATCTAGAGAGATTGAACATCTTTCTAAATCTCATTACTTTTTTTTGTTTTTAATAATCACTCATTATTTTTAATTAATTTTTCCACGTGTTCACTGTTTGTTCAAAGGATATAGTTCGATCAGTAGGCTCACCACGGAAGTGGCGGCTTCGGGATTATTGGTTTTCGTAACAAAATTAATCCTGTCTCTGGCGTTCACTTTGAGAGGCATGCCAAACGTGCTAACATTCGAGTGTTGATTCTCAGTCTTTTCGACGCTGTATCTCTTATTGCTCTCTACTCCATTCACCACGAGATTGACGACCACTCTGTTATTCAAATCTGAGGAAGCCAGACTCATTCGAATGATTTCACCTCCTAACGGCATGGGATATCCCACCTGACCATGTTTCAATTCGCTACCTCCGTTTTCGAAAGACCACTCGGTTTTTCCCTCCTCTAATGTGCCGGCCTCCTCAGCCCACACGGTGATCAATTTTCTAGCACATTTGACTTTCTCCACCACTGATATCAGGGTGCAGGCGTCCGTCATGTTCACGGGATCCAGTAGATTCGTGTGCGCGTGTCCACCCATGTCTAGTTTACATTCCATGATGTCGCCCTTTCTCCAGACCGAGTTGTCATCCATGTACTTCCTGCTGACCACGCTGGAATTGAATTCGGGATCGTGACTGAGACCGAATAAATTCTCACCGTTCATGTTGATGCCATCCTCCATGGTTCCGTCAGATTGTTTGTTCAGTTAGAGATCATCCACTTGCAATTCTACATATTCTTGTGATCGTATCACCGCAGAATCTATGTAGCCCTTGTTGACCATGGTTGAGTCCACATCCGTGTCGTCGACCTTCGACAGATTCAATATCTTGTTGAATCCTGCATTCAGATCCGATTTCATTTCACATCTGTCAGACTTTCTCTATCTACGTAGTGTTTGGTCATCACGTCCTTGGGATTCGTGGGAGTGGCCACATTCTTTATCTTGTTAGAATTAGCATTCAATTCCGATTGCATCATTTTCTGAACGTATCTATTTATTAGGTGTTTGCTGAATCTCGCGTGAGAGTCATGGCTTTATCCACATAATTATCTAGCATGATTCGTTCGAAATCGGCGTTCCCCCTGTCGACGTATTTTTTAGTCGCAGCATCTGTGAGATCCATCAGCTCGGGAAGATTGTAGAGCTTCTTATCGTTCATGTTCAAAGGTTCCTCTCGAGGTTTCGTATCTCCGAACGTAACATTTGTCCAAGTTGGCAACGTCGTAACCATCGTCGACATCGAGCATCTTCCTCTTCTTTTTGGGTCGACTTTCGTTGGCACTTCTACCAAATTTATCAACTGGCATGTTGTTTTGAGATTTTTGTTTTAAAAAATATATTTCAAATGCAGTTTATTAAAAAATGAATTATTTCACTTATTTTATTTTTCGTTTTTATTCGATTAAATTTTTTAAAATAATTTTTTACCTTTATATACTATAAAAAAAAAATCTCTCTCTAATGTAAATCATTGAGAATGTCTTGAAACCGATCTCCTTCAGACCATCTCTTGAGAACGTAGAGACACAGGTGACCACAATACACTTGATCTGGCGATTGCACTCGTTCCGTGTTGTAACGAACCATCGATTTGTTGAAATAGTTCTTTATTTCTTTTGGCGATGAGATTCCGTAGCTGTCGAAATAATAATTCTTCTTCTTCCCGTTCTTGAACCACGCCACCCAGTGAGTGCCTTCACCCGATAAATCGTCTAGATTTAAAATTCTGCATTCTGATTGTCGAGGTCTTCTCTTTGGCAAGCCATCTTTGGAAAACATGCCTACAAAATCTTTGATTTTCAAATCCTTCGCCGCATTCGACAGATCGATGTTGGATAGGGGTTCATTAGGTAAGACGACACCTTCTACGGATATCTCTATTTTCTTATTCATAAATATGTATATTTTTTTTAAAATTTATTTATTTTATTATAATTCACTAAAATGATGTTATTTTTTTATATTTTTCTTTTTCTTTTTAAACTAACTCTCTCAATGTCTCTATCGACTTCCATAATCTTGAATTTGTCTAATTCCTCTTGATTTTCTGGAATCCTATCATCCTTAATCATATCTAGAATCCTATCGTCTAAAATTAGATCCAAAATCCAATGTCCGCGTGCCAAAGTGCTTATTTTATCATCTAACATGAATCTCTTATCATCGTCAGCCATCAGCAAAATCTTGTTGACTATTTCTGTATACAAGTCGTGATTTTCGCTTCGAATCGATTTCATAGTTTTATACACCGGTCCACTTCCTTACAGACAATCTTTATACTCTCGGAAAGAGATGTTTTTCTTCACCACGCACGCTTTAACCCCTTTACACTTCTTGATCTCTTCATCTTCTAGATGATAAGCATACAGTTTGGGTCTCAAGCCCACGAATTCAAGAATTTGTTTCCCACCGTTCTCGTCCTTAAATTTACCTAACACCTTCTTGTTGTCATTCGATTGAATGTTGGACGGGTGATCGATGGGATAATTGCTTGTGTCGAACAACGCGGCCACGTCTGGAGATATATCTCGGTAGACATCTTTCATCTCTATCTCATAAACTAAACTGTCCATGTCGGTGATCAGTAGTTTGGCTTTATCACCAAATTTTCGTTTGACGTAATCGTAGTGAAACTCGTACATCAATTGCTTGCTGATATCTAAGATGATCGGTCTGAGATAATACAGTTTGTCGAACTTCAGGTGCATCTTTTGCATGTGAACGGCCACTAGATTTTCGTCGAATATGGTTCGGTGTTTGTAATTGGGTTTCACCACTAATTTTTTAGCTCTTTTCTCAGAAGTGACAAGTCGAACGTCGGTTCTCTTCCTGATGTTTTCCATTGATTTACCGTACACGCAGTTGTTCATGAGTTTGAAGAAATCTTTTTCTGAGATTCTGAGATTCGTGTTGAGATCGATGTATTTTTTCATCCAAGGCTCTTCGTTGAATCGAATGACGCGATGTATGTCAATTGATTTCATCCCGTAATCGACGTATTGTTTCAAATTCTCACTGTAGACGACATAGTTACGTTTGTTAGATAAATTGGGAATGAGTTTTTCCTCGTCTCCTTCGTTTGGTTCCATTCGTTCGGGAGCCAGCGGATAATCATTGTGTAGATCGTGTAATTCTTCCGGATAGTTCAAATCGACTTCTAAAACGCAAGGATAGTCTCTCCATGTTTGCATCTCTTCCTGTTCCGTTACCCATTCGAAATTTCCAATCGGTAAAGGATGACTCATAGCCCAACCGTACAGATTATTAGCGTCCCAATACTGTATGTATTTATTCGACCGTTTCGAATCGAAACCTTCTTTCATGTAGTGATTGTTAGCTTCAGAATATCTATGGGAGATCATTGAGACGCCACCTCTCGCAGCCCTTTCGAACATGAGCAACATGTTCATGTCGGATAATAATTCCAATTGGACTTCGGTGGTCTTCAACAGAGCATCCCACACCAGGCCAGGTGCGGTGAAATACCAAGCGGGTTCCAGATCGTAATTTCGACGACAGACATCTCAAAAATTTTCGAACACGTCTGCCAAGAGCAGAATGTCGGTCTTCAGATAGAGATCATGATAATCTCTCATGGTTTTCATATCGAATGATTTCCACACATTTTTGGCTGGCGTGTTCGTAATTCTCGTCGGAAATGTCGGATTTGTATAATTTTGAATAAAAATCTTCTTTCAAAGGTAGTGCGGTGTCGTCGAATCTCTTTAGATCGTTCATGTAATCGTAAGGATAGACTCCTTTCCTCAACATGACGTCTACTCGTTCTCCGAAATGTTCGCTCGTGATTTTAAATTTTCCTTGCTCATGTTATTGACTAATTTTTCCAGAGCGGTCAACATGAATTTAAAACTGTCGATGAAACGTATGGTTCTACGAATGGATTTCGTTTTTTCTTCCAACGTCTCTCCGTCGATTACTCTTTTCTTCTCCATGACCTTCCATTTTGTGAATGAAATGTATCTTTCTTCGCTGTTTGTGATGCAATTTAATTATTCGTGGGAGGTGCCAAGATTTTTCATGACCAGATGACTGTCGTAACCCGAGAGATTGCGAAATATCACTGGATAGAAAACGGCATCTCGATATTTTAAATTACACTTGCTGTGAGCATGACCGCGATACAGACCCGTGTAATGATCGTGGTCTCTGACCTTCTTATTTTCCTCCGAATTCTCATCGAACGATTGTCTGCATATGTGACATTCGGTGGCTCTGTTATTTTCGTCCTGCTGCTCTCGCGTGATGATCATTTTCGCCGGAGTTTTGAATTTGTCGTATAACATTTCAATTTTCGATTCTAACTCTTCCACGAACCTTTGACCCACGTCGTCATCTTCGCACTGTTTTGTGTAGGTGAAGGGACCCATGTCATGTTGCGAGTCGAAAGCGCATTTCACGTAAATGCAATAGCCCAAAGGCATGTGTTTTTGATATCTTTCGACATAACTTCGAAGAGCGTCGGGTTGGCAGGAACTCATTTTCACGGTGAAGCATTCGAAATCGGCGTACATGACGAATGGTACTTTTAACCTTCTATTGCGATTTTCAAATTTCACGATGGTGTTGGGTTTGGTCATTTTGACGGCGACACCTTGATTTTCGTTGCAATATTCCTGATGTTTCGCTAATGATTTTTCGCTCTGAAATGCATTCATGCAGTTGCAACATAAACATATCTTTCCTTTATGTTTATTATTTTGTCTCGACAGTAATCGGCTCGGATGTTTAACCCAACAATAATGCCGATTGTCACCATTTGAAATCAATAATAAAATAATCATCATGTCTGTCTGAGAGGATAGATCGTCCGTTTTTCATCGTCGTATCCCAAGATGTTCACCACTATGGTGGGATTTTGAGCCTTGAAATGTTCGATGTGTATTAACTGCATTGGAAAAGTCACTCCGGTCGAATCGAGATTTTTAGAAGTCTCCTCGTAACGAGAAACTCTATCGGAGTGCATTTTGACAGGGTATAAAGCGGAGGTGACTGCCCATTTAAAACACTGATCATCTTTATTTCTCACATTGACCACAGAATGTTTTTTAGCTAAGAAATACGGTAATTCCACGTAGGAAGATCCTTTCAACGAATCGTTTTTAGTTATATGAATTTCGAGTTTCAACACCTCATCGAACGTCCAATTACTACCTTCATGTTGATACTTCGCGAGAGACGTCAACATGTT
The DNA here is from genome assembly GCA_031216915.1 of Pictodentalium vernedei. Classification (NCBI taxonomy): domain Eukaryota; kingdom Metazoa; phylum Mollusca; class Scaphopoda; order Dentaliida; family Dentaliidae; genus Pictodentalium; species Pictodentalium vernedei. The sequence goes on from CM062295.1 coordinate 195,212,827, forward strand.
GTCTTTCATCTTTTCGAAAATGTCTGATAAATCTGAACCTCGAAGTACAGGTTCAACATTAGATCTGAAATATGCATTTTTCACGATGCTCTCGCCGGACTTCACGTCGATTTTATTCATCACCCAATAGAGTATCATCTTAATTTTTGTCCCATGTTCATGTGTTCACGAAACAAATCCAATACTTTTTTCTTCACCCGTTCCATGAACAATTTCGGATCGATTTTCTTGAACGAGGGAACCATGTTGAAAGTTTTAAAAATGCCTTTGATCGCACTCTCCCTTTCTACAGGCTTCGATTGCCATAGTTCCATGACGAGTCATGCTACATATTCTTCTCCTTTCCCTTCATCGAATTTCACTCGATATATCTCGTTTGTCTAGATTCTGAAGTGTATCACTCATTTTCGTTTTAGTTTTTTTTTTCTTTTCTTTTGAAACTTGAAGTTCTTCAATGGCTTTTCGTTTAGTCGTCTTCTTATTTTTCACAACCGATGCATTTTTTGACTGTTTAAGTTTATCCACTTCCGATCTTTTGATTTTTTTCTTTCCATCGTTTCGCAAACGATATTCCTGTATGACTTCAATTTTTTTTGATTTAGTTCTATGATTTCTGAGATGTGGAATTTTTAATAGTTTACAAATCTTGTTTAACTGAGGTATGGTTTTCTCATTTAAATTTTCCATTTTTTTATTTGTTTGCTCCATTTGTAAGAATATTTTTTTTTTAATTTTGTATTTAAATAATTTGTTAAAAGTTTGTTTTTACTCTTTATATATAAAAAAAAAAATTTTTAATTTTAATTTTCTTTAATGTGAAAAAAAATTTTTTTGGATGAAATTAATCTATTTTTTTATGTTCCTTAACGTGAAAAAGTTGAATTAATACGAGAAAAAAGGATGTTAAAATTTAACTTTTTATTTATATATATAAAGAGAAAAAACTTTTACAAAAAAATTTTTTTACATTAAAGAAAATTAAAATTTAAAAAAAAACTTTTTTTTATATATAAAGAGTAAAAAAAAAAAAACTTTTTTAACAAATTATTAAAATACAAAATTTAAAATATATATTATTTGCAAGAATTCATAAAACAAAAAAACAAATAATCGATCATGACAACAACACCTAAAAGATGCGAATTGAAATTGAAATGAGTCGAAACGTGTAAGAAATTCGGTTTTAAAATCTATAGATTCCAACGACATGACTCCATCGAATTGAACGAGGTCGAGATGAAGGGCTTAGAGTGCAAATATGACAAATATAACATGCCTTTGAAATTGGACGAAGCCATGCTCGATTTGTTTTACGACTACCAATGCGATCTACAGAAAATCATCATCGCGAAAGATAGAGAATTCGACAAGGACGATTTGTCGTTGTCCTATGGAAGTTACATATATCCAAAAATCTCACTCGAACTCGTAGACAAATCGGGTGGTGAGAACGCGTTCACCGATGTAAAAAAACTCAAAAAAGTAAAGATAAACATTCAACACATTTTCGAAAAAGGAGAAGACACGGGTGTCAGCATGCTAATAACGGACTTGGAAATATAAACAATAGAGAGATTGATTTTTTAGCGAAGAAGAAGGAAAAAAAAGTAATGAGATCTAGAGATGATCAACCTCTTTAGATCTCATTACTTTTTTTGTTTTTTTTTTGTTTTCCTTCTTCACTATTGCCCATATATTATAATAACGTTTCCTTTTTTCTCAAATTTCAGCGTCGATTCTTCTTTTCTTTTTTTTTTGTGATATGTTACGGTTTTTTTTTATAAGAACACATTTGTTTATCCGAATCATAATTATGAACGAATGTTGTGCATCTCTCGGTAACACTCGCATCATTACCATTCTCTTCAGTGGGTAGTGGTAATGGTGGAAAACGTCTCATTCTTTTAAATTTCAACCGCCTATCCCAATCTTTATTTAACTCTTTTATCAGTTCTTTCCTAAGATATCCATCATTAGCGTCTAATCATTTTTCCACATCTTTTTCACACTCTATCTCACGATATTCATCATTATCGTCTAATTGTTTTTCCACCTTTTTATCCATTTTATATTATTTTATACTTTCTATGATTTATATTTTATATTTATATAATTATATAATTTTTTTACATTATAATAACATACTCAAAATCGGTATATTCTTAAATGGTGAATTCTCACCAAACAACAAACCCTTGCCGAGTCGCTTAACGTTCCGTCCACTCTTCTGATAGAGACCGTTTCCACTCAAAGAGTTGCCACCTCTAAAATGGGTTCTAGATACAATCCTTCACCGCTGTCATCTATGTGGATGCGACACACGGCTCCTCCCTTCTTCAAAAACAGTCCACTGCCACCTATTAATTTCTCAACTGCTGAACTCGCGAGTCCCGTGAGAGCTCCCACGCCGAGAGTCTTTCCGAGAAAGGGTAATGCTTTTGCGGCAAAGGGTAATGCTTTCCTGCCAATAGCGGTAGGAAACCGCCTTTCATTCTCAAATTGTATCTCAATTGAACGGGACTCAATCTCACCGTCAACCCTCTTCCATCACAAATCGCTTTCTCCATCCTTTTGCTTTGACTTCTGGTCCAGGCAATCGAATCCTGACCGCCACTCATCAGATCTTCGTGAGTGAATTTGAATCTCACCGCCTCGCCTCGAGTTGTTAACGCTCTCTTAAGTTTCTTCCTCTGTCCTGCGGATATGTTCACGTTTTTAACCACGTATTCTGTCATAATTCTTTTTTTTTAAAATATATTTTGTTCAATTGTCTTGTTCAATTTTTTTTTTTTTTTGCTTTTATATTTCTCTTATGTGAAATCGTATCGTCACCCTCTCTTCGTGAAGATCTAACAGTTCACCATTTTGAGCCATCAACGTGGTTTTGAGACAATACAACATATCTAAAATCACCGGTAGATAAACTAAATTTCGAGGTCGTTCCACGATCTTATATCCCGGCGACACGTTTGGAAAGAAGGAATAGTTCATCGGTTGAGCGCTACCATTCATGTAGCTTTCAGCAATCACATCCACATTCACCAGAATGCTATTGACTGCGAGAATGTCGACCGTATTTTCAGATCGAATCCTAGCATCTTGCCTATAGAATCATCCGTGTTGAAATCCACTTGAAAATTATCTTCCAAATCCAACATCGTCTGTAAGGTATTAGGGTTGGGAGCGAGTCTGATCTTGTTGCTTCCCTTTCCATCCGTCTTCATTCGCATCTGAATGTAATTGTTCAAATCGTCTATGTCGTAACTTCCTTTGGGAATTCGAACCTCCAACCAATCCACTCCGTCGGAATACTTGAATGAGTTATTCTTTTTGGTGACGTTGGGAAAGGAATAATAAGTCTCCAGATTCACCAACGCCATCTCATATCTTTTCTCTCTATTCAGTTCGATGGAAGGTTCGAATTTCGTCGCGAATCGAGTCGAATCACCACTCACCATGATTTGAACGGATTGTTTTGCAGCCGTATTCTTGGCTATCCGTTCTAACAATTCTCCTTGTTTGAACACTATATTTAATTTAATTTTTTATTTTTTTCAAAATAATTATTTGATGATTTCTTATTTTCTAATTTTTATTTTCACGCTCTATCTTATTATCATCAGAAACATAAAACTCGAATCCGCACCGATATTTTCTGCGATTAAATTCGCTAGTCAAATTGATCACGATGAAATTGTAAAGTCCTCCATCCCAAACCCTCTTGCAGAATCTCCTGAATTCTGCCGCTCTCATGTCGTTTGCGACGTGATCACTGTAGATGTGATTGAGATTCTTGAGATCTTGGCGAAAGAGACATAGAAAATTAGCGTTCTCCCTTATCGTCTGTCTGGGCAATCGAAAATAATTCTGCGAGAGGTAGAAACAGTCCACGTTGCTGTGACGACCCCTAACGTAATACGATTCACATTGGTTCTGTCTCTCCAAAAGCAGATTATCGAAAATCATGAGATTCTTATCTTCCGATTTCAATTCTCTGGGATCCGGAACGTCGCTAGCATTCTCATAAAATTGACACTCGAGATGCATTTCTCTTCATCAATTCCATCGCCGCACCATCCAAAATGGTCAAAAGAGAAGCTTCACTTTTGTCGAATTCCTCCCTACTGTCAAAAATTCTGGCTATGACGTCCTTAGGCAATCTACGATCCATGCTCTCTTGAAGCAATCTGTATTCGGGTTGAAACAAGCTCTTGCCAAACACAAACAATCTGTCGTAATCCAACCAGTCGGGTCACGACAACAGATTCATCAACAGATTGGTCTTTCCACAATTCGATTTTCCCACTATCAAGCCTCTTATGCTTTTAGGAAAGAACTCATTATTCGACCTCTTAGTCGCGGCGTCATTCCAAGATATATCTTTAATGTTCATCTTTGTTTATTTTTTTTTGGTTATTTTAGATTTTTTCAAACACAATTTTTTATGTTTTATCAAACTCAGTTTTTAATATTATTATTTATTTATATTACACCGTCGTGAGTTCTCTTCAATCCAGATCCACTTGTCACTTTGGCTAAATCTTGTATGGGTACCACAGCATCCTTAACATCTTTCCAACTTTTCGGCGTTCGCTCTAACGTAGCTCGCTTCGCCAGTGGACTGATCAACTTGTCGATCAATGCATCGGCTGCCCTCTTGCCAGCCACAGAAGCTATCCTACCACTGGCTTTGGAAGCGGCTTTCTTACCAGCATCCAAAGCCGTCTTCTTACCAACCTCAAATGTTGTCGATGCGAGTTTTCTACCCGCGTCACTCATGAACGCTTGCATTATAGAATCGACGATGCCAGAACCGCCTTGAACGTAAGTTCTAACTTATCCCCTGTTCTTTATCACCAACATATTTTTATTTTATAATATATATTTTGTTTTCACTGGTAAATCATTTGTTGTTTAAATACTTTTATTATTCTAGTGTAAAATTTACTGTTTTTATTTTATATATTTTGTTTGTTTGTTTCTCTCTACTTATTATATACATCAATCCTTCAATTCGTTCATCAGCCTTTTATAATGGTTTTATTCAAAACCTTCTGTCTTAACAATTCGTCGCATATACTAACTATCTCATTATCTAATCCTGTGTTACCAGCACGTCTACTTGCCATCAACAAACTCAATCTCTGAGACAGAGCGTAAGAATCGCTCGGAAAAAAAGTGGTTTTCACCCCTTTGCCAATCACCGATTCGACGAACTTCTTATTCATATCCCATATGGGTTTCACCACTTTCGTCCACTTGTCACCTCTGTTGGCTTTGGGTCTCGTCTCTCTGGCATCGTTATTTCTCTTCATGGCGTGGGTCTGAACCAGAATGTCACCGTATTTGTCGAAATCCTGTTCCGTGTAATCACTTGGCTTGTCGAAAAGGAGCAATTTGCGCAGTCCATCAGTTATTTTATACTTATTCGAACCGACGAACTGTGTCGCCCACAAAAGTTGTACTGTCGGATTCCTTATAAATTCCATACAACAGATCTCTCTTACCACCATCCTCAGACGACGCGATGCTATCAGTGGTGATAGTCGAATCTGTATCGTCACTCTCGCTCACATCAGTTTCGATTCTCACGGGAACGTAATCCGGAGTAGATTGAAAGGAATACTGTTTTGTAAAACTACCAGGCAACGAACCCATTCTCAAAGAACTTTCTTTTATGGGTCTCAATTCTTCAACTATCTCCTTCCTGCTTCGTTCCTGAACCTCTGTCATGGGTTTAAATATTTTTTTTGCTTCACGCATCAATTCCACTTCTCCAAGCCGTCTGCTTCTGTCAGCCGATTGAATGCTCTTCTTGGCACATTCATATTCGTTTAAAAGCTGACCTCGACGTTTGGCATCCATCTGTAAAAACATTTTTTTTCGTTTTAAATTATTAATATTTCCTTTGAGTATGCTAATGTGAGTTATTTATTATTTTCAAAATTAAATGTATAATTATTTTTATGTTTTAAGTAAATAAAAATCTTCTGTCTTTTATATAATAACTCAAAACCAGTTGAGAAAAAACATTTTACATGATAAAACCTCTATAAATGCGTTTTGCCCCCGAATGCGTTAAAAATCACATCACTGATTATTCACTCAGTGTTGAACTGGAGAACTTGAAAAGTTTGAAAGTTTTAGTGCATAAGAAGCCAGTTTCTGATTTAACGCGTAGAGTAACTCAGTGTAATGATACACATTATTTTGATAAAAATTTATTATTATTTTACATTTGGATTCACGTAGAGGTCTTCTCACCTTTTTTCGTGTGGCCGATCCTGGAGGATCTTCGCCAATGATGATTGTAGTGCGCAGGAGCTCTATTTATACTCTCCCCACGCCTACGCACTAAGAACGTTTACAATACGTTTGCAATACGTTTGTAGTACGTATTGCAAATCATTGTCACTATGCACTAAGAACGTTTACAATACGTTTGTAGTACGTATTGCAAACGTTCTTAGTGCGTTCAAATCGTTGTCACTACATTGCTAGTATATTCACAATACGTTTGCAAAACGTTCTCTGCGCGGAGAGTATAAATAGAGCCATTATGATAGAATTTATCGAATTTTGAATCGTATAGTCGACTCTATTGTGAGCCTCAAAAAACGGTTTGCGGATTCTGAGACACTGTCCCAGAATCCGCAAACCACCTTTTTGATGCTGTCCTAAAAGCCGCAAAACGTTTTTGCTCGCGTTCACCAACGATGGATCGATGGTCTGATCCACGATGGGAACGTCGAGAACAATTTTTAAGTAAAAAAAAATGTACAATTTCGTACATTTTTCACTTTTTTGAAAAACGTGTACATTCGACACGTTCGCCAACGGGTATTTGAACGTTAAAAGTGTGATCTAGGAGTCTCAAAATAACAGCGGATTCTGGGACACCATAAAAAAATGACATTTTTTGCGAACGTGTTGGCGATTTAACACTGAATCCTACGATGGTAAACTCACCATGTACGTGTACGTGTATGGTACATGTACAACGTGTCCCAGAATCCGCCTTTTATACCTACTCATGGTCAGATAGACGAAAACTATTATATATATATATAGATAGAAGCAGAGAATTCTGAAAGAATTCGAAATAGTAAACTTCTCAGGTTGTTTGTGGTAATTCTACGAATCGGGAAATTACTCTTCTACAAAGGAACACACCCTCCGAACATATACCTATCCTATAAGAAGGGTTTAGGCAACCATGTGCTACCATAAAAACCAAGATGGCAGCCTCCAGTATACTAAATGGACGACGGAAACACTATCACCCTAACAACACGCGCTGCGCATGCGCACTAACACCACGTATCACTATGGGGATGACGTCACAACATGGCCACTCACCCGGGTTACCATGACAACACAACATGGCGCCACTGGGTTACGTGACATGACGTCACTTCCGGGGTTCTTTAGCGGGGTCTCCCAACAAAGGGGTGAAGGGGAACATACACTACTACTACTTCCGTTGCATTCGCCAAAACCTAGGAATCAAGGAATTTTGTGGACACATTTGTGTAATTTTCTCCCACCTGCCCGGTATGTCCAGTTTCTCTTAGACGTTTGAGCCTCTTAGTAATTTCATTTTGCCTCCCTCGCATATGGCCCTCCTTTACTGGCGACCTAGTTGAGTGTTGATTTTGGCGTTAACATATGCAGCATGACCGACTGTAGTGTAATTTTCTTGTCATGTAGTATTCATATATTCTGTTTTAGGCGCCAACAAACTGGAATTGGACAGACGCAGCAAGTGCTTTAGATAATGTTCTAAAGGAAGAAAGAGCGGTAAACCACAAAACTCTCAGAGCTCACAGGGATGCCTCGTGTAACAGCGACGGCCATGTAAGTTCTTGTCTCATACAGAAAGTCGTGTATTTTAAAATGACTGATTATCTATCTATATTCAGATTTACCCAAGCTGTGAGGGAAACATGGCAACGTGTTTTGAGGCTGTTACAGTCAGAAGTGGTATAATTCACCAGATGGGATTGATTACAGGCCCAGTAAATAATCGACATGTATAATTAAGTAATGTGACTTTTCCGTATCGTCGACTATAAATATTCTTACTTAACCCTTTGAACTCTGGTGGTATATTCCATGCCAGTCCAATGGCAACAATTAGAAGAGTCCATATTCATTATTTGGGGTAGATCAGTCAATATTTTCAACGTGTAGCCTCTGTGCTGGTCCACCTCACATGTTTACTCAGCAGCCATCCTATTTAATAACGTTATGGCGTATCATGTTCCTGGCTGGAAAAGCGGCCGCTACGGTTCAAAGTGTTAAACCTAAGTTTACTTATTTTTTAATTCAAATTATTAACTAAACATCGCCGACGCTTCCACGCTGCCGTAGAGAATAACAGTTTAAGTCCTTATGTAATTTCCATGTCAAATTGCTCTTGCAAGTAAACTTTTTTTTGATTTTGCATCTTTAGGTTCTGAGAGTTTACAAAGTGGGAGTCATTTTTCTATTTGCCAAATTCCAGCTTGCCCGCCAAATCCATGAAGGCCCCGACACTGAAAATGGACTCTCATACATGTCTCATAATCGAATAGTCGGCATTAAACATATACATTGTAGTGTAGTTTCTTTTGTAAACTTATTTATTGTGTAGATACCATATTGAAAAAGCAAATACTTGAACCCTGGAATTATAGGTGAGACCTTATATATGTCAGCCATTTTGAATTTTAAAACAACCACCGTGTTAGTCTACCAGTAGCCAACAAAGATCTCCGCATTAAATTTTAAATTAACTCGGGGGCTTTCTTGGAAGAGATGTTCATTCAATGGTGACTGTTGAAGCAAAGAATATTTTGAAAGTGAAACAATTGTCGATAGACCAAAGAAACTATCTTTCTGTTCACTGATCGCAAATAACTGATGGTCAAAATTAGCGCTGGAGCCCATTTTATCCTTTAGCCATTGACAGAAGACCCCCAATAGACACAATACTTTTTCAACATTGATTTTTGTTTCTTTGTTGAATGTCTAGCGATGCAGTGTGTCGTTATTTCATTCGCATAACTTGACTTGGTAAGACAATAAAAGAAATTCAGCTCGGATGTTTATTTAATAACGAACATGAAAGCGATTTTTCTTACTGGGCACGATTTAGACACTTTCGCCTTTATTGAGCGCGCGTGTATATTGGGAAAATAATAAGCCTTTTTCGAAACTGCCATCTTGGCTCTTAATCTATGCAAGGTCACAGGTCGCGAGGTGTAAACATTTCTAGAAAACACGTTGTCAGCATTGGGTGAGGAGAGTGGGTGAAGTGCTTCGGACCCCATTTCGTTCATTAGTGCGAATTAAAAAAAAAACCATTTAGCCAAGGATACCATTTGTTTAAGACAATGACAATATTGTATGAGAACTTTCATTATTTCGAAATGAGTTCCTATCGACTTAAATGATGTTTGAATGCACACCGTCCCGTGACTCTGTGGCCGTGGGCAATATTTCGACAACTTTCGGGGATTTCCCAGCTGAGAAACTCCGTACAACGAGTGTTTCCTTGTTGCCACTCAAAACAAGTCCTCGACTCATATAAAAGTCTTTAAATCTGCGATATCCCATCGTTTAAAATCATCTAGGGTTGCCACTTCAGTTAATTCGAATTTAAACTTGATATTTCACGCGACTAGTTGGCTTGTCTGTCACAGAACTCAACGCGACGAACATGGAAATTTCTTTGTTTTCACCCCGCGACCTGTGACCTTGCATTGATTAAAAGCCAAGATGGCAGTTTCGAAAAAGGCTTATTGCCTCAGATCATCTGGTAGTAATTCTCAGGTCGATTCAACTGACTTGGAAAACCAAAAAATGGAACCGTATACATGTATACTGGATTCAATAATATGCGTAATTTTGTTATTACTTCTAGTTTTCATTTTTACTTTTATATTCCCTTTACACAAACTGTTTCTGTATTGCGCAAGCATTATAAGCTGGCAAAAACATTTCTGATTTTATGGCGTACTTCATTATTTTGCGGCCATGTCTTCAATACATTCCGCCCAGAAATCCCATCAAGATTTTCAGAAAGAAGCGCGATGTCATTTGGCATCCTCAACTTTTATCGTCATAGATATTGACTCTTGGGAAAGTTATCTCCCCTTGTAAATACTGGAGTCCAGCTGAAATCCAATTAACACTGAACCTCTGAAAGGTGTGGATGAAATCTTGATCGCCAGGGAATAGTTGTCGGAAGCGGAGAAATCAGCCGAAAATGAACCGGCCAGTGCTGTACACAAAAATCGGCATTCAATTTTTTTTGTATTTTCATTTTTTGCTTCCAAAACATAGGTTATGACCCCTCATTGGAACGAGCGCGTATCTATATTATACGCTGGTGTAACAGATTGTTTTACCTCCCGCCAAAGTCCCCCCCCCCCCGGGGGGACTAGTTTTTTTTACCCCCGCCCTGATTTTTTTTGCCCCCACCTGAATTTGTTTTCTTCTCAATTTTTTTTGGTCATATTATTTGCTAATATGGCAAGAAAACCTTTCGTTGACCCCCCCCCCCACAAAAAAAAAATTCAAATTTTTTACATGGTCATTGTCAGGCAGGGGGCAATTTTCATAGGCTACAGAAATCCCCCCCCCCCCCCCCCCCCCATTTCAATGAAGAAATGTTTCAGTGTCGTATTATTGTATTATTTGCTAATTTGGCACGAAAACCTATCTTTGATATATTTTTTTTAATCTCGACATGGTTAACCTTTGGTTGGTGGAGGGGGAGGGGGTGCGAAATTTCAGTAGGCCACCAAAAATCTTCCCCCACCTCCAAACGAAAAATTTTGCGCCGCATGATTTGCTTATATGGCGTAAAACCCTCTACTTGATGATATTTGTTTTCTCATTCTGATGTTGAATGGCCAACATCAATCAGGTGGGGGCAATTTTTCCATGTCATAATGCTAATAGGACAAGAAAATCCCTCTTTAACCCAAAGTTTCCAATTAATTTGACAACAATGGTCAACGTCAGGTTGGGGCGATTTTCCCCCCGACTACCGAAAACTCCTCCCCCCCCCCCCACCTCCGTTTGAAAAAAAGAATTTTTTTTAACTTTGACATGGTCACTGTCAGGTGGACCTCCAACTGACGTTGACCATGTCAAGTTAAAAAAAAAATATCAGTCAAAGATAGGTTTTCTCACCAAATTAGCAAATAATATGAGATTTAAACAAATTTCTTCTGGGGGAGGGGTGACCCCAACAAACTACGTACTAAAATTAATTTACGTTCGATTAATCTTGTATTGTCAACAGGGTTTCAGGAATTCAAGACATGAGGGATTTATTTCTGAGCAGTCATAACTATGCTTGAGGAGCAGGGTTCCTGACGACAAGGATTTCCCTGAGGAACAGACTATTTTGTATATGACAGGGTGGTGGGGGGGACTAGTCCCCCCCCCCCCCCCAGGGGAAGGGAAAAAACTAGAAATATTTATTAAAGTCTTATATTCACCAAAGACACTAAATATGGGCAATATATAACAGGCCTGCTGCCAAATGCCAAGAAGTTTTGATAATACAGTAATCCTTCTGACGACATGGAATCTTCTTGATTCTATCAAACCTCAGCCCCCAATTCAGCACTGTCTAATGTTACTCAACAGGGTTTCAGAAATTCAGGACATGAGGTATTTATTTCTGAACAGTTATAACTATGCTTGAGGAGCAGGGTTCTTGGCGACAAGGATTTCCTTGAGGAACAGACTATTTTGTATATGACAGGGGGGGGGGGGGGGACTAGTTTTTTCCCGGGGGGGGGGGGGAGGGAAAAAAAACTAGAAATATTTATTAAAGAGACTGGTTTCTGGGTGGATTAGGTGCAGGATAAACCTAATGTTATAATTGTTATTCTAATCAGAACTGTTAATTCTCACACTAATTGGCATTCAATAATCCTCTTCAAAGCAACAAATTACTGGCTTCGCTGAGTTATAATCTATTGTCATCTCCATAAATCTCATCATTTACTATCTGTTCTGTATTTACCCTTTATGACCATTGTCAAAGTTGGAGAAAACAACAGAAATCTTTTGTTTTTCTCGCCATATTAGCAAATAGTATGACATAAAAAATGAAGAAAAACAAAAACATTCAGATGGGGCAAAAAAATCAGGGTGGTGGGGTAAAAAAAAAAAGTTTTTTTCCCACGGGGGCGAAAATACTATAAAATCTAGTCCCCCCCCCCCCCCCCCCTTGGGGGAAGTTTTACCGGGGGGAGGGGGGGGGGGCGAAAAAAACTGGGACACCGGTACTTTTAAAATGCTACTGTTATTTCCAGTACAACTCCATGTAAAATGATAGAAAATTTAATTTTCGTCAACTTTTAGCGGTTAATATATATTTTCTGCTTCATATTAGCAATGCTGTGCGCATACCGGCATATAATATAGATATTGTCCTATCTAATCGTATAAAAATATACAAGCTGACATTTGCCCATTTTTTTCCTGTGATGTTAAAACCAAGGCAAATTGTATTGTAGTAAAAACAGTTAAAACCGCAGCCCACAATATCATAGAGGTTTCCGCTTGAGTACAAATGAAAAGGTGCTATAACCCCTAAGCGTCTTAATTACTTTCTGGTCAACCAGTCAAAAAAAAAATCGTTGTATAACTAAAAATTCATTTTTTTGGCTTCCAAAATATAGATTATGACGCGGTCGTTCCAATGAGGGGTCATAACCTATGTTTTGGAAGCAAAAAATGAAAATATAAAAAAATTGACTGCCGATTTTCGTGTATAGCGCTGGCCGGTTCATTCTCAGCTGATTTCTCCGCTTCCGACAACTATTCCCGGCGATCAAGATTTCATTCACACCTTTCAGAGGTTCAGCGTTGATTGCATTGAAGCTGGACTCCAGTATTTACAAGGGGAGATAACTTTCCCAAGAGTCAATATCTATGACGATAAAAGTTGAAGATGACTGGCTGAGTCAGTTGCAATCTTTAATGGGTTGTCGTTGACTCAGTTGTATGGTGGCAGAGCATTTATGGTCAGGCGATTGGGTGTCGTGGACCCGGGATCGACTCCCGTTGAGGCCACCTTCCAAAACACTTTACAGTTTTCAATCCAGTGGCGCAGTGCTAGTATCACAGGGTTAATATCTGTGAAACTGACAACTACAAACTTGACCACATGTGTGACTTGCTATATGTAGATAACGTTACATCATGTCCTTCTCATCAGCCTTCCGTGTAATAGCCTTGGGCTAATTCCATTTATCAATTCAACAATCCTATCACAAATAATAAGTAATGTTAAACTAGATTGCCCATAACCAATTATGTAATATATCTATGTATATAATGTTTGTGGACAGACACGACGGCAGTTTGGTTTCCAGCTCTGTACGAATTAGTAGCCAGTACGCCCGTAGTAAGGAATATCCGACTTCGGTGCGAGACATGTTTTGTTCTACACTGGAATCTAGTTATTGTGTAAATAAATGTTGATCGTAAATGTTCTTACTATAGTTATTCAGCAAGTAACATCCCGGTTGAAAAAATGCTTTATGACACTAGGACGATGCCTGGTGAAATTCCTGCTTGATATAGGCGATATAAATTAAATTCAAGCACGGTTGCATCATCACGGATCTTCCATTAATTGAGATTCCTGTGTTTAAAAACTGGGACCATAGACCATTTTAAAAACAAACTATTTTATGCAATACGCCAAAACACTTAATTTCAACTCGGCGAGTTCTGCGACGTAACCTCCATTGTCCGCAATGCGATGCCTCAAGTTTTCAAATTACGTATTTCCGCATTAGAAGTAGGCTACATTTTAAAAATTTTAAAACCATTTTTGTTATGATACATCCAACCTCAATTATTAAATGAGATGTCTGCGCGTGTCTGTAGCTACATTTAAGCATTCTGCATTGTTTTGTTTTTTTTGTGTTGAGGGATGGGAGGTAGTTTTTCATGCTTTATTTCGCATGTTGATCTTAACACGTAAAGTGTAGTCATCCCTCCCACGTAATTTGAATTTTTTTAAACAGAATTGTCGAGAACCACCACTTATAATACTTGGAGATTGTGCCGGGGCATTTCCTCTCGATACCACCTCAGCATGGGCGTTTTGTCTCAAGTCGAGTTCCGATCCATTGGTCAGGTTGTGTTATCTTACAAGAATCCATTAAGCTTTCTCTGGGGAGAGAGGAAATTAAAAACGTATCGGACGTGCACGCACTAGTCCCATTGTCTTGGTCTGGCAGTGTTTGCGTCTACTTCTTTAAAAGGTCGAGGATCAAACCCAGTTTGTCGATTTGCTTCCTTCACCTCTAACCTAATCCATACTATACACATCTGAGTTAGGAACCGAACAGACTTGGGTCACCATCTACACTGGATCAAGATTTGATGAATGTGAAGATATGTACATATTATCATAACAGCGTGTTGATCCGTGTCGTAGTATCACGTCGAGTTGAGGTGACCAGATTGCGGCAGCTCGTGTGATCCGACAATCTGGCCACCTCAACTCGACGTGATACTGCGACACGGATCAATACACTGTTATGATGATAGGTTTGTTATATAACTGACACACTAACAGTAACTTAATTTGCTTACCGCGATGTACTTATTCTCTTGAAAGCCGAACATAAAAATAGCAGATGAAACTTTGTAAACAACGGCAACGGCTTCCATTATTACGAAGTCTATTTTTAACGGATAAATAGTCCGACGTTATTCATACGGAAAGTCTCGGTAATTTCCGTAAGGAGTGTGATATGGATTTTTGATCCCGGAAAATCTCAACTTGTGTGATCCGACAGTCTGGAAAAAATCATCAAACAGTAGTGGTATTTACGGTAAAAATATCATAGTCATATAATAAATATTCTCCGTTTTCCTCATTTCAGTTGACGCATTACTTAGAGACGGGCATAATAGACCAGAAGGTGAGGAAGATCAGGGAACTTGGCGAATACAAAACACAACTCGGAAAATTGAAAAGAAGCAACTACAGACTTGGAGAGTACATCTTTGACAGTTACATACGTGCTTGAATTCAATCAGCCAGGAACTATATTCACAAATTCTCAAAAATATATACTGCAGTAATATAAGACAAGCAATTCTATCAATTAAAGCAACGTCCATGGAAATCGATCTTATATTGCTATTTAGCCTACTGCACAGGGAAAGTAGATTTAGTTGCCACCAATATACTGTGTGGAGTTTCTAGGCATTCAAACAGGAGCGTAAAAAAGAGAGGTGTAGGGGTGACACCCCCAGTTATTTTTTCAGTAGGGACATTTTCGTCAGATCGTGGGTATCATCGATTCGCTCTTGATAATAATCATGCACTTTCTAATACGAAACTATATATTTGACAGTCGGTAATGGAAATGGAGGTCTGTAGAACCCGACTCGGGCTGTTGGATGCGCAGAAGGGGCGGTGGAAGCTCGATAAAAGTGGAGGAGCACCAACTTACAATGCTACCATGGTTCGACCCAGTGTGAGAAAGGTTGCGGTCGTTCTTTCGGTAAATGTACCACGACTCGCTATAGTCTCTCGTTTAGGTGAATATGCCACTATGTGGTCACTGTCCTGTCCGTTTCTTCCACTTCAACCATCTTCCAACTCGAAGGCCAGCCTTCGAGTTGGAAGATAGTTGAAGTAGAAGAAACGGACCGAGGCTGCCGAAAGTGGGATTCTTTATCTAAATATTGTCTGGATTTGCAAATAATGGTACAGGAGGAATGCTTGTATATTGACACGTTTGCATGCACCCATTTAACTCATTGTGTAACTGCGAAACATATCTGTGGAAAAAAGTGGAGGGGCACGTGCATCCTGTGCCCCCCTCCCCCCACCCTGGCTCCGCCGCGCAGCATGATCAATTTGGAGTACGGTACGTGGTAATTAAATAAGATGAATGGAAGCCTACGAGTTGCGACTACTAACTGTATTTATTTAAAAATAAATTTCCAAGAACTCTGAACTTTGAATAATAATAACCACTAATATTTCAACTATACCATCAAGGTATATTTTCAAGGAAGGCATGGCTCCGAGAAAGGCATGCATTGGCGATGTCGTTGGAATATTTTATCTGTCAGTACATACGCCATCACAGTCGGAATACATCGGGTTAACTCCCCCTCCAGTCAGGCATCTTCGCGACGCCCTGCATTCGAAAACTTGAATACCGTGAAGAAGAAAAAATCATTGAAGGACGAGTGAAAGTTAGCCAGACAATGGAGATCGTGGTTCACGCGATGCCCCAATGTAGGGTTCCTGTACATGAATGATTGGCCTATTCAAAGTTTCCAGGACCTTCCTGGTATACTTTAAGCACTTTCAAGCAACCAGAGGTGATGAATTTAAAGATGTCCAGGAATGTTCTGGAGCAAAAACTAGGGAGCACCCCCCCCCCCCACCCCAAGAGCTGAAAATAGTTACATGTACGTGTGAGCTGAGGGAGCTCGTACACAGTCTTTTTTAATGCCATATTATAATCATATCCACAATCTCTCATGTTGGATGCGGAGTGGCCCAATGGTTAGAGCATTGGACGTTAAATCAAAAGGTCAATGGTTCGAACCTGACTAGCGGTAACTGCGTTAGTAGTCTGTCTCGTATGGTTCACCCCTTATTTGCCGGACCTTGGTGCCAGACCTCGGAAGTGACGTCATGTCACGTGACCCAGTGCCGCCATGTTGTGTTTCATGGTAACCGCGTGAGCGGCCATGCTGTGGCGTCATCCCCATGGTGATACGTGGTGTTAGTGCGCATGCGCAGCACGTGTTGTTAGGGTGATACGTGTTTCCGTCGACCATTTTGTATACTGGAGGCCGCCATCTTGGTTTTCATGGTAGCACATGGTTGCTATGTTACCCAAAGGCCTACAACAAAACAAGGGTATATTCAGGGGGTATGTTCCTTCATACAGAAGTATTTTCCCGATTCGTAGAATTACCACAAACAACCCGACAAATTTTACTATTTCGAATGCCAGGTTTCTTTCCAGGCATCTTCTTCCTCAACATGTGCTATACCCTATGGTCCAGAGATAAATGGCTGAAAGTCATATTAACTAAGCTGATTCCCTATTAACAAACTGAGTAGTATAGCATGTACCCGATCGTGCCCCATTACCCGGAGCTTTGCCGGAGCAACTAGTGTTAAATTCCCATAGGAACTATTTGCCGGAGCAGACACGAGACGTGTTTTTCGCGTCATCCAGCTAGATCCGCCAAATGGTGTAGGTACTGTATATATAGTATGCTATGGCATGTATAGTGATATATGTACGCATGGGGCTATAGGTATATATTATGGGTAAGTGGCGGAAAGATGATGGGAAAATTGGGTTTTCTTGAAAGTTTTTCCCGCGAAACGGTTGACGTTGCTATTGACGTCGTGACGTCATGATACGCGCGCGACGTCATAGAGATGCTGACCGCTGTTATTGTCAAGTACACAATCTGACATAACGTAATTCGGGTCGGGGGTGTCGGGCTTCTCGTATGGGATGGCGGCGATATGGTAGTAGTGGTATATATGCATGTAGGTCCCAAGTTAGCCCTTAGTACTATTAATCCACCTTATGCTTCATATTATCCTATGTCTGCTATAGCTAAGTCAAGCAGTAGGGTGGGTGGGTGGGTGGTAGTGTGGTATTGCGAGATAGTCATTGGTGGTTTAGATTGGCAGTACAGGATGAATGATCTGTTGGTCTATTACCCCCCTTAGTACTATTAATACTACTGAAACCCATCTCTAATCTGTGTGTATAGCATTTTTCCTAGAAGTGTAATTTTTAGCTGCCCTTCCCCATGCCGTATATCTCTACAGGCTACATGACTGCATTCATCTATCTCCTAATCGAGAATAGGAACAGAAACTCAACAAATTATTTTGTAGTTTGCGGATATTTTCTAAAGCTTCCGTAACTTGAATTGGGTCGTAACAATATACATGCTGCAGCACAGACGAAGTCAATTCGTCATCAACACCTGAAAAATGTTTCGTTTCTCTCAAAACACCCACGCAGTTGACTTTCCACCCAGACAGAAATTGACAATCTGTTTAGAGACAATGTAAAAAGCTCAGTATGTAGACTTTCTATCCTACATGCAACGTTAGAGCTGCTCTCAGCCACTGCCCCTCGAATATTATTTCGAAAAGTCTGAAGGAAAAGCGCGGTAACGGCAGCAAACGTTTTTCTGTATAAAAGAGATATCATAATTTTTTTTAAATTTCGGCGCGCCTCCTCGTGCGTTTCCATTATATCACAAGCTGTTTGCGACCAATATCTGCACAAGTTCGATTATTTGTGACATTAATGTACAAATTTCGATACCTCTCCATTTCTGAATTATCTTCATGTGTAAAATTTTCATAACACAACACCACACCTTTGGGGTATATGTACAGTTTCCTATAAAGGTCCGTCGCCAGCTCGTTTTTGCGTAAATATTTAGAATCGTTTAAAAATATCTATCGATCCACTTTGTATTCCAAAATCACGGTAAGATTTATTAAATTTGAAAAAAAATATACGATAAGCTGTGTCTTTACTATTTATTATAGATTACGCATCTTTCGGTCCAGTTTAGTGAGCAAGATCAGTCTTCCACGGGCATTCCGTTTAAATTCCAGGCACTTCCACTTTGATTGGAACCCTAGTGTGTTTCAGCGGAATGAGCTGATTTTTACCTGCAGTAAAATTCAAGGACATCTCACTGGACTGATAAAATTCCGTGGCATGGTATTTCACACGATGCATCAATTGTACAGACTGACTGTTGTTTTTTTTAAGTATAACTATAGAACAAGTCGGGGGTGGGGGTGGTCGGCGCTTCAGTGCCATTTGTTGCTGCTGATGTGGGGAGAGTGGCTCCCAGAAGGCATAAAAGGCGACGTGCACTGCGCAATCGGTCATTCGCCATCCAGCAGCCGAGGTGAACACATCGTCAGTGAGCAGCTCTGCTAATTTGAAATTTTCTCCAATAATTTCAGGCAAGAGACACCGACAATGCAACCAACATGCCACCAGCCTCCTTTGTGTGCCACCAGTGTGAAAAGTCGTTCATCAGAAGGAGCAACTTGGAGAGACATATAAGGACTGTACACCTAGAAGAAAGAAGACACGAATGTCAGAGGTGCCACAAGAAATTCGCTCGGAAAGAAGACCTGGAGAACCACTTAGAGAAATGTACAAGTCAATGGAAATGCGGAGACTGCCAGCGAGAATTTAGCAATCTCATACACTATAGCCTGCATCTGAAAACAGATCACCAGTACCTTACTAAGGGGGAAGAAGACAAGAAGATACAAGGTGTAACAGGAAATCTCCAGAAAATGTTTTATAAAAGAGACGCTGAAAAGACATTAACTTCATTAGAATGCGAACAGTGTGAAAGAATATTCCACAAGAGAAGCAACTTGGAGCGACATATCAGAACTGTGCATATGAAGAAGAAGATTTATGGATGCCACAACTGCTACATGAAATATTCCAGGAATGAAGATCTCGAGCATCACTTGAAAAAATGCGAAAAGCGTCGGCAAGAATTCAGTGAACTGTCTCAAACCAGTGTACATATGGAAGCAGCTCATCAATCTGACAAGAGGGCAACCAAAAAACGAAAATCGAATGACGATCAACAGCAATCAAGTGGAAAGACGAGGAAATCCAGAACATCATTCATGGATTGTGATCCTCCAGTGTTTTCACCTGAACTGCTATGCGAAGAGGAATGTGATGAGATGAAAGCTCTTTACAAAGTGAACTTGAACACTATACGGACCCACCATCCACCATATTATAAACAGAAAACTTCAAGACACTTACAATTTTCGTATCAAGACCGTCGACATAACAGCTATGGTCAATGAATTTACTGAAACAATTTTTCAACAACAAGAATGGAAGTTCAAAATCAACCTGAGCTACGGATTCATCTTACGTAACAATGAAACTGACGACCTCCGATACTATCGCGCATCCCAGAACAATGCCAGATTCCTGGATACACCACGTCTTGTTTCGAACCTAGAAGATTTCGAAAAGTTTTTGAGAGATGTTTCCCAAGAAGATGTATTGGAGTGGGAAAAACAACAACAACCAGATTCTAAATGGACTGTTTATAAAGTGACCAACATAACATTCTACATGAATAAAATCAGAGATCATCCTATTGGAGGCGCCACAGATTTACCTGCGTACATCATGGACAATCCAGCCATAATTGCTGTAGTGAAAGACCAACACCACAACTTCAAGTACGACGATAACCTGTGTTTATTCAGATGCTTAGCCTTTTCAAGAGGGGCCACCTTCCACAACTTGAACACAGAAACTAAACACATGTTTCGACAGTATACAAATGAAGACACGGAAACTTTCAAAGGAGTGAATCTCAACCAGTTACCTGAAATAGAGAACGTTTATCAGTTGCAACACAATGAAGATGGAGAAACAAATGCTAGTCTAGTCAGACGTATGGCGTACGAACAGGTTCGAAAATAATTATTGAGGTACATACTATATTATTTGAGGTTCATCCTATATTATTTCAGGTTCATCCTATATTATTTGAGGTTCATCCTATATTATTTCAGGTTCATCCTATATTATTTCAGGTTCATCCTAAAATAATATTTATGACCCTCTCGTACGCGATCAATAATTTGTCCGACCCTGGATGGACTATAATTATTGTTTCATGTTGAACCAGGTTCGACATAAATATTTCAGGTTCATCCTATATTAACATTGAGGAAGAACCTAAAATAATTTGTCCGACCCTGGATCGACCATAATTATTGTTTCATGTTGAACCAGGTTCGACATCAATATTTCAGGTTCATCCTATATTAATTGAGGATGAACCTGAAATAATTTGTCCGATCCTGGATGGACCATAATTATTGTTTCATGTTGAACCAGGTTCGACATCAATATTTCAGGTTCATCCTATATTAATTGAGGATGAACCTGAAATAATTTGTCCGACCCTGGATGGACCATAATTATTGTTTCATGTTGAACCAGGTTCGACATCAATATTTCAGGTTCATCCTATATTAATTGAGGATGAAACTGAAATAATTTGTCCGACCCTGGATGGACCATAATTATTGTTTCATGTTGAACCAGGTTCGACATAAATATTTCAGGTTCATCGTGATTAAATATGCAACCAAATTGTACCAGAAGTCTTCTTCAACACTGTCGAGCTCGTACGAGTCTGGATAAAACACTGAATACCTATGGAAGGCAGCTGATTTCCTTCTGTCAGGCAGCCAAACTCAGAATTCTGAACGGCAGGGTTCCTGGGGACTACATGGGAAATTTTACAAGTTTTCAATATAATGGAGCCAGTGTTGTTGATTATGTAATCATTTCAGAAATGTACTTATCAGATGTAGATTACTTTTGCGTAAAAGCCCCCAATGAGCATTCAGATCACTCCCAACTAACAATGTTATTGAAATACAGGAACACCTCTAATACATCCGACGTAAATCTAAAATATAAATATACCATGACCAAATTCACACTGAGGTGGACACCTGATAGCCAGATGAGAGCTATAAGAGCAATTTATGGCCACGATGTTGAATATAAAAAAACAGCAGTTTCTGATGAAACCCTACACTCAGGATAGAAAAGGCACTACTGACGCCGTGGCCGAATTCAGTGAGTTATTGGGTATTATTAACACAGCTGCAACAAAAAGAATAACTCTCAGGAAATCGAAAATGGGACCTAAGAAGAGATGGTTTGATAGCGAATGCAAACAACTAAAAAGTGCTCTGGATGACGCTATAAAACGCTTGCAACGCACACCCCACGACAGGTCATTGATTCAGAAATTTTATTCTGCCAAAAAAGCATATAAGAAAACACTAAAAAGAAAATAAAAGTTATACTTCAAAAGCATATGCGATAAACTAGAACACCTGTCAACATCTGACCCCAGAGAATACTGGAAAACAATTAACTCATTGCGAAAAAACAAAGCCGCAGATCAACATCTGGATGCCGACAGAACTGTAGATTTCTTTGGTGATCTTCTCTGTAGACCTAGACCACCGAACAAATCTAACAGTCCTGACACGTTTAGCAGAAATCAAGATTATCAGTTTGCACTTAATAATGGTTCATTTACTGCCGATGAAATTATGTACTCAGTTAAACGACAATTAACAAACTTTTCCTACTACAAAAACGCTCAGTTCGCATAATTAATAACGCACGTTCCAATGCCCATACTGACCCTCTATTTGCTCAAGATAAAATAATGAAAGTTGCTGACCTTTTCAAATTCCATGCCATGTTATTTTTATTCGATTGGAAAAATGGATCTCTTCCCCAGTCACTAAATTCAATGTTTTCACTCTTTAATAATAATGCTACTGGTCACATCACCAGGTTCTCGGTATCGATTCGCGTCTGTAGAACAAGAACAAGAACAATGGCCTTAGATTACCTCCCTTGTTTCAACTATCCTAGGCTTTGGAATGACCTGGAACCGAGTATAAGAAATGCTACTACTCGTACTGCATTTAAGAAAATGTTAACGCAAAAACTTCTCTCAAACTATCAAACACAAATTGTATGTAACAACCCGTATTGCCCAGACTGTACTAGATAGTTTACTATACTAATCTGTAGTACAGTTCTGCTTTTACCGGCTAGCTCGTCCGTTTGTCACTCATCTTATTCCTAAATTATTTTCAATATTATTTCCAATGAACTCTAAAATATCATTGTCATACTAAGTGTCTTGTTTCCCATGCAATAACGCAACAATGCAACAATACAAAATTTACTCCAAAATGATCTGTATTTCTCTCTTTCCGGCTGTATACTACTATGATGTTGCTCTATTTATTTTATTTACCTCGGGGGATAGCAGGAAGACAGCCAATCTGGCTATGCTGTCCCCCAACGGTATGTTTTTGTATCACAATGTTATTCTGTAAATGTATCTATTATTATATTTTACATACCGTTAAATAAAGAATTGAATTGAAAACGACTCAAAAACAAAAAAGCATCTGGTTGCGACAATATATCAAACGAACTGCTTAAAACGGTTACCCCACATCTAATCGATCACTTAATTAAACTTTTCAACCAGGTGTTTGAATCACACCATTATCCACTGACTTGGAGCAATACTGTACTAACAACTATCTACAAGAAAGGTGATAGATATGATCCAAATAATTACAGAGCAATAGCCGTAAGCAACGCGCTTGGCAAGCTATTTAATAAAGTTCTGAACGCAAGGATTAACACATTTCTTGAAGATAATTCCTTAATCACCGATAATCAATTTGGCTTCAGACAAGGTCGAGGTACAACCGACAGCGCTTATATTCTTAAAACATCGATAAATAAATATAAAAAGATGAAAAAACCACTATACGCGGTTTTTGTTGATTTTAAGAAAGCCTTCGACACTGTTGACAGAAATATTCTCTTTCAAAAACTTAACAAAGTGGGTATATGTGGTAATATTCTCGCAGTGTTAAGTTCTTTATATCAGTCAAGCTTTTATCAAATAAAAACCAAACTTGGCGTGAGCCCCGCATAATTATCGACAATCGGTGTTAGGCAGGGCTGTGTTATTTCGCCGACATTATTTAAAATTTTTATTGATGACACTGGACACATCTTTAATGAAAAATGTGCACCTGTAAAATTAAATAATACTACATTAAATCATCTGCTTTTCGCAGATGATCTGGTGCTGATATCAGACAACCCCTACGGATTGCAGCGATGCTTAGACCAATTGGACGATTACTCTGTTAGAAACGGGCTTCATGTAAATGTAGATAAAACAAAGACGATGACATTCCACTCCCGTAAAGTTAGAATGCCAAACTTCCACATTGGTTCAAATTCAGTTACTCAGGTATCCGATTACACTTATCTTGGCCTATGTTTCGCAAAAAATGGAAAGTTAACAAAAGCACAACAAGAATTAAGCAAAAAGGGCATGAAAGTACTGTACAGTCTACTAAATACTTTCAAAAAGGAATGGCCACCTCCGATAATTCTTCTCACTAAACTTTTCGATTCACTTATTAAGCCTATTCTTTTATATGGAAGTGAAATATGGGCGTCTGAAATAAACAACACACACGGTGATAAGGTTCCGTGCGAACATGTTCATCTACAGTTCTGTAAAAGCCTACTCGGTGTTAACAGGAAATCATCCAACCACGCAGCGAGAGCGGAATTAGGTCGAAATCCTGTGCACATAGAGGCTACGATGCAAATGATTAAATATGCAACCAAATTGTACCAGAAGTCTTCTTCAACACTGTTGACTGAGGCTAGAATTGAGTCTGAAAATTATACATTACCAGATTCAATCATTTCAAGATGTCACCGTCTTGTGGAAGATAGTGGTCAAGCAAATGCCCCCGGTAAACAACCAGCAAACCTTAGCAATTGGAAAATTGACGTAATTCGTGAAGACTTGAAGTCTCGCCACCTTAATACTTTTCTAAATGATATATACAATGATGATAAGAAGGCCGGAAAAAACAAACTTAGAACCTATATAGAGAGTTTAAAGACATTTATAACATAGAAATTTATTTACTGAACACAACTTCGGAACATGCAAAAAATATGTTCACCCGATTACGTATTAGTAATCACAACTTAATGATTGAAAAGGGTAGACATATGCAGCCCCCATTACCTGTACATAAAAGGTTATGTAAGGTCTGTAACAATGGTAATATAGAAAACGAATTCCACTTTGTTATGGATTGTAAGAGATATGACTCTATACGTGCTGATTCCTATCGCAAAATCGAGAGAGAATATCCAGATTTTGTTGGTATGAGTAGCTCTGAGAGATTCGTATTTCTTATGAAAAATGAAATCCCCGCACTGTGTGGTATCATCTGTAATATGATCCGACAAATGTTTGAATACAGAGAATGCTTACTTGCGGCATAATACCAATTAGAATGAAATCATTAGCTATAACATGCACCAACTGAACATTAGTGTTTATGGTTTCAAACATATTTTGCTATTTCTTGGTATTATTGTTACTAATTTCAATGACATGCAATCTGCCTTGTTTTTGGTGTTCTTGCAATAAATATTATCTTATCTTATCTATCTTATCCTATATTAATTGAGGATGAACCTGAAATAATTTGTCCGACCCTGGATGGACCATAATTATAGTTTCATGTTGAACCAGGTTCGACATAAATATTTCAGGTTCATCCTATATTAATTGAGGATGAACCTGAAATAATTTGTCCGACCCTGGATGGACCATAATTATTGCTTCATGTTGAACCAGGTTCGACATAAATATTTGAGGGTCATCCTATATTAATTGAGGATGAACCTAAAAAAATTTGTACGACCCTGGATCGACCATAATTATTCAGGATGATGCTAAAATCCCACGATGCAATACGCTCCACGAGCCAATCAGATGAGTCGTTACAAACGCGAACAATGGGACATAACTGGGGAAAAAAGCAAGATAAACTTGATGCAGGCACACAGCTTCAGACAAAGAATCCCGCTGAGAGATTGTTTTGTATGCGCTTCACACGATTTTTTTTCGACCCTTTGTAATCACGCAAAAGAAATAAGATTTTTCCCCATGAAAATGTCAAATTGGCACTGTTGATTGTTTACTGTACTGTTACAAACAAGTTGTGTTTTAATATTGAAATATGACTCGCTAACCAATAGTGTTGCGGACCGGACCGCAAACAAACGGTCCGGTACCGGTCCAGGCGTGCTCCGCGGTACGGTCCGATGAGGACCGGACCGCCCCTGCTGTACCGGTACACAGGCACGCTTGACCGGTCCGGGGCGGTCCAAGGGACCGGTCCAGGGAGACGCAAAGGGAAGTTTTGCACTCTCCCAATTGATACACAAACTGGTAATTTCATCTTGATAGACGGTGAATACATTGAAGTCGAGTAAGTTTGAAGTAACTGTCAACTATATTGAGCCAATCTGTCACCAATCAACCACCTGCATCCTGTGATTCGTGTCACGGGTGTCGGGTGAAGGTATCAGCGATGAGCGGTTCTACAAAAAGTTCCCAAAATAGCGAACGCTCAAATTCGGTGACAAAAAGATGTCATTCAATTCCTTTGTCGGCAAAGAATTTCAACGTGTATTGTGTATCTATTTCTATAAACCCCGATCTGGATTATGTGCACATGGAAACTATTTAGTTGGTAGTAACTTGGTCCCTGTATTTCATCTGGTAGGTTTGGTGTGGTGACCCTATTAAATTGGACCATGGACGCAGATCGGGGGGGGGGGGGGGCGTGTGCCCCACAAAGTTTTTCGGGGGCGGGGGGGGGGGGCATTACATGTTATGTCCCCCGCTCTCCTCCCACATATATAGGTGCGATACCAGCTGATATTGTTCGAGCAATCCTGCAATAGGCGAAAATCGCATATTTTCAGCTTGCTTTTTCAAAATTCCCTCCCGCAGGGCCAAACCATGCTTGACCCTGCGCGTTGTGTGTCCGAGCAATACTACAATAGGTGGAAATCGTGTATTTTCGGCTTACATTTTCAAATTTTCCGCCCGCAGGACCAAAACATGGTTGGCCCTGCGCATTGTGTAGCCCCCCCCCCCCCCCCACACACACACTCTAAAGAGAGAGACCTGTGCCCCTGAATTGGACCGCCTTGGACCGGTCCATCTAGAAAAAATGGACCGCCTTCCCGAATATCGGACCGCTATTTCACTGCTAACCAACATATCGGGAAAACGTCTCGTGAAGTTTAAAAATTTAATGGAGCAGTTCATAAAAGTGCCTCTGTGGGGTAGGGTGGGGAAGGGCAAAAATGATGGATTTCGTATGTATGTTTGTCTGTGTGTCTGCTATAGAAATAAATATGGGGCCATCCATAGTGCCCAAAATTGGCCTACTTTATGGCGGAGGTCATTGTCAGGTTTAAAAAAAGTGCAGGGGTGGGATTGGAGAGGGGCACCAAATGCTATGACCAATTTGTTTTTTACTGATATAGGTCCTCAAAGGGGTTTACTAGTGGTGACTTCTTATCAGGAATTTTAAAGGTTTCAAAAACATGCCGGTGGTGGTGTTGGGGAGGGGCAAAATTTGTGGATTTTGTGTGTATGTCTGTATGACCACTATAAAAAGGCATACGGAGCCACCCACAGTGCACAAGCTGGTTCTGCTAGTTTTTTTTCTCCACCGGAGTCATGGATTGAAAAAGTCAGGATTGAAAAAGTGCCGGGGTGGGGAGAGTCACCCAATGTCATGACAATTTTTCTTTTCACCTCTATAGATCTTCAAAGGGGTCTACCTGAGGTCACTTTTTACCGGGAATATTATGGTGCGGTTAGGGCCGCCGGCCTGCCCAAGTTACTCTTTTGAAGTCAGGGCTTTTTATGAACTGTTTTTTCTTAGAAATTTACCGTACAGCATCGGGTAACCCTGCTAGTATTTGTTAAAACCTGTTTAAACTCATCATTTTCACACATGTAACAATGTTGGGAAGCGGTTTAGTATGCCAGAATGCTCGAAATGCATCCCCACCCCCTCTTCCCCCCACAGAATTTCAAATTGCTCTGCGGCTCTTGGGTCAGCATGTTTTCGGTGTCATTGTGGGGCATGTCACGGTGTTATGTTCATGGAAGCAGGTGACTGTTTTGAACAAATCACGCGATAATGCCTCAGCTGTAGGGCCGTCGCTAGAGCCTTTTAATGGGGGGTGGGGGCGGAGGTGAGAGCCCTCGAAATTCCAACTGGGTAGTGGGCGCGTTCTTGACAACCCTTTAGAACTGTAGATCTTCCTAATTCGGCGAGCACGGTCGCGCCAGGCCGCCCGACGTGAGAAAATTGTTAAATTTGGCATTCAAAGGGGCAATTTCCTTTCTTCTGGAGGATCAATTCCCAATTCAACATACCCCGAAAAGTTTGTTTTTTCTGATCAAATAACAAAATTCAGTCTTTTGAAATTTCGATTTCTGTCCAATAACCTTTAAAAAACTATGCAGAATTATTATATGTTCTGCAAGTTTTAGCCAATCGTTTATACCAAAGCTGCACAATTTAGAGAATTCCATCCATTCCTAGGCATTGATTACTGGGTCCCATTTTACCATTAATATAGAACTTGTTCAGCACAGTGCAGAAACACTGCTTCATTTCCCGGGGGTTGCCACGGGGGTATGGTGGTGGTGGGGTGGTGGGTGGGGTGGGGGGGGGGGGGCTTATAACACCAATTTAATTGATAACACCCTTGTAAAAAAATAATAGTCAGCCTTTTCAACTTCTAATTTAAAATCAAAAACATTGCAGGAAACAGTTTGCCCAATTGACAATTTTTGTTCCAGAGCGCATCAATTTTCGGTATTCTGAAAATTGGATGAAAACAAAAATGAATAATAATTGACCTGGTAGTTGGGGTATTCCATACATCGACCCATATGCAGTAAAATATATATATATATTTTTTCGTACGTCCTGGTTGACAATGGAGTGGGAGGCAGTTGTCCTGGCTAACAATTGGAGTGGGGGCAGTTGTCCTGTCCACCCACTGGACTGGAGGACAGTCGTCCTAGCTAATACACTTGGGGGAGTCATCCTAGCTGTCAAATACACTGGGGCAATTGTCCGACTGAGCATTTTTTGGACGGGGATGTGGGGGGGGGGGGGGGGGGTGCTGGGGGCACTTGTCCTACAACCTCAATTTTCTCCTATGTTCAATTACCAATGTTCAATTACCACTCATCAAATATAACCTGCTAATGAACATAATTTCTTTTGTTAATTAGTTAATGTGCTCCTATTGTCATAGCTGTGTGTAATCTGTGTGTTGAATAAACATCGCAGTGATAACACTAGAGACTCACATATAGGATTACAACTAGTTTAATGACAGACATGAATTAGTTGCTCATTGGTGGAGAAAAATGGATCAAAATGATGCGAAATTAAAAAAAAAGTGTGGAGGGCAGTCGTCCTAGCTAATACACTTGGGGGAGTCATCCTAGCTGCCAAATACACTGGGGCAATTGTCCGACTGAGCATTTTTGGATGGGGATGTGGGGGGGGGGGGTGGAGGGGGTGCTGGGGGCACTTGTCCTACAACCTCAATTTTCTCCTATGTTCAATTACCACTCATCAAATATAACCTGCTATTGAACATAATTTCTTTTGTTAATTAGTTAATGCGCTCCTATTGTCATAGCTGTATGTAATCTGTGTGTTGAATAAACATCGCAGTGATAACAATAGAGACTCACATATAGGATTACAACTAGTTTAATGACAGACATGAATTAGTTTGCTCATTGGTGGAGAAAAATGGATCAAAATGATGCGAAATTAAAAAAAAACAGTGTCTGAAATTTTTTTGGGGACGGCAAACATTTTTCTAGGGGGTGGGGCGCCCACCCCCTCCACGCCGACTCCCACCCATCCCTCCCCATCCCCACCCCGGTTGCAGGCCTGCTGCGATATCTCTTGCAACGTTTTGCCTACTTTGTAGGGTATTCATCACTGACAGCTGAGCAGGGACGTCGCGACAGGAGGGGAGCGGTGTGTGTGTGGGGGGGGGGGGGAGGTGTCTACCCCCCACCCCCGCCTACGAAACTGTCGGGATAATAGTCGAAAATTTCGACATTTTCCCGCCCTAAATCGGCCCAAATGAAACTTTTTGAGGTATTCTGAAGTGGGGATTGACACTCCAGAAGCCAGGAAATTGCTCCTTTTAATGTCAAATTTAACAATTTTCTCATGTCGGGCCGAACCATGGTCGAGCCGACGCGACCGTGTTCGCCGAATTAGGAAGATCTACAGTTCTAATAGTTTGTCAAGAACGCGCCCACTACCCAGTTGGAATTTCGAGGGCTCTCACCCCCTCCCCCCAACCCCCCACTCCCCATTAAAAGGCTCTAGCGACGGCCCTACAGCTGAGGCATTATCGCGTGATTTGTTCAAAACAGTCACCTGCTTCCATGAACATAACACCGTGACATGCCCCACAATGACACCGAAAACATGCTGACCCAAGAGCCGCAGAGCAATTTGAAATTCTGTGGGGGGAAGAGGGGGTGGGGATGCATTTCGAGCATTCTGGCATACTAAACCGCTCCCAACATTGTTACCTGTGTGAAAATGATGAGTTAAAACATGTTTTAACAAATACTTGCAGGGTTACCCGATGCTGTACGGTAAATGTCTAAGAAAAAAACAGTTCATAAAACCACAGCCCTGACTTCAAAAGAGTAACTTGGGCAGGCCGGCGGCCTTAACCGCACCATAATATTCCCGGTAAAAAGTTACCCCAGGTAGACCCCTTTGAAGATCTATAGAGGTGAAAAGAAAAATTGTCATGACATGGGTGACTCTCCCAACCCCGGCACTTTTTCAATCCTGACTTTTTCAATCCATGACTCCCGATGTAGAAAAAAAACCCTAGCAGAACCAGCTTGTGCACTGTGGGTGGCTCCGTATGCCTTTTTAAAGTGGTCATACAGACATACACACAAAATCCACAAGTTTTGCCCCTCCCCAACACCACCACCGGCAATGTTTTGAAACCTTTAAGATTCCTGATAAGAAGTCACCACTAGTAGACCCCTTTGAGGACCTATATCAGTAAAAAACA
Organism: Pictodentalium vernedei; assembly: GCA_031216915.1. Classification (NCBI taxonomy): domain Eukaryota; kingdom Metazoa; phylum Mollusca; class Scaphopoda; order Dentaliida; family Dentaliidae; genus Pictodentalium; species Pictodentalium vernedei. The sequence continues at coordinate 195,243,501 of CM062295.1, forward strand.
AATTGGTCATAGCTTTTGGTGCCCCTCTCCAATCCCACCCCTGCACTTTTTTAAACCTGACAATGACCTACGCCATAAAGTAGGCCAATTTTGGGCACTATGGATGGCCCCATATTTATTTCTATAGCAGACACACAGACAAACAAACATACATACGAAATCCATCATTTTTGCCCTTCCCCACTCTACCCCAAAGAGGCACTTTTTTGAACTACTCCATTAAATTTTTAAACTTCACGAGACGTTTTCCCGATATGTTGGTTAGTAGTGATGCGGACCGTACCGGACCGCCAATGGTGTTCCGGTCCGGTCCGGTCCAAGAAATAGTGGTCCGATATTCGGGCAGGCGGTCCATTTTTTTCTAGATGGACCGGTCCAAGGCGGCCCAATTCAGGGGCACAGGTTTCTCTCTTTAGAGTGTTTGTGTGGGGTGGGGGGGGGGGGGGGGGGGCGGCTACACAATGCGCAGGGCCAACCATGTTTTGGTCCTGCGGGCGGAAATTTTGAAAAAGCAAGCTGAAAATACGCGATTTTCGCCTATTGCAGCATTGCTCGAACAATATTAGCTGGTATCGGACCTATATATGTGAGAGGAGCGCGGGGGACATAACATGTAATGCACCCCCCCAAAAAAAAAACTTTGTGGGGCACACGCCCCCTCCCTCTCTCCCCCCCCCCCCCCCCCCCCCACACACACCCATGATCTGCGCCAATGGTCCAATTTAATAGGGTCACCACACCAAACCTACCAGATGAAATACAGGGACCAAGTTACTACCAACTAAATAGTTTCCATGTGCACATAATCCAGATCGGGGTTTATAGAAATAGATATACAATACGCACTGAAATTCTTTGCCGACAAAGGAATTGAATGACAGCTTCTTGTCACCGAATATGAGCGTTCGCTATTTTTGGAACTTTTTTGTAGAACCGCTCATCGCTGATACCTTCACCCGACACCCGTGACAGAATCACAGGATGCAGGTGGTTGATTGGTGACAGATTGGCTCAATATAGTTGACAGTTACTTCAAACTTACTCGACTTCAGTGTATTCACCGTCTATCAAGATGAAATTATCAGTTTGTGTATCAATTGGGAGAGTGCAAAACTTCCCTTTGCGTCTCCCTGGACCGGTCCCTTGGACCGCCCCGCACCTGCCCAGCGTGCCTGTGTACCGGTACAGCAGGGGCGGCCCGGTCCTCATAGGACCGTACCGCGGACCACGCCTGGACCAGTACCGGACCGTTTGTTTGCGGTCCGGTCTGCAACACTATTGGTTAGCGAGTCATATTTCAATATTAAAACACAACTTGTTTGTAACAGTACAGTAAACAATCAACACTGCCATTTGACATTTTCATGGGAAAAAATCTTATTTCTTTTGCGTGATTACAAAGGGTCGAAAAAAAATCGTGTGAAGCGCATACAAAACAATCTCTCAGCGGGATTCTTTGTCTGAAGCTGTGTGCCTGCATCAAGTTTATCTTGCTTTTTTTCCCCAGTTATGTCCCATTGTTCGCGTTTGTAACGACTCAACTGATTGGCTCTTGGAACGTATTGCATCGTGGGATTTTAGCATCATCCTGGATAATTATGGTCGATCCAGGGTCGGACAAATTATTTTAGATTCATCCTCAATTAATATAGGATGAACCTCAAATATTTATGTCGACCCTGGTTCAACATGAAGCAATAATTATGGTCCATCCAGGGTTGGACAAATTATTTCAGGTTCATCCTCAATTAATATAGGATGAACCTGAAATATTTATGTCGAACCTGGTTCAACATGAAACAATAATTATGGTCCATCCAGGGTCGGACAAATTATTTCAGGTTCATCCTCAATTCATATAGGATGAACCTGAAATATTGATGTCGAACCTGGTTCAACATGAAACAATAATTATGGTCCATCCAGGGTCGGACAAATTATTTCAGGTTCATCCTCAATTAATATAGGATGAACCTGAAATATTTATGTCGAACCTGGTTCAACATGAAACAATAATTATGGTCCATCCAGGATCGGACAAATTATTTCAGGTTCATCCTCAATTAATATAGGATGAACCTCAAATATTGATGTCGAACCTGGTTCAACATGAAACAATAATTATGGCCGATCCAGGGTCGGACAAATTATTTTAGGTTCATCTTCAATTAATATAGGATGAACCTGAAATATTTATGTCGAACCTGGTTCAACATGAAACAATAATTATAGTCCATCCAGGGTCGGACAAATTATTGATCGCGTACGAGAGGGTCATAAATATTATTTTAGGATGAACCTGAAATAATATAGGATGAACCTGAAACAATATAGGATGAACCTCAAATAATATAGGATGAACCTGAAATAATATAGGATGAACCTCAAATAATATAGTATGTACCTCAATAATTATTTTCGAACCTGTTCGTACGCCATACAGACGATCACTCTGCCGTTTTAGTGAGACGATGTATATCAACATTCACGAAGGACATTTCAGTTACATCAGAGACATCAATCATTACTGTAAGTCATTTACCTGTCGGAAGTGTGGCAGATTGTGGAAAACAGTGAAAGCTACATCGCCATGAAAGAACATGTACAAAAGGAGTATCTTATGAATATACTGGCGGTGTTTATAATGTTTCAAAAACAGTTTTTGAACTCTTAGAAGATGAAGGCATCTCAGTTCCAAGTGAAAATAGATATTACCCGTACCGAGCAACCTTTGACTTCGAATGCTATTTCGATACAACTCATATACCTACAAAAAGTGAAAAACTGACATGGGAAGCCCGGCACGTTCCACTGAGCGCAAGTGTAAGCAGCAATGTACCAGGATTTGTAGAACCGGTCTGCTTTATTACAGAAGGAAATCCACAAGAACTGGTGAGCCGTATGATGAATTACTTGGAAGAGATTTCAAACGGGGCCTATGCGCTGTTAAAGTCAGAATATCAACCTTACATTGATGCACTCAATACGAAGATCACAGAAGCAATTGAGAGCGACCCATTGTCAAATGAAGAAGGACGTGCCAGGTCACATCCCTTGGAGGAGCTACATCACCAGTTTGTTGCTTATCTGAGAGAAATGCCGGTTGTTGGATTCAACTCTGGAAAGTATGATTTCAATGTTGTGAAGTGCGAGCTACTTACTTTCTTGAAAACGAAATAGGATATTGGATTCACTGTGAAGAGAAACAACAATTTCTTGTGCCTTAAAACAGAACAGTTCAAATTCCTCGACATTGTGAATTATCTGGCACCTGGTTTTTCGTATGATAAATTTCTCAGAGCATTTGGATGTTCAGTGACGAAAGGTTACCTGCCATACGAGTGGATTGATGATTTGAAGAAACTGGAACAAGACCACTTGCCGGACTACGATACATTCTACAGTTCGCTCAAAGGGGAAAATATATCTAAAGAAGAATACATCTACTGTCAGAAAGTATGGAAAGACCACAAGATGAACACCTTTCGCAATTTTCTCATCTGGTACAACAATCGTGATGTCCAACCATTCCTAGAAGCACTAGAGAAACAGTTTGTCTTCTACAAAGAGCGCGGGATAGATATGATGAAAGATGGAATGAGTGTACCCGGACGGACATTGAAGTATTTGTTCAACACGATCGACAATAAAACCCATTTTACCATTTTCAGCGAGAAGAACAAAAATTTACATCACCTGGTAAAAGACAACATCGTGGGGAGGTCCTTCGATAATTTTTGACCGTCATCAAGAAAAAGGACTAACAAAAATTAGATCTTATCAGTATGGAGAGGAAGCTAAAACGTGTGGGAGTGTAGTTGTTTATGACGCCAACGCTCTTTACTTGTAGTGTTTAATGCAAGAGATGCCAACTGGGATGTATATGAGAAGACGTAAAGAACATGATTTCAAGCCGGAGTATTCTCACAAATATGGCAGAATGGCGCAGCAGTGGTTAAACTATATCTCCAGAAGAGACAGTCTTGAAATTCGGCATCAGTTCAATGGAGAAGAAAAAAGATTGGAAGGAGACATCTGCCCGTAGACGGCTGGTGCAAAGAAACGCAGACGGTGTACCAATTTCACGGCTGCTTCTGGCATGGCCACAATTGTCGACTAAACACCAAAAGAAATTGAGAAGCAATTCTTTTCAACAGTGTTTGAGAAAAAGAAATGGAAGATCTTCACAAAGAGACTATCAAGAACGCCAAATACATTGCTGATCAAGGATACAAACTTGTTGAAATTTGGGAATGTCAGTGGTTGAAAATGAGAAAGGATCCTGCAGTAAAACGTTACCTAGAGAAACTTGGGAGCAACACTTTAACATGGACAATGAACGAGAGTGAAGTAACGCAGCATGGGATTTCGAGCAATCTGTTCGGATTAGTTGAGTGTGACATTCATGTTCCAGACCACCTCAGACATCACTTTGAAGAAATGACACCCATCTTTAAAAATACCACCATTAGTACAGACGACATTGGAGATCACATGAGAAAGTTTGCAGAGAAAAACCACGTCATGCGCCAGCCGAGAAGAAGTTTGATCAGGAGTTACCATGCGAAGAGGATATTGCTTGCAACGCCACTCCTGAAATGGTACCTTGATCACGGCCTCGAGGTGTCACAAATTTACCAAGTCATACAATACGAACCAAAAGCGTGCTTCAAGAAATTTGGAGAAGAGGTATCACAGGCTAGAAGAGACGGTGATCGGAATCCAGATAAGACAATAGTTGCTGACACAGTGAAACTCCTTGGGAATAGCGGGTACGGAAAGACAGTAACCAACAAAGAAAAACACAGAAATATTATTTACTGTAATGACGACGAAGCTTCTCGCTTAATAAACAACGTGCACTTCCGACAAATGAACCCTTTGAGCGAAACAGTATACGAGCTGGAAATGAATAAGAACCGCATCAAGCTGAACTTACCACTTCATATGGGATTCTTCGTGTACCATTACGCAAAGATGAAGATGTTGCAGTTTTACTATTATTTTATTGATACCTTCGTGGATAGACATGATTTTCAGTACTGCCTCATGGATACAGATTCTGGATACATCTCATTCTCCAAATCATCTCTGGAAGAAGTAATAAAACCGGAAAAGAAAGAACAGTTTTATAGAGAGTATCATCAATGGTTACCGTCAGAATCATGCGATGATTACAGATAAGACTTTGTTCAAACCAAGATTAGAGGAGATATATGGTCACCGAAGGGGTCATGTTGCAGCGACCGGAAAGCATTCGATAAAAGAATACCTGGCCTTTTCAAGGTTGAATGGAGCGGAGATGGAATTGTGGGTCTCTGTAGCAAAACCTACTAGTTACTGTTTCGGCCCGAGTAGCAAGTTCAGTTCCAAAGGAATAAATAAACGCCAAAACGACCTAACGAAGAACAAATATATGCATGTGTTGAAAACGCAACAGAACAGTGGAACATGAGTTAACCATGGATTTGTGGTGAACAATAATCACATGTACACTTATAGTCAGATCAAAGATGGACTGCCATATTTTAACACGAAAAGAAAAGTTCAAGAAGATGGAACCTCGACCAAACCACTGGATATATAGACATTAATGTACTCTGACCATCAGCTGTTTTGTCATCGCAATCTTGATGTGAAAAATTCATTTTTCTGTGTTACACGTCATTCATTAGTCGTGTATATTTGAAAACTGCAATTAAATCGTGTTTTGTCAAATGAATGTATATTGTAATATTATTATGTTGTATAGAATAAAATGTATTGAATGTTGAAAAGCCTTCTGTTGTCTATTGTATAGGACGCTTATAGAAATGTGAGCCATATAGGAGCCATAAATAGGTTGTGCAGGAGCTTGGAAGTAAGAGGCCTAAAAGCCTTTCTGTGATTCAGGAGCCAAACAACACAAGTGCAACATCAGCGCCCCCAGTAGTCCACAAATCAGCTCTTTTTCGGACTCCGAAAGTCCCCACTAATCCCCGAACCAGACCCCCCCCCCCCCCCCAATCTGACCTTAATTGCCAAAACACCACGAAGGCTAACCTCATTTCATTAGTAGTCCGTAGTTGGTACTACAAATACCACCTCCACCCACCCCCGTCCCGAAACGAGATAATAGGTTAGAACTTAGTGGATAATAGACCAACAGGCCGTTAATCCTTTACTACTGTTCTCAACAACCTAGTGTAATACTGCCTGGTCTGGAATTCCATAGTACCAATACCAGCCATAAGATAATACAAAGGATTCGGTAGGTTAATAGTACTAAGGGGGGTAATAGACCAACAACACATCATTCATCCTGTACTGCCAATCTAAACCACCAATGACTATCTCGCAATACCACACTACCCCCCACCCACCCTACTGCTTGACTTGGCTATAGCAGACATAGGATAATATGAAGCATAAGGTGGATTAAGAGTACTAAGGGCTAACTTGGGACCTACATGCATATATACCACTACTACCATATCGCCGCCACCCCATACGAGAAGACCGACATCCCCCTGACCCGAATTACGTTATGTTAGATTGTATACTGGGCAATAACAGCGGTAAGCATCTCTATGACGTACGTCGCGCGCGTATCATGACGTCACGACGTCAATAGCAACGTCAACCGTTTCGCGGGAAAAACTTTCAAGAAAACCCAATTTTCCCATCATCCTTCCACCACTTACCCATAATATATACCTATAGCCCCGTGCGTACATATATCAATATACATGCCATAGCATACTTTATTATGCCAGCTAATGAAATTCGCCAATCACAGCCCCCGAATAGTGGGACGGTACTGAGCCGTATTGGGTCACCTGCAGCCCGAGGTGACCTAATACGAAACTCGTATTAGGTCAGTACCGCCATTTTGTTTCGACGTGGAAATTCCTCACCTCGCGGTGCTTTTATATCCATATTGAAGAAATTGCAGTACAATCAAACGTCCCTCCGTGTCTATATGTCTCATTTTCTCTCGTTTTATAATAAATTTATTGTGAAATTTATTTTCTAAATGTAAATTTAATTATTTGAAGTGAGAAATACTACTGTATTCGATCTACCGATAACGGATAAGTCGGCCTGGCCCTAACTTGACATAGGGTCTAAGCTTATTGAGGCTAACACACAACAGTTTGGGTACGATGTTCGCCCCGATATTTTAAAAGCTTTAGAAAAAATATATAAGAAAGTTGAAAAATATATATAGTGTGAATAAATAAATTGAGAAAAAAATTGTCTTATCCCGGGAATAGATTAATTTCATTTTTTCTCGTTGAGCTCATTCTGTAGTCTCTGTTGTGGTAAATGGATAACGTCGCTTCGAAAATGGATTTAATTTCACTGAATAATTATAAGATTGCACAATGATGAAATTGTAGGAAAATGAATGAAAGTCAATGGGAAAAAATGCGAGATACATTTATTTTGATCGATTTCTATAAAATCGGACGTTTCGGACATTTTCTGCACACTCAAGACAAAGTGACAGTACGAAGAAAAGCGTCGTCAAGGAAATTATACACAAACAGGGAGACAACTGTGCACGTTTGTTACAACTTACGTAGCGTTTTGCACCAGTTTTGAAAATGTGCCGGCGTTCAAATTTGATTGTTATTTTGCTTTCGCTGGCATAATAAATACGTTACAGGACGTTCAGGTGGCGGATACGGTGTCATATGAGGCTCGGAAAAAACAATATTGGACTCGGCGTACCGCCTCGTCCAATATTGTTTTCACCTCGCCTCATATGATACCGTATCCGCCACCTGAACGTCCTGTAACTTATAATAAATACAGCACCTACACCATTTGGCGGATCTAGCTGGAAAAACACGTCTCGTGTCTGCTCCGGCAAATGGCTCCGGTTCCTATGGGAATTTAACACTAGTTGCTCCGGCAAAGCTCCGGGTAATGGGGCACGATCGGGTACATGCTATACTACTAAACTGTTAAAAGCATTGTATAAACAGTTTATTAACAGGGAATCAGTTTGCCTGTTGATAAACTCTCTATCAATAAGATAGAGAGTTTACACGATCAATAAATTCTCTATCAATAAGATATGATGTCCTGATTATATGATGGTTCAGCCTTTTCTGACAGTATATCACACATGGAAGGGATTTGGTTTGAAGGCTTCCCACTAAGCCTAAGGCTTGAATGATCAATAACAACCCTTCATTTTGCTCATACATGTGTATGACTGAAATTCATAATTCGTACCGGTAATGAGAGTCTGTGAAAGTAGTCATTTGCACTGAGAAATGGTACTGATAGCTACTATTCATGGTGAGAAGAGTCCTTTTATTGTCAGATCTGGTTAGATTACAATTATGTTAGATTACATAAATGACAATTCGTTTAAATTGCTTTAACTTTATTAAAAAATGTGAACCACTGATGGTGAGATGGGAAAGGGTGAACGTCTGTCCACATTCAAATGCTGCTAGCCAATATCCTGTACTGCCAATCTAATGGCAAAAAGACTAGCACAAACTTCCCTAATCAATTTGCAACATTTATTTGAAAGATAAAAGCTCATAGGAAAAAAAATCAAACCATGAAAAAAACGTGTTTTCAGAGCCGCTGGCCTACCCACACACGCACCCACCCACCACCGCCTTGTGTTCGGAATAAATTGATGACCCCCCCCCCCCCCCACAACCTGCTTAAGAAAAACATCGCAACGTATAGTGTGTGACGTATCTTTTGTATTCAGCGTAACAAGCCAAGTCTGCTTTCACTGCATTCGTGGTTCGTTCTGGGCACCCGGCGATGAATTTCTTTCATTGCTTCCACATCACCGCCATATGCACTTCAATAAAAAAAAATATCAAAGCAATTTGACAAAATAATAATAATAATAACACTTCGGCCATTCGTTGATTTGTCGCGGTTCTCGGGTGAGAAGGCCTTGATTACCCCAGTGCTCCCAAATGCAACTCTCATCCCGTACCATACCTCATTCTCACAAATTTCTCTGATACGCATATTATCCATTGCCCTTGTGTCAACCAGTAAGCAAAAATATCCGTCGTTCTCCCATCCCATTTCCTCATTATTCTCCCAGTGAATCTTATTGTGTCAGACTGATATGTTACATATTCTACGAGGGTCTCCATTACTTCCAAATTACACATTTTGCACTCATTTTCACCCCCTTTCCCGATTTCCCCCTAAGCTCCAGGGACCGCGACCTCAGTTTGAACAGCAGTGACCCCCAAAGGTGCCATCAAAGTACACCTAACTAAAATCATGGTTTCTCTTTATCACACAGGTCACGCCAAAAAACCTCTGTTTTCACCCTCTCAAGACGATTTTTCAAGACTGTGCATCACATTAAACTACGGTAAAATGTGAGCCCCCATAGAGAGCCCAAATGTGAATCCACAGACTTGATTTGAGCAAACTTGAATCTGAGCCCCCCCCACCCCCACCCCCACCCAGGATGTTGTGTACCAAATATTAACCGATTCTGAATGGTGGTTCTGGAGAAGATTTTAAAGAATATTCCCTTTTGCACCAAGTTAAAATTCTCGCTCCCACTGAGAGCCCAAATTTTAACCCAAGGTCTTTAAACAAACTGGAAATTGACACCACCACCCCATTTAAGGATGTTGTATACCAAATATCGCGATTCTGACTAGTAGTTCTGGAGAAGAAACTTTTTAAAAGAATATTCCCAATATAGCACTAAGTTCATATAGGGAATCCAAATGTCAACCCAAGGACTTGATTTGAACAAATTGAATCTGAACACACTAATGATGCTGTATGCATACCAAATATCAAGATTCCGACTTGGGTATCTGAAGAAGCAGACTTTTAGAGATGAGATTATTCTGCACATTGGACTAAGTTAAAATTCGGGCTCCAATATGGAACCCAAATATTTTACCAAACTTAAATCTGATTCCCCTAAGGATGGTGTATCTGGGAGTTTTTAAAGAACATTCCTCATATTGCACGAAGTTAAAATTTGAGCTCTCAAAAGAGAAAAAACTTTTTAAAGGGCACAATATCAATCAAGGGACTTCGATTAAATAAATTTGAACCTGCCGCCTTTTAAGAAGCAACATACCAACTATCCGAAAATTCTGACCGGTGGATTAGAAAAAGAAGATTTTAAAGAATAATCCTCAAAAGGCCATAGGTTAAAATCCAGACTCCCATCCTAAATATGAACCCGTGAGTTTTACTTAAACAACCTTGACCCGCCCCAAAGAATGTTGTATACCAAATATCAAAAGATATCGGCTAGTGGATCTCAAGAAGAATACTTTTAAAAATTATTCCTCATATTGCACAAAGTTAAAATTCGGGCTCCCATAGGGAGCCCAAATATCAACTGATAGGCTTGATTTGAACAAATTTGAATCTGCCCCCTGTAAGGAGATTGTAAACCAGATATCAAAAGATTATGCCAGGGGTCTCGAGAGGAGAAGGTTCTTTAAGAATATTTCTATATGCACAAAATTACAATTTGGGACCCTGCACAGAGCCCAAATATAAAGCGAGGAGCATCATTTTAACAAAGTTGTACCTGTCCTCCCCCATAGATGCCATATACCAAATATCAAAAGATTCTGATCGGTAGTTCTGGAGAAGAATATTTTTTTTATTTTTGGCAATATGCTGACTCGGCATTTATTCGACCCCCCTCCCCCCATCCTTTTACCATTCTATTCTACTGGTCCAAATAATACTTCATACAAATAACAGTTCTCTGTTCCGTGCGGTTTGGGAAATATAGGCGTTTGAAAATATTTCTATTTTTAGCGCCTAAGATCCCACCCGGATGCGGGAACACTTTTTTCTTGCCTGAATCAAGTAGTTATGACTAAGTTAACACATACCAAATTTGGTTGAAATCGGCTCATCGATTCAGAAAATAGAAATTTCGGGAGAGGCCAAAACCTTGCCCCTCCTATTACATAGATAAATATTGCCCTACTATCATCGTTTGGACAAACTTTATTTTACAGCTCAAAAAGAAGCTTAATACCAAACATCAAATCATAAAACCAACTGATTCTGAGAAGATTTTTCTTTTAACTTGGGAGCATTTTCCCTCACACCTCCTTATGGGACGGGGTAAGTTGATTTGAACAAAATCAAAATGCGATGTAAAAAAAAACCCCAAAAACAATCGCCTCAAATTTCACTGAAATCAATTCATCGGTGTTGGAGAAGTCGAAAACAGCATGTTCACGACGACAGACGGAGATTGATCAAAAGAGCTCATCCTGACTTTCAGATAGGTGAGCTAAAACATATGCATAAAACAGCCCTGGGATCTTCAGATCCCCAACTGCTGCCCCGCACCGCTATGCAGGAGTTCATCTCCTAAATCTTTTATGTGCAATACAAAAGAGGATCGGTGAAAGGGTACACCCCTTCTTAAGGACTGTATCCATAAGAACCCATTTTTGTGCTACGCTACCCAGTCTAAGTTCAATTTGTACATCTTTATACAGTGCGTTCAAAATTTCCCCAAACTCGCCCCTCCCCCAAACCTAAAACCTCGAGCGTTCGCCACATTCGCCCCCCCCCCCCCCCCGAAATGCAATAAACATCTTTTGGGCTTTCGTTGATTCTATCATTTAGGATAGTGTAAACATATGACTCCTGATATTCTACTCCTGGTAAGTGAATAAGCAAATGGGAGCGGCGAAAACTCAATGAAAGTGCCCGCGCCAGTTTGTATGAGCGTGCATAGGGGATGATGGGAACTGTCTATGATTCTCAAGACGTACCATGGTTCGACGTGGCGGAAAGAACACTGAACAAAGAATCCACAAAAATGTCTTTTCTTTAATTTCGAGGTCTTGCGGAGTATGACGGAAGGGTGTATGAGGGCTGTCAATATAAATTATATCTACATGACTTTTTCTTTCTCTGATTGGCCAATAGGTACTATACTATTTCCGATAGTTTTACCTATCGAGGGTTCTAAAATAGCCCTGCATCATTCCGGTGCACAATACACTTTGTAAAAATAGCCTTGGGATATTCTAAGACGTTCGACTGACGGATCACAACGCGCCCTTTAACAGAGATTTTTCCGGAATTATCTTTCATTATTTCTATGAGTTCAAGAATGACAATGCTTGTTTAGGATAAGGTCCTTGACAATCAGGCAGTGCACTTAGGGCCAGGGGCCTATGATTTCGTATTGATGGGGATACTTTTTAGGGGTGCCAGGTCGAGATATGCCACAGGCATATTCGAGGGCTATAGGCCTGAGTTGGAGGTAGGTATGGCCCTCCCCATTGGTGGGGGTTCGGGGGACTCCCCCGACTCCCCACCAATGGAAGGGCCATACACACCCGACCTCAGGCCTACGATATCCCCCTCCCATTGGTGGGGATACCCCCGAGAAAATTTTGAAAATTCAATACTCTCAGGGTCAATCTGGGACCCTCTGGTGCTTTAATTTTCTCATTTTTAGGTGGGCCACTGAAAAAGGACAGGAATCCTAATGGTTAGCAAGAATCTTCCTCGATCTCTTCGAAATACTTTAACAATTATTGCACGACGTGCCGTTAACTATGCCAAAATAGTGGTCTTCGAGGACCTCTGGCGCGTGGATTATTCTTCGAAGACCATTGTTTGGCATGGTCATCTCCATGTCGTGCAATAATTATAATATACTACCACCCAAACAGCTGTTTATTAATTTATTAGTGTTTAAGGTCACATATCTCTGCACAGTGGCTAACCGTGGCCGTAATATGGAGATAAAGTCAAGTTTAGTCATTTTCGAGGCTTATCACCCCAATCATTGGTCCAATTATACCAGTAAAACAGAGTTTGTTTACCACATTAAACTTGTACTATACTTCACTTTCCGGGGCTCCCTCCGGGGGGTGGGGGAAGCAAAACAGTTGGAAACGTTCTTTCGTGTCACGTCACGCTTTGTATCAGCCAACGTACACATCCTCAACAGCTACTCTTTTGTTGTGCATGGTATCGTCTGTCATGGTTTGGTTTATTTCTTCAACTTCAGACATCTTTTAATCTGAAGTCTTCGGGTTGGAAGATGGATGGAGTATAGAACAAACCGACCTGTCTGGCTGAAGGTGGAATTCTTACATTTGCAGATGATTATAAACTTATTTGGCTTAACATGTGTATGTCTGTGGAAAAAGTGTGGTTGGAGAGAAGGGGGTACGTGCCCCCACTCCTACGTAAAGCCGTCTGTAGCCTAAGCATAACGTAATTTCTGTACATTGCAAAAACAGTGAACTTCAGAGTACTGTAGACGAAGAATGGATTACTACTAAAACAGACGGAGAGTAAGTCTCTTCTTTGAAAAAGCATATGACGCAATGTTTCAAGCAATGTTGAACCACTGATATATTTTTCAATTTGATTACTGGAAGGTCATTAGTGGAAAACGAGTACGTGGGGAGGAATAACCAGAAGATAATCCTTTGAAAATTATTTCGTGGTAGAAGATGGCATGTCACCAGATATTATCGAAAGGGTTTTAAAATTTACCCTTTTCTGTCAAGCCCTTATTCTCAAAACGGGCTGCAATTCAGTTCCGTTTTGTGTGATTGTCTGGAATTCAGCAACTAATTGCAGCAGAGAATCAAATGACCACTCGATTTTGTAGTTTTATACTTTCTCTGACCAATAAAATGAACACATCTTAAAGCAGATGTTTATAAGGGACTGTGGGGGACACATTGTGAAATGACCATCGAAACGACTAAATTTTAGATCCCTGTGGTTTCCGTTCCCAGATTAATTTATTTTGATCAGATGAATCTTTGAAACAAATATTGTCATAAAAGTACAGATATTTGTACAGATTTTGACAAAGGACCCACTGCTCTTCATTAAAGGTGCCATGAGTAAAGGATGAACAAACTTGACTCTTATTTCTAAAAAGTCACAGAAATTGAGGTTTGTCAAACTCATTTAAAGAAAGGATCGGGAGCACGATGGCTCAGTGGTTACGGCATTGGTCTTCAAACCGAAAGGTCCAAGGTTCGAACCCCGCCAGGAGTAACTGCGTTGTGTCCTTTGGCAAGGCACTTAATCCCGTTTGCCCACGGTGACGCTGTGTACTAAGGCGTATTGCACGTCGATGGTGCACCTGTCTTCAACCAATACTAACCCTGCTTGCGTGAAGTTAGTACATTGGAGAGTCTGGCAGTTGCTCGGTGGTTCTCCACGGGTACTCCGGATTCTTCCATCCGTAAAACAGTCCAACAGGAGGTGACCCTAGCTGTTTAAAGTGTCTCTAAAATCCCAATACATAAATAAAGGAAGGAAGGAGGGATCACATAAATATCCAAAATCACATTCATTTTGCATATTTAACTGGTACAGTGCTGAATAATTTTTAGACTTCAAAATTTGTTCGCGTTTTGCGCTGTCACAATTTACAGGAGAGTGCCCAAGCCAGAAAATAAGCAGACTGACATCTGCAAAATGAGGTCCCCGGAGTGTGAATTTGGTGATGCTACCCTGCACAGCAGGGTAGCATCACTAAATATACCCTCTGTGAACCTCAGTCTGAATCAGGGTCTCAAACCTAAAACAGAAAAAGGTACCCAGAGGGTAAATGGGCCCACTGTACAGGATAGCATCAGCAAATTCACCCTCTGGGGACCTCATTCTGCAAATGTCAGACTGCTTATTTCCAGGCCTGAGAGTGCAGACACTCTCCATAAATTGTAACAAGGCAAATCCATAGTGACTAAATAATTTCACTTCAAAGATAGTATGAATAACATCCACAAAATCCGAAGCCTTCAAGTTGTACAACTTGCAGTTGAGAGCACTAAACCAGTTACATTTATATTATTTATTTATTGGTGTTTAAGGTTACATACTTATTCACAATGGCTAATCTTGACCGTGACAGTTTGACGGGGGGAGGAAGCGGGAGTACCCGGAGAGAACCACCGCGCATCGACGAGCAACTGTCAGCTCCTCAAGATTTTTAACTCCGCTCAAGCAGGGTTACAGCGGTTGAAGACATGAACACCATCGACGTGCAGAACGCCTTAGCACACGGCGTCATCGTGCCCCCATGTACGCAACCGGGATAAAGTGCCTTGCCCAAGGACACAACGCGGGTCGTCCAGGACGGGGATCGAACTCGAGACCTCTGGCATTGAAGTCCAACAGTCTACCACAGAGCCACCGCGCCCCCACCCAACCAGTTATCGCGAAACTAGTGGGCCGAGTCAAGAAAGGATTCAAACGGACCCTTTTAAAACAAACAAAGGTTCCCATGGGCATCTTTCCAAATAAATTTAAACTCCTCATCATTGTGAAAAATCACATAGGGACTGAAAGGTCAAAAACTTGATACTTTCGTCTTTGGTTAAGGAATATCTTACTGAAAGTGTCAATGACATTGTAGCTTAACCCTTTTACTGCCATGCCCACTTTAACCATATATGGAGGATCTCTATATATGCCTGTATGCGAGGAAGTTTAACCCTTTACCTAACATGAAAAGCAGACGACACTTGCCAAAAAAATTCTTGAATAACTAATTTTTTTCATTTTTTGTCTCAAAAACATAGGTTATGACCCCTCGTTGGAACGAGCTCGTTGAGCTCGTTCCAACGAGGGGTCATAACCTATGTTTTTGAGACAAAAAATGAAAAAATAATGAAAATTAATTGGCGATTTTTGAGAATAGCGCTGGTCGGTTTTGGCCGTTACGTTGGGTAAAGGGTTAATAAGATTTATGAAATATTTGAAACTCTATCATCTGATTAATTGTTGGAAAGGACAATTAATCAGATGGTAGGTTGAGCATACCAGAACGTACAGATAATCATCATAAAATAGATGACAATAGGCGCTTTCGGCAGCGTAAGTGTTAACTTAACTGTGTGTAGTGTTTGATGAAAAGGATAATGTTCAATGTTTAGGAAAGGATTATGAAATGAGATAAGAATTGTGATAATGGAGAATTGGAGAATATGTTAATTTTTGTTCCCTACAGGCTATGTTTTCAATAAGAATAATTTGAGGTATAGACTGTATTAAGGAATTGAGGTCTGGGTTCATGTGGCCCCCACAGTTAATGTATGTCAACAAAAGTTACCAAGTTACAGTAAACTCATTCCAAAACGAGTCATCCTACCAAGTTTCAATGAAATCCCTTCATAAATATAACTCATAGACTTTGCTAAAGGAATCGAGGTCACGTGTCGGGCCGGGTTTCTAGACAACTCGTACCCACGGCAACTCGTACCAGTCAAGTCGTACCCAAAATTGGACGACTCGTACCCATTTTCGGCTGGACAACTCGTACCCACAATTGGACACTCGTACCTAAGGTTGGACAACTCGTACCCATGGTTGGTCAACTTGTACTTGGTGTTTAATTGTATGGGCGAAGGCCGTTAATGGCCTAAGGACTATAGAAGCGGGGTTTTTGCTTTTGTTTGATCCGTTTAAGGTGCAATAATAGTAATGGAAATTAGTTTACTTTGAAATTCCTTCGTAAGATATTCCATGAATATGAATGAAATATACACAAATTTTACGCCTAAATGACGGCTGTGATACACAGAACAGGAAACATATATTCATTGACCGTACTTCTTTGTTGATAGCAGGCCCCAGTGGTTCCTGAAAGTCTGCAATCGTATTCGTACGAGAACTGGGGTAAATGACACCCCCCCCCCCCCTAACCCCGACACCCGGTTTCTGTGCTTCAGTATTGGGAAATAGAGTACTGGAAAAAACTAAAAGGCCTCGCATCTAGGCCTAGGCTCTGCAAATTATCAGGGTGAAACCATAGCCTTCGTCGCATTAACTCTTGCCTTTCCTAATTAATAATGCCACCATCCACTTTTAGATTATTTTTCGTGTGGCAAAGTTACATCACTGTACAACCGTAATTGGCGAGAGGGGGTCAAATCAAAGAGATCTTTGGATGGCCTGCGTGATAAAGAGAAGCCTGGTTTTGAAGAGTACCTTGATGGCACCTTTTGGGGGTCACTGTTGTTCAAGCTGAGGTCGCGGTCCCTGGAGCTGAGGGGAAAAATTGGGAAACACAGTGAAAAGGAGTGCCAGATGTGTAACGTGGGCTTGGTGGAGACCCTGGAACACTTTCTTATAGAATGCCCAAAATACCAGTCTAAAAGAATAAGATTCACGGGGAGTATAATGGAGAAGTGGGATGGGAGAATAAAGGACATGTGGTTAGGGGGCGACTCAAAGGAGAGGGTTAGTATACTAATCGGAGAGATTGGGAAGAATGGGGCAAGGGATGTCATCAAGCAGTTCGTCTCCGAGTGTTGGGAGGAGAGAAGAAGCGAGGGAATAGGGGGAGGCAGTTGGTAGAACATGGGTAACCAAGGCCTTCTCATACGAGAACCGCGACAAATCAGCGGCCGGCCGAAGTGTTATTATTATTATTATATGGTGAGGCGCCACTCCGGTCAGGCGAGAAAGGATTTCATTGTAAATTGAGAGTCCAGCCGGATTTGTACTTGAAGCGTAGCACATTTACTCGCTCGGAAGAAAAACGGCAAACAATGACCAGTGATAGACTGAATCAAAAAGATCACAAATGATGTTCATTTAAAAAAAAATCCGATTAAAAAGCTCTAATACATCTCTCTCTATGAGTCCACCAGCTCTCATCAACTGATTTCTGTCGGAAATTTTATGGTCAACACCGACACACCTGAAAACTCGACAATCATTTAATTTTGACTTACCCGGCAGTGACAGGTGTGAGATCATGAAGAATTATTTTCTATCGTCTATTACCTTGTAGTCGATTTGGTTTTTAATTTTCTTCCAATTATCTGTGCATATTATTATCACCAATTAAGTTAATCTTCCAGTTGGGAGGTGTGTTTTTCTAACAATTATCTTCCATGACAATCATGAAAATTAAATGATAATTAGCATTTTTGTAAGGTTTGCAATTAGACTATAAATGTGAATAAAAGTGAGTCTCTCTCTCTCTCTCTCTCTCTCTCTCTCTCTCTCTCTCTCTCTCTCTCTAGACACCTGACTCTCGTGCCTCGACCGATCGAAACAAAAATTGGCACAAGTCTATATAGATGTAATTTGACAAGGAAAGGACTTCTGATGGGCCACGATCGCGTCCGACATCGCGATTAATCCTTCAACCAATGAAGATGATCCCCGATCGCATATGATTTTGCGTTAACACTGCAACACGTGAATTGCTGGGTATGACTAGCAGTACAACAAAATATTACGTAGAAAAGCCCTCAGAAGTTTAACGAAGAGCCAAAGATTACCCGATTTGGGGGTGGGGGTGGGAGTGTGTGTGTGTGTGTGGGGGGGGGGGGGGGGTCTCCCGTATCTACACCACTGTACTAATATATAATTTAAATATTTCCTGTTTCCTTCGAATTGCTCTCTTGATGAAATGTTCATACCGGCGAAACTGACTTTCAGCGAAGTCTGTTCAGACTGTTCTGCTGAGATAAATGCTAAAAATGGAAAGTTTTTGCCTCTATGCACACCCATTGAAAGAAGACACTCATCTTCTCAAGTCCTTCAGCCAATATTCGCCTTCACCCATACAATTAAAGACCAGGTACATGTTGACCAACTGTGGGTACGAGTTGTCCAACCTTGGGTACGAGTTGTCCAACTGTGGGTACGAGTTGTCCAGCCGAAAATGGGTACGAGTCGTCCAATTTTGGGTACGACTTGACTGGTACGAGTTGCCGTGGGTACGAATTGTCCTGATACCTCGGGCCGCCGGTCACGGTTGACCGATCATGGCCAAAATAGGACAGTCTCATCTAGATATCATACTAAGTTATCCTTTCCAAGTTGCAACTTGGCTGTGTGTAGTTTTTCATGAAAAGGATAATGATCAATGTTTATGAGAGGATTATCAAATAAGACAAGAATTGTGACAATTGGGAATATGTTAATTTATGTTCCCTATATGCTATGTTTTCAATTTTCAATAAGAATAATTTGAGGTGTAGACTGTACAAAAGAATTGAGGCCTGAGTTAATGTGGCCCTCACAGTTAATGTACGTCAACCAAAGTTACCAAGTTACAGTAAAAGTATTACAAAGCGAGTCACCCTACCAACCGTCAAAGAAATCCCTTCATAAATATAACTCGTAGACTTTGCTAAAAGAATCTAGGTCATGTGACGGTTCGGCCAAAATAGGAGAGTCTCATCTAAATATACCAAGTTATCCAACCGAGTTACAATGAAATCCCTTCATAAAAACAACCTGTAAACAGTTCTAAAGGAATCTAGGTCGAGTGACTAGGCGGCTGTAACGGCTGACCGATCGTGGCAAAAATAGGACAGTGTCATCTAGACTTCATACCGAGTTATCCTTCCAAGTTACAATGGAATCGCTTCATAAATACGAACTGTAGACTGTGCCAAACAAATATAGGTCACGTGCCTGTGTGGCCGTCACGGTTGACTCATCGCGGCCAAAATAGGACGTTCTCATATAAACATTATACATTATACTGAGTCATCCTACAAATTTGAAATGAAATCCCTTCGTAAATGCAGGCTGTAGACTGTGCTAAAGGGATCAAGATAACGTGCCCCAGCGGCCGTCATGGTTGACTGAACCCGACCAAAAAGGACGTTCTCGTCTAGACATTCTACAGAATCATCCTACGAAGTTACAATAAAATCCCTTCATAAATGCGACCTACAGGCTGTGCTAAATGTTTTCGGGTTTCGGGCTCGCGTAGCCGTCACAGGTGACCGATCGCAACCAAAAGGGGACTTTCGCATCTGGACATTATACAGTGTCATCCTACCAAGTTACAATGAAATCCCTTCATAAATACGACCTGTAGACTATGCTAAAGGTTTTCGGGTTTCGGGCTCACGCGGCAGTCATGGTTGACCTATCGCGACCAAAAGGGGACGTTCTCATCTAGACATTATACAGAGTCATCCTACCAAGTTACAATGAAATCTCCTCATAAATACGACCTATAGACTGTGCTAAAGGTTTTCGGATTTCGGGCTCGCGCTGCGTCATGGTTGACCGATCGCGTCCAAACGGGGACGTTGTCATCTAGACATGACCACGAACCTGCATATGAAATTTCGTGATGATCCGAAATGAAAGTGCAAATGACACTGTAGCTCAACTTGATAAACTACAACTTGATAAGTTATAAGCGAAATGACAAAATTGAAGATAACTGGTACCAATGTTATTTGTTGAAATTTAAACATAACAACATTGTGTGTGCACAACGTCAGAGTAATCCATGCATTCTTAAATGTAAACTGTAAGGCTGGCTAAAGGAAGAATGTCGACACACAAAAGCAGTTAATTCAGAGGTTATTTTAAACGGCAACATTTTTCACAGAAATGAATGCTAATCAATAGCTCTTATATAGAGGTCCCGCCTAATGAACACACCAATTTAAAAAAAACAATCCCAATATAAATGTGCCCTGTAGGCCATGTCAAAGAAGAATGTTGATGCACAAATGCAACAAATTTAAAGATTGTTGCTAACAGCAAGAGTTTTTGATGGAAATGAAAAGAAAATCAATAGCGTATATCTTTGTAACCCTGCATAAGCTTACAAAGTTTCAAAACAACCTGATAATGAATGTGCCCTCTGAGGCATGCCAAAGGAAAATGTTAATGGACAAATGCACTAAGTTTGAAAGTCATTGCTTGTGGCAATGTTTTGTTTTTTCTTTTTTATGGAAATTCATAAATATACCATGCAGAGAGTGCAAAAGGGATAAGTTGCTGCACAAATGCAGTAAGTTCAAAGGCTGGTGATAACGACAATATTTTTTTATGGAAATGATGGAAAACCAATAGCTCACAGCTCACATCTAGAGGTCACCCCAAAGACACACACCAAGTTTCAAAGTGATCCGATCATAAATGTGCCCCGAAGGGTGTGTCAAAGGGAAATATTGAGGTCTGACTAAACTAAGTTCAAAGGTCAGCGGCAACATTTTTCGACAGAAATGGAAGAAAATCGATAGCTCCCATATAGATGTCACCCCCACACAAGCACATCAAGTTTCCAAGCGATCCAAACGTAAATGTGCCCTGCAGGGTGTTTCAAAGGGATATATTGATGCATAACTGCACTAAGTTCATCAATGGTCATTGCCAACGGCAACATTTTTTGACAGACAAGGAAGAAAATCAATAGTTCCTATCTAGAGGTCACCCCAAACAAGCATACCAAGTTTCAAAGTGATCCGATCATAAATGTGCCCTTCAGGGTGCGTCAAAGGAAAATATTGATGCATAACTGCACTAAGTTCATCAAAGGTCGTTACCAATGGCAACATTTTTTGACGGACAAGGAAGAAAATAAATAGCTCCTATCCAGAGGTCACCCCAAACAAGCATACGACGTTTCAATTCAATCCGATCATAAATGTTCCAATATTTTTTGACGAAAATAGAAGTAAGAGGATAACACCCATCTATAGGTCACCACAAACAGGCACACCAGGTTCCAAAGCGATCCGATCATAAATGTGCACTGCAGGAAATGCCAAAGGAAAATATTGATGCACAACTGCACTAAGTTCATCGAAGGTCATTGCCAGCGGCAACATTTTCAACAGTTTCAAACCGATCTGATCATAAATGTGCCCTGTAGGGCGTGCCAAAGGAATATATTGATGCCCGACTAAACTAAGTTCACAGGTCGTAGACAGCGACGAAATCTTTGACGGAAATGGAAAAAATCGAAGGTTCCCATCTAGAGGTCACCCCAAACAAGCATGCCAGGTTTCAAAGCAATCTGATCATAAATATGTCCTGTAAGGTGTGTAAAAGAGAAATATTGAGGTCTGACTGAACTAAGTTCTAAGAACGTGCCAGCGGCAACATTTTTTCAAAGGGTGTTGCCAGTGGCAACAGTTTTCGACGGAAATTGAAGAAAATCGAGAGCTCCCATCCAGAGGTCACCCCAAACAAGCATGCCAGGTTTCAAAGCAATCTGATCATAAATATGTCCTGTAGGGTGTGTCAAGGTGACATATTTCAAAGGGTGTTGCCAGTGGCAACAGTTTTTGACGGAAATTGAAGAAAATCGATAGCTCCCATCTAGAGGTTACCCCAAACAAGCAAACGAAGTTTAAAAGCGATCCAGTCAAAAATAAGCACTTCGGGGTGTGCCAAAAGGGAAATATTGATGCATAACTTCACGAAGTTCATCGAAGGTCGTTGACAGAGGCAACATTTTTTGATGAAAATCGATAGCTCCCATCTAGAGGTAACCCCAAACAAGCACACCAAGTTTCAAACCGATCTGATCATAAATGTGCCCTGTGGGGCGTGTCAAAGGAATATATCGATGCCTGACTAAACCAAGTTCACTGGTTGTTGCCAGCGGCAAAATGTTTTGACGGAAATGAAAGAAAATCGATAGCTCCCATCTGGAGGTCACCCCAAACAAGCACACCAGGTTTCAAAGCAATCTGATAATAAATGTGCCCTGCAGGGTTAGCCAAAGGGAAATGTTGAGGTCTGACTAAACTAAGTTCAAAAAACGTTGCCAACGGCAACATGTTTTGACAGAAAGGGAAGGAAATCAATAGCTCCCATCTAGAGGTGATCCCAAACAAGCATACCAAGTTTCAAAGCGATCTGATCATAAATGCGACCTGTGCGGTGTGCCAAAGGAAATTGTGGACGTACGTGCGCCCGTACGGACGTACGTACGTACGCCGGCGGACGAGAAGGGATGGCAATAGCTCATCTTGACTTTGTCAAGTTGAGCTGAAGAAGTACGGGGTGTAGCCTGTGCTAAAGGAAATGTGAACAGACTCACATACTTCTGTGTGCGTGATGGTAATAGCTTATCTTGACTTTGTCAAGTGAAGCTAAAAACCGGTAGACAGTGCTAAAGGAATCTAGGTCACGTGACCAAACGGCGGTAACGGTTCACCAAAATAGAAGAATCTCATCTAGACATCAAACCGAGCTATCCTTCCAAGTTACAATGAAATCGTTTCATAAATATGAACTGTAAACTGTGCTAAACATATCCAGATCACATGCCTGTGTGGCCAAAATAGGACGTTCTCATCTAGACATTATACCGTGTCATCCTACCAAATCACAATCCAATCCCTTCATAAATGCAAGCTGTAGACTGTGCTAACGGAATTTAGGTGACGTGCACCTGCGGCCGTCACGGTTGACTGAACCCGACAAAATAGGACATGCTCATCTAGACATTATACGAGTCATCCAACCTAGGTTACAATGAAATCCCTTCATAAATACGATCTGTAGACTGTGCTGAAGATTTTCGGGTTTCGGGCCCGCGCTGCCGTCACAGTAGACCGACCGAGACCAAAAGGGGACGTTCTCATCTAGACATGACCTCGAACCAGCATGTGAAATTTCGTGATGATCGGGGTGTGCTAAAGAATATGTGAACAGACTGACAGGTTGACCGACTCACAGACTTCCGCACGCGTGATGACAATAGCTTGTCTTGACTTTGTCATGTTAAGCTAAAAATGAGGGAGCACATCAGCCATTTGTCACCAATATGTTTTGGGGGTATTCCATGTCCTCTCACATGATTGTAAAAATAAGCTCAGTATAGTGCTTTTAAGGTGAAATTCGCCACTAAATACTGTCCAGTGAGGTATTTGTGTATCGATTAAATCAGGCTTTCAGTAAACACGTTTGTGTACACAGTGGCGTAACTATGGGGTGGGTGGGGGAACCCTCCACCTCTCAATAATTTTCCTGTCGTGAAATTTTAATCTGGATTGGAGTCTCAGATGTCGATTTGCTCTCACTGGGTGCCATGAACTTTCTTACGTGCTTAGATTTGCTTCTTGAACTTTTGCCACACACGCATCGTCTCATGCAAATGAAGGTCTGTGGCTGATTTGGGATATTGGGCCTGGTGGGGGTGGTGATGGATAGAAAGGCCAGCTTTGAGTGCAGCGCGTGCTAAATAATAAGCTGGAAGCATATGCATTATGACTACTACATGTATTTATCCACAAACAAATTTCCTGAATTTTTTTTAACTATTATCCCCGTTCACAAATGTATTTCAACAACATTATCGAGGCATGCCTTTGAAGACACGCCGTAATGATTCTGTTGGAATACTTCTTCAGTCAGAACTTGAGTTATGACAGCTGGGACAAACTGGGATTGCATCCCTCAACCCAATCGGCCATCTTTGCGATGTCCCTGTGTGTACCTTCAAGTCATCTCATGGTAAAATGACCACTTAATAAATATTTAGGTCCAAACCTGCTGATTTATCTTCGCGATATTTCGTTTACAAAAGACAAGTTGATTTTGCAAATTAGTATGTATTTTTATTTTTGTATCAATAGCTGACATATAAATCCATGGCCCGCCAACATGACCATACAAACTATGAGCACCTATGTACTGTCGCGGGATACTGAGTCTCACAGGTAGAACACTTTGAAAATTCTCATTCGAAATCTGGAATCGAAATGTTGAGTTACCACAGACCAGCATGGGAAGAAACAAGAGGCCCCGGGGGGCCTTAATCGCTCACATGCCAAAGTGGTTAAAAGAAGTATTTGGGGTCAAATTCAGTTAGACATGGTTTATCAACAACACTACAAAGAAATGAAGTCATGAAAGGCAAATTTTATGGAAAAACACCAAGGAATTTTTTTTAAAACCGATTTCG
Organism: Pictodentalium vernedei; assembly: GCA_031216915.1. NCBI lineage: Eukaryota > Metazoa > Mollusca > Scaphopoda > Dentaliida > Dentaliidae > Pictodentalium > Pictodentalium vernedei. The sequence goes on from CM062295.1 coordinate 195,268,165, forward strand.
GCCTCCGGTACATCGAAAAAATGTGGTTTGCGGGTTCTGGGACACCACCACGTTCGCGATCACGTTTTGGACGGTCTAGGGTGCGATCCGATCGGCGAAAAACGATTTGTCGATTCACCTTGCGAGTTTTGAGGTGAATCGTGATAGAATCGGTTTTGTCGAGAGGAAATAAAAAAGTGATTGATATATATATAGGAGAGAAAAAAAAATATAAATAAATAGTTATTTAAAAAAAATAATATCGAATCGAAATAGATAATAAAATATACGTAAATCATGAACAATTCCCAGCTTTTGAGAGCAAGGTTTCTTTAAAAATGCGAGCCTATGCATTCTGCGTGAACGAACAACTAGGTCGCCTCTTGTTAGAACGATGCATCGGGTGTCGGGATCATCTAGACTTCGATCACGAGGATCATTCGTGTCTGACGATGGGAAGGGAAGATATGGTCCTCAATTATTTCGAACCGGTGTTCGAATGCGTTCAAATCAACGACGTGATCAAGTTTTGGAAGAGATTAGTCTTCTGTAGCAGGCGAGATAAGCCCACCAATTCGGAAGAAATGAAATTGGCACGTAGAAGTCTGACTTTAGAAGACAAGGGATGCGTCATGAAATTATTGCTGGAGGAAGCATACATCTTAAGTTTTCTCGTTGATATAAATAAGGGAGAATAGAAAATAAAAATAAATACACACATAAATTTTTTATCTAATATTAGAAAGAAAAAAACATAAAATGAGAACCAGAAATAAATTGTATCCGACGTTAGATGACGACAAGGATGAGAAGCCGAACGGCGTTTTGCCAACGGCACAGTCAACAGAAGAAAAAGAAAGAGGAGAGAGGTATCGCATCGATCAAATCAGTAGAATCAGTAGAATCCAATTGTATCTGACTCTAGAGAGAGATTCTCATCGTTCTCTCAAGAAGAAGTATTCGCGTCTCCTGAAATTCGTCAACGCGGTCGACACGACACTCATCACGATTTCCATGGGTTTACACGCGGCCGGCATTGGATTGTTGTCGACCGCGGTCGGTATTCCGATCGTGTTGACCATAGAAGAAGTGGCTCTCGCCGCCGGATTGGTTAGCACGCTCGGAAACTTTTTGAGTAGGAAATTATATCTGAAGGCAAGGAAACATGAAAAGATTCGCGTCTTGGCCGACTCCAAGATCGACACGATATCCGAAATGATCTCGATGGCATTGAAAGATGGTAGGATATCGGACGGAGAATACTTCATGATATTGGGTGGGAAAACTAAATACAATGCTATGAAAGAAGCCGTGAGAATCAAGACTCGTCAGATCATCAAGGAAGAGATAAAGGATTCTCTCATGGAAAAGGGGAGGAAAGAGGCCAGGGAGGAATTCGGTAAGTTGATAGAACTCAAGAGCAGCGATTGAAAAAAAATATATATATATATAATAAGAACAGAATTTTTAAAAAAGAAAATAATAAATCTATATACAAAGTAAAAAATAAATACGAAATTAATTTAAATAACTCTCAAAAATGTATTGCGTAAAGTGTAAGAGAGTTACTGAGACAAGTAATTCTCGAGAAGTACTAACTAAAAACGACAGACAGATGCTTCGCGGAATTTGCAACATGTGTGGTTCGATCAAGACTCAATTCGTCAAAAAAAAAAACACGAGCAAAGGTAAAGGCATCGTGAATAAAATGATCAATAATCTACCTTTCGAAATGCATCTGCCTGGTCACAGTTTCACGGGACCCGGAATGAAATTGAACAAGAGACTCAACGCCGATCTGACTCCTAAATCTTGGAACAAACCCGTGAATAGGGTGGACGCGGCCGCATATGATCACAATCTGTGCTATGCCGGACATCCCGACACTAAGACTTGCAACGACATCTGCGATAAAAACATGTTGGCGAAATTAAGAGGTATATCGAATCCGACCAGGAGAGAGAAGATAGAACGTTCGCTGGTTGGTAATCTGATCGGTGCAAAACGTCGATTCGGATGGGGCGTTAAAAAAAAAAGCGCATCGGATAAGAAGAAGAAACGATTATTGACGAGCGAATTGGCCGAGGAGTTACACAAACCCATCGTGCGTAAATTTCGAAAGAGAAGGGTGTTCGTGAAGGGTCTGTATGACATTTGGTCCGCCGACTTGGTTGACATGAGATCGTTTTTGAGGTGGAACGAGGGCGTCAAATATCTATTGACGGTCATTGACGTTTTTTCCAAATATGGTTGGATCAGAGCTTTGAAGAATAAATCAGGACCTTGTTTTGCCGAGGCTCTGAACGGCGTGTTTGACTCGTCTTCTTGAAAACCGAATAAATTGTGGGTGGACAAGGGAAAGGAATTCTACAACAAGCACGTTCATCGATTAGTCAACCTCTACTCAATCGAAAATGAAGAGAAAGCTAGCATAGTGGAAAGTTGGAATCGAACGATGAAGGAAAAGATGTACAGATACTTCACGGCGAATTCGACTAAGAAATACATATAAGCTCTGAACGGTCTGGGCAAAGATTACAACAACACGCAACACAGATTGATCAAGATGACTCCCGTGGAAGCTAGCGATCCTCGAAACGAAAAACGGGTCTACGCAAATCTATATCCTAAGAGATCTAAGATCAGGAAGAAGTCTAGAACGCCGAAATTGGCAGTCGGCGATCGAGTGAGAATCTATGCTGAAGCACTTCGAAAAAGGTTACACTCGTCGATGGACCTCAGAAATCTTCGTGATAATCAGAATATTTCACACCGATCCAGTGACTTACGAAATCGAAGCTTTGGATGGCGAAGAGATCATCAGAAAGTTTTATGAGCAACAATTGCAAAAGACGAAGTTTTAATAAAGAAAACAATTTTTTTTTTATTTACTCTCTTTAACATTTTCTTGTTTACATATATATAAGAGAGAAAAAATAATAATAATAAAAAATAATTAAAACTATTTTTAGATAAAAAAGCAAGCTAATTAATAAACAAAACACAAAAAAAATTTCAAAAATGGCAAATATACTAGATATCGCACAAAGCATAGTGAAAGATGAAAGTATTCAAGAATACGAGGTTCACAAATACGAACCGATAACCATAACGAGTTTGAACAATGTGGGAGAGATAAGAATCGACGTCGAAACCCAAAATCTATTCGTTCATTCTAGCGAGAGTTGCATAGTGGTGCAGGGACGTCTCACCAAGCACCAAGGAAGATGGGACCGACTACGCCGACGACGACATGGTTACTCTAGCCAATAATGGCATCATGCATCTATTCAGTAATATAAAATACTTGCTATCCAGACAAGAGATCGAATCTGTGTTTCATCCCGGTCAGGCCACCACGATGTTCGGACTCTTGAGGTATCTGGATGATTTTTCAAAATCCAGAGGACTTAATCAGTTGTGGATGAAAGACACTGTTGGCCCTGCTATCACCGGTGCCGTCGCGATATTCGACTACGTCGTCAAGACCTCCAGACCTAAAGGAACGTTTTCATTCAGGATACCTTTGAAACACATCTGCAGATTCGTGGACGATTACCACAAGATCATGTATGGATTCAAACACAATCTGATGTTGATTCAAAAAGGAAATGACGATGCGATAGTGAGACTCTCCGCGACCGATGTGGGTAAGATAACTCTACACAAGATATCGTGGTTCGTTCCACACGTGCAGCCTTTGGTTGTGGAAAAAACGCGTCTCTACAAGATCATAGAATCCAAGAGTAAATTACCTGTGGGATTTAGAATGAGACAGTGTGACACGGCTAGCATTCCACTCTCCACGAATCACTTCGATTGGAGATTGACCATGAAATCCGCTTCCGAGAGACCACGTTTCATTGTGGTCGAGTTTCAGACCAATAGAGATGGGTCGCAGGAAAAAAAAATTCCTTTCTATTCGACCACTGCAATTTGAGAAACATGCAAGTGTTTCTGAATGCCACAAGATATCCAGCAATCGATTACAATGCGTCGTTCAACAAGAACGATTTCTGCAGACTGTATGGCGACCCCGCGGATTTCAGAAAGAAGTATCACAGTCTAGACGAATTGATGAGCAACCCTAATATATCTCCCGGTGAATACAAGTTGATGTATCCCATGTTGGTATTCGTCATCAGTAAACAGAGCGAACGACTCGAGAGTAGCGTCTAAGACATTCAGATCAAGATGCAATTTGATAGGAACGTTCCGAGAAAAACCGAAGCCTTCGCCCTGGTCCTGTCGGACAGAGAATTACAATTTGAATCGGATGGAAATAAGATGTTGATTATTCGATGAGAGACGTGTGTGAAGAAAAACGAAAGAAAGTAAAAAATATATAAATAAATTAAAAAAAAAAAAAATTATAAAATGAATGATAAAGAAAGCGAATACTTAAGAAGAAACAGACGTGTTTTGATTAAAAAAGATTCGCTAGCAATAATTGTAGACACTCTAGTCGAAACAGAACCTTTGATATTGACCGATTATATTAAATTGAAAGTAAAATCTTGATAGAAGATAAGACCAGAAAACTTTTAGACACATTGACGTATAGAGGATCGACTGCTTTTCGAGAATTTATAAAAGCTCTTCGAAGTGCTAAAATGGATGCCGACGCATGTTTCGAGATAGGTGATCTAATTTCACGAGATGAAACATTATGAGAAATAGCGTATTAAAACAAAAGAAAAAAAAATAAAGTAATGAGATCTAGAGAGATTGAACATCTTTCTAAATCTCATTACTTTTTTTTTTCTTTTTAATAATCACTCATTATTTTTTTAATTAATTATTTCCACGCATTCACTGTTTGTTCAAAGGATCTAGTTCGATCAGTAGGCTCACCATGGAAGTGGATAGCTTCGGGATTATCGGTTTTCATAACGAAATTAATCCTGTCTTCAGCGTTCACTTTGAGAGGCGTGCCAAAAGTGGTAACATTCGCGTGTTGATTCTCAGTCTTTTCAATGCTGTATCTCTTATCACTCTCTACTCCATTCCCCATGAGATTGACGATCGCTCTGTTATTCAAATTCGTGGAAGCCAGACCCATTCGTATGATTTCACCTCCCAACGGCATGGGATATCCCACCTGACCATGTTGCGATCCACCACCTCCATTTCCGAAAGACCACTCGGCTTTTTCCTCCTCTAACGTGCCCGGTGATCAATTGTCTAGCGTATTTGACTTTTTCCACCACCGAAATCAGGGTGCAGGCATCTGACGTGTGCACGGGATCTGGTAGATTTGTGAGCGCGTGTCCACCCATGTCTAGTTTACCTTCCATGATGTCGTCGCCCTTTCTCCAGACTGAGTTGTCATCCATGTACTTCCTGCTGACTGCACTGGAATCAAACTCGGGATCGTGATTGAGACCGAACAAATTATGACCGTTCATGTTGATGCCACCCTCCATGGTTCCGCCAGATTGTTTGTTCAGGTAGAGATCATCCACTTGCGATTCTACGTATTCTTGAGATCGCATCATGGCAGAATCTGCATAGCCCCTGTTGACTGCAGTTGAGTCCGCTTCCGTGTTGTCGACCTTCGACAGATTCAATATCTTGTTGAATCCCGCATTCAGATCCAATTTCATTTCTCGTCTGTCAGACTTTCTCTGTTCCAGATCTACGTAGTATTTAGTTGCCATGTCCTGGGGATTCGTGGGATTGACCACATTCGTTATCTTGTTAGAATTGGCATTCAATTCAGAGTGCATCATTTTCTGAACGTATCTACTTCTCAGATGTTCACTGAATCATGCATGAGAGTCGTCCTCGTATTTCTTGGTCATGGCATCGGTGGAATCTATGGGATTCACGACGTTCACCAAACGTTTAGATTTCAGATCAAGATCGTCGGTCATGGCTTTATCCACATAATTATCTAGCATGATTCGTTCGAAATCTGTGTTTCCCCTGTCGACGTATTTTTTAGTCGCAGCATCTGCGAGATCTATCTTCTCGGGAAGATTGTACAGCTTCTTATCGTTCATGTTCAAAGGTTCCTCTCGAGGTTCGTATCTCCAAACATAACGTTCATCCAAGTTGGCAACGTTGTAACCATCACCGACTACGAGCGTCTTCCTCTTCTTTTTGGGTTGACTTTCATCATCACTTCTACCAAATTTATCGACTGGCATGTTGTTTTGAGGTTTTTGTTTTAAAAATATATTTCAAACGCAGTTTATTAAAAATGAATTATTTCACTTATTTTTTATTTTTCGTTTTTATTCAATTAAATTTTTTTAAATAATTTTTTTACCATTATATATACTATAAAAAAAAATCTCTCTCTAGTGTAAATCATTGAGAATGTCTTGAAACCGATCTCCTTCAGACCATCTCTTGAGAATGTAGAGACACAGGTGATTGCAAAACACTTGATCTGGCGATTGCACTCGTTCCGTGTTGTAACAAACCATCGATTTGTTGAAATAGTTCTTTATTTCTTTCGGCGGCGAGATTCCATAGCTGTTGAAATAATAATTCTTCTTCTTCCCGTTCTTGAACCACGCCACCCTGTGAGTGCCTTCACCCTATAAATTGTCTAGATTTAAAATTCCGCATTCCGATTTTCGAGGTCTTCTCTTCAGCAAGGCATCTCTGGAAAACATGCCTAGAAAGTCTTTCATTTTCAAATCCTTCACCACATTTGACAGATCAATGTTGGATAGGGGTTTGTTAGGTAAGACAACACCTTCTACAGATATCTCTATTTTCTTATTCATAAATGTGTATATTTTTTTTTAAAATTTATTTATTTTATTATAATTCACTAAAATGACATTATTTAATTATATTTTTTTCTTTTCTTTCTTAAACTAACTCTCTCGATGTCTCTATCAACTTCCATAATCTTGAATCCGTCTAATTCCTCTTGATTTTCTGGAATCCTATCGTCCTTAATCATATCTGGAATCCTATTGTCCATAATCGTATCCAAAGTCCAACGTTCGAGTGCCAAAGTGCTTATTTTATCGTCTAACATGAATCTCTTATCGTCGTCGACGTCAGTGAAATCTTGTTGACTATTTCAGTATACAAGTTGTGATTTTCGCTTTGCACCAATTTCATAGCCTTATACACTGGACCAATTCCGAACAGACAATCTCTATACTCTCGAAAAGAGATGTTTTTCTTCACCACACACATTTTAACCCCTTTGCACTTCTTGATCTCTTCACCTTCTAGACGATAAGCATAGAGTTTGGGTCTCAAACCCATGAATTCGACGATTTGTTTACCGCCACTCTCGTCCTTAAATTTACCCAACACCTTCTTGTTGTCGTTCGATTGAATGTTGGAGGGGTGATCGACGGGATAATTGCTCATGTCAAACCACGCGGCCACATCCGGAGATATATCTCGGTAGACGTCTTTTGTCTCTATCTAGTAAACTAAACTGTCTGTGTCGGTGAACAGTAGTTTGGCTTTCTCACCAAATTTCCGTTTGACGTAATCATAGTGAAACTCATACATCAATCGCTTGCTGATATCTAAGATGATCAGTCCAAGATAATAGGGTTTGTCGAACTTCAGGTGCATCTTCTGCATGTGAACGGCCACTAGATTTTCGTCGCATATGATTCGGTGTTTGTAATTGGGTTTCGCCACTAATTTTTTAGCTTTTTCTCAGACGTAATGAGTCGAACGTTGGTTCTCTTCCTGATGTTTTCCATCGATTTACCGTACATGCAGTTGTTCATGAGTTTGAAGAAATCTTTTTTGAAATCGTTCTCGGCTCAAATTCTAAGATTCGTTTGAGATCAATGTATTTTTTCATCCAAGGCTCTTCGTCGAATCGAATGGTGCGATGTATGTCGACTAATTTCATCCTGTAATCGACGTATTGTTTCAAATTCTCACTGTAGATGATGTACTTACGTTTGTTAAATAAATTGGGAATGAGTTTTTCCTCATCTCCTTCGATTGGTTCCAATCGTTTGGGAGCCAGCGGATAATCATTGTGTAGATCGTGTAATTCTTCCGGATAGTTCAAATTGACTTCTAAAATGCAAGGATGGTCTCTCCATTTTTGCATCTCTTCCGGTTCCGTCACCCATTCGAAATTTCCAATCAGTAAAGGATGACTCATAGCCCAACCGTACAGATTATTAGCGTCCCAATACTGTATGTATTTATTCGATCGTTTCGAATCGAAAGCTTCTTTCGTGTAGGGATTCTTAGCTTCAGAATATCTGTGAGAGATCATCGAGATGCCACCTCTCACAGCCCTTTCGAACATGAGCAACATGTCCATGTCAGATAATAATTCCAATTGGACTTCAGTGGTCTTCAACAGAGCGTACCACGCCAGACCGGGTGCGGTGAAATACCAAGCCAGATCCAGATCATAATTTCGACGACAGACGTCTCGAAAATTTTCGAACACGTCTGCCAAGAGCAGAACGTTGGTCTTCAGATAAAGATCGTGATAATCTCTCATGGTTTTCATATCAAATGATTTCCACACGTTTTTAGCATGTTCGTAATTCTCATCGGAAATGTCGGATTCGTATGATTTTGAATAAAAATCTTCTTTCGAAGGTAGTGTGGTGTCGTCGAATCTCTTTAAATCGTCCATGTAATCGTAAGGATAGACTCCTTTCCTCAACATGACATCTACTCATTCTCCGAAATGTTCGCTCGTGATTTTAAATCTATCCTTGCTCATGTTATTGACTAATTTTTCCAGAGCGGTCGACATGAATTTAAAACTGTCGATGAAGTGTATGCTTCTATGAATGGATTTCATTTTTTCTTCCAACGTCTCTCCATCGATTACTCTTTTCTTCTCTATGGACTTCCATTTCACGATGGAAATGTATCTTTCTTCACTGTTCGCAATGCAATTTAATTCTCCGTCGGAGGTTCCGAGATTTTTCACGAACAGATGACTGTCGTAACCTGAGAGATTGTGAAATATCACCGGATAGAAAACGGCATCTCAATATTTTAAATTACAGTTGCTGTGAGCCGGACTGCGATACAGCCCCGTGTAATGATCGTGGTCTCTAACCTTCTTATGTTCCTTTGAATTCTCATCGAACGATTGTCTGCATATGTGACATTCGGTGGCTCAGTTATTTTCATCCTGCTGCTCTCGTGTGAAGATCAATTTCGCCGGAGTTTTGAATTTATCGTATAACATTTGAATTTTCGATTCTAACTCTTCCACAAACCTTTGAGCCACGTCGTCGTCTTCGCACTGTTTCGTGTAGGTGAAGGGATCCATGTCGTGTTGTGAGTCGAAAGCGCATTTCACGTAAATGCAATAACCCGAATGCGTGTGTTTTTGATATCTTTCGACGCAACTTCGAAGAGCGTCGGGTTGGCAGGAACTCATTTTCACAGTGAAGCATTCGAAATCGGCGTACATGATGAATGGTACTTTTAACCTTCTATTGCGATTTTCAAAGTTCACGATGGTGTTGGGTTTGGGTATTTCGATGTCGACACCTTGATTTTCATTGCAATATTCCTGACGTTTCACTAACAATTTTTTACTGCAAAACACATTCATGCAGTTGTAACATAAACATATCTTTCCTTTATGTTTATTATTTTGTCTCGATAGTAATGAGCTCGGATGTTTAACCCAACAATAATGACGATTGTCACCATTCAAAATCAATAATAAAATAATCGTCTTTTCTCTTTCGAGATACGAAGTCTGTCTGAGAGGATAGATCATTCGTTTTTCATCATCGTATCCCAAGACATTCACCGCTACGGTGGTATTTTGAGCCTCGAAACGTTTGATGTATTTTAACTGCATTGGAAAAGTCACTCTGGTCCAATCAAGATTTTTAGAAGTCTTCTCGTAACAAGAAACTCTCTCAGGATGGATTTTGACGGGGTGCAACATCTTGTCTTTCATCGTTTTGAAAACGTCTGATAAATCTGAACCTCGAAATACAGGTTTGACGTTAGATCTGAAATATGCATTTTTCATGATGCTCTCACCGGAATTCACATCGATTTTATTCTTCACGCAATGGAGTATCATCTTAATTTTTTGTCCCATGTTCATGTGTTTGTGAAACAAATCCAATACTTTTTTCTTCACCCGTTCCATGAACAATTTCGGATCGACTTTCTTGAACGATGGAACCACATCAAAAGTTTTAAAAACGCCTTTGATCACACTCTCCCATTCTACGGGATTCGATTGGAATGCTTCCGTGACAAATCGTGCTACATATTCTTCTCCTTTCCCTTCGTTGATTGCTCGTTGAATTTCGTTCAATATATCTCGTTTGTCTATAGATTCTGAACCGCATCACTCGTTTTCATTTTTTTTTTATTTTCTTTTGAAGCTTGTAGTTCTTCAACGGCTTTTTGTTTGATCATCTTCTTATTTTTCGCAACCGGAACTTTTTTTTTCGACGTCGGCATTTCGATTCCTTTTACTATCTTTTTCTTCTTCTCATTTTTCACAACCGAAGCATTTTTTGGCGTTGTTGCTATCAACATTTCATTTGCCTTTTCATTGAGCAAACTACGTATCTCCTCGCGCATGATCTTTCTAATTTCATCACACTCCACTTTTCGTTTTCTATCGTCAGGCGTTACTGTCATTGGCTTATTTTTTTCGCAATTCGAGTCTGTTTAAGTTTATCCACTTCCGATCTTTCGATTTTTTTCTTTCCATCGTTTCGCAAACGATATTCTTGTATGACTTCAATTTTTTTTGATTTGGTTCTATGATTTCTGAAATGTGGAATGTTTAATTCTCTAGACATCTCGTTTAACTTAGGTACAGTTTTCTCATTTAAATTTTCCATTTTTTTATTTGTTTGCTTCATTTGTAAGAATATTATTTTTTTTTTAAATTTTGTATTTAAATAATAATTTGTTAAAAAGTTTTAAAACAGTTTATATATATATGTTTTAATTCCTTCAAAAAAATGTTTTTGATGAAATTAATCGATTTTTTTATGTTCCTTAACGTGAAGGAAATTGAATTAATACGAGAAAAAAAGGACGTTAAATTTAAACTTTTTTTTTATATATAAAGAGAAAAAAACTTTTACAAAATAAAATTTTTACATTAAAGAAAATTAAAATTAAAAAAAAACTTTTGATATATATATATATAGAGAGTAAAGAAAAAACTTTTTTAACAAATTATTATTTAAATACAAAATTCAAAAATATATATTATTTGCAATAATTCATAAAACAAAAAAAAAAAACCCAAATAATTGATCATGACAACAACACCTAAAAGATGCGAATTGAAATTGAAACGAGTCGAAACGTGTAAGAAATTCAGTTATAAAATCTATAGATTACAATGACATGATGCTATCGAATTGAACGAGGTCAAGACGAAGGGTTTAGAGCACAAACACGACAAATATAGCATGCCTTTCAAATTGGACGAAGCCATGCTCGATTTGTTTTATGAGTACCAAAGCGATCTACAGAAAATTGTCATCGCCAAAGATAGAGAATTCGACAAGGACGATTTGTCGTTGCCCTACGGAAGTTACATATATCCAAAAATCTCTCTTGAACTCGTGAACAAATCAGGTGGTGAGAGCGCGTTCACTGATGTAAAAAAAAAAAAATCAAAAAAGTAAAGATAAACATTCAACACATTTTCGAAAAAGGAGAAGACACGACCATCAACATGCTCATAACGGACTTGAAAATATAAACAATAGAGAGACTGATTTTTGCGAAGAAGAAGGAAAAAAAAAAGTAATGAGATCTAGAGAGGTTGAACATCTCTAGATCTCATTACTTTTTTTTTTGTTTTTTTGTTTTCCTTCTTCTTCTTCTTCTTCACTATCGCCCATATATATTATAATAACGTTTCCTTTTTTCACAACTTCGGCATCGATTCTTCTTTTCTTTTTTGGGGGATATATTACGTTTTTATAAGAACACATTTGTTTATCTGAATCATAATTATGAACGAATGTGGTGCATCTCTTGGTAACACTCACATCATTACCATTCTCTTCAGAAGGTAGTGGTGACGGTGGAAAGCGTCTAATTCTTTTAAATTTCAATCATCTATCCTGCTCTTTTTCAGTTCTTTCCTTAGATATCCATCATTAGCGTCTAATTGTTTTTCCACATCTTTTTCCCCACACTATCCCACAATATTCATCGTTAGTGTCTAATCGTTTTTCCATATCTTTTTTGCACTCTATCTCGCGATATTCATCATTATCGTCTAATTGTTTTTCCAACTTTTTATCCATTTTATATTATTTTTTATACTTTCTATGATTTATATTTTTATATTTTATATAATTATATAATTTTTACATTATAATAACATACTCAAAATCGGTATATTCTTAAATGGCGAATTCTCACCAAACAACAAACCCTTACCGAATTGCTCAACGTTCCGTTCACTCTTCAGATTTCCACTCAAAGAGTTGCCACCTCTAACGGGTTCTAGATACAATCCTTCACCACTGTTGTCTACTAGGACGCGACACATGCCTCCTCCCTTCTTCAAAAACAGTCTGCTGCCACCCATTAATTTCTCAACTGCCGAACTCACGAGTCCCGAGAGAGCTCCCACGCCGAGAGTCTTTCCGAGAAAGGGTAATGCTTTTGCAGCAAAGGGTAATGCTTTTGCGGCGATTCCTGCCAATAGCGGTAGGAAACCGCCTTTTATTCTCAAATTGTATTTCAATTGAGCGGGACTCAATCTCACCGTCAACCCTCTTCCATCACAAATCGCTTTCTCCATCCTTTTGATTTGACTTCTGGTCCAGGCGATCGAATCCTGACCGCTACTCTCCAGATCTTCGTGAGTGAATTTGAATCTCACCACCTCGCCTCGAGTTGTTAACGCTCTCTTAAGTTTCTTCCTCTGCCCTGCGGATATGTTCACGTTTTTAACCACGTATTGTGTCATAATTCTTTTTTTTTTAAATATATTTTGTTCAATAGTTTTTTTTGTTTTAATGATAACTATATATATTAAATCATTTTTGTAAATTAATATTGCGTTTATTTTATTTTCTTATTTATATATATACACAATATTTTTTATTTTTTTGCTTTTTATATTTCTCTTATGTGAAATCGTATCGTCACCCTCTCTCCACGAAGATCTAACAGTTCACCATTTTGATCCGTCAACGTGGTTTTGAGACTATACAACGTGTCTAAAATCACTGGTAGATAAACTAAATTTCGAGGGCGCTCCACGATCTTATAACCCGGCGACACGTCTGGAAAGAAGGAATAGATCATCAGTTGAGCGCTACCATTCATGTAGCTTCCAGCAATCATGTCCATGTTCACCAGAATGCTATTGACTGCGAGAATGTCAACCGTATTTTCAGATGCCGCGTGGCCTCGATACATCCTCCGATCAAATCCCAGCATCTTGCCTATAGAATCGTCCATATTGAAATCCACTCGAAAATTATCTTCCAAATCCAACATCGTCTGTAAAGTATTAGTGTTGGGAGTGAGTCTGATCTTGTTGCTTCCCTTTCCATCCGTCTTCATTCACGTCTGAATGTAATTGTTCAAATCGTCTATGTCGTAACTTCCTTTGGGAATTCGAATCTCCAACCAGTCCACTCCGTCAGAATACTTGAATGAGTTATTCTTTTCGGTGACGTTGGGAAAGGAATAATAAGTCTCCAGATTCACCAATGCCATCTCATATCTTTTCTCTCTATTCAATTCGATGGAAGATTCGAATTTCGTCACGAAATGAGTCGAATCGCCACTCACCACGATTTGAATGGATTGTTTTGCAGCCATATTCTCGGCTATCCGTTCTAACAATTCTCCTTGTTCGAACACTATATTTTAATTCTTATTTTTATTTTTTCAAAACTAAATTATTTGATGATTTATTATTTTCTAATTTTTTTTGTTTTCGCTCTCTATCTTATTATCATCAGAAACATAAAACTTGTCGAATCCGCACCGATATTTTGCATGATTAAATTCGCTAGTCAAATCGATCTCGATGAAATTGTAAAGTCCTCCATCCCAAACCCTCTTGCAGAATCTCCTGAATTCCGCCACGCTCATGTTGTTTGCGATGTGATCACCGTAGATGTGATTGAGAGACACAGTAAATTAGCGTTCTCCCTTATCGTCTGTCTGGGCAATCAAAAATAATTCTGTGACAGGTAGAAACAGTCCACATCGCTGTGACGACCCCTAATGTAATACAATTCGCATCGGTTCTGTCTCTTCAAAAGCAGATCATCGAAAATCATGAGATTCTTATCTTCGGATTTCAATTCTCTAGGATCCGGAACGTCGCTAGCATTCTCATAAAATCGACACTCAACGTTCGAAGACGCATTTCTCTTCATCAATTCCATCGCCGCACTGTCCAAAATGGTCGAAAGAGAAGCTTCACTTTTGTTGAATTCCTCCCTACTGTCAAAGATTCTGGCTATGACATCCTTGGGCAATCTACGATCCATGCACTCTCGAAGCAATCTTTATTCGGGTTGAAACAAGCTCTTGCCAAACATGAATAATCTGTCGTATTCCAACCAGTCGGGTTGCGACAACATATTCATCAACAGATTGGTCTTTCCACAATTCGATTTTCCCACTATCAAGCCTCTTATGCTTTCGGGAAAGAACTCGTTATTCGACCTCTTGGTCATGGCGTCGTTCCAAAACATTTCTTTCATTTTCATCTTTGTTTATTTTTGTTATTTTTAGATTTTTTCAAACACAATTTTATGTTTTTTCAAACTCAGTTTTTATAAATATTATTATTTATTTATATTACACCATCGCAAGTTTTCTTCAATCCAGATCCACTCGTCATTTTGGCTAAATCTTGTATGGGTACCACAGCATCCTTAAAATCTTTCCAACTTTTCGGCGATCGCTCTAACGTAGCTCGCTTCGCTGGCGGACTGAGCAACTTGTCGATCAATGCATTGGCTGCCCTCTTGCCAGCCACAGAAGCTATCCTACCACTAGCTTCGGAAGCAGCTTTCTCACCAGCATCCAAAGCTGTCTTCTTACCGACCTCAAACGTGGTTGATGCGAGTTTTCTACCTGCATCGCTCATGAACGCTCGAATTATAGAATCGACGATGCCAGAACCGCCTTGAACGTAAGTTCTGACGTATCCCCTGTTCTTTATCACCAACATATTTTTATTTTATAATATATATTTTGTTTTTTCACTGGTAAATCGTTTGTTGTTTAAATACTTTTTATTATTTTCTAGTGTAAAATTTACTGTTTTATTTTTATATATTTTTTGTTTGTTTGTTCTCTCTACTTCTTATATATATATCAATCCTTCAGTTCGTTCATCAGCCTTTTATAATCGTGTTTATTCAAAACCTTTTGCCTTAACAATTCGTCGCATATGCTCACTATCTCATTTCATTATCTAATCCAGTGTTACCAGCGTGTCTACTTGCCATCAACAATCTCAATCTCTGAGACAGAGCGTCAGAATTGCTCAGAAGAAAAGTGGTTTTCCCCCCTTTGCCAGTCGCCGACTCAACGAACTTCTTATTCATATCCCATATGGGTTTCACCACCTCCGTCCACTTGTAACCTCTATTGGCTTTGGGTCTCGTTTCTCTAACATCGTTATTTCTCTTCATGGCATGGGTCTGAACCAGAATGTCGCCGTAATTGTCGAAATCACGATCCGTGTAATCGCCAGGCTTGTCGAAAAGTAGCAATTTGCACAGTCCAGGTGTTAATTCATACCTATTCGAACCGATGATTAAATTATCATCATCCTTTTGCACTTCAGTGTTGCCTATAAAAGTTCTACCGTCAGAATCCTTATAAATTCCATACAACAGATCTCTCTAACCACCATCCTCGGATGATGCGACACTATCAGTGGTGATAGTCGAAGCCGCATCATCACTTTTGCTCACGTCAGTTTCAATCCTCGTGGGAACATAATCCGGCGATGATCTTTGAAAGGAAAACCCCCTCGTAAAACTGCCGGGCAAAGAACCCATTCTCAAAGAACTTTCTTTTAAGGGCCTCAATTCGTCAACGATCTCCTTTTTATTTCGTTTCTGAACCTCCGTCACGGGTTTAAATAATTTTGTGGTTTCACGTTTTAATTCCATTTCTCCCAATCGCCTGCTTCTTGTCAGCTGATTGAATACCCTTCTTAGCACGTTCATATTCGTTGAGAAGTTGATCTCTCTGCTTGGAATCTGTGATGTGTAAAAACATTTTTCGTTTTTAAATTATTAATATTTCCTTTAGAGTATGCTAACGTGAGTTATTTTATTATTCTCAAAATTAAATGTATAATTATTTTTATGTTTTAAGTAAATAAAAATCTTCTGTCTTTAATATATAATAACTAAAACCAGTTGAGGAAAAACATTTTATACGATAAATGCGTTTTTGCCCTCGAACTTGTTAAAGATCACATCACCGATTATTCACTTCGTGACGAACAGAAGGACTTTGAAAAAGTTTGAAAGTTTAGCACATAAGAAACCGGTTTCTGGATTTAACATGTTTGAGAATAATTATATTCGTTAAAAGGGTTCAATATATCTCCAGAACATTATCACAAGTCCATTAAAATTCAATTACCTCTTAAAACCCGAATAAGTGGAAAACACAATTTATTGTCCATTATTAAAATGAAATACCTTTCATTCACACCGGAACAAAACATGAGTGTCAATTTATAACACAATTTTATCTCTTAAAACTCATCTAAGTGAAAACGCTTTACAGTGGAATTTATTTGAATGAAAAAAAAAGTCTACAAACTGTTTTATTATGATTTACCACAAAACTCGCTATGGCAAACGTGAACGGACGATTTCCATCGGTTCTAATTTTTCAAACTCGAGTTTTCAATGTCATCCATTGAACGAAAACCTCCATTTATACAAGAACAAAAAATGAAAGGATTATTGCAAAGATTTCATAATGTTAGTTAAACACAAATTTTCTTGCTTAAAACCCATCTAAAGTGGGACTCAATTTTATAGTCGACTCTATTGAAATGAAAAAAGCTATTTTATTTACACTGAGTACAAAACTGAAACTCCTCAAAACTGATTCTATTACAATTCACCTCAAAACTCGCGAGGTGAATCGACAAATCGTTTTTCGGTGATCGGATCACACCCTAGACCGTCTGAAATGCGATCGCGAAAGTGGTGGTGTCCCAGAACTCGCAAACCGCATTTTTTCGATGTACCGGAGGCCAAAATCGTTTTTTTTTAAAAATCCTCGATGAGTAACTTCGCTTTACACCGTTGGCGAACGTCGAAAAAACGTTTTGAGATCGATTTTCCCTGTCCTAGAATCTGCAAATGGGTTTCACCGATCGGATCGCACTTTTAACCATTCAAACAGCCGTTGGCGAACATCGGTGTCCCAGAATCCTCAAACCGCTTTTTTGATGCTGTCCGAGAAGCCGCAAAACGTTTTTTGCTTGCATTCACCGACGATAGATCGAAGGTCTGATCCGCAATGGGAACGTCGAGAAAAATTTTTAAATTTACATTTTCTCCAAATTTCATACATTTTTTCACTTCTGGGCGATGTGTCGAATGTACTCGTTCGCCAACGGATGTTTAAACGTTCAAAAGTGCGATCTGAGAGCCTCAAAACAATTGCAGATTCTGGGACATTTTTGCCATTTTTTGCACTCTGTACATGATTTAACACTGAACCCTTATGGCGGTACACGTACATGTACGTGTACAGTTTTTTTTAAATCCTGTTCTAGAATCCGCATTTATTACCTACTGCTCATCACTTTTGTAGTAACCGTCGCCCACTTTTGAAGTAAAATGAGGTCTCCATTTTTGCAGTAACCATCGCCCACTTTTGAAGTAAAAAAACAAGGTCACCACTTTTGAAGTAATATTTGACCACTTTTGAAGTAAAAAGATTTCCCCATTCCCATGGATGGTCTATTCGACACGACCTTCCACCAGATTCGGCACTAAGAAGGCTGTTGCACCTTTGTGATCCAATTTTTAGCTCACCTGAGCGACGCAAAGGAGAGATGATAACTGTAGAACACTTTACATTTTTCTTCAGAGCCATTGTACAGAAAATGTTGAACCTGAAACTTTCAACAGTTGTTGAGGATGGTATGGTGAACGCCCTTCACCATTTTGGGCCCATGCAATGGAATGGAATGGAACTATCTATCTATGTATCAGTTACAACTTTTCATTTTATTAGATATTTCATTTTATTAGACGGAAATGTTTACAGTTGTTGGGGATGTCATACTGAAGACCCTGCACCTCGTTTTGACCTCTTACCTATCAATATAGCCATACAAATATGAATGTAACAGAAATATTCAAAGTCTGTTTATTTTAAGGTTAAAAGTTTCAACAGTGGTTAGTTATGTACCACTTTAGAATCCTTTGCTTATCAATAGAGCCATACAAATGATATGGATGTCACAGGTATTTATCATTTGCCCCTTCTTCGAGCTGGTTCATCCAATCATGCTGAAATTTTCACCAACTGTTGCGGTGTTATTCGATGATCTCTTTAAATACAGCCATACATATATAGATTACCAGAAGATATACTATTGCTCTTTTCGTCTATGTGACAAATTTTCAAGTGAGCGAATAAGCTCCCCCCCCCCCTTTCCCCACCCATGGGAGGGGTGTACTATTTAAATTTTTAATAATTCGCCTGGCCCAAATCGTGTTATCACCAGGAATTCGCCCCTATCGGGTTTACTCTTTTTCCAGCTTGGGCATCTTGACCGGCAATCGTTTAATTGGACAATTTACCGCTACCTAGAGAAGGGTGTAGTGGTCTGGTCGAGTGGTATAGTCAGGGTTGAATACTGGGCCGAATGGGTAGTGGAATTTGATCTTGGGATCACATAAATGAATGAGTGGTGGAACAGTAGCGAAGTCATGGGGAGCTTATGGGGCTGTGCCCACTAAAACCTCACAACCCTCCTCCCTTCCCAATTACATCATTTTCTCAACTAATGTGCATTAAGTTATAAAAGAATATTAAGATTCCTATCACAACCCAGATAGCACGATTATGTGTATATTTTTTAAAAAACATTTCCCTCAGGACCCCCAACGACTAATCTCGGTAAGATTACTTACCACCTTAGACCTACCCGGGCAGAGTGCCATGTAGGCCTACGCTCGTAAGTAGCCTTACTGAGACTTGGGGGTTATGGTCACCCGAAAGATATAACGTTTGAAAGGTGCTATACTATATATGGCAAGCAAATGGCTCTCGGATCCTTCCTTCCCTTCCGTCTTTGTCCTTTCGGTCATTTTCTGGACCCCTTCCTCAAAGAAGGTACCTGTACCTCTTACCTTTGAATTCCTGGCTTCACCACTGGTGGAATGGGGTGTTGGGCAACTAAGTCGCGAAGAGTGGTTGGAACGGGGAAGGGGTGGCTATGTGGGTAGGGTCGGGACCGAAATATGTGGGTAGTGGCTCAACAACCCATGACAAGTCGGGTCGAGTGGTAATGTAGGGTCGCTGGTCAAGTACTGGGTCGAATGCGTACATGTAGTTTGGGTTGGGCAACACGTGAAATGTGGGGGTTTGAGTCGAGTCGAATATGTTGTGGGATGGGGTGTTGGAGGGGGTCGGCCACCAGATTGTCAGAGTTGTGTGTTGACGTCACTTTATCGTTGTGGGTTATAAGTTTTGGGTTGGGTAACATAGATGCGTCAGAGGGGGAATCAAGATCAATGGGTGGGTATGCAGAGATAGTGGTCCACATGGTCGTGGATGGATTCGACGGTTTACAGGAACAGGTCGGGTGACTGTGTCGCCCTTGGAATGAATGACTGGGGCGGTACATCGTGTATGAATGTAGCCGTTTTATGTTACTGAGACGTGTTGGATCACCGGATTGAGTCGGAAGATAGGGGGTGTTTAATCAGCACGACAGGGCGGGCGACTCGGTCGGTGTGGAGGAAGGTCTCCCAAGTTCGTAGGTATGGGTGTTGACAAGTGGGATGCGAAGTGTCTTTGGGATGTAGGTGACTGTGTTATCAGGCCCAGTCGGAAATTTTGGCCACTTCTTTCTAGAATGTGGGTGCATTTTTCATATAATAATTAATTCGCCACGGCAAAATAAATATTGGAAACCTTATGTACCTTCCACGTCGGTTATTAAGTTGCCTCAGAAAGTTATTATTCCCTTGCCGCGGCGAGATATCTCGCCTCGACGAAATATTTATCTCACCGCGGCAAGTTATCTCGCCGCAGCGAAATAAATATCTCGCCACGGAGAGATATTATTTCTCCAAGGCGAGATAATATCGCGCCAAGGTGAGATAAATATTGGCAGCCAATATGCCTTCCACGTTTTCGTACTAACTGACACGTGCAAGATAAAAAATAAATTGAATTTTCTTGATTTAAACACACATCCAACCATTCTGTCATTTATTTTTTAATTTTTTAATAACAATCGAGCATGTTAGATATTCAACACTGAAGATTTTGCCAGCCGTTCTGCTATTGTTCTATTACTGCAAAGTCTTGGAACTTTTATCAGCTTAAGCTAATTAAGAATTTATCAAGTTTAGCTCATACGGCCTGGTCGGCTCGTAAAGCAAGACGTTTTAAAGCAGTCATTCGTGATTATATATATATTTTAAGATTAGTACAGGGTTCAATAATTATTTCTACAATTATACACATTTTTTTAATTATAAATATGTAACTACAAACATTACATTCCCTGCATAAGAAGTATTGGTTTCACCTAAAGAACTGCAATCCGTAAAAATGTTTTCTTCTGTGTTTTTGCCGTTTGCTCCTAGTCACGCCAGTTAAAGTTTCATAAGAAATCGCCCGTATATAAATTTGCAATATATGGGAGTTTGAATTTGTGTGGACAAACCCGATATTACATGACTATATGTTAACAATTCCCGCAGCAAACAGCTGGGCACAATCGTAGGTTAAACAGTTTGCACCAATGCAGAGCACATTTGTTTATTTGCTGTGCCACTTGTGAACTTGCGATTATGCACGCTCAGGTTAGACCACAGAAGCCCATATCTGGAATAAAATTATTGTACGGATTTTTATGAAACTTGCACTGAAGTTGTGGTTGGAGGGTACGGCCGATGGATCTTAGTAGTGAATTAAGTATTAGGACATTCGACAGGGCCTCTGTAGAAATGAAGTGGGTACTATATACCAATAGGCAGTGTCTTCTTTTTATATGTTAACATCGAGTTGATCTGTGACAATTTTTAATACTGTGATGGAATTGCTGGTCAGTGAATGGTGGGGTGGGGTGGGGTGAGGCGGGTTGGGGTGGGGTTTGGTAGGATGAGGTGAGGTGTGGTGGGTGGAAATATTCTTCCTGCAAACAGGAATGGCGCTAAATCTACCCAAATGGTCTGATGATGAGCGCGCTGCTATACATTCTAAATTTCGTAAAGCTTTAAAACCACTTGGTGAGTGTAGATATACCCTAAATTTGTTATGAAGAATCAGTGAAATGTTACAAAATAAATATGCTGTTCAAAGTCATGTGTCCTTTGATTCTCAATTTATTCTGGGTTTCTATTGCTCCATAAGTTGCAAATATTGACATATATACCTCCTATTTTGTCGCAAAATGGCAAGCGTTGCCACTGTGTGTCAATGGAAGATGACAAGTGAATATCTGCCCTATAGTTTTCGTTTTATTTAAATGTAAATCTTTATTCTAAGAGGTTTTAATTCATATCTCCTCAGCCCGCTCAGTCGGAATTTTTTTGGTTTCCTTGTTTAAGTATAATGGGAAAATTGGTTGCATTTCAAACAAATTAATTTATTTTCTGAAATATTACTCCTAGGGAAACCATAAGATCTTCCAACCGACATTACTTGCCCCCGCCCCGATCCACGACATTTTCGCCCATCTGAAGAATGTCGTGGACCCGACACAGGTCAGAAATTGCCAGGAATGCCAATCATATAGATCAACGGATGCTTCTGTGACTCACGAGCATCACTTCCTGACCACCCCGTATTTCCTCAGCCGGATTTCATTCCCAAGTTAACACATTGCAAAAAAATATTTGGTAATAGAACCAATTTGTCACATATACGCAACTAAGGCGAGAATGAACAAAACTATTGATCAACTGTATATTAATAAACATTGTGTATGTGCAGAACAGCGTTTGCGAAAGGCCCCCCCCCCCCCCCCCCTTCTCTCTCTCTCCTCTCTCGACACAGTTATGTTTCAGATGAACTTAGAATGTTGGTTTCTTATCTCCAAAACGATAGCGGGAATCTATGTTTTTAGTTGAAGTTCTCATGATTACATGCATGGTTCATCTTCCTTTCGGTAGCAGCGTGGAAGTGTGGATCGCGCTGGTTACGGAACGGCGAAATGGCTGTGGTTGGCAAGGGCTTGTGTGTGTGTTTCAAATGACACAGTTATGTTTTAGAGGAATTTGGAATGTTGGTTTCTGATCCCCCGTCGGGATTCGAACCCTCGGCAACACGGCCTGACAATCAAGAGTCCAACACCTTAATCGCTAGACCATTGCACACAGTCATAAAACGATGGCTGGAATCTAGCCTTTTAGGTGAGAGGCGGACGGACGGACGGACGGACGTACCCACTCACAGGACTTGTGCATATTTTAACTTGTGGGGTGCGGGACGTAGAAATGGTACTTGTGGGGATCGCGTTTTGTCCGAGATTGCGAGTTGCATTTGTCCATATAGTTTGTGAGGTGTCTGGTCCTAATCGTGGGCTTACACGGCTGAAAACGTCATAGTGCGCTTATTGTGAATTATGTGTTGAATTATGGGTTCCAATTCGCAGATACAACTGATGGAGGTCGGCGTTTTATCAAAATATCTGAGTAGAATATGCAAAATATAAATGCAAGGAGGTACCACTCAGTGGACTTGTGCATATTTTAACTTGTGGGGTGCGGGACGTAGAAGTGGTACTTGTGGGGATCGCGTTTTGTCCGAGATTGCGAGTTGCATTTGTCCATATAGTTTGTGAGGTGTCTGGTCCTAATTGTGGGCTTACACGGCTGAAAACGTCATAGTGCGCTTATTGTGAATTATGTGTTGAATTATGGGTTCCAATTCGCAGATACAACTGATGGAGGCTGGTGTTGTATCAAAATATTTGAGTAGCATGTGCACAATATAAATGCTTGGAGACCAGTTAAAACCATGGAGCTTTGTCAAGTGTGAAAATAATATTGAGTTGAGCCTTGCAGTGATATATCTCACATAATTCCAACCCCTGACTTCATTTCTTGGAAAACTATCCACGTGATGCCACTGGTTGGAGTGACGAAGAACAGAAAAATAAAACACAGAAATGTTTACTTCATCAAATAGGACCTTTCAACCAATGGCGATGTCGGGGGGGGGGGGGGGGGGCACGTCCTTTGTTCTCAAATTTGGTCCTCCAAATACACACCTGAAAAATAGTTGAGCACCCCTGATACTTTGGCAATGTGTTGTGCGCTGACCCAAAAGATATGGCATGGCCATCACAACATCCGCGATATCCTGACTAAGTAATTCCTTGTCGATAGTTTTGGACAAAAGTTGTGACAGTTTAACCCTGTTTCTGTAACCCTGATGGATATTCCCTTGTGTATTATTGACACAATAATACCCGACTTAGGAATGGGGCTGTAGGCCGCGATTGGCAGTCGTGTCTGATGAGTTCTTGCTAAAATGGCAGTTATTACCCCGACAGAAATTCCTGTGGTGCAATGGTTATGTTAGATGTTATCAGCTATCCTCCGTGCGCAATGCATTTCGGGACGTCACCCAAATGTAAATGTAAACTTGGCAAACAAGTAAAGAATAAATCGAGTCATAATTATACATAATTTTAATTGTTGAGTGAAATGCATAACCAACAAGATTTATTTCAACATTTATCGGCTGAAATCTCGGTGTTCACCGTCGGCTTATTAATATTATTATTCAACGATCGACAGACCGAAACGCACAGATAATATTGTCCAGCGCGTAATTTTAATTCACGTTCGAAGTCAAACGATGTTTTTGTTTTACCTTTCCTGTTCAGTCCTGCTGGCAGTGTTGCAAGTAGCATGGCCATGAGGCCTCCAACGAACAAGCCCGTCAGACACCTACCACTTACCTGTGTCAGTGGCTGCAAATGAGCGTTTTTTTTCAAAACAAAATTTGGAAACCGATTGCAACTGGAACCTGTACATCAAATGAATGGAAGGCTTGGGAAGATTGTCCACAAAACAAACCCGCGTCTTTGAATATTAAGTGGTAAAAAACCCAACTAAATGATGGTATCGTGGGTCCGTACTCAAAAGTTGTTAGAGGGGTACATGGCCAGGTACCCCAAAACAAAAAACATAAGTGGAGAGTGGCGTGAGATTATGAGATAGTCCAAATTTGGACTCACAGCTCATAATATTAATTTTGGCTTTGTTACGTCCCGTGGACGTACCCAACAAAAAACTATATTATAGACCGTGGGTCCAAGCTTGGACTAGGCTTGGGGTGGGAATGGTCCTTCCCCCACATTTAGGAGCCTGGTGGTCTTGGAAAGTCTCTTTACACCCCCCCCCCCCCACATCACATTACATATCCCCCCCCCACCCCCACACGATGTGAAAGTCAGGTAGGACCGACTATATCGAAGTCTCACATATACTATGTGACTGGAAAAATAGTAAAAAGGCGGGGGGGGGGGGGGGGGCTGATTTTTTTTTTCGAACACTGGACGGGGGTGGGATGGGGAGGGGGGCAGCAGCCCAGAACACATTTTTTCCTGGCTCTGCAAATTTGTTTCCCTGCGATCATTTTTCTTTAAAATGACTGAGTCAAATTGTTCAGGCATGCTTCTCTTGTGTTTACTGTTCAGGCATGTATTTAACTCTTCCGAATGAACTTAAGACGATGGGTAGGGTGGGGGTAGTTCACAATCCATTAAGAATGAGAGTTGATGGGGGCCGGATCGAAAAATCACAAAAAACTAGTCCTGACTTTCTGTCAAGTACAGGCAAGCTAAAAAAAATTCCTCACATTGCATTACATCAAGTACCCCCCCCCCCCCTCCCTCCCCCCCCCCCCCCACACACACACATCACATTACATATTCCCAACCACGATGTGAGAGTCAGGCAGGACCGATTATATCTAAGTCTAACATATACTAAATGACTGGAAAAAAGCGAAAAGTCGGGTGGGGGGGGTGTGTGGGGGGGAGAATTTTTCAAGTTGCAACACTCGGCGGGGGGATTCAGCAACGCAGAACACATTTTTCCTGGCCCTGCAATTTTTTTTCCCATGATCATTTTTCTTCAAGATGACGGAACCCAATTGTTCGGGCATGCTTCTCTGATGTTTACTGCTTAGACATGTATCTAACTCTTCCGAATGAACTTAAGGCGGTGGATTGGGTTGTGGTGGGTGGGTTGTTCACAATCCTTTAAGAATGAGAGTTGATGGGGATTGAAAGATCACAAAAACTTCATCCTGACTTTCTTACCGGTAAGCTGAAAATTCTGACTGGTGCTGATTTTCCAAAAAGAATTCCTCACATTGCATTACATTAAACTTTGAGCCTTTCTGAATGCAGCAATACACATTTTATGGAATGTTGGCGTGACGAAATGGATAAAACAGCCATTGCTTATGGCGTGAGTCCCTATCTGATCTGAAAATCGGAAAAAAAATTAATACCTCCCCACCCACCCCGCCCCCCCCCCCCACCCCCCGGAAAAGTTGGGGGAAAATCATTCAGTGTTTTGTCTGGGTTGTTTCGATCAATAATCAGAATACACTGTTGGGTGTTAAAAAAACACCATTGTTTATATCCAGAGAAAGGTTTCTGTTGATATTCGTATACACTTAAAAATCGCGACATCGACGCCGTAGACCCCACGCACCATCTTCCTCTCCGGTCGCCCTGCCATGTAGTCTTTTTTTGTCATTATAATCATATATCTGGTTTGTTGAACTTGTATGTGAAGTATCCAGTTTCTGGAGTGCGACTCATAGGTTGAGTTGACATAATTTATCTTGCCAAAAGCATTAATTATATTGCGGTGTTCAGTCACCAGTATCAATAATCTTGAAATATCGCAGTTACCAGCACGGAAGGCATATTCGAATGGTGTGCCGTAATGCTACTGTTCAGAGACTAGATTATGTGTCAAAGTGGTTTGTTTTTGGTAATTTGATAGCGACTGTTACAAGTTGTTGACATCTGTCAAGCGCGATATGGGCCCAACCCCCAATTTATACCATCAACAAAATGCTTGTAAACATACAGGTTTTTGAAGGTTGCTACCCAATTAACAAACCTAAAATGCTTTTTTGAGCCCTAAATCGTAAAGAAACTGTTCATTCAACATGGCTGTGTGCAGTCCACGTGCGTTTTATGTTTATGTTGTTCACCCCGCCCACCCAATCAAAATGGCTCTAGCAAGACTGTTTGCCCCACCCAAATTGCTTTGCGCTGGCCACTCCACTGCTTCCAACAACATACACTCCAACTAACTGAAACTGGGGCGGCGTGTCTAGCCCTGGGGACAAGTGTACATACTGATGTGGGTCAGGATCGAATCTACAACCTTTCCCGCACTGACCAATGAATAAGGCGCTTCGCCTTCTAATTAAGGACGGACTTATCCAACATCCACGTACTGCCATCAACAGAGAGAATAACAATTTTTCAACAATAACCCTTTACCTAACGTAACGGCCAAAACTTGCCTGCGCTATACACAAAAATCGCCATTCAATTTTTTTTTTATATTTTAATTTTTTGCTTCCAAACCATAGCTTATGACCCTTCATTGAAACGAGCTCATTGAGCTCCTTCCATTGAGGGGTCATAAACTATGGAAGAAAAAATGTTCTGTTTGTTTTTTGTCTAAAACTAGTGTTGGATAATGGGTTAACCTTTACCTAACGCTAGTAACAGACGACACGCATAAAAAAGTTCTTGGATACATATGTAACTAAAACTTTTCATTGTTTCCTTCAAAAACATAGGTTATGACCTCTCATTGGAACAAGCGTGACGCGCACATTCCAATGAGGGGTCATAACCTATGTTTTGGAACCAAAAAATGAAAATATAAGAAAAATAGCCATTATGTTAGGTAAAGGGTTTTGGCGTTATGTTAGGTAAAGGGTTAATCAGTGAATGATTTGATTCTGGAATCAGAACATCAACATTAGGGATATCAGTAATGTAAAAGCCTCTGTTCATTGTTGAATGGTATAGCCCAACCAGCCCCTACAATTCAGGGAATTGGCCTCGGCAATCAAAATGCCGAGCCCGAGCCAAAAGCAGTTGACGTCAGCTAAAATACAGTTTGCGTCGGCACTTTTTATAATCAGAATTTTCATTCAAAATAGGCCAAATGCTGTGGATACGTTTAAATAACGCAGGCCCCATACTTCGACTGATAAATCTTTGTAAATAACGATGGACTGGGGTGACCCAAAACATGAATAAACAAAGTCGGTAAAGAAGACTGAAATGGGGACTGACCTACATACATATACATATACATTGTCGGAAGGTGAGATGATCATTCAGCGTAATTTTCACACTTCTCAAATGATGCCAATATAGCCACTTTAATGTTCAATGCAATCGAGAAGTGTTCATGAAAAGATTGTGTGATGTTTGTTTAAGTTTGTGACATCAATAAAGAAAATAATCCACTCACATAAATTACAAAACACTGCTTTGTTTTGTTTGTTCCTGTAACTTCTGAATATTAATTAGGAACAGTCTGGACTGCATGAGGTCGTGATTCACACATCTGACTTCAGAGCGTGAACATCACCTAGATAACCATGGAACTACCAGATAGACTAGTGAAAGCCATTTCAGCTCTGGGCGTCTCATGCCCTGGCTCCTGGACTATCCAGGAAATAGGCTTGGGCGTCCACCTGAAAGTGGAGTTTGAAATTGAGAAACCAACAACAACAACACCAACCTCTTCGGGGAGAGGAAGTACCTTTGGAGAGAGGATCCCCTCTCCCACTGGTCCTCACCCGAAGGGGCACGGAGGCCCTGAAAAGAGACAGCAAAAGAAGAAGAAGAAGAGCCCATCGACCAAGCGAAGGGACGCCCGGCGCTTGGAGGCCTTCCGGAATAGGAAGAAAGAGTTGAGTGAGGGGGTGGAGGCTCTGGAGGCAACCGCCAGTTCCCCTCCCAGTCCCACTGGTACACCCAATCAACTGCCGGCTCCTAAGCCGGTACAGTTGGATGAGGAACGTCCGGTGGAGACTGAGGAGGAACTGGAAGTTGCTTTTTCACCGCCTCCCACCCCTCACTCCCCTCTTCCTTCACTACCGGAAAGCCCGGGAGCCACAGCAGAACAGCCACCTGAGTGCTCACTCGCCATCGTGATACGCCATCGTGATAGAGATGGCCAAGAAATCATTAGAGGAGGGGAAGAAAAACATTAGAGCGAACTCGTTATCTTGATCCAACACCGCCACCTAAATCACCATCTCAACCATCACCATCTCAACCACCTCCCAAGAAAAAGAGCCGAAAGAAACACAGACGGGGATAAGCCACCTCCTTCCTACCTTTTCCTCCTGTCAACACGCCTAGACATGTGACAGCCATCATAAACAGCCACCGAGGGTCGAAAGGGGCTTGTCCCCCATATCGTCCCTGCGCGCCTTGGGCGCGCGAAATCATTTCTTCTCTGCATGAGGTTCAGTGCGGTTTAACAAAATCACAGCATTGAACCTTGTCTTCTATTTCTGTTCAGGGTTGTTTCGGCCTCAATATTTTCCCCGGTAACTTTTCGTCTTAGGTTTAAAAAAATATCGAGGCCAAAACGTTCCGGGCTGAAAGGTCCCGGGGCCGAACTGGTAAAGGGCCGAAACGTTCCCGCTCCCTCTACAGTTAAAGCTAGAAGTCCTGTCATGAACTGTGCGCTTATCTGGCCTTAACTGCGCGTAGGAATTTCAAGCAATTTCCACATTGAATGGCAATCAAACCATGGTAGATTCTCCTGCCTATCCATAGCAAGCACAAGCAATGTTTCAGCCAATGGACCTCCGGGTTACCCAGAGGTCCATTGGCAGAAACATTGCTTGTGCTCAGGCCATATGTACAGAATTTGATGCCCAAACTACGAAAAAAAAGCGCGCAGATCAACGTGCTATTTCCGCGCAATTCATGACAGGACTTATAGTTTTTAACTGTATTTCCACACCAGACTTTTCTGTTTTCCCCACCATGAACCCTTAACACACAACTGTTTGGTGATTTTTGACAACACGTGTTTGTCAATTAATGTTTGAAAAGAAAATTTGTTTTATCTCTAATGGACTTTTCAAACCCACCAAAGGTAAATAAATCAACTGAAGTGATCACTTTGCTTCTAGATTAAAGGGGTCTGGAATAAAAAAAAATGTTGTCAAAGACAATGTAGTCTACCGTAATTTTTTATGTGAGTTTTGCCACGTAACAATTACTGAAATTATTCAATTGTTGGGCTAACATTTTCAATTTATATGTTGGCTGGATTGTTCAGTTTCTGATTTTTACATGTATTTGTGATCATCGAAAGTGGAGTTTGCATTGGCAAAAATTTTGCCTATGTACCAGGGGGGGGGGGGGGGGGTGGGGGGTCTTTCCAAAAAATTCCGGACACAAGGCCTAAAATATTTTTTTCCACCTTTTGACCACCACCCCACCCACCCCACGTGCAAAAATTTTTTTTTTTTCCTCTGACCACTTGGACACCCACCCCACCACCTATATTTTTTCAGTGTATCACCACGGTGGGTAATGAAAAATTATTACACTGAGCTTCCAGTTGTCAATCCTTGCCTTAATTTGAATCCTAATCTGATAACTGTTTTTTTTTCACATCTTTATGTTCTGATGGTTCAAATACCTGATGACAGAACTTTCAGTTGAGCATTTGTAATTCATGCATTTCAATAATGTGCCTATATACACTATGGCATAGTGTATACTGGCATATTATTGAAGTGCATGAATTACAAATGCTGAACTGAAAGTTCTGGCCTCAATGCTCTCATAATAATTATCATTCACGTGTTAAGTTCCGAGACTGAAGAAACAGTTTAAATTTAGTGAAGAAGTTTTAATTTTAATGACCTGACTACAGGCTAAGTGTCTAGGTTTGAGGTTTCAGCCAATTGTCATTACTCAAAAGATAGTTGATAGCGTTGGTATGTCTTAATTTTCTCTCCATGGATAATCTAGACACTATTGTAAATCTCACTGTCCATCCTGATCCGTCTCCGAAAAAAATGTCAGCATTGATTTCTGCATATAACAGCATATAATGTAAGAATTAGACTATTTTTGTGAACATCAAATAGAGGATTAAAATAATCTTCTTTTGCTGCATAGTATTGTGCTCGGCTACTCATCTATATACTCTGGCTCAGTCAGGGTCAGTTTTCAGTTCAAATATTAACTGTAACTTTTGTTTCATGTTTTCACGAGATTGCCAGACAAACCCTCTGTGAAAATCCTGGTACTGTCACTATGAGCTTGAATTAAGTAAGTGAGGTTTTATATCAAAGATGCACAGTGAGAATTTTCATTAGTTTCAGGTTACAAGAGCTCTACTCAGAGAAACTGGGCATTTAGATTGCTTTCCATAAATTTTTTACATTATTTTAGATGTTCTGCTAAATACATTGCTACTCATTGTAAAATCCAAATTGTGCCGTGATGATTCAGCTATGAAAATTATGTTAACCATACCCAAATTAAAATTCATAAATTTCAACTGATTGTTTTTAGTCAAACTGGAGTACACTATTCTTTAATGCATCTAATTAATTTACAAAAAAGAGAACAAATCCCCTAATCAGCCTAGTGGGGCCTTATTCACTAACCCTACCTGACAAACAGGTGCCTATTAGACTACTAAACAACAATATAGCCTTGTTATGTGAAAATAATTTGAAAAAAAAACCCACCAGAAAAAAATTGCAACTCCAGGAATTAAAGGTGTTTTGGCCCCCATCCGACCACCCACCCACCCCGGCCTTGTGTCTGGAATTTTTTGGAAGACCCCCCCTCCCCCCCCCCCCCCCTGTATGTACAACGCAATTTGCGTCTGTTTTACGTCGGCAACGAATATTGACATGAATTGTCTGAACCGTCCCCAAAATGTTATGGGGTTCTTTCTATTGGGATTTTTGAAACATTTTGTTAAAAAATACAACTTTTGACATTCAAAAAAAATCAAGAGGTTTTTGCTTCAAAAGCTACCAGAATGTTTCCTTTGATTGCCCTTTTCAAAAACTTTTCTGAGGGGCAGGGGGAGGGGGTAAAACCCTCACACCCCATCAAAAAGCTTGTGCCTTCGGCACTCAAGCCAGATGTGTTCGGCATCTGGATACCCCAATACCCCTTTAGTATAGCCATTTCACCCAAATTAGCAATATCAGCCACCCCGATGTAAATTTCTTAACATTGCCCCCCCCCCCCCCCCCCCCATTTTTGAATTTCTTTCTCAATGGACTGGCTTTGACCAGTTAATCAGATTTTAAAAAGTGGCGAGTCATTTTTTTTAAATTTAAAATATTTTCGACGGAGTGTCCAAATTAAAAATTTTAAGTTCCACCCGAACTGACTTTCCGACGAAAAGTCCAGACCCCATTCCAATCGGTCTGTCGTTTCGCCCAATTACACACAATTAATACACAATTAATAAAAATGCCAAAAATTTGTTTTTTGGGGGTGAATTCTAGGAACAAGACTATAGTGCGCCGATCGAACCCATTGTGTATTCATGACATACGCGATAACAGAATACCTACCTCCCAGAGACCGACCAGGACTGTCTAAAATACACACCAGTCTTGGAGCCTATTTTTAAAATTTACTCGCCAGATTCTGACATGTGGAGTTACACTGCTGTTTGTAACATACACTGCAGTTTTATGATAGCTGTTCTCATCATTTTTATTTAGTACACCACAGCAAGCATTAATCTTCACATTAGTTTCTGATCAAGTCTTGACTGCCTATTTAGGCAGCCAAGACTTGATCAGAAACCAATATGAAGATTAATGTGACCAAGACATTGATTGAAGTGCTAAGGTACACAGAAACCACAATAAGTTATAATCATATGTAATAAAAGCACCTCTAGATTATCCATGGAGAGAAAATTAAGACATACCAAAATTTGAAATAAGAGCTTAGAAGTTAAGCGCCAATTAAGAAGCCTAGGCCTGAGATTTAAGAGCCAGGTCACGAAGCCTGGGAGCCAAATGTGCACTGGCGTGTGTCCAGGTCGGTCTCTGCTAACCCCCCCCCCCCCGCTCACCCCCCCCTTCCAATATGATCACATTGACTGTGTGAGATCGAATTGGTTCTAACAAAATTAGCAACATAATGCTGCCAGCGTCGCTGTACATTTTATATGTTGAGATATTGTGTATTAATGACATACGCGATGATACACCCCCCCACCCCCACCCCTCCACTACCAATATGGTCACATTGATCGTGTGAGATAGAATTGGTTCTAACAAAATTAGCCTCTCCAAATTATGTTACAGACTACAGGACGCCCCCTCCCCCCCACCACCCATATTGAGCCACATCCCAATTATTTATTAGAGTAAGAATAACACCAGTCCACAAGTCCACACTAGGAACAAAAGTCAGAAAATATGTTTGGGGTTTGGTACATCCTTTTGAGTCAAAATTATATACAGGTAACAGATTTGGGTCCAAGTTTGGACTATGGTAAGACGTGTGCATGTACTCCCTTTCTGGAGTTGCATATAATTTTACTACATATTTGTGCCATACGCGATGACAAAGTGTCCTTCAATTCCCACCCCCCTCCCCCCTCACTATCGTACCCTTAATAACATATTTTCCATCCTACACCTCCGTGGTTATCTGGAAAAAAATGGAGCCCCCCCCCCCCCCCCACACTTTCACAATTTTGCTGCATTATATTAAAACAGCTTATGGCTCCCCTCATTGTCACAAGCCTCTTGTGTTCGTTTCAATGAAGGGTCAGCAGCTATGGTTTTGAGACCAAAAATGGAAAATTTTAATTCTGTAAGAATTTTTGTTGCAAGTGTCGTCTGCTATCAGCGTTGGGTAAAGTTACTAAAGGGTTATGTTGAGGGGGGGGGGGGGGGGGGGGGGGGGGTAGGGGGGTATTTTCTTAGTTTCAGGTTCATGTTTAAATATTATAATGTTGTTTAAATTTTCTATGGCAGCTTACCTCAAACTGTCCGACGAAGTAACGGGTTCGATCGGGCACTATAGTCTTCTTCCTAGAATTCACCCCCCAAAAAAAACAATTTTTTGACGTTGTTGTTAACTGGGTATTAATTGGGTGTAAATTGAGTGAAACGACGGACCCCATTCCAATAACTGTGGCCTTCCTGATGAATTGGCAAAAATTCCAGGCCGGGAGGGAGCCGCAGCTCTTCTGACACCGTTGGCGCCACCCCTGATCTGGATGGGATCGTCCAATAATTATCTGGTCTGAATCTTACATGGCCCGATTGTCCTGTATTCATTTGATCGCTTTCGTCATTTGTGAAGGTGTGTGTGGTAATTAGATAGCGCTCGATCCTAGCTTGTGACAAGTTGTGTACATTCGCGATGTTACGTCATCGTTGGCATCAACTAAACGCTTGTTAATAAAAACACATTATTTTCAAGGTTTGCTGTTCGACAAACGAACCTAAAATGCTTTGGTCGGACAATGACTACTAACGACTTTTCAACTTACCAAAGTAAAATTATACATTCATTCGGCCCTGGTTAACATTTCCAAAATTACATTCCGCATGCGAAAATCTCCAGTTACCAAATATGGAATACTGATCACGCCCTTTTCCAAACTGCCCCCTTTTCATTGGCTCATTTAGCAACACTGTTTGATTGGATACTCGTACCACGTGGTAGAATAATGATTTGCAGGATTCTTGCTTACGATCTTAGCCGTTTCAAAGTTGGCCGTCCGTTTGTCCGAAAACTTCTGAGGTGCAGTTGAAATTTGGAGTCTTGTGGGGTTATTTTGTTCACAGCTGTTGTCTTTTTGTGGGTTGCACCTCACAACTACAAAAAACCACACAAGTCCGGTTTGTACGTGCAATTCACCTCACAAGTCCTCTGAGTGGGAGCGGACGGACGGACGGACGGACGGACGGACGGACGGACGGACGGACGGACGGACGGACGGACGGACGGACATGAAACCGATATGTTGACCAGGACGGACGGACAACCTAGATTTAAGGTGCTATCGGGGGCATAAAAGCAAGGGGAGTTTTGGTAAAAAGAAAACTCTGATCAAATTCTACTCCTTTCGTGCAAAAAAAAAATGAAATGTTAAAAATTGGGTCAAAATTTGCCGCATCTATGTTACCCAAAAGTCCCACAGCCATGAGAAAAGGGAAATCTTTTTACTTCAAAAGTGGTCAAATATTACTTCAAAAGAAGTGACCTTGTTTTTTTACTTTAAAAGTAGGCGATGGTTACTGTAAAAGTGGAGACCTCAATTTTACTTCAAAAGTGGGCGACGGTTACTACAAAAGTGGTGAGCTACTTCAAAAGTGGCCGATTTTTACTTCAAAAGTGGTGAGCTATTACAAAAGTGGTCAGTTACTTCAAAAGTGGGCGTAACAACCTGGCCCAAAATATTTAGGCTAAAATATTTTGTTTTCGTCTCAAAATTGAACAAAACGCATAAAAAATGAAATTTTTTCTCTCACAATTTTGGTCCAAAATTTCCAAGTCGGAACTGGACCCAAAACTTTCAGGCTAAAAATTTTGAAAATTTTTTTTCGTCTCAAAATTGAACAAAACGCCTAAAAAATCTAAAAAAAAACCTTTTTTCTCGAATTTTTGTCCAAAATTTCTAAGTCCGAACCAGACCCAAAATTTTCAGGGGCACGATTTGAACAAATTTTAATCTGACCCCCCTTAGAGATGATGTATACCAAATGTTAAAGGATTCTAACTATTGGATCTGAAGAACAAACTTGAATCTGATCCCCTAGAGATGTTGTATACCAAATATCAAAAGATTTCAGCTGGTGGATCTGAAGAAGATTTTTAAAGAATATTCCACATATTGCACGAAGTTAAAATTTGGGGTCCAATAGAGAGCCCAAAACTTAACCCAGGGACTCCATTTGAACAAACTTGAATCTGACCCCCCTAGAGATGTTGTATAACAAATATGAAAAGATTCTGACTGATGGATCTGAAGAAGATTTTTTTGAATTTTTAAAAAAAAATTATGGGTGCGATCATAGTTATGCCCCTTGTGGTGCCCCCTGTGGGCGTGGCAAGTTTATTTGAACAAACTTGAATTGGCATATGATAGTGAACATGCACACCAGATTTAGTTCAATTTGGCCCAGTAGTTTGGGAGAAATCGATAATGTAAAGTTCACGACGGATGACGACGACGGGCGGAAAGTGATATGTTAAGCTTCCTTTGGTGAGCGAAAAAAGAACACTCTATAAAAGTATGTATACCTGTATTATGCAAAAGCAACATTAAAAATCATTACGATAGAAATTCAAAAGGAGAAAAATAATGGAACAGAATATATAATTACAAGTAGCACCATATAATTAAAACTACTCGTAAAACATAACTAACATCTAATCGTATGATTTATGCAGCGCCAAAACTCAATATTGAGAACAAGAATTTTTCTGTTACTTGAGATTCAATTGATTCGGTTCCGAAAATGTCCAAGTATGGATAACCAGAGGGCCTACAGGTTTAGGATGGAAAATGCCATCCATGCGAGAAATTCTAGTTGCGTTGCATATCATGGGGGATAATCAATGCTTGAATTTCTAATTGGACTGAAGCTCGGAATCACACCCTCCCCATGTATGACAGATTTTACAATATTTTTCATCTGGAAAAGATATTTTTTACTCTAAAACTATTGAATAATTATAGAAATTCCATACACTTCTCTAACATTATTCTCATTGTCACTATACCATGTTACTGGTGAAGACAATGGATTGGGACAATGGGAGAAAATACAAGAACTGGCAAAACTTTATTTCCTTAGCAGATATGTGTGGGATGTAGGCTTCCATGTACATATGGTCTTTTGGAAGCATAAATGTGCCAACTGCAATGCTAGAGCATTGCAGTTGGCACCTTTATGCTTTCAGGGGTTGATACACAACATACAACTTACTCGGAAAAAATATGGGCCTCATCTAGGAATTTTGCCCCGAGTGTTTCGGACACTGAAAACCTTGAAAAGGTTTAGACTCTGAGACCACTCAGATTCATTCTGGGCATCTCTTCAGGCTAAGATATTTGATTTTTTTAGATAGCTACAAATTGTTCAAGTAAACCAGTCCTAACAATATATAATTAACCCTCTGCACACTGATGTTAAAATGACAAAATTTGAAGCATTTGAAGGATCTTCTGTACCAAATAACAAATATTTGTCCAAGGCAGCTTAAAAAATAAATATGGCAATATTTTTAGCCACAGGGTTCCTATAAGGGTGTGTGAAATTTTGTCTTTACATGTATCAGGTGCATGTCACCTATAATACTGCATACCAAATCTGGATCAAATTTGCCAATCGGTTCTACAGATTAAACAAACAAAAAAGTAAACTCCCTACATGAAGCAAAAGTTTAATGAAGTTAGCATTATTCAAATCCGAAAATTACTGAAGTTATCACAAACCCAATAAAATTTTGAATAAAACAGACAAAAGGGTAATTATCGCTATCAGTTTTCAACAAATGACCGCAGTTTTCATACTTGTCCAAAACAATGTTAATATAAAACAAAATGCCACAAGTCCTAAAAATCTGATGATTATTTTTGAAGTTAGTGCATAAACATAAACATTAAAGAATTAATGTAAGATGGAATACAAAAAGTGCAATAACTCTATAAATTTTTGACAAAACAATGTGATTTTCGATCTAATGCAAGGCAGTGTTAATATAAAACATCAGATCAAGATTTACTGAAATCTGATATTTATTTTACAAGTAATCATATAAACATTAAAAATTCAAGTAAAACAAAATCATCAAGGGCAATAACTTGTCTCAATTTTCAAGAAGTCAGTGTAATTTTTTAAGCTTGCCCCAAAAATACCCTATGTAAAGCTCAAAATCAAAATTTATTAAAATCTGATGCTTACTGTTGAAGTTATTGCATAAACAATGAAATTCAGAGGTTACAATCAACAAATAAAGAGCAATAACTCTATTTCTGAGAAATTGCTGTGGTTTTTTAACTTGTCCAAGAAAATGTTAATATAAAGCAGCCTATCCAAGTTTCATTCAAACCAGAGGTGTGTTATTCATTTTATTGCTTAAACAATGCAAGTTTGGGTAAAATTCAACAAACAAAGGGTAATAACTTCCTTACTTTTCATCAAATTTATTTATTGGTGTTTAAGGTCACATATTTTTGCACAATGGCTAAGCATGACCACAACATGCGTATCAACTCAAGACCAGGGGTGAGCGTTAATAAGCCATGTTGCCCATTTTAGAGAGGGTTTGCACCTCCCAAGCATTGGTGACTGGGTCCTATTTTACCAGTAAAACAGAGCCTGTTTACCGCAGTGAACAGGCACTGCTTCACTTCCCGGGGTTCCCGTGTGGATTTTTCATCAAATA
This sequence comes from Pictodentalium vernedei, assembly GCA_031216915.1. NCBI lineage: Eukaryota > Metazoa > Mollusca > Scaphopoda > Dentaliida > Dentaliidae > Pictodentalium > Pictodentalium vernedei. The sequence continues at coordinate 195,305,771 of CM062295.1, forward strand.
AAGATGGTTATTGAACTTCTTCAAGACACTGTTAATATTGTATTAAGCAGAACACAAAAATTAAATACTGAAATCTGATAACCATGATGGCCAAACAGACCTCTTTACTATATCCCATCGCTGTGAGAGCTAAAATTGGGGGCAGAGCTGTGACTCAGCCTCTCCTGGAACAAACTCAAATAATGTCTGAGAAAGTTTCTTTGCACAAACTTGAATGTACACCTTTAAAGATGACTACACACCATACACTCACCACATATATAATCAATTCTGACCTTGGTTCATGAAGAAATTATTGGTATTTTCCCAATTATGAACAGTGTTAAAATGTAGGTCCCCATATGGTACTCCATGAGGCAGCCAGTTGAAGTTTTTCCACCTGATTTGACTACTTAAATAAAAAGCTTCACACCACATGCCAAGCGACTGTCTTGTAAGGACATTTAGGCATTTCACTTTTTTTCGATTTTAAACTCTTGGGGTTTGTTTTTCAATTTGAATATTTATTTATATTCTTCCTTTTATTTATTTATATTTATTTATTTAACAGTTGTTCTTGATTTATGAGCATTTCGATTTTTTCCTATTTAGCTGCTTGGATTCCCATGACAATGTGATAATGATAATTAATTGATTATTAATTAATTAACTATGGCATAACACAACAAGGTGCAACGCATTGGTATCCCCCGCAAAGGGTTTCCAAGTTGAAGGGTTTTTGAGTTGAAAAAAGTGGGAAAAGAGCAAACTCTAGAAAATGAAAGTGTCAATGACACTGTAGGTAACTTGACAAACTTGAACTTGGTAAGTTATAAGTGAAATGGCAAAACTGAAGATCACTGGTACCAATGTTATTTGGTGAAATTTCAACATAACAGCATTGTGTGTGCACAACGTCAAGCGTAATCCATGCATTTTTAAATGTAAACTGTAAGACTGGCTAAAGGAAAAATGTTGATACACAAATGCAGCATGTTCAGAGGTTATTGTAAATGGCAACTTTTTTCACAGAAATGAATGCTAATCAATAGCTCTTATCTAAAGGTCTCGCCCAATGAGCACACCAAGTTCAAACACAATCCTATGATAAATGTGGCCTGTAGGCCATGTCAAAGAAGAATGTTGATGCACAAATGCAATAAATTCAAACATTGTTGCTAACAGCAACAGTTTTTGATGGAAATGAAAAGAAATCGATAGCTCCTATCTTTGTTACCCTGCAAAAGCATACAAAGTTTCAAAACAACCTGATAATGAATGCGCCCTCTGATGCATGCCAAAGGAAGATGTTAATGGACAAATGCACTAAGTTTGAAGGTCATTGCTTGTGGCAAAGTTTTTTTTCTCTCTTTTTTATGGAAATTCATAAATATACCCTGCAGAGAGTGCAAAAGGGATAAGTTGCTACACAAATGCAGTAAGTTCAAAGGCTGGTGATTACAATAATTTTTTTAAGGAAATGAAAAAAAATCAATAGCTCACATCTAGAGGTCACCCGAACACACATACCAAGTTTCAAAGTGATTCAATCATAAATGTGCCCTGAAGGGTGTGCCAAAGGGAAATATTGAAGCCTGACTAAACTAAGTTCAAAGGTTGTTGCCAGCGGCAACATTTTTTGACAGAAATGGAAGAAAATCAATAACTCCCATATAGATATCACCCCACACAAGCACACCAAGTTTCCAAGTGATCCAATTATAAATGTGCCCTGCAGGGTGTGTCAAAGGGAAATATTGATGCATAATTGCACTACGTTTTTACTAAGTTCATCAGAGGTCGTTGCCAATGGCAACTATTTTCTACGGAAAAGGAAGAAAATCAATAGCTCCCATCTAGAGGTCACCCCAAACAAGCATACAAAGTTTCAAAGTGATCTGGTCCAAAATGTGCACTGCAGGGTGAGCCAAAGGGAAATATCGATACACAACTGTTCTAAGTTCATCGAAGGTCGTTGCCAATGGCAACTATTTTTGACGGAAATGGAAGAAAATCGAGAGCTCCCATCTAGAGGTCACCCCAAATAAGCATACTCAGTTTCAAAGTGATCTGGTCAAAAATGTGCACTGCGGGGTGAGCCAAAGCGAAATATTGATGCATAACTGTTCTGAGTTCATCGAAGGTCATTGCCAATGGCAATATTTTTTGACAGAAATCGAAGAAAATCGATAGCTCCCATCTAGAGGTAACACCAAACAAGCATACAAAGTTTCAAACCGATCTGATCATAAATGTGTCCTGTGGGGCATGCCAAAGGAATATATTGATGCCTGACTAAACTAAGTTCAAAGGTCGTTGCCAGCGGCAACATTTTTTGATGGAAATGGAAGAAAATCAATAGCTCCCATCTAGAGGTCACTCCAAACAAGCATGCCAGATTTCAAAGCAACCGATCATAAATGTGCCCTGTAGGGTGTGCCAAATGGAAATATTGAGGTCTGACTGAACTAAGTTCTAAGAACGTTGCCAGCGGCAATATGTTTTGACAGAAATGGAAGAAAATCGATAGCTCCCATCTGGAGGTCACCCCAAACAAGCATACCAAGTTTCAAAGCCATCTGATAATAAATGTGCCCTGCAGGGTGTGCCAAATGGAAATTTTGATGCATAACTGCACCAAGTTCATCAAGGGTCATTGCTAGCGGCAACATTTCATTGCGGAAATCGAAGAAAATCGATAGCTCCCATCTAGAGGTAACTGCAAACAAGCATACCAAGGTTCAAACCGATCTGATAAAAAATGTGCCCTGTACGGTGTGCCAAAGGAATATATTGATGCCTGACTAAACTAAGTTCACAGGTCGTTGCCAGCGGCAACATTTTTTGACAGAAATGGAAGAAAATCGATAGCTCCCATCTGGAGGTCACCCCAAACAAGCATGCCAGGTTTCAAAGAAATCTGATCATAAATGTGCCCTGTAGGGTGTGTCAAAGGGAAATATCGAGGTCTGACTAAACTGGGTTCTAAGAACGTTGCCTGCGGCAACATTTTATGACGGAAATTGGAAGAAAATGGATAGCTCCCATCCAGAGGTCAACCCATACAAGCATACCATGTTTCGAAGCGATCTGATCATAAATGCGACCGACCTGTGAGGTGTGTCAAAGGAAATTGTGGATATTTGTACGTACGTCGATGGACGAGAAGTGATGGCAATAGCTCAGCTTGACTTTGTCAAGTTGAGCTAAAAACAAACAAGATCACCTCTGAGCATGGCTAAATACGCCTGTCCTAAGTCGAAAAAAGGACATAACTCATGTAAAAATAATTGGACAGAACCCATATTCAAACTTGTGTCAGTATTATTAGCTGGAAAATACACATACCAACTTTGGTTGAGATTAAATAATCCAAACTGGAGCAAAAATGTTAATAGAAGGTCAAATTCTAAGTCTAATAAGAGGCCCCACTGGACCTGAAGCGTTCACTTTAAACAGAACATGATACAAACAGAGTCCAAGAATGAGTCTTCATTAAGCAATCCATCTCCATAGGATACCTTGTCAATCCTTGAGCCCCTCAAGAGTGACTCAAATAGTCCGAGCATCATGCCTTTTCTTCAGTTGATCATAATGTAAAATGTGGAGCTCCCTCATGAAGCCCCTTGATACAACCTATGTGGATTAATCTTTTTTACACTCCTCTAGAGGGTCCTGAACACAAAAGTTCTAATTCTTCGGCTACATGACCAATTCCGGCTCCCATAGAGAGCCCAAATATTAACCCATGCTCTCAATTTGAACAAAGTTGAATCTTACCTCCCTAGAGATGTTGTATACCAAATATGAAAGTATTCTGTCTGTTGGATCTGAAGCAGAGATTTTTTAAAGAAATTTCTTCATATTGCACTAAGTTAAAATTTGGGCTACCATTGTGAGCCCAAATATTAACCTACAGACCCGATTTGAACAAACTTGAATCTGACTCCACCCCCCCACCCCCCCCCCCCCCCCCAGAGATGTTGTATACCAAATATGAAACCATTCTGACTAGTGGATCTGAAGAAGATTTTCAAAGAAATGTCCTCATACTGCACAAAGTTAAAATTCGGCTACCATAGGGAGCCAAAATATTAACCCTGGGAACCAATTTGAACAAACTTGTATCTAACTCCCCTACAGATGTTGCAAACCAAATATGAAAGGATTCTGACAGGTGAATCTGAAGAAGATTTTTGAAGAAATTCTCTTATATTGTACTAAGTTAAATTTCAGATTCATATATGGAGCCCATATTAACCCAGGCACTGGACTTGAACAAACTTGAATCTGCCCCCCTTCCCCGCCCCCCCCCCCCCCCCCCCCCCTTGAGATGTTGTCTTTCAAATATGAAAGCATTCTGACTGGTGGGTCTGAAGAAGAAGATTTTTTAAAGAAATTTCCTCATATTGCACTAAGTTAAAATTTGGGCTACCATTGCGAGCCCAAATATTAACCTACAGACCCGATTTGAACAAACTTGAATCTGACCCCCCTAGAGATGTTGTATACCAAATATGAAAGCATTCTGACTAGTGGATCTGAAGAAGAAGATTTTCAAAGAAATGTCCTCATACTGCACAAAGTTAAAATTCGGCTCCCATAGGGAGCCAAAATATTAACCCAGGGAACCAATTTGAACAAACTTGTATCTAACTCCCCTACAGATGTTGCAAACCAAATATGAAAGGATTCTGACAGGTGAATCTGAAGAAGATTTTTGAAGAAATTCTCTTTTTTTGTACTAAGTTAAATTTCAGATTCATATATGGAGCCCATATTAACCCAGGCACTCGACTTGAACAAACTTGAATCTTATTTTTTCTGCACAAGTCAAATACTTATGACCCAATAATACTACATACCAAATTTGGTTCAAATCAGATCATCGGTTCAGAAAACAGAAATTTTGGGCGGGGCAAAAAATCTTACCTCTCCCATTACAAAGCCAAATATTGCTTCACGAACTTCATTTGAACAAACTTGATTCTACACCTAAAGGGAAGCTGCATAACAAATATCAGATTTTAAAAATATTTTGGAGCATTTGCCCCCCCCCCCCCCCCCCCCCCCACACTCCTCCCTTTGGGGCTGGACATGTTGAATTGATCAAAAAAGCAATGCCCCTTCGGGATCATCACTCACATTAACTTTCACTTGAATTGGCCCAGTGATTTTGGAGAAGACCAAAACATGGTCTTGATGGATGATGGACGGATGGATGGAGAGCGATGAGATTAGCTCAAAAAGGTCCATAACTCATGTAAAAATAATTGGACGGAACCCATATTCGAACTTGGCCTGTATTGCTAGCTGGGGAATAAACACATCAACTTTGGTAGAATTCAAATAATCCAAACTGTAGTTATTGGTCGGAAACCAATTGTGTACGGACAGACAGACGGATGGATGGACGGACGGACAGACAGATGGATGGACGGACAGACAGACGGACGGATGGAGAGATGGATGGACAGACAGGCGTATAAAAATGGACAAAACTTGTTACTTGTGAATATCGTTTCCCCCATGGTGGTCTATCAGCATACCAAAGATCATTTAAATCCAACATCTACTCACCACTGACTGAGATATGAAGGTCCAAAGTTGTTATGGATGGATGGGTGGACGAATGCCTAGACAAATAGATGAACAAAGGAACGAATGAACCCCATTTCTATATCCCCCGCAAACTTTGTTTTGGCGGGGGATAACTACATGTCACCAATCAAGAACAATGCCAAGTGTGACATATACCACCTCCCATAATGCCAAGGTGGACATATTTTTAATACTACGCATACAGATGCGAGGAGGTTTATTGTCTTTGTTTTACATCAAGGAAAGGCAATTCAGCAGCCAGTAGCAATAGTGAGATCCACAAACACCTGTTAGTGAAGGCTGGTGACAATTGTACCATCCACATGGGAGATGAAGAACTATTGTCTCTGTTTTACAACAGAGAAATTCAAGCCCTCAGTGGCAATTGTGTGGGCCACAAACACTGATCGAAAGACTGATGACAATAGGACTATTCACATTTGGAGGAGAAAAAGAACAAATGCAAATATCCATAGTTGTAGCAATTTCCATGTATTTTCTTATTTTTACTGCAAGAACATGAAATCAGAGCCCCAATGCCAATTATGAGAACCGCATAAACCCATCTCCCAAGTTTGGTAAAGATTGGACCACACCATTAGTGAGGCGGAACAATGAGATACGCAAACAAACCACTCTCAAATTATTCTCTATTAATTTAACCCTTTACCCAACGTAATGGCCAAAACCGGCCAGCACTATTCACAAAAGTCTCCAATTAATTTTCCTTATCTTTTCATTTTTTGTCTCAAAAACATAGGTTATGACCCCGCTTATAATTTTGGCATGTTAAGGTGCAAACATGCCAAAATTATTTGAATCCAATAAATAGTGCCAGAACTAGAGCAGCAACCATTTTGGAGAGACAGATTTTTTGATAAACACCTAAATTTATCAAATGGAAATAACACTGAAAATATTACAGCGAGGGCATCCATCTTGTTATGAAAAATGTTGTGTCAAAGAGTACTAAACATGTTGCACAGACCTATTCTTAGTAATACCCTATGTGAAACAATGGAAAATAACTGTGCCTGTATTCAAGTGAGAGCATTAATTCCACCATAAAATCTGTTCCCCCATGATTAGGTAGAAGCATGCCCAAAATTATTTCAATATATGCACCTGGAAAAAAGTTACGCACCACCTGATAAAATTATGTACAATTAGAAAACCGGTGATACAATACGTATTATGTTCATGTGAAGGCCGGGGTACTGCCCCATGCACGATTTGAAAGTGTCTGTACTTGCAGGAGGAAAGTGATTGAACATGGAGTGCACATGCAATAAGGTAGGGGTCTTACCTGATAAATGCAAGTTTGTAGATCGTAACTGCGAGAATATCCGAGAGTGAAGCAATATGTGTTTTGAAGCTTCCAATAGGATTTTGCCTTGCCGTGCACTCACTGAGGCAGAAAAATGGAGTATGATTGGCATGGTGGATGCTGGTTTGTAATGTAGGGCTATTGGTCATCAGCTGGGGGATACACCCAACAGTCATAAGCAGGTTGCAGCAAAAACATCAACAAAGCTAGACTGTCATGGCCAACCACGGTCAGGACGACCAAAAGTAACCTCAGCACAGGAGGATAATGCCCTTTTGAGACTTGTGAGACAGAACCCCTTTGCCTCAAGCACACGTTTGCACCATAAGTGGCTTCCAGCCAGAAGACTCTGTACCAGAACGGTTGGGAATCATTTAAGATCTGTTGGTTATCGGGCCAGAATGTCAATAAGACATCCATTGCTAACAGTGGGTCATAAAAGGGCCAGATTGGAATGTTGTCGACTAAGAAATCAACACAATTTGGCAACTTGGAGACAGATCCATTGGTCTGATGAAAGTCATTTTCTACTGCATGTTACTGATGGCAGGACCAGAGTCTGGAGAACACCAAATATAGAAAAGGCTGCAAGGAACATCCAGGAAACAGTTCCATATGGCAGAGGATCTGTAATGGTATGGAGGTGCTTTTCGCATGATTGCAAATTGGACCTCATCACCGTTCAAGGCAACTTGAATGGGGAAAAGTACAGAAGAGACATCTTGGAACAGAGCGTGATCCCTCATTTCGATAACCAACCCTTAACATCTCATCCCCTGTTTATGGATGATAATACTCGACCTTATCGTGCACATGCTAATGTAGATTTGCTGCAATGAAATGCCATCACAACAATCCCTTGGCCTGCTCGTAGGCCCGTTCTTAACCCAACTGAACATGTGTGGGACGTTTTGGGTCGGAATGTTCGCAAAAGGCAACCACTTGTGCAGAATCTTCATGAACTGGAAGCAGCTCTTCATCAGAATTGGCAGCAGCTACCGCAGCAGCAGCTGCGACATCTCTTTAGGGAATGAGGAGGCGAGTTGAAGCTGTCCTTCGCGTGCATGGTGGTTACACAATATACTGACCTTTGTGATCAAAATTGATACAGGACGGTTTTCCTAACCTTGAGAAATGGGACATTGATGACTGATTAAGACATATGTCCCCAGAAAAACCATTCTGAAATAATTGAGAAAACGTTTTTTTCAAATGCTTTTAAAATAAACATGAATATGTGTTGGAACATTTCAGAGTTGTTTTTTTTTTTGGTACACACATTTCTCACATCTACAGGTTTCGAACATTAATTTAGTACACGAGGCCCAATAGAGTTCATACTTCAGCATTACATTTCCTCAACTTGCAGAAAATAGGGTGGTGCTTAACTTTTTTTCCAGGTGTACATATTTTAATAGTGGTGGAGCTAGAGTAACAAACATGTTGGATGGAAAGTAACATACAAAATGTGAAATGGGGTAAATAACTCTGTATGTATTTAAGCCATGGCATTAATTCCAACATAGGATGTGTTTCCCCATGGTTAAGTTGAAGCTCGCCTCAAATTATTTTAATCCAACCACTAGTGGAGTAGTGGTGGAGCTAGAGTAGCAAACATGTTAGATGGAAATAATCTGTAACATACAAATGTATGCGTCTCTTTACTAAAAAAAACCCCCAGGAGGGGCATACTTCATGCCAGGGACCCGCCTAGGGGGGAATTTTAGGGAGACTTCAAGTCTCCCTCCAGAAAAAATAGGGAGACTGCAGAGTCATGTAGGGAGACTTCATAGGCAAGTGGGGAAAATTAAGAATATTCATGTACCACCCCCACCGCCCCTTCATATTTTCAATTTATGGTCCTCCATTAATGTACAAATAATCCAGGTCCAGTTGTCTATGATGCATCTGTGCCAGGTTAAAAAATCACAATGTAATTATTGACTGAAAATCCCCCACTGCTACCTTCTCCTTCATGACCCCTCACCTCTTCTTCGTGCCAATCCCCCATCACCCTCCTGTGGTTGCCTTTCAACAAAGTCTACTAAGCTAATAATTTCCTAAGTCTGAAAGTGTGAACAGGACCAGATGTAAGAAGGTTGCTTGGGAGTTACTTTGTTAGTTAATAAACAAAATACATTCTGGGGTCGAGTATTTTGTAAAAGAAATGTCATTCCGCATCATTTTTATGGCATTCCGGTGTCATTCCGCGTCATTTCATGTCATTCCGATGTTTAGGAGGAACCTTTTTCAAGATCGTCCACATGCACACTTGTGTCCTGTACAAAGCTTTTCTTGACATCACTAAAGCTTTTTTTTCATGTGTTTGAATTCCATTCGTGTTTTTTCTGGGAATAGACAGCCCAACAGTTAGCAGTCGTCAGCAAATCGAAATGAAAATAATGTGTTAAAAAATACGTCCGTTGTGTATACATTTTCGGCATTCTAAGCGACGTAACCTACTTTCAAACTGGGTTGTTTTGTTGAGTCGCGTAAGTCACCTATTTTCGTTTCGACACTTGAAGCTCCGACTGGAACGCAACAAAATAGGAATAAAAAAATCCGCCAAAAGCGACAATGGACAATTGCTTGTCGTGTGATTTCAAATAAATGGACGTTTATTTGACGAATTAAAATGCCCATTTATCACACTCGAGCACATTCGATTTTTGAAAATACTCGTTTTCATGTAAACCTCGCATCACTCAGTTCAGCCTTTTCTCATTTTGGCCAATTTTTAGAGGGCGACTTGTAATCGCCCCGACTATTTTTCTAGGCGACTTTGGGCTTAGAAGGGCGACTTAATTGCCCTAGTCGCCCTCACGGCTGGTCCCTGCTTCATGCCAAATTTGGTTCAAATTGACTAACTGGTTCTGAAAATAAAAAAATTAGGTGGAGATCATCAATTTCGCCCCTCTGGTCATAAGCAAGAAGTACTGCCAGAGAGACGTTCTTTGAACAAACTTAACTCTTCATCACTAAAGAAAGTTGCATACCAATTCTAAAAGCACTGGTTTATGAGATGAAGATATTTGAAGAATTTTGGGCTTTTGAAGCAGTGTTTCTAGCTCATTGGGTGTAGCAACTTCTATTCAACATACTTGGAAGGGTATCCTCCTAAGATAATCTGCGCTAAGTTTGGTTAGATTTTGGGCCATTGATTCTGAAGACTGCTATGCAAAACATAATGGATGCAGGGTATCAACTGATGGCAGTAGTTTACTCTGACTTTTCCGTCAGCTGAGCTAAACACCCCCAAGATTGTCAGTAAGCATACAAAAACATTCAGAATAATATCTACACTGACGTCACTTTAACTGGAAGAGTTCTAAATTATTCTTCAAAGGTGATGTGTAAGATGATTAATTTTTTCAAAGATATGGCACCAGCAAGGGGTGCCTTAGCTTTGCAAGATTTTGTTCATAATTAATTGTTTTGTTGCCATTTATTGGAGAGTGCCTACTGGCACTCTTCAATAAATGGTAACAGAACAATTAATTATGAACATATACTACTCACATTCTGCTAAGTATCACTCCTACCCATCTATATATTTGATACATAAAAGGTCAAATTATGTGTATTGTTTTAAGCTTGTTTGTTAAGGTTTAACACTACTTCCACAAGCTTTGATCATATCATGTCAGAGAATTTTACGCGTGGGGGGAGTCGCGGTGCCCAGAGAGAACAACTGAGCAATGGTGAGTAACTTTCAGCATCTCTGATTTACCCTCCTGACACAAGCGGTTGGTTGAAGGTAAGTGTTATGTTAACATGTTGTACATCTATGGTTGATGCGCAGTATCCCCATGGGTCACTTGCCTTCAAGCAGTGCTAACCCTGCTTGTACCAAGATGATAAATCAGAGAGTGCGACAGTTACTTGGCATTGTTGAGTGCTTTCCTATGGGAACTCTAGCTTTTTCTATCCGTAAATTTGTACAACTTGATATGAGCCAGACTATTAAGTGCCACTGCTCCCCAGTAAATAAAACAAACAAATAATGTACCCATATTCCTTTCATTTACAAATTATGCTGACTAATGGGGAGTGATCCTTAGCAAAATGTGAGTAGTATATTATATTCTGCTTCTGAGCAAACAACTAATTTAAAGTGGCTTTGAGCACTTTTCATGATTCAAGTCACTTTCAGTTTCAGTGACTGTACTGACTATACTCCTTCACTTTTAACACCAACCCACATACATCCAGTTCTGGGTAGGTTTGTGTTTACTTTTCAAAAATGAAAGTAGAAACTGGTATTTAGGGGCCCTGCAAATCTAAAATTATAAGTCAAATTGCATCCTGGATTGAATCAGATGATTTTGAATTCCAAAGTGAATATCACCGGTCTCCAAGTTGTAGAAATTGCACACTCTAGTAGGAGTAAATATTGCCCATCCCCACTAGACACTCATTCAATGGCAACTCATCTTGGTAGGCAAGTCAATCAGAACTAGACTGAAGCATGCCCCCACACAGCACATGGACACAGGAGGTTAAAAAGCAATCAGTGATTTGTTACTCATACATGTGCTGTGTCTGTAAGACACGTATGATGCCCTTGCGAGTTCTACCATTTACTTTACATATGTATTGTGGAGGAGAGGGGGGGGGGGGAGGAGGGGAGCACAGTGGCGTTGTGGTAACCAGTTCTTGTCAGATCACTGAAGTTAAGCAACGTCGAGCCTGGTTAGTCCTAGGATGGGTGACCATCTGAGTGATTGATTCAGGCTCCCACGTTGTGTCCTTGGGCAAGTCACTTCACCCCGATTGTCCACATGGGGCACGATGATGCCATGTACTAAGGCATACTGCACATCGATGGTACGCATGTCTTCAACCAATCTAACCCTGCCTGTGTTGCAGTGCGGAGTTACATTGTTGCTCAGTGGTTCTCTCCAGGTACTTCGGATTCAAAAACCCTAATAAATAAATTGTGGAAGGAGTTAACTGGACAAATCATATATCCTGTATTTGAAAGTTCACAAAAATTTACAAAGTTCAACACCCCATAATTTTGTGAAAAATTAAACAAAATCAAATTCCTGGTAATATGCACACCTTTGGTATATGTATAAGTAACCTGCAAAATATAAAGGTTCTAGCTTCAAAACTGTGAGAGGAGTTAGGCGGACAAACCATGTACCATACAGGTGAAATTCTACAAAAATTTGGCCAAGTTCAACAACCTAACATTTTGTAAAATATTGAAGCAAATCAAAATGCTGACACTATGCACACCTCTGGTGTATGCAAACATCCTGTGAAATAAAAAAGTCCTAGCCTGAAAACTGTGAGAGGAGTTAGCCAGACAAACAATGTACACTAGATGCAGATGGATGGATGGACAGCACACAGTGGATGGACGGACAGACATGGGTAAAACAATATGCCCCTGACTATTTTGCGCAGTGGCATAAAAAGTGAAATGTTCCTGAAACAGAATAAAAGAAATTCGGAAGTGAAACCTCTTTGAACTCTTCTTCTATTATCGGGTCTCCTGCTCAGGAGAGTTCAAAGAGGTTCCACTTTTGAAACTACTTTCTGAAGAGTTCAAGGAGGAGACACATGTAGAATTTCAAGAACATTTTGGTGATTTGAAAATTACTGATTCACCATGACTCCAGTCGAATTGAACTGAATCATCAAGATGATTTCAAATTCCAACATTTTCTCTCAAATCCACAAATTTGGAAAAAAAGTTGACCATTTCATGAAACCATAATTTTCATTATGCAAAGGTATTCTGTTGTTTATGTATCCTTTCTATTCATTTATTTAGTGGGGTTTAACAACACTTTTGACATCCAGGGTCACTTCATGTCAGACAGTTTTACTTGTGGAGGAAGCTGGAGTACCTGGAGAGAACCACCGTCAGACTCCCCAAAAGCAGGGTTAACATTGGTTGAAGACATGTGCACCATCGACATGTGACCCCCATGTGACATCAGCACCACTGTGACCCCACATAGGCAATCAGGATTAAGTGCCTTGCCCAAGGATACAACACAGTTACCACTGGCGGGGATCGAACCTTGTACCTCCAGGTTTGAAGTTCAATGCTCTAACAGCTGAGCCACCATTCATCTTAATAGTATAATAAAAATAAACGAATGAAGTTGACCTATTTCAATACTGTTTTAACCCTTCACCCAACGTAGACGATATAAAAAATTATTATCTTAAATATCATTTTTTAAAATTTAAAAAGAAATTTCAACAAAACCATATCATGTGACCCCTCTTTGGAACGAGCTCTCTGAGCTCGTTCCAAAGAGGGGTCACATGATATGGTTTTGTTGAAATTTTTTGAAAAATAGTATTTTTTCAGCTGCTGAATTTGCATATTACGTGGGCGGATGTTGCCAATTCATTGGTTAAAAGGGTTAAAGAAGTATATTCAGTTATGTTTCAAGTTCAACAAGCACAATATCAGAATATTTTGAGATCCTAGCTTTGTGCTGAGGATAGCCATCAGATTGCGATACAATTACACTGGTGGATCAAAATTTAATATACATAAAATATTGTAAAAGCAAGACACTGGCTGATTCAAGAAAAACAAATTTAAATAGTAAATGATACAGGAGGGTATGTAATGTCGTCGTGTTCCTTTTTTCGATAGGTGAGATTCAGTATTGTGGTCAATTATTTATTTTATTTTATTGATGCTTAAGGTCACATACTTATGCACAATGGCTAATCATGACTGTGACAGTTTTACGGGTAGAGGAAGACGGAGAACCTGGAGAGAACCACCGAGCAACGACGAGAACCCTGATATTGAGAGTCGATTACACCTAAAACACTTGCAAAGTCGAGTTCCCACCAGACAATAATTCTCTAAGTCTCTGCAAAAGCATAAGAACCACAAGGAAAGTTTCAACCAATGGACGTCTTGAGTTAAACAGAGTGGTTCATTGACTGAAACTTTGTTTTTGCTTCTCTTGCATAGTTTTAAACAGAGTAGTGTTATTTCCAGGGTGGTAACAAAACTTCTCCAATGTTTTATTAGTGAATGTTACTGTGAATCTCCACATACTTTATACCCCGATTGTTGTGTGTATTCAGTGTTACCGATACAATATAGAGTGAGAAATGTACCAGATAAATCACATTTGGAATCCGATGCACATGGAAGGATGTCATGTTAGAACGCATCTGATTGGTCATTATGCATCTGACTGATGTTGTGACTTGAATGAAATGCTTCAACATAAAGAGTGTCACACAAGAAAGTAAACAGACCACAGAAGGTGATTTTGTTCTTCAAAAATATAAGCTTCATTCACTTAAGTGATATCTTCTATATAAATGGACAGTGTTTGATTCCATGACTTATAAACCTGAAAATAAGCAATCTGTCATTTGCAAAATGAGGTCCCAGTGTGTGAATTTGCTGATGCTATCTCACACAGTTGGCCAATTTATGGCAGCATCACCAAATTCACCCTCATTTTGCAGATGACAGTCTGCTTATTTTCTGGCTTGATGACTTAGTGATTCAGTTCATGTCCAGCTAGAAATTGATATGCAATGCAACTAGAAATTTTCAAGGTAGGGGGCCTACCTGTCCTGGAACAGGTCACTCTACTAGTTATGGTATAAATACAGAACACAGCTCAGGTAGAGTACAGGGAACATGAATCAATAACCCTTGTTGGAGTTTTTCCTATATTTCGTTTGAGCCTGTGGCACTCATGACACACTTGAAGAACTCCATCTTGGGTTGTCAGAAATTCTTTCAGGTGTCTACCGGGGCTGAATATGGGGCCCATTCCTAATGACATTTTGGCATGATTTTTCCCAATTTAAACCCCAAATTTCCCAATCTTAGGACTTATTCAAATAAAAACTTAATCCTTCTTAAATTCTTGAAAGCTTAATTTGGACTTTCATCACTTTTTACTGCAACAAAACAGGTACCCCAACAGGCAGTTTTTAGATAAAGTTGCAAGTTATATCCAAAGAACCTTGTCAGTTGTTTATTGGCAAGTCTTGGCTGCCTATATACAACTGCAAAGCCACAGAATATCAACTGTTGACGGGTAGCAAAATGCATAAATTTCTTCATTATTTAATAGGACAATTTATTTAATAGAGATTACAATGACTGATCATTATTTCAATTTCATGCAAGTGTTTGTTATAAAACTTACGGCATGTGTTATACATGTAATAGCTTCTGTATTAATGTTCTCAGTTCAATATGACAGTAGTATTTCTTATCCTTAATGTGTGTCTTCTCCGAAATAATTTCCCAATTGGAGCCTTCAGAATGCAGATTTTCCCAATTGCAAAAGCACCAGACCCTTTCCAAAAGAGGGCAGAAGTATGCCTGGTCGTTGATTCCTGTCCCCAGTGCCCCACCTCCACAGTGTCTTTGTATAAACCAATCAGTTGGATAGTCCATTTGTATATTTATACACTGTATTAACTGATCTCTCGGATGCACCTTTTGTATACATTGCCTTGGAAAAACAAAATACAGTGGATTTCCACTGAAATGGAGTAGGTAGATTTTCAATGTGACAAACATTTCCTATTTCCAAGAAAAGAACAAGGAGAGGCACTTGCAAACATTCAGCTGATGTCCCAGGAGTTTGATGTTTACTCATTCTTCCTGTGCTTTTTTTCAATAAACTGTACTTCTTGACTGGAGACAAGCCTAGTTTCCTGAAAAATCCAAGGGGGCCAATTGTCCTACTTCCACACATATCACCCGGAGAGATTTTAGCTCTACAAAACTTTGAAATCATTTATTTTGAAGAGTAGATCATCGCTATGTTTTCTTTGGTGAGGGCCCAGTTGATGTCCTCTGGAATAATTCCGCTATACACTTCTTAATCTAAGAAGTGAAGGTATGTGTGCATGATATAATTAGCTACTGTGCTGTCACTATTTATAGGTCTTTGCCTTGTCTTTATAGGTCTTTGCCCATACGCACTCTCCCATAAATTATAACACGGCAAAACCATACAGACTATATAGTGGAGCCCACTTAACTGAATATCTCTTAACTGTATAATCCTGTTAATTGAATATAATTTCCCAACACAAAACCATTTACCATACCTCCAGTACAAATTTGACCTGTTAATTGAATGTAGGTTATAGAGTAAACTCCTGTTAATTGAATAGAAAATCTTGCATCCTCTCGAGAAATTAAAATGACTCTCTACAGTTTTCCTTTGTTTATGTACCTATTTGGCCTCAGTACATCCAATACAGGCATTTAATCTATTATATCTTGTGTGAAAGAGCTCATGGAGCTCTGTTAAACAAGATATAATATAAGTGCTAAGTTTATTGCTAGAATACAGGAAAATGACACATTCCCTGCTAATTGAATACTTCTGTTAATTGAATAATTTTCATTGACAAAGTGGCTATTCAATTAACAGGGTTCCACTGTATAATGTCCTTTCAGTGATATGAAGGACATCCTCAGAATATGAAGCCTTCAAGTTGCAGTACCTGCACCTTACAATAAAGTCTAAATTTGGGCTTTCAGCACCTAACCATGTTACAAGTGAAGTACTATTTTACTTCAGCAAACCACACATTAGACAAACCACAGTGTGTGCAAGCCAAACCAATCATCACCGGCTCAAATGAAATCATTTTCAAGTTGGCAAAATGTTATCACCCACCTGAAAATGATGTCAGTTAAACGAAGATGGTTGGGGATAATGGGTCTCTTCAAAAAATTGGGCCTATGGAAAATCTAACATAAGCTTAATGACTCAGTAAGTAAAACATGATGTCAGTTGAGTGATGATGAGTAGGCACAATGGCTCTTTTCAGAAAATTGGGCTTGTGGAAAATCTATCCCATTGTAATTCAGTAGTAATGTACTCTTTGTGTACTATGCATTATTGCTGCAACATGAATGCCTGAAGCATAACCCTTTACCCAATGCAGACGATATCAAATTTATTATTTTAAATATTACTTTTTCAATGTCAACAAAACCATAAAAAGTGCCCCCCTCATTGGAATGATCTCGATGAGCCCATCCCAATGAAGGGTCACATGATCTGCTTTTGTTGACATTTCTTGAAAGAAAATTTTTTTTTAACTGCTAAACTTACATATTATGCAGGCAGATGTGGCCGATTCATTAGGTAGAGAGTTAAACCTTAAGAGGCCTGGAGAATTCCACTCCTTGTTTGCTTCTTCACACTTTGGCATAGCAGTGGTGTCAAGTGAAGTCTTGGCTACCCATATAGTCAACCAAGACCTCACAAGGCTGATTGTTGGAATATGTGTTATAATAAAATTTACCTAACTTGGAATAAAAGGCCGCTTGGCCACACGACTCCCGAAAAAACTGAATTTTTTCGAGGTTGAAAAGGGGACATAAAATGGCGGACTAAACACCGATTTGAACTTGACCTGTATTTTATGTTGATACACCTACATAACAAATTTTATTTGATTCAGTCAATTACAGCTTAAGTTATTGGTTGGAAACTAAAAAAATTAAAGTTTTTTCAAAGTTGAAAAAAGGGGCATAACTCTGACAAAAAAATGTCGGACCATACCCCAATTCAGGCCTGACCTGTATTTTATGTTGATACACCTACACACCAAATTTCATTTGATTTCATCAACTATAACTAAAGTTATCATCGGAAAACCAAAGTGGGACAGGTGGTCAGGCAGACGGACAGACAGCTATTTTAATAATCCCCTCAAAATTTTTTTTGGGAGACACCTAGGCCATTACAGGTTAAACTTCAATTGATTGCTGTCATTCCCAAAGAAAATCTTAAAATGCATTTGCATTATATACCCTTTGTAACTGACATGAATATCAGAGAGTGAAGCTTAATAGAAAAGTAGAAACCTTCAGCATTTGAGTTGAGTACATGGCAACCAGTGGATGGGGATATGGGACATTCACACTTTCCACAATGAAGTATATTACACTCAGAAAGTTCAAGCATCCAATATAAGTAAGGTTACACAAATCCATTATATAAATATGCCAGAATTCATTTTAAGAACCAGATGTTTGTTTGTTTGTTGGTGGTTAACGTCACACATTTATGCACCATGGCTAATCGTGACACAACATGGAGATGAAGTCAAGTTTAGTCAATCGTTGATCAACATGTTGCCCATTGTAGAGGACTTTCACCCCAAGCATTGGTGACTGGGTCCTATTTTACTAGTAAAGCGGAACTGGTTTACCACAGTAAACAAGTGCTGCTTACTTCCCGGGGTTCCCACGGGGAAAAGAACCAGATACCTAGCCAAAGCTATGCAGGTATACAGAGAAGAGAAGCAGGATCAGTGGAAACTACTCCAATATCTGCTAATAAAACAACCTTGTAACTGCATATGATCTTCAAATACCAACCCATTTACCACATCTCTAATACAAATATGAACAGCTGCTAATCACATTCCAGCCAAGGAGTAAATCCCTGTTAATTAGGGGGGTTATTTAATTGGCCAGGATATCAGCTAAATAAATTTGCAAATTCAGAAGTTGAAAGAAACACATTTTTCAAAATATTTCAACAAAACCATATCATGTAACCCCTTATTGGAATGAGCTCATCGAGCTCATTCCAATGAGGAGTCACATGATATGGTTTTGTTGAAATTGTTTTTTTTTAAATAATAAATTTTGATATCGCCTGCATTGGGTAAAGGGTTAATTCACATAATCTTTATTTACTGCCATCAATAATTCCTCGAACAATAACTCTGCTTCAAATAACTCCACTATGCCTGGTAACGCCAATTTTTCTGATTGCCTTCGATGAATGACTGTGCCAATTTAGATGGAAACAAATTGATTGTGCCTAGTATCACATCGGGGAGGGGGAGGGAGGCCACTCCAGCTTGGTTCATATTGACTGAGATTAGCCAAATTTGAAATCATATCTGATGAGCTTAACAATGGGCAATTCTGGAAAAGAAAATCTAATAAATAAATAACTAAAAATATTGTGGTCTATTAGAAAAGTTCCATTCTATGAATTTCAGAGCTATATAGACCTCCTTGGTGTCAGATTTTCCAATATGAGCATTTAATGTTGTATGTTGTTGACAGAACTCCATGAGCTTCATCAAAGAGCATATAATAGACTAAATGCTCAATTTATTAGTAGACTGCAGGAAAAGGTAAGTTTGTGGAAATCAAATACTTCTGTTGAATGAATATTCTTCACAGGCAAACAAGCTTGCAAGTAGAACTTTTCATAGTGCCCGATAGCCCGAGAATTATGGCCGATACCACAGCCTTGCACCTATCATTTCAAACTTGGTACCTGTTATAGGGATTAGAACCCAGAACTGTGGTGTTCCACTGCCATTTCCATCGAGCATATATTTCTGCATATGCATATGTTGCAGTATTACTCTATTCGGCAGGTCACCACACAAAAAGGTCAAATTCAGGTAAACGCTCTTTATCATAAATTCTACGGGTGAATTCTGAGCATGTTAACTTTGTAAGATAAAATATTTAATATTAAAATTAAGTTTATAATTTATCTTTACTTGTTATCATCAATGGAATCTATCTATACGAGAGCTTTCCAATAGAAGATAAGTCAAGATTTTGATAATGGTGTTAGACATGTTTTTAAGTTGCTAGCTCATATTCATTTCCAAGAAATTGTTCTGGCCACAGTTTCAGGCATCGGTGAATTGGTGCCGACCAAACATGCAAGTTGTGCTAGTTAATGTCCATTACAGGGGTCTTATTTGCAAGCTTGTGATTAAAGTGGATATTATTTAACCAGGTTTAAATGTACTGGCTTGTCTGGACTAGTTTTGATTTGATTACATGTATTTAAATAACTTAAAATACAGCTACATAAAGTAGATCTTCTGTTTCTTAAGCCATTTTTTTTAAAAATCCATGCAGGCACTATCATATTTTTTATTTTTGTATTGATTAATTTTTTACCCCCAGAGGTTCATATACTTGGGTTTGTTTAACCCTTTACCTAACATGAAAAGCAGATGACACTTGCAAATAAAATTCTTGAATAACTAATTTTTTTCATTTTTTGTCTCATAAACATAGGTTATGACCCCTCATTGGAATGAGCACGTTCCAAAGAGGGGTCATAACCTATGTTTTTGAGACAAAAAAATGAAAAAAATAATGAAAATTAATTGGCGATTTTTGTGAATGGCGCTGGCCGGTTTTGGCTGCTATGTTGGGTAAAGGGTTAATGTTTTAGATCTCATAATCTACAGAATAACGTAGGCAATGGGAACACGATGGCTCAGTGGTTATGGCATTGGATTTCAAACTGAAAGGTCCACGGTTCGATCCAAACCATTGCAGGGGTAACTGCCTTGTGTCCTTCGGCAAGGCACTTCATCCCGAATGCCCATGTGGATGCATGGTGGCACTGTGTACTAAGGTGTACTGTAGGTCAATGGTGCACTTGTTTCCAACCAATGATAAACCCTGCTTGACGTGTGGAGTTAGTATGTTGGGGGCCTGACAGTTGCTTGCCACTGCTTGGTGGTTATCTATGGGTACTCCGGCATCCAACACCCGTAAAACTGTCTGACATGAGGTGACCCTGACTGACAAAAGTGTTGTTAAATCACAATAGATAAATAAATAAATAATCATGGGCAATGGTATATTTTATACATTTTTATTAACTTGGGTAATTTATGTAATATAAACCAATTATCTTTTTTAGCTCACCTGACTGAAAGTCAGGTGGAGCTTAAGTGATCACTTTTTGACTGTCGTCCGTCTGGGGTGAACTTTACATTATTGGCTTCTCCTGAACCGAATTGAACCAAATTTGATATGCATGGTCTTTATCATATGTCAATTCAAGCTTGGTCAAATAAAGCTGTCACGCTCCATAGGGAGGAGGTGGGGGAAAATCCATCAAATTTTTTTTTGAATCTTCTCATGAACCATGAACCAGTGGATACAATAACTTGATATTTGGGATGGAACTTCCTTTTGAGGTGTAGAATGAAGCATGTTCAAATGAAGTTCGTGGAGCAATATTTGCCTTTGAAATAGGAGGGGTAAGATTTTGGCCCTGCCCAAAATTTGAGTTTTCTGAACCAATAGTCTGATTTGAACGACATTTGTTATGTGGTATTATTGGGTCATAAGTACTTGTTTCATGCAAAAAAAAAAAAAAATTCCCATGTTGCATGTGGGAATCCCAGGAGCTAAAAATAGAAATATTTTCAAATGCCCATATTTCCCAAACCACACCGAACAGAGAACTGTTATTTGGTATGAAGCATCATTAGGTCCAGTAGAATGGAATGATTTGTGCCAGGGTGTTCTGTATGGGGCATATTT
Organism: Pictodentalium vernedei; assembly: GCA_031216915.1. Taxonomy (NCBI): domain Eukaryota; kingdom Metazoa; phylum Mollusca; class Scaphopoda; order Dentaliida; family Dentaliidae; genus Pictodentalium; species Pictodentalium vernedei. The sequence continues at coordinate 195,326,998 of CM062295.1, forward strand.
GCAAATATTTAAAAAAAATTCTTCTGCAGAAACACTGATCAGAATCTATTGATATTTGGTATACAGCATTCACAGGGGGGGTCAGATACAAGTGCATTCAAATTAAGCCCCAGGGTTCATATTTTGGCTCAATACGGGAGTCCAAATCTTTAACTTAGGGCAATATGAGGAATAAACTTTAAAAATCTTCTTTTTCAGAACTACTACTGAGAATCTTTTAATATTGGGTATACATCGTTGTTATCAGGGCCAGATTCAATTTGTTTGAATGAAGTCCCTCAGTTAATATTTGGGCTTCCCGTGGAGGCCCGAATACTAACTTAGTGCAATATGGGGAATAATCTTTAAAAATCTTCTTCTTCAGATCCCTGGTACCAGTCAGAATCTTTTGATATACATCTCTGGTGGGGGTGGGGGTGGGGGGGGGGGGGGAGCCATATTCAAGTTTGTTCAAATCGAGTCCCTGGGTTAATATTTGGGCTCCCTAAGGGAATTTTACCTTAGTGCAACATGGGGAAATTCAGTGCAATATGGGGAATAATCTTTAAAAGCTTCTTCTTCAGATCCACCAGTCAGAATCTTTTGATATTTGGTATACAATATCTCGGGGAAGTGGGGGGTGGGATGTGTCAGATGCAAGTTTGTTCCAATCGAGATTCTGGGTTAATAGCTGGGCTCCCTATGGGAATTTTACCTTAGTGTGAAATGGGGAAATTTCTTTAAAAATCTCCTTCTTCAGATCCACCAATCAGAGAATGCTTTCACATTTGGTATACAACATCTCTAGGGGGTTCAGATTAAAATTTGTTCAAATCAGGTCCTCGAGTTAATATTTGGGCTCTCTAGGAGGGTCAGACTAAAAGTTTGTTTAAACGTGGGTTAATATTTGGGCTCTCTATTTGAGCCCAAAGTTTGACTGTTGAAAGTGTTGTTAAGCTCAAATAAATATAAGAGGTCCGAGATGTAGTTGACGGCCTCTAATAATGTCGAGGGTTGTTAATTATTTCTGGTGGGCCATTAATACACCCCAACGCCTGACAAAGTCATGTTATTATTACTATTATTATCGCTGCTACCAGGAAAACACAATAAACAACGGAAAGTGGGCTGAAATGGAGTTGTACAGTAGAAATCAGATGACACACACCATTATCTTTAACAAGGGCAACACAAGACGTGGGCCACTTCCCCCAACCCGTTGGAATGTTCATAGTAGCCTTAAAGTAATTGTGGGATAGAAGTTTTTTCTAAATTTTCTAAGTCAAAAGAGTAAAAACAGAAAAAGTCCAAAAAGTGAAAAGGGGCCATAACTCGGGTAAATGGATGGAACCTGTTCATTGTGCATATCCATTCCCCCGTGCGGGGTCTATCAGCATACCGAAGGTGATTCAAATCCAACCAATGGCTTTGAAATTACAATGCAAAATGTTTGTAGGGACAGATGGAAGACAGACAGATGGACGGACAGAGAGCTTCACTAGACACCCCTAAATCCTCCTTCGGAGGTTGGAGGCATAATAATCTTAAACATGAATATAAAGTATTAGTAAAGTTGTTGTAATTATGTTTCGAACCCGGACATTATATTTGTACCACAGGTTACTTAGAATAAAAGAGTTTACTCGGAGGTCGGGGGCATAATAATCTTAAACATGAATACAAAGTATTAGTAAAGTTGTTGTAATTATGTTTCGAACCCGGACATTATACTTAGAATGCTTAGAATAAAAGAGTTTACTCCCACACAGAAAACCGGCGTGTTTGTGCTTTCTTGACAACAGCAATATTCAACAATATTATGGTTAAAACCCATCACAATGGCGACGAAATGGTCAAAACTCAAGCCTATATGTGTTTTCAATAATCTCCACCAGGATTGAGCATCACATCAATGTTGTTAAACTTTAAAAGCCGTTTTAATTATCATCACATCTCGCCATTTTTCGTGATATACAAACTGTTCATTCTATCATGGCAACATCACTGCCCTCATATCCACGTTTCATTTGCACTGTGGGTAATGTTGGTTTCCGCTGGAGAAAGGGGGTAAAAAGACTTGACAGAAATGTTTTTGTCGGTTACGCTATTACAGATCAAATGCGAAAAAACGCCTTGATGTTGAGTTTTGGAGGTGAAGAATTGAATGACATTTATGATAAAATCCCAGAATCGACTCTTCAACCACAATCGGGTGTAGATGGTGATAATATATTTTCACGTGCAGTAGATGCTCTTACTGCATATTTTAATCCTACACAAAACACGGAATATCAAAAATATCTTTTTCGTAATTGTAACCAACAACATGGTAAATCGGTTTCTCAGCACTATGCACGATTGCAGAAACTTGCCAGCACTTGTAAATTTCATGAAAGAGATAAAAAAGTTCTCAGCTCATTTTGGGAAGTTTAAATTATAAGGTTACCAAGAGAGGTTTGAGTGACCCTGATATGACTTGAGATAAACTTATTGAATATGCATGCTCATTGGAATTGACAGACACTCAAAATAAAGCCATAAAAGAAGGTACCAACTCTGCAACAGTCAATGAAGCGAAATGATCCACAACTACAAGGACGAAACTTGCCTACCCAGCTTAACAATATCAAAAACAGCTTTGCTTCAAGTCTAATCATGTTTCAATTTTCAAAATTTTGCCAATCTAAACTTCATCGTAGAATTCCAAAATACAAATCAACAAGACAAACTTCGCATGCACAGACCAATACTGTGACTGTGAATGCGATTGACTCAAGTAGCAATGAAGAATATTATGTTTTCTCATGTGATTCATTGGTAACTATTCAAAAGCCAATATTCACTGTGAAAATCAATGACAGTGTGACCCAAGCAATAGCAGATTCTGGTGCTACATGTTGTGTCATGGGCTATTTATCTTACAAGAAATTAAACCCTGAACCAGGTTTAACACCTTCTCACACCAGTGTAAATGCTTATGGTTCAAACAAGCTTCCCATCGTTGGAAAGTTTATTGCTGCCATTTGTTACAGAAATTTAAATGTAAGTGACACTTTTTATGTTAGTAAGGAAGGTAGCTCAGTTTTATTGAGTTGTGACGTCTCACAGAAATTGGGGTTAATTAAAATTTTTGCAAACAGCATTCACTCTGAAATCAGCAATGACGACAGTGTCAGTCAGTACATATCAAACCATCCTGAAGTTTTCAAAGTGTTGGTAAATTTAACAAGAGGCCCCACGGGGCCTGAATTCAGGGCTCATCTTGAACAGAACACAATATATAGAGAGTCCAAGAATGAGTCTACATTAAGCAATCCATTTCCATAGGATACACTGTCAATCCTTGAGTCCCTCAGGAGTGACAAAAATAATCCGGGCATCATGCCTTTTCTTCAGTTGATCATGATGTAAAATGTAGAGCTCCCCTATGAAGCCCCTTGGTACAAGCTATGTGGATTAATCTTAGTTACACACATCTAGAGGGTACTGAATACAAAATTTCTAATTCTTCAGCTACATGGTCAATTCCAAATATTAACCCAGGCTCTCAATTTGAACAACAAAGTTGAATCTGACTTCCCAAGAGATGTAGTGTACCAAATATGAAAGCATTCTCACTGTTGGACCTGAAGAAGAGTAATTTTAAAGAAATTTCTTCATATTGCATTAAGTTAAAATTTGGGCTACCATAGTGAACCCAAATATTAACCAACGAATCCGATTTGAACAAACTTGAATCTGACCCCCCTAGAGATGTTGTATACCAAATATGAAAGCATTCTGACTAGTGGATCTGAAGAAGTAGATTTTTTAAGAAATTCCCTCATATTGCACTAAGTTAAATTTCAGGTTCCCATATGGAGCCCAAATATTAACCCAGGCACTTGAATTGAACACACTTGAATCTGATCCCCTAGAGATGTTCTATACCAAATATGAAAGCATTCCGACTGGTGGATCAGAAGAAAAAGATTTTTAAAGAAATTTCCTCATATTGCACCAATTTGGGCTACCATAGCAAGCCCAAATATATACCTAGGGATCCGATTTGAACAAACTTGAGTCTGACCCCCCCCCCCCCCCCCCCCCCCCCCCTAGAAATGTTGTATACCAAATATGAAAGCATTCTAACTAGGGGATCTGAAGAAGAAGATTTTTAAAAACTTTTCCCCAGACTGAACTAAGTTAAAATTTGGGCTTCCATACAAAGCCCAAATATTAACCTAGGGACTTGGTTTGAACAATCTTGAATCTGACCCTCATAACAATGATGTACACCAAACATTAAAAGATTCTGACTGGTGGTTCTGAAGAAGAAGATTTTTAAAGAATATTCCCCATATTACCTCAAGTTAAAAATTCAGGCTCTTGTACTGAGCCCAAATATGAACCAATGGGCTTTATTATAACAAACTTGTATCTGCTCCCCCCCCCCTCCCCCCCCCCCCCCCCCCCCCCCCCATGAATGCTGTATATGGAATATCAAAAGAATCTGATGATTGGTTCTGGAGAATAGAGTGTTTAAAATTTTTGCAAATATGCTGACTCAGCATTTTTTCAATGCCCTCTACAGAACCATTTTTTACCATTCAATCCTACTTGTCCCAAAGATGCTTCATACCAAATAACAGCTCTCTGTTCTGTGTGGTTAGGGAAATATGGGAGTTTGAAAATATTTCTATTTTTAGCACCAGGGGTTCCCATGGGGATGCAGAATTCTTTTTTTTTTGCACGAGTCTATTACTTATGACCCAATAATACCACATACCAAATTTGGTTCAAATTGGGCCAACAGTTCAGAAAATAGAAATTTGGGGGCAGGGCCAAAAATCTTACCCCTAACATTACAAAGCCAAATATTGCTTCTCGAACTTCGTTTGAATAAATTTGATTCTATACCTCAAAAGGAAGCTCCATAACAAATATCAAGTCATTGTACCCACTGGTTCATGAGAAGAAGATTTTAAAAATATTTTGGAGCATTTTCTCCCACCCTCTCCCTATGGGGCTGTACATGTTGAGTTAAACAAAACTGCAAGGCCACTTTGGGACCATCACTCACACACCCTTTCAGTAGAATTGGCCCAGTGGTTTTGGAGGAGAAGACCAAAACATGGTGTTGATGGACGATGGATGGACGGACAACAGACGGAGAGCGATGAGATTAGCTCAGCTTGACTTTGTCAAGATGAGCTAAAAACAAAAAGGTAAAATTAAAAGTTGATGATAATGAACAGCCTGTAGCTCAACAGTGCAGGCACATACCATTTCAAACACGATAAAAAGTTGAACATGAACTGAAATGTCTGGAGACAGATGATATCATTGAGAAAGCTGTAGCTCCCACCGATTGGGTTTCCCCAATTGTAGTTGTTCCCAAACCGAGTGACCCTGATAGTGTGAGAATTTGTGTTGATATGAGAGTTCCCAACATAGCAATCAAGCCTGAGTGACATGTCACCCTAACAGTAGATGACAAAATACAGAAATTAAATGGTGCTATTTTCTAAGAGATTTGAGGAAAGCTTATCAGATAGAACTTGAGGAAAAATCTAAAAATATCACAACATTTGCTACTCATGTAGATCTCTTCCGCTACAAACGTTTGTTTTTTGGCATCAATACTGCGTAAAAAATATTTCAGAAAGTCATCCAGCAGGCTATTGAGCCAGTTCAGGGTGCAATAAATTAGTCAGACGACATTCTGGTTTCTGGTAAAACTCAAAAAGAGCACGATAAAAATTTGATTGACACATTTGAGTGTTTACGAAAAAATGGTCTTACAGCAAATCTGCACAAAAGTGAATTTAATAAAGATTCAATAGACTTTTATGGACTCCATTTCAGTTGACGGTATGTCAATAGATCCAAAAAGGGTCAAGGCATTTCAAAATCTTGAAAGTCCAAAATCTAAACAGTAAGTCTTAAGTGTTTTGAGCATGTTAAATTTTTGTGCAAGATTTATCCCACAATTCTCAACTTTAACACTCCACTCCGTGAACTTACACATAAGGATGTCAAATTCGACTGGAGACCCAAGCAAGAACAGGCATTTTTAGAAATTAAAGACAGAGTGGTTAAGTCACCAACTTTATTAAATTTTAGCATTACAGACCCAACTGAACTTTATGTGGATGCATCACCAGTGGGAGTTGGTGGTATTTTAGTGCAAAATGATAAAATTATATCTTTTGGCAGCAGATCTCTCAGTAACAGTGAACAGAGATATTCCCAGCTAGAGAGGGAAGGACTTACAGTTGTATGGGGACTTTTTAATTTGTATGTTCATGGGCAACCAGTAAGAGTTTTCACTGATCACAAACCACTTTTGGGACTCTTTTGGAAACCTGGATCAAAATTAACTACACGATTAGAACAGTGGTCTCTATGATTTCAAACTAGAATACTGGAAAGATAAACTTAACCCAGCTGGTTATTTATCCAGGCACCCACTCAAATATCCAGATTCTGAAATTGAAATGCCCACTGAAGAGTATATTAATTTTATAGTTAATGAAACAATACCCAAACCCTTACATTACGAGATATTGTACAAGCAACACAGTCTGATCCTGTGCTTCAGGAAGGAATTAAAACAGTTTATTCTGGTAAATAGCATCTTGCGAGTAATGATGTTAAGATAAACAGTAAAATAAAAAATGATCTTTCAGTCCACAAAGACAGTATACTCTTAAGGGGGCGTCCAACGTAAATTTGGTCAAATTTTAGTTAATTTTCTCCAAAGTCCTGAGAAGGTCAGAAAGGAATAACCCCAATAAATTATATATCAATTTGTTTGGAATGAAACAGATTTTGTGGAAAGAGGGATGTTACATCCCAATGCTCACCTACATTCGCGCTTGATAATGTCGTTCCAATGTAACATGCCTAATATTTAGTTAATATAAATCATTAACTAGGCATCAAATGATTAATGTGGTTTATGTGATGGCTTTGAAAAGTCTATATTTCTGCATTTATTATATATCAATTCAACATAGAATCATTGGATATAAAAGCATTTTTTTCTTTTAGAAATGTTTATGATTAAGAATATGAATCGTGAGGCCAGATATTAAATCATAAATAAGAATTAGGAAAGGCTTTCATAAATCACTGAAATTGTAATTGAAGTACATTCATTGGTTAAAGAGGAGTTGCGGGAAAAACATTCATTCAGGAAAGTGACTATAAGTCCCAACAAAAATACATCACATCAACAACTAAAATAAGCCTTAATGTTACTATTAACAAGTATGAGAAAGTATTAAATAAAAAAAAAAGTTAAAAAAAACTTTTTTAAAGAAAGTGAATATAAGTCCCAAAAATCCCCGTCAAATTCCTCAAATATGCATGTAATAAGGACGCAATGTTACCGCAGTAGTTCAGTAACCCATGCATACAATATCAATTGCCTGGAAAGACACATAGAAACAGAACTCACCTTAACACCTCACCTTAACACAAACTTTTAGAACTTAAAATTGAGTAAGTCAGACAAAAACGTGAACATTGTGACTGAAAAAAAGAAAAGAAATCAGTTAAATTTCTGCATACAGTAGGGTTAATACTTACAGTTGTTATTGAAATGAGAAAATAAACAGTAATGAGAGGTGAAGGCACCACAATCTGCTCAAAAGCTGACTTTAACGCAAATTCTTAAAACACCTAAATGCTAATTCTTATAACAAGTTTTGGCAGAAAATCAGCCTCAAATTCCTCGAATGTGCATGTAATGAGGGTTAAATATTACTGCAATGGAGTTCAGTAACCCAAGCGCAGAATATTAATCGCCTGGAAAGACACATAGAAACACAACTCACCTAAACACAAAGTTTACAAAGTTTTACAACTTAAAATTTACTAAGTCCGAGAAAAACATGAAAATTTTTACTGAAAAAAAAGAAAATTTCCATTAAATTTCTGCATACAGTAGGGTTAATACCTACAGTTGTTATTGAAATATGAAAATCAACAGTAATGAGAAGTTAAAGCAGCACAATCTGCACAAAAGCTGACTTTAACACAAATTCTTACAGCACCTAAATGCAAATTCTTACAACAACTTTTGGCAGAAAATTTTAGGTGAAATTTGGAAAAAAGTCGTAGTATCAGGGTTAATACTGTTCTGATAGTCCCCTACAACCTACATATGCATATCAAAGGCCTGAGCCCACTGATGTTTGAGAAATTAACCTTAACATTAAATCTTACAATATTGGACACGCCGGACGCCGACGCTGACGCCCGAGGTTATGACAATAGCTCACCACATCTTACAGATGTAGGTGAGCTAAAAATGATCTTTCAGTCCACAAAGACAGTATACTCTTAAGGGGACGTCCAACGTAAATTTGGTCAAATTTTAGGTAATTTTCTCCAAAGTCCAGAGAAGGTCAGAAACGAATAACCGCAATAAATTATATATCAATTTGTTTGGAATGAAACAGATTTTGTGGAAACTAATATTTGCCATGGAACCATTACCATGTGGCAGAAAGCACTGCCTGAAAGTCTGCTATGGCATGAGTAAGAGATCAGATTTTATACAATAAAATACCTTAAATTTATTAAATAGTTAAATTCTGCAATCCTTCTAGTACAGACTCAGAGAAATCTTTTTATCATTCTTGCAAGGAACGGACTGCGAGACCAACTGTAATTTAGGATGCCTATATTTCAAAAGGGCTGCCATTTTTCTTGTGTTTGTTTACCTTTTATGAAGTTCACCATGGGTCAAATCCACACAGTACAAAAGAACAAGTATGGAGTCATGAGAGAGAGCATCAATGAACTAGAGGCTCTAAAGAGCCTGTAATCGCTCACCTCGTACTACATATAAAAATTTGATTTCCCATAGGCTTTCCATGGTAACTATAAGCTGCAATTGTGGCCATGTTTGCAACATGATTAACATTAAATGAGGACTGTTGGTAGAGGGTGTTCCAATCATCAACTATGCAAAGTTTCAAAACATTTGGCCTTGTTGTTTCAGAGAAGAAGCTTTTTCAAAATCCACCAATCAGAATCAAAAAATGCTTCTGGCAGCCATGTTTTTCGATGCACGCTAACAAAATGAGTAGAATTTGTAGAGGACTATCCGTGCCAGGTTTGGTTGACATCAGCTCAGTAGTTCTGGAGAAGATGAAAATGTGATTTCCCATAGGGTTTCTATAGTAACTATAAGCCACAATTGCAGCCATGTTTGTAACCCGATCAACATTAAATGCAGATCATTGGTAGAGGGTGTCTCAGTCATTAACCATGCAAAGTTTCAAAACAATTGGCCCTGTGGTTTCAGAGAAGATTTTTCAAAATCCACCAATCAGATTCAAAAAATGCTTCTGACAGCAATGTCTGGCAGCATTTGTAGAAGACCTCCCATAGACTATCCCTACCAGGTTTGGTTCACGTCAGCTCAGTAGTTCCAGAAAAGATGATAATGTGATTTCCCATAGGGTTTCTATAGTAACTATAACATGGAATTACGGCCATGTTTACAACCCAATCAACATTAAATGAGGATTGTTGGTAGAGGGGGCCCCAGTCATCATTTATGTGAAGTATCAAAAAATTTGGCCTGGCAGTTTCAGAGGAGAAGATTTTTGAAAATCCACCAACCAGAATCAAAGAATGCGTCTGTTTTTCAACCCACAGAAACAAACTGAGGATCGTTTGTAGAGGACATCCCATAGACCATTCCTGCCATGTTTAGTTTACATCGGCTCAGTAGTTCCAGAGAAGAAGATGAAAATGTGATTTCCCAAGGGTTTCTATAGTAACTATAAGTCGCAATTGAAGCCATGTTTGCAACCCAATCAACATTAAATGAGGATCATTGGTACAGGGGGTCCCAGTCATCAACCAAGCAAAGTTTCAAAACATTTGGCAATGTGGTTTCAGAGGAGAAGATTTTTCAACCTCTGACAGCCATGTTTTCAAACCCATGGGATCAAAACGAGGATTGTTTGTAGAGGATCTCCCATAGACTATCCCTGCCAGGTTTGGTTCATGTCGGCTCAGTAGTTCCAGAGAAGATGATGAAAATATGACTTCCCATAGGGTTTCTCTAGTAACTATAAGCCCCAATTGTGGCCATGTTTGTGACCCTATCAACATTATATGAGGATCATTGGTAGAGGGGGTCCCAGTCATCATTTATGTGAAGTTTCAAAACATTTGGCCTGGCAGTTTCAGAGAAGATTTTTGAAAATCCACCAACCAGAATCAAAGAATGCATAGACCATTCCTGCCAAGTTTGGTTCACACTGGTCCAGTGGTTACAGAGAAGAAGATGAAAATGTGAAAAGTTTACGATGCCGGATGCCAAGTGATGAGAAAAGCTCACATGGCCTTTCAGGCCAGGTGAGCTAAAAATGAAGAATGCCCAATGTGGCTTTTGTGAGTCAGCTGTGACCATAACCAACCCCCCCCCCCCCCCCCCCCCCCCCACAATCCTGTAATATTTTGCATGAGATCTGTATCAAATTGGTAAAATACGATGAGACTGATACACCAAAAAAGGGTAAACTGCCAAATTTCCTCATTTAGTATTATAGTGTCCATTTCTGGGTTTGCATGAGCAATGACAGCTACCAAGAGGGTCATTTGAATGCCCAAGTGTGACCAAAACAAACCAAAAATGAGTTAAATGACCTGTCTTGCATGCAGAATACTTTCACCAATTGGCTACACTTAGTTAGAAATCCTGGCTTCTCATTCATTTATGTACATGATTTGGTATGCTTCATTTGTTTTGGAACTATCGGCCTTCCGTAGTTGCTGTTTGTGGAGGCTTGACTGTTGTTTTCTCATGAGATTAAAGAACATTAATAACTGATCTGCTTACCAATACTAATGTTATAGGTGGAGGGTTACCGGCCTGAACAATATCGGAATTGTGTTGGTTATTAAATTCATTTCTCTAAACACTTATGACATGTTGTGGTCTCATTTCGGTAATTCATGTAATTTTTGTCTGCCTAGCAGATTTTTTCTATTTCTGTCCACACAGTGTCAACACACACAGATTTTTGCAACCTTTTGGTGTTAACAGCGCTCAAAATCGACGTTGATCCGTCTTATACACAATGCGGTTGTGCGTGGGAAATATTTAAATTTACGATGGTACGCCATTTTGCTATATTTGGTGAACAGGAAGAAACCTTTCTGATAATTCTCCTTGACATTGGTCTTCTTTTTTCATAGTCGTCAAGCCTTCTTTACGTCACTAATACAGTTCGGCGACAGTAAAATTACTTTTTCGTAAATATACAATTGTGAGGACTGTAAAGTACGTTGCTGTGAATATATTTTTGTTTTCAAATATAATTTTTCACTTTTATGTTTTGATCATCGTCACCAACCAAATAATAGTAGTTCGAATCGGTGGCGTATTAATCCCTTGCTAACACTTGTATCACATTGTACTGGTTCTGAATTCATCAGCGCTACTGTGGACTGTATCTCGCAATTATCACATTGTCAGATGAATATTTTCCTATGAATGTGTCATGAGTTGTACATTACATCGCCTCCCAGATTAAAAAAACAGCAGTGAAATGTTTGAAGATTTCAGACCGTGGGAATCAAATTATTTCCCAACTTTGCCCAAAACCCACATGACCATAACAATCACCCGGACAGAATCAAGCGTTTGTGGTCATCTATTTTCCCCTGAGCATTCTCACCACATTGGTGGTGAAATAATAAATGTGCTTTCTCCGAGTTGGAGTCTTTTATTTACAACTCAGACATTCGAATTACCAATCTATTCCTTGTTAATCCTGACGGTTACTTATGCAGCTGGCAATTTCTTTGTCATCAAAAGCATAAAAATAAATAATTTTTTTTAAAAAATGGATAAATTTGGGTTTTGCATACTTTTGTCCTTATTTTGGTATATAATATGTCGTTATTCACTTCTTCAATTTGAATTGTGGAAATTTTCAAAAAAATGCCCGAAGTTATGTTTGACGACTCCTTAAAATGTAATTGCACTGTTCTACCTCAAAGCTTACACCAACATTCAGTTGATCTTGCATATAAAGGTCATCAGGGCATGAGCAAAACTAAAATGCTTTTAAGAGAAAAAGTATGGTTTCCTGGCATAGACAAGCTTGTCTCTAGCAACATTGAACTCTGTACTCCATGTCAGGCTACAGTCAGTAAAATGTTTTGTGAACCTGAACCATTAAAAATGTCAACACTGCCAAGCAAAGTTTTTTTGGTTCCATGCCAAATGGTCAATATCTTTTAGTGATTATTGATGATCACAGTAGATTATCTGAAGTAGAAATTTGTAACAGAACATCATCAGAGTCAGCCATCCCTAAACTGGATCAAGTATTTTCCACACTTGGTATCCCTGATGTTGTAAAAAGTGATAATGGCCCTCCATTCCTAAGTAATGATTTTCGTAAATTTGCAGGTAATATGGGTTTTCGTCACTGAAAAGTTGCTCCTTTGTGGCCAGAAGCCAATGGGGAAGTGAAGAATTTTATGAAACCCCTAAAAAAAGCATGTGTCACTGCTCAAATAGAACAAAGCCTTGGAAGCAAGTCTTGTATGCATTCCTCAGAAATTACAGGTGCACTCCACACTGTACTACAGGTACACCACCTGCTGAAGTTCTTTATAAGAGCTGAATGAAAACAAAATTTCTAACAAGTGTTTGAAAAAAAACAAAATTAAAGGGTAAGATAAATTTGCAAAACAGAAAATAGAACTCAATGCAGACAAAAGGAGAAATCAAACTTTCCAAATTAGAAGTAGGTGATAAAGTACTTATTAAAAACAAGAGCAGAAAGAAATTTGATCCTAAGTATGAACCAAATCCGTTTCAAGTTATCAGCAAAAAGGGCTCTTATGGTAACTGCATCTAGAGGGAAGGAAGTAAAAGCTAGAAACAGTTCTTTTTTCAAACCAGTGAAGATTACGGATTCACCCCATGAACCTGAGGATGACTGGGATATTGAAGACCCTATCAGGTCAGATAGTAAGACCCCAAATGAGACTTCATAGCCTCCCAATCAGGTCCAAAAACACCAAGTAGTACCATGCAGAAGAAATCCACCTAGAAATAGTGTAAGGCCCTCCCATTTGAAAGACTTTACTACTTAATTTGGACTTTGTCATTTTGAATGTTTTTTATGATGTACTACATGTACTAATCACATTTTATTTCAAATTTTGTTTTGTTGTTTAAATTTTCCCAAGAAGGGAGAGGTGTAATGATGTTACGAACATGGACATTATATTTGTACCACCAGTTACTTAGAATAAAAGAGTTTACTTCCACACAGAAAACCGTCATGTCTGTGCATTCTTGACAACAACAATATTCAACAATATTATGGTTAAAACCCATCACAGTTGTCTTAACGTGGTGGGACAGCCACTACATCTTGGCAACTGAACTACATCTATTGTCTGCTTTGTTAACAAACAGAAATTGAACGGCCACATGGATATCATTTCTCTGGTCTACAGAGAATTTAGAAAACTCACAAGTAGTCAAACAGTAGTTGGAACAGGTAGTTTAAGAGGCCTAATGTCTTGTCTATCATAATCTTTGTGTATAATCATCCCTGGCATGATGATAACACTCCACAATGAAATTTGTTTACACATCGTCACAGAGAATCAAATTACCAAGCAAAAAGGAATACTGGGAACTATTGAATGAACGGATCTCAATTACGAGACATATTGAGATGTTATTGAGATGCTAACTCATTCATTTATTGGTGTTTAAGGTCTCATATTTATGCACAATGGCTAATCATGACTGCAACATGGAGATAAAATCAAGTTTACTCAGTCGTTTATCCCCATGTTGCCCATTTTAGAGGACTTCCACCCCAAACATTTCTAACATTTTTACCACAGTAAACAAGAACTGCTTCACTTCCTGGACTTCTAATTCATTAATGGCCAAAGACGCCACATGATCAGTCAAGCTTTATGCAGTTTCAAAGTTTAAATAAAACTCTGTTAATGTGCTAGGAGTGGCCTGCAAAGTGGTAATAATTGTTGATATTTCTTTGTGGTGGTACTGTTGCATTGAACTTGATCCATTATTACCCTGTCTCCATGTTGTGTGCCACAGTTCCCCCAACTGTCAGCTCACAATCTCATGCAAGCACACAACACAAACACACCCACATGCAAGTACACCTATAATTCGCAATAGCAACTGATGCCCATGGTGAGCATTTTTGCAATAGGTCGTTCTTAAACATGCAACATCTTGCTTAGTTTGTGGAAAATCACAGAACATTTTAAGAGTTATCCCACCACCTAACATAATGTTCATAACCAGTCAGCACTTTTCAGAAACATGGTAATTCAATTTTATTTGGGTTTGCCAAACAAATATAGCTTATGACCCTCACTGAATCAAGCTTGGTGAGCTCAGTCCAATGAAGAATCATAAGATATGTTTTCCAAGTAAAAAAGAAATTTTTTTATGATGCAACAATTTTTTTTACAATCGCCCACTCTTCGTGTTAGGCAAAGGTTTGAGGGGTCATAAGCTATGGTTTTGGATCATTACGTGATTCAAGAATTTTTTTTGCAAGTTTCATCCTCAAAATGGGTTAGAAAAGGATTAACATCATCTTATTTCCCCTATGAGGTCTTCAGATTGGAGAAATGTTTGTACATGGTAAACTGCGACCCTAGAGTTCATGAGATGTGTATTATCAAATATGATTCGGTTAATGCCGAGATCACTGTATGAAGGATAATGTGTATAATTCTCACATAAATTATTAAATCATAACGGAAAATGCACAATTGTTATCTAGTACAAAGCTAACACCAGTATATTTGTTTTATATTCAGCATATATGCAAACACTTGCAGATGTATGTAAAATGATTTTCATCAAATGAAATCTAATCTCTTATATTGTTGGGGATTCTTAATTTGCTTTAGTACTTTTCTATGCAAATTTATTGACAGTGTCACAGCAAGAGAATGATCATAACGTCCAAGACTAGAAATAAGCAATCTGTCATTTACAGGATGAGGTCCCCCAGAGGGTGAATTTGCTGATGCTATCCCATACAGTGGGCTAGAATCTCACAATTATCCTCTGGGTACCTCTTTCTGTTTAGGCCTGAGACCTTGATTCAGATTGATGTTCACAGACTGAGAGGGTAAATTTAGTAATGCTACCCTGCTGTGCGGGGGACCTCATTCCCAGGCTTGGTGATGGAGAATGCCTATTCTTTGGTTTCTTTGTTTACACAAACTGTAATATACCAAATCTGAGTAATTCTCATTCTGTTTGAAGAAGCATATGTGACATACTGTGACATCACAGAACTTTTGGTGATATTGACTCCTTGAATGCAGTGAGTGGATATTCCTTACCAGAACAGGATTTCTCTTCCCACTGAAAAAGGGTTGATTTGCACACATTTAATACAAGTTTCCTCTTTGTAAATTGAATGGAGTTTTTTTTACCAGTGATTTCTTGAATTCATGGCTACCTGATTTGATGAAAAATATCTTTAAAAAACTCGGCGGGTTAAAGAGTTAAGTAGCATTATGCATTGCAGTTTGTTGAGACAATAAAGAGAGTTTGGTACTTTAATGGCATCAATGGTATATTTTATGTGGATGTCATTAACCCATTGTTTGAGAAAGCAGGTGCAATAGCACTACCCAAAAGCACATTTTCCAAATGGCATTATTAACAGTGCACCTACATGTAACTTACATTTTAAAGGCATGGTAAATTACAAGCATTATTGTTTGTTTCAATTTTGAAGGCATGCATAGAACCAACTTCTGAGATTCATTGAATATAAGAATTTGTACTAAGTTTTAGTTTATATTCACACATATACAATTCAGAGTAATTATTTGGAATTTTTTAACTTGCAGGGTAGATAATCCACCCAAATGCTTACTTGAAGGAAGAAATTCAATGTCAGCAAACAACTTTAGCCAATGCACAACTGTGAAGAACCTGGTGCAGTATACTTACATTTTCAACAGAAGAAATGTGGCCTTATTCTTCCAGACTTTAAATAACGAACATCAGACATTTCATTGGGATCTGCTATGTGGGTTTGAGAAGATATCAATAATAAATTCAGTCAACATCCCTATCAAAGGCTTGAGGAAAAACTTTCCATGAGAGGATATAATTATGGTGGGATATATGATTTTGTACATCCCAATTACTAGAGATGTTGCAATAAGAGTTGAAATGGTTAACCGATTAATCGATTAACCAATGATCAATGCCTTGATCGATTATCGGTTCCTTTTGAACTACTGTATTTTCTGGGTTAACAAAGGAACAAACTTGCTCCTGCCTCCAAAACAGGCAAACATTGTCACACTGACTCACATCAATTATATGAGACAGAGTAAAGCATGCAAGTTACGTAATGACATACTTGTTCACTTGCATGATCATTATACTGTATCAGCAGCTGAAAATGGTCATTCTAAAGTTGACCTTTACCAATGCGGGTAGCAGACGACACTTGCAAAATAGATTCTTGAATTATTAAAACATTTTAAATTTTTATCTAAAAAACATAGCATATGATCCCTCATTGGAACAAGCTCAACGAGCTCGTTCCAATGAGGGATCATAAGCTATGTTTTTGAGACAAAAATTTAAAAACATAATAAATTCTGAATGGAGATTTTTGTATGTAGAGCTGGCCGATTTTGTCCTTTATGTTGGGTAAAGGGTTAATGCTATAAATCATCAACGGTATGGCAATTATTCTGCTACCTATAAGGGCAAGTGATTAATTGGTTAACCAAGGTTTATCTATGTGATTAATCAATCAAGAAAAACCCTTTAACCGTTTCAGCTCCAGTTGCAATTTGTCGCTTAATCTCCTAACCCAGACAATGATCAAGAAATCTTCAAAGATGACTGGACAATGACACTATGTAATTTACCACACATATTTCCTACTCCATTCATGTTAACTATATGTAACGGTTTCTCATTTTTAGGAATGAATCCATTTCAAATGGCAGAATGTGGCTTCAGCATGGGCAATTTATTTATTTACTGGTGTTTAAGGTCACTTACTTCTGCACAATGGCTAATCGTGTCCACAAAATGGAGGTAAAGTAAAGTTAAGTCTATCGTTTATACTTGTGATGCCAATTTTAGAGCACTTCCACTCCAAGCACTCGTGACTGGGTCTTATTTTACCAGTAAAACAGAGCTTGTTTACGACAGTAAACAAGCACTGCTTCCCTTCCCCGGGGGTTCCCATGGCAGAGATTGGCCAATAGTCAGGAAAATTTCACTGCACAATCGTTCCAGTGTAGGATGTTCAGTTCCATTAAGATTGTTGGAATTTACATGAATCATCAAAGCGGGACATCAGAATAAAAAGTTACGAATATGTCATTACATGAACCAAGTTTAGTAAACTCAGTTCATAAATTTCATATCAAATACCTTGGCTCAGATTGATTTTAGTAAACTCATTTCATAAATTTCATATCAGATCAAGACAAATTTGAGATTCTTATTATCACACAGTGTAATTTACCCTTTACCAAATGTAAAGACAAAACTCCCCAACCAAACTTTATTATCTGTTTCAATTTTTGCCCGAAAACTTAAAACATAACTCATGACCCATAGTTCAATCAGCTTGTTTAAATAAGGGGGTCATTAGCTATATCTTTAAGGGAAAAAAAATGACTTTTTTTCAGGTCTGGAAATATTTTTGCAGATATCATCTTCTATAAATGCATCAGGTAAGTATACAATTAAATAAATGATTTCAAAAGCAGAGAAAATTAATTCAATTCTACTTCTCAAAGCAAATTACCCATAGGTTTACAATATCGTATCGACTTCTGATCTTGCATGTTTATTAAACGTGTTATGGACAGAATGTCTGAAACAGACTTTTTGATCGTGATAATGTGATTCACGCCGTTCTCATCCCAGATGCTACTCCTGTTTTGTTACCAATCTTGGTTTCAAGGAATGTATTCTTAAGTTGTGCTTGGTGAGTATCAGTGTTTATCATAAGACTCGTCCGTTTTGTCACATTAAAACATTTGATATTTTGTTTTCATATTGATCAGTGATAAACAAAGCCTTCCATCAATTTCATTGGTCAATTTCAAAACTAGACAATTTGATTGGTTGAACAAAATAAAACTGGGCCACATTTTCATAATTTGCATAATTAGTGTTGGGAGCTTTCATCGATTAATTTCAAAACTGGACAATTTGATTGGCTAAACAAAATACAACTGGGTGACATTTGCATAATTTCAGTAGGGAGAATTTACATTATCTGTCCTGTTTAGGGTTGGTTATATTGTATTAATCTTTTACCTACAAGAAAAACGCCGTTCATTTTTTTTATATTTTCATTTTTTGCTTCCAAAACAAAGGTTATGACCCCTCAATGGAATGAGCTCGAAGAGCTTGTTCCAATGAGGGGTCATAACCTATGTTTTGGAAGCAAAAAATGAAAATTTTTAGTTATAAGAGGATGTTTTTTCTAAGTGCCGTCTGCAACTCAAGTTAGGTGATCGGTTATAAAGTCATACTAAGTGGCTAATTTGTGCGTGTGTGTGTCATATGATAAACAGAATATGAAATGAGTGTTTTTCTCATATAATATTTATGAAACTCGTCCGAATTTTCCGTATTCGTTCGCCAGAGGCTTGCCAAAATGGAAAATTCTTAGACTCGTTTCATAAATATTATATGAGAAAAACACTCATTCCATATCCTCTATGTACGTATGAGAAATATACACCCCATAACTGTTATTATTATGCCTCAATGTTAGTTTGTCCAATGAGAATGCTCTGTATCAGGTAACTCACCTGATAATATTTGAAACTGGGTGAGTAGCTGCCATTACTATTTTGATGCATTTCCACTAGCTTCGAATTTTGAAAATTTGAATTGAAACAAAATAAGAGAATTTAAGTACCAAAAATATTTTCGAGGTACCATATTTATTGATTTAAAACATTAAATATTTAAATAATGGACAGAAAATATTATTTGTAGTCCCCAAAGTTCTTTGCTGTTTTTATGACTCTATCAATTTTTTATGATGAAGTGAACATTTTCTTTACAGTTTACTCAACAGATTAAGTGATTTTTTGAACATTTAAAAGTGCTTAGTTAACCCTTTTTAGGTGGTGATGACAGTAAATATATGTAAGGGTATTTCAGATATACCTGAAGCGATAAATTTTATTTTGTAAACAAATATCACACTTCAGACAATGATGATTGTTTACTGTCACCTTGGATATATGTACTGATGCCTGTTACTGTTGAGGATTCTGTGCAGTGTTGTCAATAGCGGTTTTGAAAACATAAATGTCTAGTCACTCTGTTTCCCTTAATTTACATGGACTTTTGACATAATAAATATGTTACATGGCGTGTAGCTGGCTGATACAAATCCATACAAAACTCTAATTGTTCATATCAGGTTCGTCTTTGCCACATCTGATATAAACTCTCATTACCAGTATCAGCCATCTACACGCCATGTAACTTATATTTACTGTCAGAACAATTAAGTTACATATACATTTCAAAGGAAATGCAATTGAGAGTGATAAATCAGTTCTCACTATCATGACAATTTATTATGTATGGACCAAATGTGATATTACATCAAACTCAGGACCTCTAGCATAGAAGTCCAACAGTCTATCACTGAGTCACCATGCGCCCATGAACAGTGTTCAATACTTGTCTAGAAACAACTGTAAAGCCACAATATGAATATTGTCAAATTGTAGAAAAAGAGTATAAAAATTTCCATGCTATTAAGGACCTATTTCCCAGTTTGACAAACTTTGTGGCCATGGAACAAATTCCTCAATATATATTCGGATGAGGAAGTCTTTCAGACTACAAGTGGTTTCTGGCCAAGCATCGGCTCCTTTGTATGGGCCACCAAGACTATACTAGAAATTACTGGCCTACCACTAAACTTCAGGACTTAAAATTCAGTGAGAATCTGGAATCAAATTCTTGAAAAATTTTCTCAAATAAATTTCCAAACAATACAGTGGTTCTATTTGGTTTCACACAAACAGAAGTAAACTGTTTTTAATTCATAAAGTGTTACATGATTTGCAATGTGAGTTTTTTTTGCAAACCAAGTAGCAGAACCTTAATTTTCCAAAATTTTGTTATCCCTGCATTTTAAAAAATGCGGGGATATTGTTGTGATCTCCGTCCGTACGTCCGTACTTCCATATGTCTGTACGTCTGGTTTTGTAATTCGAAACGCTGTAACTTTCTACAGTTATTCAATAGGGTCTGTGCAATCCAAAAATACCACTTTTAAAGTTTTGCGCCACAAGGTGACTTCTGTGGAGCCACTTGAAAAATGCGCTAATTTTTCACTTTTCTTTCGAATAATCCCAACCTATGTAATTCAGAGTTCTATAACTGCACTAGGGTGTTGCTAAATGATCTGTAGATGTGCACGAAGGTTTCAGATTTTTCAGGTGCCATGTGGCTGTGTCACCGTTGCCACTTTCGTGTTTTCTTAGACCGTTTCCGGCAAAAGTCTCCTAGGGTATGTAATTCGAAATGCTAAAACAATACTCAAATGTTGAAATAGGGTCTGTAGATGCGCACAAAGGTTTCAGATTTTTCAGCTGCCACGTGGCTGTGCCACTTTCATGTTTTCTTAGACCGTTTCCGGCGAAAGGCTCCTAGGGTATGTAATTCGAAATGCTAAAACCCTGCTCAAATGTTGCAGTAGGGTCTGTTGATGCACACAAAGGTTTTGGATTTCAGGTGCCACATGGCTGTGCCACTGTTGCCACTTTCGTGTTTTCTTAGACCGTTTCCGGTGAAAGGCTCCTAGAGTATGTAATTCGAAACGCTAAAAGCATGCTCAGATGTTGCAGTAGGGTCTGTAGATGCACACGAAGGTTTTGGATTTTTTGGGTGCCATGTGGCTGTGCCACCATTGCAACTTTCATGTTTTCTTAGACCGTTTCTGGCGAAAGGCTCCTAGGGTATGTAATTCGAAATGCTAAAACCATGCTCAAATGTTGCAGTGGGGTCTGTAGATGTGCACAAAGGTTTTGGATTTTTCAGGTGCCACGTCGCTGTGCCACCGTTGCCACTTTCGTGTTTTCTTAGACCGTTTCGGCGAAAGGCTCCTAGGGTATGTAATTCTAAATGCTAAAACCATGCTCAAATGTTGCAGTAGGGTCTGTAGATGTGCACAAAGGTTTTGGATTTTTTAGGTGCCATATGGCTGTGCCACCGTTGCCACTTTCGTGTTTTCTTAGACCGTCCCCGGTGATGGCTCCTAGGGAATGTAATTCAAAATGCTAAACCCATGCTCAAATGTTGCAATGGAGTCTGTAGATGCGCACGAAGCTGTGTCACCTGTGCCAATCAATATGATTTTAGTACGTCATATAATACATTTCATCTTTGTATCAAGCATTCATACAAAGTCAAGAATGCAAATGCGGGGATACAACATAGTGTGCTTTGCACACAAATGACACCCCTTCTAGTTTATAATTTTGGTTGTTACAATTTATTGGAGAGCGTCTGTTTGAAAGATAGCGCGGAACATGATCAAACTCACAACCCTCTGGTTAAAAGTCTGATGTGCTAATTAATGAGCCACAGCACCTACCTATGTCTGTATACATAACAGTTTAACCTTTCACCTGAAGGCTGATATGACTAGATGAGGAGGACACTAGTAAAGACATTTTTGTTAGTATCAAAAATTCTCATTCTTTGGCTTTCATATCTAACTTACTAAGCCTCATTGGAACAAGATCAAAATACACCTTCCAAAGAGAAGTCAGAAACTATGTTTTGATGAGGGCTTAACTCTTATTTATTTTTTTTATTGGTGTTTAAGGTCACATACTTCTGGACAATTGCTAATCATGACCACAACATGGAGATAAAGTCTTGTCCAGTCAATTGTTTATACTAATGTTGCCGATTTTAGAGGACTTCCACCCCAAGCATTGGTGACTGAGTCCTATTTTACCAGTAAAACAGAGTTTGTTTACCACAGCTAAACTCTTAACCCGCTGAGTATTTTCAAGATATTTTTCAGCAAATCTGTTCATGGCTGCTGTGAAGCGAGTTAACCATACTCATACAATGTATTCACCCCCCCCCCCCCCCCAAAAAAAAAAATACCTGCATGTAACACTGATCCTTGGCAAGCTCTCTCAGTTAGGTGCAGTATTATTTGGATAAAATGAAATCTATGAACAATATAACACACAGATACCACCAGTTTTAAGTAAGCATTATAACCCAACTTTATTTATTTATTGGTGTTTAAGGTCACATACTTATGCACAATGGCTAATCATGACCGTGACAGTTTTACAGGTGGAGGAAGCCAGAGTACCCGGAAGTACCCAAAGAGAACCACCGAGCATTGATGAGCAACTGTCAGCTCCTCAACATTCTAACTCTCTACAAGCTCTGCTCAGGCAAGGTTACAGCGATTGAAGACATGTGCACCATCGACGTGCAGTATGCCTTAATACACAGCATCATCGTGCCCCCATGTAGGCAACCGGGATAAAGTACCTTGTCCAAGGACACAACTCGGGACCTCAAGCATAGAAGTCCAACAGGCTACCACTGACCCACCGGTCACCCTATAACCCAAATGAAATAAACATTTACCCACTGGTACATGTATATCTATATTTTAAAAGATTTTCAAAGATTTATATAATCAAGTGTGATTTTCAACTATTTTCAAGGCCTTGGCATTTCAGTTTTAAAATAAAAGAACTTTTAACTGGTAGAGTGTTAAATTATTTTTCAAAAGTGATTTATAACATGCATATTTATTTTTCAAAACTACAATGCTGCCGGCATGGGAAGCCTTAGTTTAGCAAGATTTTGTTTATCATTAATTGTTTTGTTACTATTTATTGGAGAGAACCAGCAGGCACTCTCCAATAAATAGGAACAAAACAATAATCAATGAACATTCTTTATCTACTGCTACACAAACAACAAGCTAATGCACACCACATGGCTTTTAGCACTTTGTAACTGGTAAAATTGAGACTAAATTATTTTTGGGAGTCAAAATTTCTTTTTCAATAATTGCTTTGTAACAATTCACAGGACAGTGCCTATAGGCACTCTCACATACACTGTAACAAAACCAACCCTCATTACCATAATATCAGTTACTTGTAACCAAAAATCACATATCTGTTCAGAATATGAGAGCTTCATTGTGGCACCTATCGAATTTACTTAATCATAAACTTGGGCTTGTTGAACTGAAACAGTTAACTGCTTACACATAATAATGCCTGAAACAACCAAACGCTAGAGCTGGACAGTACTGAAACCTCTTGTATGGTTTCAGTATCGGTATTTTTAGAATGATTTACCTCAGTATCGGTACAGTATTCAGTGTCAATAACATGCATGTACTCACAGCAATACCAATACTGGATGGTATTTTTGGTATACTGCCTAGCTGTCATATCATTTTACGGCAGAGAGAGCTACCAAATTGTCAATATATTTGAAGTAACCATTCATTTGATGTAACAAAAAGCAGAGAAAAAATACCCCCCCGAGCATTTTCTCTCAAGTGTTTTGTTACATCAAATGACTAGAAGTGACTGCCTTTAGAAATACACAGTCCATGGGCTCTTCTTGTTATGAATTTTGTACAACATTTTGTTGTTTGCTCATTTATTTTTCAATTTATGTCAGGAGTATTTTTCAAAATCAAAGATTCCCTTGGTACAGTAAAGCAATATTGGCTTGATACTGATAATGAATAGTATTTACAGTATACTGTCAATCTACATGTATACCAAATCCTGTTCACAATAATCATCATTCAAATATATTATTTTAATTTTTTCCTCATAAACAAAGCTTATAAGCTTGTTTCCAATGAGGGGTCACAAACCATGTTTTGGAAGCAAGAAGTGAAATTGCTATTCAAGTTAGGTAAATGATTGAGTATTTCGATGGCAACCAATCCTGGAAATAAGCAATCTGTCATTTGCAGAATGAGGTCCCCAGAGGGTGAAGTTGCTGATGCTATCCCATATAGCAGGCAAGAATTCCCCAATTTATCCTCTGGGTACCTCTGTTTAGTTTTGAAACCTTGATTCAGATTGAGGGTCTCAGACGGTAAATTTAGTAATGCTGTACAGGGTAGCAACACCAAATTCACCCACTGGGGCCCTAATTCTGCAGATGACACTCTGCTTATTTTCAGGCTGGATGTCACCCATAAAGTTTGCTACTGCTTCTCATACATTTTTTTTTATAGAATATTTACATGTAAGCATCCAGCGGGATGAAAATCAATTGTGTAGTGTTCTAATCAAAATCACTGCACTTGCATTTTTATTCATCATAAGCTAGCAAATTACACTTCCACTTCAGATCAAGAGGTCAAAGGAACCTTTATGACCCATACCATAATACAGTGTGTCCCTGAGCAAGGCCCTCAATCTCAATTGCACAAGGGAGAGCCCCTTGCTGAAGTGTGCATGCAGTATGTTGATGGAAACACTTGCCTTCAACCAATGCTGACATACATACATGTGCAGGTTAATAAGTTTGAGAGTGACAGTTGCTTGATGCTGCTCGGTAGTTCTGCCTGGGTACTACAATGTTTGGCACCTGAAAAATGTTAGACAGGATATGATCCTGGTTGTTATTAGTGTTGTTGAACCTCAACACACATCCAAGCTACATGTAAGTTTCAGCCAATGGAATTCTAGGTAAACCCAGAGGTCCTTTAACTGAAAGTGTTCTTGTCTTTTATGTTCTTTTCTGAGATTATGGGTCTTTATTTAGGTGAAGATTCTACTCTTTGGGTGTTTTAGTTGTAATAATCCCCTTTCCACATTCAGTATATGTCAGAAATATGGAAAATTCTAATCTGAAAATTTCTTTGGGACACAGTCACATTATTTTGAAATTTTGTACTGGATTAATAATTTGCTAGTTAAATTATCTTGTTTAATATTTTAAAGATTCAGTTGTAGCTATAAGTTACATTATAGCTTGGAAATTCACCAGCCATTAATGATATTAGTGCATCAGAAGTTGTTGTCATTCGTATATCTCTATACTCTTGTGACTGTCTTTCATCTGATTGCACTCTCATATTCTGGAAGTCTCTTAGATCTCCAGGCTTATCAGCTGTAACTGCAGTAACCTGAGAAGGTGCAATAGATGAAAGATGCCCTACAGATGAAACACTTGTAATGTCACGAGGTTCAGCCATGCTAGTATTATTTGGAACCTCTGGTACAAGAGATGGAACAGCAGAAAATGGAAGTACTGTAGAACTCATTTCACGGAAATAGAACCTTGGAGTTGTAAAATCTCTTCTGTCAGGCACCTGGGGCTGATTGAGTTGTGTAGAGTTTGATGGAAGACTATCGTTATTGGTATCTGTAGAAACAGCACTAGGAATCACAAGAGGCTCATAACCTTGAACTCCATCTGTATTGCTGGTACCACTACTTGGTATATTCAATTCGATTGACTGGCTTTCTTTAAGAGCTTTCTTTGTAACAATAACAGGATCACGTTTGATTGGCTCACCTCCATTATTTTCTTTTCTTTCAAGTGGCTCAATTATCTCCTGCTCTCCTGATTCAGTTATTTTAATAATAGGAAGTGATGTTCCACCTTCCTTTTCATGCACTCTCATATGAACTCTCAAGTTATCCATTCTTGCACTAGTCTTTTTGCATACAGGACAAGCATAAGGCTTCATCTTGGTGTGAACAGTTCTTTTGTGCTTTGATAAACCTCCCTTATCTGGAAAACAATTTCCACAAATCTCACAGTCAAATGGTTTGAGACCTGTGTGTCGTTTTACATGAGCTTTACAGCTTTCTTTGGTTTTAAATCCCTTGCCACATTCTGTACAAGTGAACAGTTTTTCAGTTTTATGAACATTTTGATGAGTATATAAAGTACCATATGTTCTAAATGTCTTAGCACAAATATTACAAACAAATGTCTTCTCTTCATTGTGAGTATTAACATGAGCATCCAAGTTACTTTTGAACATAAACTGTCGTCCACAAACATCACACATAAATCTGCATACATCACTTGTATGTCGTCGTCGGTGAGTTTTCATTAAATGTTCTGTCTTGTAGTACTTTCCACATATGTCACACTGAAATGATTTACCATCACCATGTATTGATTCTTCATGGTACTTCAATGCATTACCATGAACAAAACATTCTCCACAAATTGTACACATATGTGGCTTGTCCCCACGATGAAGCATTTTATGAAGTTTTAAGGAATGGGAGTAAGGAAAAGCCTTACCACAGTCATCACATTTAAATCTTTTAATGCGTCCATGAACAGCTTGAATATGCTCTTTCAGATGACTTGATCTCAAGTAGGTTTTTTCACACTGAGTACATTTATATGGACGCTGCCCTGTGTGTTTTAGTATATGCAGCTGATAACTATTTCTGAAGTTAAAAGATATGTCACACTCATCACATTTAAACTGTTTCTCTGTACTATGAAGCCCTTTCTTGTGGTGATATAAATAATCCTGTCTCTGAAAACGCTTTCCACATATATCACATGCAAAATCTTTGGTTCCTCTATGTGATTCTAAATGCCGACGTAATGTCTTTCTGGTTGTAAACTGTTTGAAACAAGCCTGGCATGTGAGGTCAATTACTGTGAGTTTACTCCTTATTTTAATTGGCTTATTTATTCTCAGTTTACTCCTTCCTGCTGGAATCGACCTAGTTTTCTTCCTGATACTCTGCAAACTTTTCACCGACAGTGAATTGGACTTCAATTGCTGTTTATCACTCTCCAGATCTCTGTCTTTACATGATGTTTTATCTGGATCTGTATCTTCATCTTGTGCTTCCTTCCCACTATTTTCCTCTTCAACTGATTCCTTATGATTATTTTCCAAGTGTTCTAAAAGAGCATCCTGTGAAGTCAAATTACTTTTACAAACAGAACAGAAATACTGTCCAGTAGAGTCATGTGCCTTTAAATGATGTTCAAGAGTATCTGCTCCATTAAAGCTAACACCACACATTGGGCAAGGATGAACATCAACAGATTTTGTAGACTTCTGTGGATTTTTGCTTTTCCTTCCACTTGAACTGGAAGTTTTCTTTGGAGAAACTCCTGCCTCAGCAACAGGTTCTAGCAGTGAATCATCAACATTGTTGACCTCAGTTTCAGGGGAACTAATATCTTGCTCAAAAACTTCTGGTTCTTGTTCACAGAGACTTGGAAGCCTATCTCGAATGGCTGAAGAAACAAAAATAGTGTTTCAATTAACTCTCAACCAATACCATTTTCATAAAATGAAAAGAACAGTTTGATTAGGTTATGCAATATTTATATTTATTGGTGTTTAAGGTAACATATTTTTGCACAATGGCTAATCATGACCACAACATGAGTATCAACTCAAGACCAGGGGTGAGCGTTAATAAGCCATGTTGCCCATTTCAGTGAGGGTTTGCACCTCCCAAGCATTGGTGACTGGGTCCTATTTTACCAGAAAAACTGAACCTGTTTACTACTTTGAACAGGCACTGCTTCACTTCCCGGGGGTTCCCGTGGGGAGGTTATGCAATAGTCTGAGAAAAGTTATTATTATAACTCTCCAGTTAAATCAAGTTTTAATCAACATTATTAATCCTTGGCATACTGCTATCAAAATACTGACATTTTAATCAGCAATATTTTCTTATAATGCAACAAGGAATTAAACCATTTCAATCTTGTTTGACAGAGCTTTATAAGCTCTGTCAAACAAGAGTGAATTTGTTAATTTCCTACTTGCATTATGGAAAACATTTGGAGTTTGAAATCTGGTATTTCGACATTTAGCTATGGTTGCCTTAACATTACTGGCTTTGCCCTCAATATACATGTATATTGTTATTATAACATGGGTGTTTCCACCGTGATTAGGAAGGGGTTCTGGGTCCTTATTGTTGGGAAATTCAGGCCACAGACGATCACAATTGGGATTTTCAGTCAGCTTTAGCCGCTTAGCAGGCCTTTAAGTTAACTGGTAGGGTGCTACATAATTTTTTATTGTTACACATTTTTCATATATCTTTTCCTTGTTACAATTTAATAAAAGTGCCTTACACATTTTTCATATATATCTTTTCCTTGTTACAATTTAATAAAAGTGCCTAAGTAACAAAGAAAGTCCAAACAGACTAAATAATTTCACTTTAATGATAATATGAAGCACTTTCACAGAATATGAAGCTTTAAGTTACAGTGCCTGTATTTCAGAATAAAGCCCAAATATGGGCTTTCAGCACTACCAGTTAAATTCCACCAAATTCACAGCAGTGACAGGAGTTCCCAAATTACAGAAATGTTTCTAAATTAGAGGGCATAAAGACAGCTTGGTTTCCTTTTTATGCTTTTAACTTACAAATTTAATTTTGTAAGAAGTACTAGTAGTTAGTTTAAAATGTCATCACATAAGCCTCATATTTTTAACTGAGACTTTTACAGTTTCATTCACGTCCTACATTAAACTAGGCAGAGGTACAAATAATTGCCCTTTCCTAGTGTTGTCATTCTGTTGTGACATAATATGGACTTACAGACTACAAGTAGCATTGAATAATATTCAATAAATTTATCAGTTGAATCATAGTCCCGGATGTTGCATACAATATTTATACTTTAAATAAAATTAAAATACAAATAAAATTGCCACCACACCCCCTCAAATTTTTTAGAAGAATGTGGATGAAATTCTGGTGATTTTTAAAAAGAATTTTTATTGTGGTTGTGGCCTGAAGGTTTGGAGATTTTTCAAACATTCTTGTTCCACATTATCAGTCTATATCATGTGGCTTTGTAATTTTTTTCTAGGCAAGTCATGGCATCCTACATGTATATAGGTAGCCAAGACTTTCCCAGAAACAAGTCAAAGTGACACAAGAGGGGCACACGGCATAACAGTATTGAGTGCAATACTTACTGTTGCCTTTGGACTCCAGCTGCTGAAACATACCTACAAATTGTGCTCAGACCTTTGCAAGTTTCATCAGTTTAATGGATTGGGAATTCTGAGGTTCGGTATTGGCAGTTCCATATTAACTCATGGCTGGTCCCTTGGCTTTTAGGTGCTTCAGCACGGGGCACCCTCCAGCACTTCAATCTTTCACCCCACTACAGCTGACAGCCTGACCCTGGTATGGTAGGCACTATGCCTCAGCACATAAGCCTATATCCATTTTGCAGGTCTCCTGAAGAATTCTACTCAGAACTTGACATATTATTTAAATAAGCATTAAAATAATGTACCATATATAAATATATATATATATAGTATACTTATGAGAGTATACATATGGATAAATACATATGTACACGTATCGCTACGGCAGAGTGCAAAGTGCCTTTAACCATTGGAGCCTTAAGGCACTGGTAACAGTGCCTCAGCAAAAAAAAATGAAAGTGTCAATGACACTGTAGCTTAACTTGTGTGTTGTGTTTGATGAAAAGGATAATGTTCAATGTTTATGAAAGGGTTATGAAATAAGACAAGAATTGTGATAATTGGGAATATGTTCATTTCTGTTCCCTGTATACTATGTTTTTGATAAAAATAATATGAGGTGTACACTGTACTAAAGAGCTGAGGGGTGGGTTAATATGACCTCACAGTTAATGTATGTGGCCCTCACAGTTAACGTATATCAACGAAAGTTACCAAGTTGCAGTGAAATTATTCCAAAGCGAGTCATCCTATCAAGTTACATTGAAATCCCTTCATAAATATGGCCTGTAGACTGTGCTGAAGGTTTTCGGGCTTCTGGCCCCTGTAGCTGTCAGTTTCCCAATTGCGTCCAAAGGGGACATTCTCATCTAGACATTATATGAAGTCAACCTACCAAGTTACAATGAAATCCCTTCATAAATATGACCTGTAGACTGTGCTAAAGGTTTTTGGGCTTTGGGCTCGGGCAGCCATCATGGTTGAATGATCGCAACCAAAAGGGGACATTCTCATCTGGGCATCATCTGGAGTGATCCTACGAAGTTACAATAAAATCTCTTCATAAATATGACCTGTAGACTGTGCTCAAGGTTTTCGGGCTTCAGGCCCCTGAAGCCGCCACAGATGACCAATCACGACCAAAAGGGGATGTCATCATCTAGGCATTATATGGAGTCAAACTAACAGGTTACAATGGAATCCTTCCATAAATATGACCTATAGACTATGCTAAATGTTTTGGGGTTTGGGGCTCGGGCAGTCATCAAGGCTGAATGATCGCAACCAAAAGGGGACGTTCTCATCTGGGCATAATCTGGAGTGATCCTACGAAGTTACAATGAAATCCCTTCATGAATATGACCTGTAGACTGCGCTCAAGATTTTCGGGCTTCGGGTACCTGTAGCCATCACAGTTGACCAATCTCGACCAAAAGAGGATGTCATCATCTAGGCATTATATGGAGTCAACTTAACAAGTTACAATGAAATCCTTCCATAAATACGACCTATAGACTATGCTAAAGGTTTTTGGGCTAAGGCAGCCATCAAGGCTGAATGATCGCGACCAAAAGGGGACGTTCTCATCTAGACATTATTTGGAGTCATCCTACCAACCTACAATGAAATCCCTTCATAATTATGACCTGTAGACTGTTCTAAAGGTTTTCGGGCTTTGGGCCCCTGTAGGTGTTACAGTTGCCCAATCGTGTCCAAAAGGGGACATTCTCATCTAGACATTATATAAAGTCAAACCTACCAATGAAATCCCTTCATAAATATGACCTGTAGACTGTGCTAAAGGTATTCAGGCTTCAGGCTCAGGCAGCCATAATGGTTGAATGATCGAAACCAAAAGGGGACATTCTCATCTGGGCATCATCTGGAGTGATCCTACGAAGTTACAATGAAATCCCTTTATAAATATGACCTGTAAACTGTGCTCAAGATTTTCGGGCTTCGGGCACCGATAGCCATCACAGTTGACCAATCATGACCAAAAGGAGATGTTATCATCTAGGCATTATATGGAGTCAACCTAACAAGTTACAATGAAATCCTTCCATAAATACGACCTATAGACTATGCTAAAGGTCTTTGGGCTCGGGCAGCCATAAAGGCTGAATGATCGCGACCAAAAGGAGATGTTCTCTTCTAGACATTATTTGGAGTCATCCTACCAAACAACAATGAAATCCCTTCATAATTATGACCTGTAGACTGTTCTAAAGGTTTTTGGACTTCGGGCCCCTGTAGCCGTCACAGTTGCCCAATCGTGTCCAAAAGGGGACGTTCTCATCTGGACATTATATGAAGTCAACCTACCAAGTTACAATGAAATCCCTTCATAAATGTGACCTGTAGACTGTGCTAAAGGTTTTCGGGCTTGGGCAGCCATCATGGTTGAACGATCGCAACCAAAGGGGACAATCTCATCTGGGCATCATCTGGAGTGATCCTACGAAGTTACACTGAAATCCCTTTATAAATATGACCTGTAGACTGTGCTCAAAGTTTTCGGGCTTTGAGCACCTGTAGCCATCACAGTTGACCAATCACGACCAAAAGGGGATGTCATCATCTGGGCATTATATGGAGTCAACCTAACAGGTTACAATGAAATCCTTCCATAAATATGACCTTTTGTCTATGCTAAAGGATTTTGGGCTCGGGCACCCATCAAGGCTGAATGATCATGATCAAAATGGGACATTCTCACCTAGACATTATTTGGAGTCATCCTACCAAGTTACAATGAAATCCCTTCATAAATATGACCTGTAGACTGTGCTAAAGCTTTTCGTGCTTCGGGCCCCTGTAGCCGTCACAGTTGCACAATCAGGACCAAAAGGTGATTTTCTCATCTAGACATTGTATGAAGTCTACCCACCAAGTTACAATGAAATTCCTCAATAAATATGACCTGTAGACTGTGCTAAATGTTTTCGGGTTTTGGGCTCGGGCAGTCGTCACGGTTGGCAGATCACGCCCAAATGGGAAAATTATCATCTAGAGATCATAAGGAGTCATCCTACCAAGTTACAATGAAATCCCTCCATATTAAACATGACCTGCAGACTGTGCTAAAAGTTTTTGGGTTTCGCGCTTGGACAGCCATCACGGTTGATAGATCATGCCCAAAAGGGGACGTTCTTATCTAGGCATTATACAGAGGCATCCTACCAAGTTACAATAAAATCCCTTCATAAATACGACCTGTAGACTGTGCTAATGGTTTTCGGGTTTTGGGCTCGGGCAGCCATACCGGTTGACCAATTGCGACCAAAAGGGGACGTTCTCATCTAGACATGACCCCAAACCTGCATATGAAATTTCGTGATGGTCAGACAAGAACTGCGGGTGTAGCCCGTGCTAAAGGAAAATGTGAACAGACTTACAGACTCACAGACTAACAGACTTCCGCTCACGTGATGGCAACAGCTTATCTTGACTATGTCAAGTTAAGCTATCTAGTGGGCCACCTGTCCCTGCGGGCCCCTAGGCTTCAGCCTAGTCAGCCTTATGAATAACACAGCCCTGGCTATTGGGGAAAAATCATGCCCCGATCTCATTTGGGAAAGGAACCATATTTGGCTCCTGTCATCACCCAGAAAAATCCCTGTATTAATACTGAATTATGATAGATTTCCAGAATAGAAATTTATAAACATTCCTGAACAAAAATTGACAAAAAGTGAGGCCTTCTGGCACCTGTCAGTAAGTACATGTAAACACCTCTAGGAGTATATGAAGCACAATTCTGGATGCCTACACATGTACATGTGATGTCATGTGTGGCTGTGGGAGACTTCCTTTAGATGCACATGTAATACAGTGGAACCCTGTTAATTGAATAGCTTCTTTGCCTTTGAAAAATATCAATGAACAAGAGTACATAATTGAGAGGATTTGGACATTTTCCTGTCTTCTTGTGATAAAATGTAAACCTATTCTATTACATCTGGTTTGACAGAGCTCAATGGCTATATGGAATGCATTGGGGCCAAAAGTTAAAAAATTTATAGTAATTTCTATATTTTTTATACTTACCAACGACCCAGACATAGCTGGTGCTAACTCTTAAAATATAGGGCCAAACACAAATTTTGCCCCCCCCAATCCCCAAAATTTGCATCTAAAACCAAAGAAAACATGTCCTGAAAGGCCCTCCACACTTCGCCCCTACTGCGCATGCGCAGTGTCAAGGACATTCCGAAATTGGCGCCATTAATCATTCTAATAACCAGTGCCTGGTAAGCGCTATGTACTCAGCGGGGAGGCAAGAGTTCCCAACTCCTGGGAGGGCCATCCCCGTCTGGGTCATTGGTAAGTATAAAAAATATAGAAATTACTATAAATTTTTTAACATTTTTATACTGTACCAATGACCCAGACATAGCTGAATAGTTAAAAGGCTGGAGGGCCAAGGACATAGAGCAAAATGGAATACGCTCAATAAAATAAAATAGAGTCATCCCCTGTAGGGAAAAAGAAGTAATAGGCCTTACATGTATCTTTCTTATTTATGATAAATTAGAAAGATACAACACCTTCCAAAATTGAGCTTCATACATCCATGTACTCTATTAATATCCAATATAATCCTTATACTAATAATTTTTAAAGTAAGCCAATAAATAAAGTAAGTCTAGAGAATAGAGACTCTTATACTCCTAAAAGTGTCTGAGGATTGCATAATCATGTCCGTTGACATATGCAATATTCAAAAGCTATACTTTAAAAACTAAGACTTGAATGAATTTTAAAAACCTAAACTTCTCACTAAACAACCATCCCAATAACAGCTCAGAATTACTAACTCCGGAGGAGGTATCCCCTTGTTTTCATAGTAAAACAGGTGACCCAAGGGAACACCCTCCCCCCCCCCCCCCCCCCTTTTTCTTGCCCTGGGTCAAATAGCCCAGAGCGAAGAGGGCAGCAGAACGGAGACACTGCCGAAACAGACAGCCTACCTAGCTATAGTAGCAACTGTTAAGTGAATGACATTCTGAGCAGTAGATAATAGACCCAACAATAGAGGCCTCCAGAAATGGACTCGATATTTCTGAGATAAAATTCATGAATGTGGATGGCTGAGCGCAATGAGCGGCCTTCAAAAATCTATAATAGCGACACTATTAATGTAAGCCCAAGAAGTAGAAGAACTCTTACTTCATGAGCCGAAATCTTAAGCACAACTGCTAAGTCAATGATATACCATAAGCAGTACCGATAGTTAATAGAATCCATTAACAATAAAATGGAGCATAACGTCCTTCTACTAGGCATCAAAGACAGAAGAAGCTTACACCCATAGTAATAAACAGATATCTGTTTATAAAAACATAAACTGGAAAGAGTAAAGGCCTATGCCCATACGAAGACGGAAGGACCTTAAAAATAATAGGTTCCGGATAATAGGAGCCTAACTCTTATGCAAAAATCCAACCTAAATAGTAACGGAAGTAGTGATTCCGAAACTACGAAAGTGAAAATCATCCATCGATAGTGCATGAAACTCACTGACTCTACAGTAAAAGAGAAACCAACAGAATTACTGTCTAAAAGGTCAGAATTTGAAAACTACTGTTTCCAGAGGCTCAAATGATTACTTAGCCAAATAAGAACCGAAGTTAAAATCCATATAGGAATTTAATCTAAAGATTCTAAGTCTATTTATCAAAAAGTTACTAACTGACTTAGATAAAGAGACAAAAGACTCAATTGTAAACTATCGTAGAGTGCATAGGTATGAGGTAACATAAACCTATAACCTTAATAATAACAGGCTGCAGTAGATCTTGTGAAACAAGTATACTAAAAAATTGCAATGAGTAGTATGGAGGGATCAACAATATGAACATAATGATCCCTACACCAACGACGGAAGAGCCTCCACTTTAACCGCATAGAATAGCGAAGAAGAGGATCTCCTATAGTAAGAAATCGCGTCCAAAGCTCGTCCAGTACAGTGCTTACAATGCAATACGGACCACACAACGGAATACATGAAGGTTGCGACCTTGCGGGTTGTGATAAAGATGACACGATTTACCCAGTGAAAAAAGATCCTCACATAGAGGAAGATTTCACGTTAAGACCCACAGTAGACAAGAGAGTAAATTACCCATGATCTCTGTGAAGATAGAGATGCTATCAACAGAAATGTATTGTGGTTGTTTATCTTAGCAATACCTGCTGAAACAACAGCGCCAGAGGATACGCGTATCCTATCATTCCGTCCTATAGATCAATAGAGCGTTAACAACATTAGCTCAGAGATCTGGACAAGCCAACACATACGTCTGCAATTGATTAGCAAGCTGTGTCGTAAATAAATCATCATTGGGCGCTCCCATAGATAGCAAATCTGATTGAATACTTGTTTGTTGAGAGTCCATTCTGACAGCAACAAGCGACCCGTAAGAGAACGGGAGTCCTGTAAAACAATCAGACGACCCGGAATATGACGGACCAAAACAGAACTTGGTGTACTATAACCAACAGACGGATTCTTTCCATTAAATTGAATAACGGAAACGAAAGAGTGCCTCCCTGGTTCCGGAGATACGCCACTACTGTCGAATTAAAGGACAGGATTTGGGCATGCGTTTCTGAATAATGTTCATGCAATGACATAAAGCAAGCCTAAAAAACATAATTCCGCGGAAGAAAACTGATTGCTAAGAGACTGCGGAACCCAAAGACCCTGGCACTTCGAATCCGTAGGTATCAGTATTATATCCCAATCTGTTTGACTGGCAACCGTCATAACAGCCACACTCGGGTCCGGCAACTACGGTGGCACTCTCTGAATCAACCACCGAATGTTTGCCCCAGTCTGAATCTCTTGTAACACTAGATAGACAAGAGAACGTGTAAATCGAGCAATTCATGGATTGCCGAAAAGTTGCCGTCGAAGAGAAGCTCCTCCGAGAACGAAGCGACTCTGAGAGAGTTCTAAACCTTACTATCCACGCGTGTGGATGTAGCTAGGGCTGCGTCACGTCTAACCAACTCCAATCAGCCACTGAAGGGCGGAGTTATACGTGAACAAACTACTGCCCTCAAAAGAAATTACATTGAGAATAATATCCCGTAAATCTTTTCTTGAAGACGTAATGATAACGCCTCAGTAAGGCGGATTACGTATGATAAAGCGTCTAAGTTAAGTCTACTATACATCATGTCGTTTCCAACATTGAAATTGGAAAAGACATAAACGGCGAAAAAGAATATATCCAGTCTTTAACCACACCGTCTAGACGCATATGAACTCTCGGTATGCCCTGCTCTGCCAAAATAAACTATTCGTATAAATGATAAAATGGCAGAAATGAGCAACGCGGACAAGAAACTAAACTATCATGCTTGGTAGCAAGCTTGTATATATATATATATAGCGTCGAAAAATAAAACACATGTTGTAATGACAATATTGGACTGCGTCGGTAAGTCAGGGACAATGTCCCTGAACCGATCGAAAAATCCGAGTCCAATGACGCTATAAGTCTCTTATCCAAGATCGCAGCAATGAAGTCCGAAATAACAATCACTGGAAGATAATGCCAGAAGATATGAAAGGCAGCTTCCGATACTACTAAAGGGAAAACTCGAAATCTTTCGAATCCCTTTCGCCATCCTGTCGGACCCTATAAAGCGTTCGGTCGTCCGTACCTGATGCAACCAAGGACCGCACCGACCCAGCGCCGTCGGATAATTCCTGATTCGACCGAGAAACTGTCAATTGCTGGGATGCTGCGAAACAACTGTGCTAACTCGGATAGCATGTCCGTCACTGAGGCCTGAGGAGAAGCGGTCTTACGATGCATTGCCGCTGGAAGCTCCGTGATCGTTACCCCGTGCATACTACCAATATGCGAGCGAACGGAGTGTATAGGCCTCGTGTCCCTTGGCTACCAGATGGCGCGACCTATTCGCCGTGGAATCACTGAATGACGAAACTGATCGGATACTCGAGGTCACGTAGCCAATGATGTGCGGTCGTGTGCCCTGCTGTGAGGATGAGGAAGCATTAAGGACAGTCTCTCGGACTGTCAATATAACGG
This sequence comes from Pictodentalium vernedei, assembly GCA_031216915.1. Lineage (NCBI taxonomy): Eukaryota > Metazoa > Mollusca > Scaphopoda > Dentaliida > Dentaliidae > Pictodentalium > Pictodentalium vernedei. The sequence goes on from CM062295.1 coordinate 195,364,091, forward strand.
AGCGCCCCGACCGACGGACATATGCTCCGAATGTAAAATATCTGAACCACAACATGCGGTCCCCTATGTTGTTGGACGAGAGAGGGACCTCTCTCGCTCACAGCCCGGACGGACCTGGACAAGCCAGGAACCGGACTAACAGGCTTCCTCCGATCTGTCCTCAATCTGCCGTCACTGGGTGAGTACTAAAGTAATTAAAGTGATCGCATCACCCAAATCTCCTTCCTAGACCGCAACGGACGAACCCGGAAGCCGAACCATTCGATGAATGTATGCTACACCGGGTGAGCTAGCGAATGTCACTCCGTAGGCGATAGACATATTGCATGAGCACTTATTGCCGCTAGCTCTTCATTAACTATGACGACAGAGGCACACTTTTGAAAGACATCTCCATAACTCTGCGAACAAGAAACCAGAAATGCTTGGTTATAGTAAGCATAAAATAATAATATATATAGCATCGTTCAATAATTCGAAAGTTTGTGTGACATTATTGGACTATGTCGGAACTGAGGGACGATGTCCCTGAACCGAACCAAAAATTTCTAAGTCCACCGACGCTATCAGTTTCTTATCCGGTATCGCAGCATTCTGGTCCGACGAAAGAAGCTGTAGAAGACCAAGTCAGATGACATACACAACAGCATATGTTGTTCCGAAAGGGAAAGCTCGAAATCCTCCAAATCCCTTTCGGTATCCCGTCGGACCGGATGAAACTTTCGGACGTCCGTACCCGCTTCCGTGGAGCGTCCCAACCCAGCATCGTCGGATAAAATATATGCGACAGATTCAGTTGATGCTGGGATGCTGGGATAAACTGTGCTATTAAGGAAAGCACGTCCGTTCCCGAGGCATGTGCAGTAGCGGTCTTACGATGCATTGCCGCCGGAAGCTCCGTGTACGTTGACTCCCGCACATTTCCTATGCGAACGTCCGGAATCTGCAGGCCTCGTGTCCCTGGCTACCGGATGGTGTGACCTGGTCGCCGAAGAATCCTTGATCGGCGAAGCTGGTAATATATCGGCGGTCACGCAGCCAAGGTGCGGTCGTGTGCGCTGACGAGAAGAGGAAGCCTTAGCAGTCTCCGCGGACTGCCTAAACAACGAGCGTCCCGAGCGACGGACGTATGCTCCGCTTGCGACACATTTTGTACCACAACATCTGGGGCCAGATGTTGTTGAACGAGAGAGGGGCCTCTCTCGCTTGCCGTCCGGATGGACCAGAACGAGCTATGAACCGGACTAAAAGGCTTCCTCCGTTCTCCCTCCGATCCGCCGTCACTGGGTGTGCATTAGGTTAATTTATAGTGCTCGCATCACCCCAAAATTCCTTCTAGACCGCAACGGACGAACCCGGCTGCCGAACCATTCGGTGAATGGACGCTACACCGGGTGAGCTAGCGGACGTCAAAGGCCGTCGAACCTACTAGGGTCCTCTTAGGCAATTGGCGTATTTACATGAGCACTTTTCCGCTAGCCCTTCATTAATTGTGACGACGGAGGCACACTGATGGAAGACATGACAGATACATCACCCTAATCTTGATCGTCTGAAATAGAAATTGATAAAGTAGAGTGACCCTGCGGGGAAAGGACCGGAGTGTCCAAATCCCCAATAACATACCGTGACATACGCTTCCCATATTGTCATCAAAATCATACGATACAGAACAGGAGTTAATGCGAGTACACTGACCACATATAGAATGATTATAAAGTCAGAGGAAGACTTCCTCTTAATACAATTGATCAAAATCCTTTCAATGTGAAAAGAAAACAAGTCCTGGTACTCGCACTAACCCCTGGCAATCAAAATACATAATAATAATATGATCCATTAATATAGAAAAAATAATTGAAATCAAAATATTTTGAAAAAATATTTTTTCAGAACAGCCCAAGTTTCTGAAAAGTAACGTTGAGCCCCAATGGATCCCAAGCCTAAGTGTGGACAAAAATTTTAAAAATATTTTAAACAATTTATTCAACACTTACGAACAATAATAATGTATCTAGTTATGATTAAAATAACATCAAGATATTATTTCCCAGAAATCCCCCCCTCACACAGAGGGCTGTTGTAAATGTAAACAATGAGTGTAAAAACACTAAAATAAGACTCCAGGCACCCAGGCCCGAAATCAGTTACCAAAAATACACTATCTGATGCAAAACAGAGACTTCCAGGGAAGAAACTGCAGAACATCAGATGGTAGATGCAGAACACAATGCCTAACCACCCGTAGGTGAAGACGTAAACATGGGGAAAAGAACAGAATTCATTCTGTTATTCAGCTAAAACTCCCAAGAAAATTTAGTAATAATAATTACAAAAACTATGCCAAAAGCATGGGAGAATAGCAAGGGGGGACTTAAAGGACAGGGAGAGAGGAAAACACTTAAAAAACAGTGTAACTAAATAATCAGAATGACAACAAAATGGCTGCTGCCTCGAAAATAGGTAACTTAACATAATTTCATTAAAAAATTTTAAGTTACAGCCCTGATAATATTCTGTCACACATTTTTTTCCTCTCCTCCTTCTCTATCCTCCTTAGAATCACCATTTCACTAATATTTATGTGTCTGGCATCATTTAAACTGAGATTTATAAGCACAAAGATCAGTCAGATGTTAACTGATGAAGGGCCAAACTTAGAATGATTAATGGCGCCAATTTCGGAACGTCCTTGACACTGCGCATGCGCAGTAGGGGCGAAGTGCGGAGGGCCTTTCAGGACATGTTTTCTTTGGTTTTAGATGCAAATTTTGGGGATTGGGGGGGCAAAATTTGTGTTTGGCCCTATATTTTAAGAGTTAGCACCAGCTATGTCTGGGTCATTGGTACAGTATAAAAATATATGTCTACAATGTGGGGAAGTCAATGGTTGTCAACAGAAATTCTGTGACAGCTTACAAGATTTTTGTAAGCTGTTAGTTTTGGAGAAAAACATCAGTTTCGATACAGTTTTTCCGTGTATTATGAACATATAGTAAACAACACTTCAGACTCCTCAACTTTGAAAATGAAAGTGTCAATGACACTGTAGCTCAACTTGTTTAAGACATGTACATGTATAGTATGTGACACAGCAATCACAAACATCTAGGTAATGACCTGATAACAAAGGTACATGTAAAGTATTGTAACGGTCTGTACATAAATGCTGACCGTAGCCTGTAACAAATGTGTAGGTGAAGTATTGTAAAGGTGGGCGACAGTTAGATGCTAAACTAGAAAAGAAATCTTTGAGTCCCAGAGTGGGTCTGACTGAACCCAAAAATATTTGTTCTCATAGAACAGTGATAACAAATGCACCCAAAAACACCCGTTCCTGTCACAAGGTGATAACAAAGGTACCCCAAGAAGTTTCGTGAAGATCAGTTTATAAATACAGACTCGAGCCCGAGCCGTATTGACATGTGCACTTACCGTGTATAAGTAGCACTGAACAAATCAAAGTTCATCTAATTTGCATAATTTCTGCACGCGAAAAAAACCTGTATTATATGTGATGTACCACATGTTACTAAATATTCCTACAAAAATTTATTCAAATCAGAACTTTCATACAGAAGTTCTGTACAAAATACTGATTGCACTAATTTTGGTACAAAAAGGTTGCTGGAAGCCATCTTGAATTTTGGACCGCACCCAAAAACACTCGTTCTCGTCCCACAGTGATAACAAGGTACCCAAGAAGTTTCATAAACATTGGTTCATAAATACAGCCTCTAGCCTGAGCCGTATAGAAGTTGTGTACAAAAAACTGATTGGACCTAATTTCGGTACAAAATGACCACTGGCAGCCATCTTGAATTTTGGACCGCACCCAGAAACACTCGGTCTCATCCCAAGGTGATAACAAAGGCACCCAAGAAGTTTCGTGAAGATCGGTTCATAAATATAAAGACTCTAGCCCGAGCCATATTGACATGTGCACTTACAGTGTATAAGTAGCACTGAATAAATCAAAGTTCATCTAAATTGCATAATTTTTGCATGAGAAAAAAACCTGTATTATATGTGATATATTCCATGTTACTAAACATTCATACAGAAATTTATTCAAATCAGAACTTTCATACAAAAATTCTGTACAAAAAACTGATTGCACCAATTTTGGTACAAAATGGCCGCCGGCAGCCATCTTGAATTTCGGACTGCACCCCAAAACACTCGATCTCGTCCCAAGGTGATAACAAAGGTGCCCAAGAAGTTTCGTAAAGATCGGCTCATAAATACAGTCTCTAGCCCGAGCTGTATTGGCATTTGCAGTTACAGTGTTGAAAGTAACATTAAATAGACAAAAGTTAGTCTAATTGGCATAATTTATGCACGAGAAAAAAACCTGTATTATATGTGATGTATCCCATGGTACTAAACATTCACGCAGAAAATTATTCAAATCAGCGCTTTCATATGGAAGTTCTGCGCAAAAATCTGATTGCACCTAATTTTGTACAAAATGGCCACCAGTGGCCATCTTGAATTTCAGACCGGACCCAAAAACACTCGTTCTCGTCCCACGGTTTCGTAAAGATCGGTTCATAAATACAGCCTCTAGCCTGAGCCGTATTGGCATTTGCACTTAAAGTGCTGAAAGTAACACTAAATAAATCAAAGTTAGTCTAATTTGCATAATTTACGCACGAGAAAAAGACACGTATTATATGTATTGTATCCCATGGTACTAAACATTCATACGAAAAAATTATTCAAAACGGAGCTTTCATATGGAAGTTCTGCACAAAAATCTGATTGCACCTAATTTTGGTACAAAATGGCTGCCAGCGGCTGTCTTAAATTTCGGACCGGACCCCAAAACACTTGTTCTCGTCTCACGGTGATAACAAAGGTACCCAAGAAGTTTCGTAAAGTCAATTCATAAATACGGCCTCTAGCCTGAGCCGTGTGTATGGCGCAACGGATGGAAAGACGGACGACGGGCCGTGGCAATACCTCAAATTTGGCTTCGCCAAAGCTGAGCTAAAAATCCTGAAATAGTTTCTATGATATCGCTCACCATGAAATGCCAAGACTGTAAGTTGTTCCCTTTGAACAGTGGAGTTCTAGGGGATCAGTTGCTAAGCCCATCGATTCAGATAAAACACAAATTAGGGGAACAAATGAATAAAGTTCATCTAATCTATGCTGTGGATCACTGTGACATTTTCTGCCTTATTAACTCGTCCAGTGAATAAGTCAATAAGGGAGAAAATGTGACAATGAGAACAAAACGTATTTGCCCCTTTGCCAGATAGATTAAGCAACAATGGTCTGGAGGCCACTAGTTCAGTTCCCTCCCAGTAAAATAGTTTGATCAGTTTTTGCAGGGTCTTGTGGTCTGGTTTTCTGGTTTGCCACAAAAACTAGAACTGAACCAGAAAACAAAAAAAATGCTCAACAATATAGAGAACATGAGTGCCTGATGTTTAAGACTAAGTCACATACAGTACTGTAATCACAAAAGCCAACAAAGAGGGACTCAGTCACGAACCAATTGAAATTCTCTGTCATCTTCTGTCTCAACACTGTAGAATCTCATTTGTCAAAAAGGTAATAAATGCACAATGAATTCGAGATGCTATTTTCATTTCTTCTTCTTGATGCTGTTTTGGTATCACGGCATGTCGCGATTGGATCACAGAAGAAAAAAAAAACGCTTTTGTAATCATTGTACTGTATAAAGTTTCAATACACAAAATAACAGGCAGAAGTTTGTGATGGCATTTGTCTACATTATACATTACTGTGGTGAATTGACAGTAACATGGTCTGAGGTTTGCGGCTTGGTGCTTATGTTAAACCGAGACGCGAAGCATTAAGGTTGAACATTGCTCCGATCTGCAAACTTCAGATAATGTTACCGTCAATTCATCACAATAACATATATATTCCAATAAGACCCTACCCAAAGCCCAAAACCCATATCGTGAAATGAACAGGGCAACTTCAATGAACAAGGCAACTTTAACGATAACAAATTTAGTAAATAGACCTCTTGTGTACCACGACGTCACTGGACAAAAAACAAGAGGCCCCTGAAGCGCTCATCTTGAACAGAACACAATTTAAACAGAGTCCAATAATGAGTCTACGTTAAGCAAGACATCTCCATAGGCTACCCTGTCAATCCTTGAGTCCCTCAGGAGTGACAAAAATAATCTGGGCATCATGCCTTTTCTTCAGTTGATCATAAAGTAAAATGTAGAGCTCCCATATGAAGCCCCTTGATACAAACTATGTGGATTAATCTTAGTTACACACCTCTAGAGGGTACTGAATACAAAATTTTTAATTCTTCAGCAAAATGGCCAATTCTGGCTCCCATAGAGAGCCCAAATATTAACCCAGGCTCTTGATTTGAACACAGTTGAATCTGACTTCCCTAGAGATGTTGTGTACCGAATATGAAAGCATTCTGACTGTTGGATCTGAAGAAGAGAAATTGTAAAGAAATTTCTTCGAATTGCACTAAGTTCAAATTTGGGCTACCATAGCGAGCCCAAATATTAACCTATGGATCCAATTTGAACAAACTTGAATCTGACCCCCCTAGAGATGTTGTATACCAAATGTGAAAGCATTCTGATGAGTGGATCTGAAGAAGATTTTTGAAGAAATTCCCTCATATTGTACTAAGTTAAATTTCATGTTCCCATATGGAGCCCAAATATTAACCTAGGCACTCGAATTGAACAACCTGGAATCTGACCCCCCCCCACCCCCCCCCCCCCCCCCCCCCCCCCCCCCTAGAGATGTTGTATACCAAATATGAAAGCATTCCGACTGGTGGATCTGAAGAAGAAGACTTTTAAAGAAATTTCCTCATATTGCACTAAGTAAAAATTTGGGCTACCATAGTCAGCCCGAATATATACCTAGGGATCTGATTTGAACAAACTTGAATCTGACCCCCTTAGAGATGTTGCATACCAAATATCAAAGCATTCTGTCTGGTGGATCTGAAGAAGAAGATTTTTTAAAATTAGCATCCATATTGAACAAAGATCAAATTTGGGCTTCCGTAGGAAGCCCAAATATTAACCTAGGGACTTGGTTTGAACAATCTTGAATCTGACCCTCATAAACATTAAAAGATTTTGACTGATGGCTCTGAAGAAGAAGATTTTTAAAGAATATTCCCCATATTACCCCATGTTAAAACTTCGGGCTCCTGTAGAGAGCCCAAATATGAACCAATGAGCTTTATTTCAACAAACTTTTACCTGACCCCCCTATGAATGCTGTATACCAAATATCAAAAGATTCTGATGATTGGTTCTGGAGAAAAGATTTTTTAAAATTTTTGCAAATATGCTGACTCAGCATTTTTTCGATACCCATTACAGAACACCCTAACATAACCGATGGCAATTTTTTTTTACCATACAATTCTACTGGTCCTAAGGATACTTCATACCAAATAACAGCTCTCTGTTCCGTGTGGTTTGGGAAATATGTGCATTTGAAAATATTTCTATTTTTAGCTCCCAGGGTTCCCATGGGGATGCAGGAATTTTTTTTTTGCATTTTTGCATGGGTCAAGTACTTATGACCCAATAATACCACAAACCAAATTTGGTTCATACCGGACCATCGGTTCAGAAAATAGAAATTTTGGGCAGGGCCAAAAATCTTCCCCCTCCTATTACAAAGCCAAATATTACTTCACGAACTTCGTTTGAACAAACTTGATTCTACACCTCATATGGAAGATCCATAGCAAATATCAAGTCATTGTTCACACTGGTTCTTGAGAAGATTTTAAAAATATTTTGGAGCATTTTCCCCCACTCCCTCCCTATGGGGCTGGGCATGTTGAGTTGAACAAAAATGAAATGCCCCTTTGGGACCATCACTCACACAAACTTTCACTTGAATTGGCCCAGTGGCTTTGGAGGAGAAGACCAAAACATGGTGATGATGGATGGCGGACGACGGACGACAGACGACGGACGGAGAGCGATGAGATTAGTTCAGCTTGACTTTGTCAAGATGAGCTAAAAGTTAAAAAATTTATAGTAATTTATATATTTTTTATACTTACCAATGACCCAGACTTAGCTGGTGCTAACTCTAAAAAGTTAAAAAATTTATAGTAATTTATATATTTTTTATACTTACCAATGACCCAGACTTAGCTTAGCTGGTGCTAACTCCACAAAAACCAGGGCCAAACACAAATTTTGCCCCCCAATCCCCAAAATTTGCATCCAAAACAAAAAGAAATCATGTCCTAAAGGACCTCCATAGTACGACTCTACTGCGCATGCGCAGTGACGCAGTCGTCCCGAAATTGGCGCCAAATATCATTCTTACTGGCAGTGCCTGGTCAGCGCTATGTACTCAGCGGGGAGGCAAGAGTTCCCAACTCAGGGAGGGCCATCCCCGTCTGGGTCATTGGTAAGTATAAAAAATATATAAATTACTATAAATTTTTTAACATTTTTATACTGTACCAATGACCCAGACTTAGCTGAATAGTAAACAGGCTGGAGGGCCTAGGACATAGAGGAAAATCCAATAAGCTCAATTATAAAATAAAGAGATAACCCCTTAAGGAGAAAAGGAGTATTAGGCTTTACATGTATCTTTCTTATTTAATATTTAAATTAGAAAGATACACTACCCTTAATAATTGAGCACAATAACATTCATGTTCTCTATTAATATCCAGTATAACCTTTATACTAATTAATATTAAAACAAGCCAATAAATAAAGTAGTCCAGAGAATTGAGACTCTTTATAATCATTTAAAAGTGTCCGAGTATTGTATATTAAAGCCCGTTTGACACTTGACATATACAAATGCTTCACACCGAGCTACACTTTAAAAATAAGACATGAATGAAATTAAACATTAATATTACACTTTAAAACCATCCCGGAAGCGACTCAGAAATACTGTCTTGGAGGAGGCATTCCCTTGCTTTTCACTATAAAGCAGGTGACCTAAGGGAACACCCGCCCCCCCCCCCCTTCCCCTTGCCCTGGGTCAAATAGCCCAGAGCGAAGAGGGCAGCCGGACGGAGTCACTGCCGGAACAGAAAGCCTGCATAACTATAGTTGCAACTGTTTAGTGGACGACATTCTGAGCAACAGATAACGGACCTAAACAATGCAGGTCTCCAGAAATGGACTCAATATTTCTGAGATAAAAATTAGTAAATGTGGATGGCTGAGACCAATAAGCAGCCTTCATTAAATCTGTAATAGCAACACTATTAGCATAAGCCCAGGAAGTAGAAAGAGCTCTTACTTCATGAGCAGAAATCTTAAGCACAGACTGCTGAGAAGAAGATAAATCTTCATACGCAGTACGGATAGTTAACTGAATCCATCTAGCAATAGAATGGACTGAAATGTCCTTTCTATTAGGCATCAAAGACAGAAAGAAACGTTTCCGTCCCTTTCTGATGAACTGAGATCTCTGTTTATAGATACGTAGTGCTCTAACAGGACAGAGTAAAGGCCTACGCCCGTCTGAAGACGGAAGAGCCTTAATAACAATAGGTTCCGGATATTTATTAGGAGCCTGATTCTTAGCTAAAAAACCGACGTTAGTAGTGAAGGTGATAGTGTTCCCAACACTACGATAATGAGAATCATCCACCGATAGTGCATGAAGCTCACTGACTCTTCTGGCAGAAGAGAAAGCTAAGAGAAAAGCTGTCTTATAAGATAAGAATTTGAAATCTACTGTCCCAAGAGGTTCAAATGGCTTTTCCTTCAATTTAAGGAGAACCCAAGCTAAATTCCACTTAGGAATTAATCTAAGAGTTCTGGGTCTATTTATCGAAAAGTTTCTAACCAATTTCGATAAAGAGACATTAGATCCAATTTGTAAACTATCATGATGTGCATAGGTATCAGATAACATAGATCTATAACCCTTTATAGTAACCGGTTGCAGTTTGATTTCGTCAAACAAGTATACTAGAAAGTTAGCAATGTCTGGTATAGAGGGATCAAATATATCAACAGAATGATCCCTACACCAACGACGGAAAACCTTCCACTTAGCCGCATAGTTTAGCGAAGAGGAGGTCCTCCTACAGTTAGAAATCGCGTCCACTGCTCGTCCTGTAAAGTGCTTGCCATGCAAGAAGGACCGCACAACGGAAAAACGTGAAGGTTGAGACCTTGCGGGTTGTGATGCAGTTGGCGCGATTTCCCCTGCCAAAGAAGATCCTCTCGTGGAGGGAGCTTCCGCGGTAGGTCCCACAACAGACACCTGAGTAGATTTATCCACGGTCTCTGTGGCGACAGAGATGCTACCAACAGAATCTTGCATTGAGATTGTTTTATCTTTAGCAATACTTGTTGAATTAACGGCGCTGGAGGATACGCATATCCTATCATTCCGTCCCAAGGGATCGATAGAGCGTCTACAGCAAATGCTCTTGGATCCGGACACGGGGACACATACGTCTGCAACTGATTGTTGAGATGTGTCGCAAATAAGTCTATCATTGGCCGTTCCCATTGGTAGCAAATCTGATTGAATACTTGTTTGTTGAGAGTCCACTCCGACGGCAACAAGCGACCCTTTCGAGAAAGGGAGTCTGCTAGCACATTCAGACGACCCGGTATGTGACGGACCGAAAGAAGAACGTGATGTTCCAACGCAAACAGAAGGATTCTTTCCGTTAGATTGAACAACGGAACTGAATGAGTGCCTCCCTGATTCCGTATATACGCCACTACTGTCGTATTGTCGGATAGGATTTGGACATGAGCATCGTGAATAATGTCCATCCAGTGACGTAACGCAAGCCAAATTGACATCATTTCCTTGATGTTTATGTGCTTGCACAGGAATTGCGGATCCCAAAGACCCTGGCATCTCGAATCCGTTGGGATTAATGATGCACCCCAACCTGTTTGACTGGCATCCGTCATAATGGTAAAACTCGGATCCGGCAACTGCAGCGGAACTCCTTGAGTTAACCACTGAATGTTTGCCCAAGTCTGAATCTCTTGTTTCACTTGATCTGACAAGAGAACGTCTACATCGAGCGAATGAATTTTCACACTCCAATTCTGAGTCAAGAAAATTTGAAGAGGCCGTGTGCGTAGCCGTCCCATCGGAATGAGATCCGCAGCGGCTCCGCACAGACCTATCAGTCTCATAAATTCTCTCGCTGTGACTTTGTCTGTATTTAGACAATAGCGAGCGTAACAACTGACTAATTTCGCTCTGGTTAACGGCAGACGAACGAGATTGTTGTGCGTCTCGAAGCTCATTCCCAGATGAGTGAATGACTTGGACGGCACCAGATCCGACTTCTCCTCGTTTACTATGAAACCGAGACGTCGGAGCAATAGAAGAAGATTCTGAACATCGTTCTGAAGCGTTAACTCGTTGCCGTACCTCTGAAGAATGTCGTCCAGGTAGGCCGACGTTACCGCAGACGAATGAGCTCGGAAGTAAATCATTACCGAGTTCATTACTCGAGTGAAAGCCCAGGGTGCTAGATTCAATCCGAAGCACATGGCCCGGAACTGATACACCACTCCTAGGACTGCGAAGCGTAGATACTTTCGGAATGTCGGATGTACCATGACGTGAAAGTACGCATCTTTGAGATCTATGCTCGTTGCATAATCGTTCACCCGAATACTCGCTCTGACCGATCGAATCGTCTCCATATAAAACTTCGGAGCGATGATCAGCTTGTTTATCCAGCTCAAATCTATGACTGGACGGAACGAGCCGTCTGGTTTCGGAACCAGAAACAGATGGCTGTAGAATCCCAGCGATTCCTGGTTTTCTACGACCTCTACCGCGTTCTTCATTAAAAGAGACTGCACCTCTGATAGCAGAGCGTCTCTTTTCTGAGGGTTTGACGGAAGATGAGTCCACTTTGGACTTCGAGTTAATGGAGGCTTTCGTTTGAAGGATATCTTTAGACCTTCCGAAGTCACTCCTCTCACCCAAGGGTCGTCCGTAATCGACGCCCACTCTTGAGAAAAACTCGACAACCTTCCGCCAACCGGAACGCGATAGAGGTTTGAGCCATCACCTCCTGGATCTGCGAGGCCTGCGGTAGGAGAAACCACGTCTTCCACGACCCGCACCTCGCCTCGTCGACCTCGGGGCGTCCGACCGATTGTCCCGGCCTGAAGGACGTCCCGAACGAGAGTCGCTATCCTGACGGTCTCTCGAATAAGAGCTAGAGGACGCACCGGAACCTCTATAGGAACCTCTCTTGGGCGGATAAGACCCAGAAGTGCCCGCCTTATTCGTGTCTGCTGAATCCGACCTTTTAGGAGCGGATCTAAACAACAGAGAATCACTAGCTTTCTTTTTAATATTATCATAAATAGAGGAAAGCTTGCCGTCAAAGAGAAGATCTCCTGAGACCGAAGCGACTCTAAGAGAGTTCTTCACCTTAGAATCCACTAGTGTGGATGTAGACAGGGCTGCGTCACGTCTAACCAACTCCAGATTAGCCACTGAAAGGGCGGAGTTACACGTGGAATAAGCTACTGCCCTTGAAAGAAGTCTTAAGGAGGATTGTATATCCTGAAACTCTTCCCCTTGAAGACGCAGTGATAACGCCTTCGTAAGGTGATCTGCGTAAGATAAGGCATCTAAATTGGCTCTGTTAGACGCAATAGCTGTTTCCAACACTGCGGTTGGAATAGAAGCTGACGACGGTAATGATAGCTCTAAGTCTTCCGCCTCGTCGTCCATACGCAGAGGAACTCTCGGTATACCCTGACCTGCCGTGTCGAATTTATTCCTTGCATTAATGAAAGGCAGGTTGAGAGTATTTGCGGACAAGAAGCCTGCTTTCCCTGTCCTGGAAGCAAGTTTAAAAATAGCGTCGTTCAATAATTCAAATGTTCTTGCAACATTATTGGACTGCGACGGAAACTCGGGAGCGATGTCCCTGAACCGCTCGAAAAAATCAGAGTCCAATGACGCTATAATTCTCCTGTCCGGAAGCGCAGCAGTCTGGCCCGACGGAACAACTTGAGGAAGAAAGTGCCGGATGAAGTCTACGGCAGCTTTGTGTTGTTCCGAAAGGGATAGCTCCAATTCATCCGTATCCCTTTCACCATCCGGTCGGACCTCCCGATGTTCCCGGTCGTCCGCCCCCGATGCTTCGGCGGAGCGTACCGACCCAGCGCCGTCGGATAATTCTCGATCCGACACCGTCTCTGTCGGCTGCTGGGATGCTGCGATAAGCTGTGCTATCTGCACTAGAATGTCCGACGTCGAGACCTGCGGAGGAGCGGTCTTTCGCTGCTTTGCCGAGGGCAGCTCCGCATCGGATGGCTCCCGCATACTTTTCCTATGCGAACGTCCGGAGTCCATCGGTCTCGAGTCCCTGGCTGCCGGATGGTGTGACCTGGTCGCCGAATAATCCTTCCTCGGCGAAGCTGGCAAGATATCGGAGGTCACGCAGCCAAGGTGCGGTCGTGTGCGCCGGCGAGAAGAGGAAGCCTTAACAGTCTCTGCGGACTGCTTATACAACGGAGCGTCCCGAGCGACGGACGTATGCTCCGCTAAAGACACATTTTGTACCACAACATCTGGTCCCAGATGTTGTTGTACGAGAGAGGGGCCTCTCTCGCTCGCGGCCCGGCTGGACCTGGACGAGCTAGGAACCGGACTAAAAGGCTTCCTCCGTTCTCGTTCACTATCCGCCGTCACTGGGTGTGCATCTATTATTTTTATAGTGCTCGCATCACCCAAAATTTCCTCTTGGACCGCATAGGACGAACCCGGCTGCCGAACCATTCGGTGAATGGACGCTACACCGGGCGAGCTAGCGGACGACATTTGTCTAATCTCCATGAGCACTTTTGCCGCTAGCTCTGTATTTAATTGTGACGACGGACGCACACTTGAAGAAGATAACATGGAAACATCACCCTGTTCTGGTTCCTCTGAAATAGAAACTGAGAGAGTAGAGTGACCTTGTGGAGAAAGAGCCGGCATCGCTCTTTCTCCAGAAACAACATATCGTGACACACGTTTCCAATGTTTCTCATCCCAATGTTCACATACAGGACAGGGATTAATGCGAGAACACTGACTACAATTTATGCAATAATCATGAAAGTCAGAGGAAGATTTCTTCCTATTACAATTTGAACAAGTTCCTTTCATTGTGAAGGAACAACAATAAGTCCTAGTTACTCGCAAAAACCCCTGACACAAAGATACATAATAACATGATCCATTAATAAATGAAAAAACAATTGCAAAACAAAATAATTTTGAAAAAATATTTTTTCAGAGAAGCCCAAGTTGCTGAAAAGTAACGTTGAGCCCCGATGGATCCGATGGCAAAGTGTGGTCAAAAATTTTAAAATTATATAAAATAATTAATGAGACACTTTCGGATAATATAAATGTATCTTATAATGAGATAAACTACCTCAAAGACAAACAGCCCCCCTCAAAAAAGGCTGTTGCCAATGAAAACAAACAGTGTAAACACAGAAGAAAACATGACTCCAGGCACTGAAAAAACTGGCCCGGAATCAGTCCTCAATTACACTCTATCTGATGCAAAACAGAGACTCCCAGGGGAGAATCTGCAGAACATCAGATGGAAGATGCAGAACACAAACGTTATACACCCATGGGTGAAAACGTAACTATGGGGAAAATAACAGAAAACATTCTGTAACCAAGCAACTCTCCCAGGGAAATTTTAGAAATGAAACTTCTCAAAAATATGCCAAAAGCATGGGAGAATTGCAAGGGGGGACTTTAGAAGGTTAGGGGAGAGGAAACACTGAATAAGCAGTGCAACAATTAGCAAGAATGACAACAAGAGGCGTTTGCCTCGAAAATAGGCAACTTAACATAATTTTAACAAAAAATTTTAAGTACAGCCCTGATTATTTTTTGCCACTTCTTTTTTCCTCTCCTCCTTCTATCCTCCTTAGAATCACATTTTCTCCAAGAATTACGTGTCTGGCATCCTTTAAACTGAGATTTACAAGCACAAAGATCAGTGAGATGTTGACTGATGAAGGGCCAAACAGAGAATGAAATTTGGCGCCAATTTCGGGACGACTGCGTCACTGCGCATGCGCAGTAGAGTCGTACTATGGAGGTCCTTTAGGACATGATTTCTTTTTGTTTTGGATGCAAATTTTGGGGATTGGGGGGCAAAATTTGTGTTTGGCCCTGGTTTTTGTGGAGTTAGCACCAGCTAAGCTAAGTCTGGGTCATTGGTACAGTATAAAAATATCCAGGGCCAAACACAAATTTTGCCCCCCAATCCCCAAAATTTGCATCTAAAACCAAAAGAAATCATGTCCTATAGGACCTCCATACTTTGCCCTTACTGCGCATGTGCAGTGTCAAGGACGTTCCGAAATTGGCGCCAATTATCATTCTTACTGGCAGTGCCTGGTCAGCGCTATGTACTCAGCGGGGGAGGTAAGAGTTCCCAACTCCTGGGAGGGCCATCCCCGTCTGGGTCATTGGTAAGTATAAAAAATGTTAAAAAATTTATAGTAATTTATATATTTTTTATACTTACCAATGACCCAGACTTAGCTGGTGCTAACTCCAACAAAACCAGGGCCAAACACAAATTTTGCCCCCCAATCCCCAAAATTTGCATCCAAAACAAAAAGAAATCATGTCCTAAAGGACCTCCATACTACGCCTCTACTGCGCATGCGCAGTGACGCAGTCGTCCCGAAATTGGCGCCAATTATCATTCTTACTGGCAGTGCCTGGTCAGCGCTATGTACTCAGCGGGGAGGCAAGAGTTCCCAACTCCAGGGAGGGCCATCCCCGTCTGGGTCATTGGTAAGTATAAAAAATATATAAATTACTATAAATTTTTTAACATTTTTATACTGTACCAATGACCCAGACTTAGCTGAATAGTAAACAGGCTGGAGGGCCTAGGACATAGAGGAAAATCCAATAAGCTCAACTATATAGTAAAGAGGTAACCCCATAAGGAGAAAAGGAGTTTTAGGCTTTACATGTATCTTTCTTATTTAATATTAAATTAGAAAGATACACTACCCTTAATAATTGAGCACAATAACATTCATGTTCTCTATTAACATCCAGTATAACCCTTATACTAATTATTTTTAAAGCAAGCCAATAAATAAAGTAGTCCAGAGAATTGAGACTCTTTATAATCATTTAAAAGTGTCCGAGTATTGTATATTAAAGCCCGTTTGACACTTGACATATACAAATGCTTCACACCGAGCTACACTTTAAAAATAAGACATGAATGAATTTAAACATTAATATTACACTTTAAAACCATCCCGGAAGCGACTCAGAAATACTGACTTGGAGGAGGCATTCCCTTGCTTATCACTATAAAGCAGGTGACCTAAGGGAACACCCGCCCCCCCCCCCCCCCCCCCTTCCCCTTGCCCTGGGTCAAATAGCCCAGAGCGAAGAGGGCAGCCGGACGGAGTCACTGCCGGAACAGAAAACCTGCATAACTATAGTTGCAACTGTTTAGTGGACGACATTCTGAGCAACAGATAACGGACCTAAACAATGCAGGTCTCCAGAAATGGACTCAATATTTCTGAGATAAAAATTCGTAAATGTGGATGGCTGAGACCAATAAGCAGCCTTCATTAAATCTGTAATAGCAACACTATTAGCATAAGCCCAGGAAGTAGAAAGAGCTCTTACTTCATGAGCAGAAATCTTAAGCACAGACTGCTGAGAAGAAGATAAATCTTCATAAGCAGTACGGATAGTTAACTGAATCCATCTAGCAATAGAATGGACTGAAATGTCCTTTCTATTAGGCATCAAAGACAGAAAGAAACATTTCCGTCCCTTTCTGATAAACTGAGATCTCTGTTTATAGATACGTAGTGCTCTAACAGGACAGAGTAAAGGCCTACGCCCGTCTGAAGACGGAAGAGCCTTAATAACAATAGGTTCCGGATATTTATTAGGAGCCTGATTCTTAGCTAAAAAACCCACATTAGTAGTGAAGGTGATAGTGTTCCCAACACTACGATAATGAGAATCATCCACCGATAGTGCATGAAGCTCACTGACTCTTCTGGCAGAAGAGAAAGCTAAGAGAAAAGCTGTCTTATAAGATAAGAATTTGAAATCTACTGTCCCAAGAGGTTCAAATGGCTTTTCCTTCAATTTAAGGAGAACCCAAGCTAAATTCCACTTAGGAATTAATCTAAGAGTTCTGGGTCTATTTATCGAAAAGTTTCTAACCAACTTCGATAAAGAGACATTAGATCCAATTTGTAAACTATCATGATGTGCATAGGTATCAGATAACATAGATCTATAACCCTTTATAGTAACAGGCTGCAGTTTGATTTCGTCAAACAAGTATACTAGAAAGTTTGCAATGTCTGGTATAGAGGGATCAAATATATCTACAGAATGATCCCTACACCAACGACGAAAAACCTTCCACTTAGCCGCATAGTTTAGCGAAGAGGAGGTCCTCCTACAGTTAGAAATCGCGTCCACTGCTCGTCCTGTAAAGTGCTTGCCATGCAAGAAGGACCGCACAATGGAAAAACGTGAAGGTTGAGACCTTGCGGGTTGTGATGGAGTTGGCGCGATTTCCCCTGCGAAAGAAGATCCTCTCGTGGAGGAAGCTTCCACGGTAGGTCCCACAACAGACACCTGAGTAGATTTATCCACGGTCTCTGTGGCGACAGAGATGCTACCAACAGAATCTTGCATTGAGATTGTTTTATCTTTAGCAATACTTGTTGAATTAACGGCGCTGGAGGATACGCATATCCTATCATTCCGTCCCAAGGGATCGACAGAGCGTCTACTGCAAATGCTCTTGGATCCAGACACGGAGACACATACGTCTGCAACTGATTGTTGAGATGTGTCGCAAATAAGTCTATCATTGGCCGTTCCCATTGGTAGCAAATCTGATTGAATACTTGTTTGTTGAGAGTCCACTCCGAAGGCAACAAGCGACCCTTTCGTGAAAGGGAGTCTGCTAGCACATTCAGACGACCCGGTATGTGACGGACCGAAAGAAGAACGTGATGTTCTAACGCAAACAGAAGGATTCTTTCCGTTAGATTGAACAACGGAACTGAATGAGTGCCTCCCTGATTCCGTATATGCGCCACTACTGTCGTATTGTCGGATAGGATTTGGACATGAGCATCGTGAATAATGTCCATCCAGTGACGTAACGCAAGCCAAATTGACATCATTTCCTTGATGTTTATGTGCTTGCACAGGAATTGCGGATCCCAAAGACCCTGGCATCTCGAATCCGTTGGGATTAATGATGCACCCCAACCTGTTTGACTGGCATCCGTCATAACGGTAAAACTCGGATCCGGCAACTGCAGCGGAACTCCTTGAGTTAACCACTGAATGTTTGCCCAAGTCTGAATCTCTTGTTTCACTTGATCTGACAAGAGAACGTCTACATCGAGCGAATGAATTTTCACACTCCAATTCTGAGTCAGGAAAATTTGAAGAGGACGTGTGCGTAGCCGCCCCATCGGAATGAGATCCGCGACGGCTCCGCACAGACCTATCAGTCTCATAAATTCTCTCGCCGTGACTTTGTCTGCGTGCAGACAATAGCGAGCGTAACAACTGACTAATTTCGCTCTGGTTAACGGCAGACGAACGAGATTGTTGTGCGTCTCGAAGCTCATTCCCAGATGAGTGAATGACTTGGACGGCACCAGATCCGACTTCTCCTCGTTTACTATAAAACCAAGACGTCGTAGCAATAGAAGAAGATTCTGAACATCGTTCTGAAGCGTTAACTCGTTACCGTACCTCTGAAGAATGTCGTCCAGGTAGGCCGACGTTACCGCAGACGAATGAGCTCGGAAGTAGATCATTACCGAGTTCATTACCCGAGTGAAAGCCCAGGGTGCTAGATTCAATCCGAAGCACATCGCCCGGAATTGATACACCACTCCTAGGACTGCGAAGCGTAGATACTTTCGGAATGTCGGATGTACCATGACGTGAAAGTACGCATCTTTGAGATCTATGCTCGCTGCATAATCGTTCACCCGAATACTCGCTCTGACCGATCGAATCGTCTCCATATAAAACTTCGGAGCGACGATCAGCTTGTTTATCCAGCTCAAATCTATGACTGGACGGAACGAGCCGTCTGGTTTCGGAACCAGAAACAGATGGCTGTAGAATCCCAGAGATTCCTGGTTTTCTACGACCTCTACCGCGTTCTTCATTAAAAGAGACTGCACCTCTGATAACAGAGCGTCTCTTTTCTGTGGATTTGACGGAAGATGAGTCCACTTTGGACTTCGAGTTAATGGAGGCTTTCGTTTGAAGGATATCTTTAGACCTTCCGAAGTCACTCCTCTCACCCAAGGGTCGTCCGTAATCGACGCCCACTCTTGTGAAAAACTCGACAACCTTCCGCTAACCGGAACGCGATAGAGGTTTAAGCCATCACCTCCTGGACCTGCGAGGCCTGCGGTAGGAGAAACCACGTCTTCCACGACCCGCACCTCGCCTCGTCGACCTCGGGGCGTCCGACCGATTGTCCCGGCCTGAAGGACGTCCCGAACGAGAGTCGCTATCCTGACGGTCTCTCGAATAAGACCAAGAGGACGCACCGGAACCTCTATAGGAACCTCTCTTGGGTGCATTAGACCCAGAAGTGCCTGTCTTATTCGTGTCTGCTGTATCCGACTTTTTAGGAGCCGATCTGAACAACAGAGAATCATTAGCTTTCTTTTTAATTTTATCATAAATAGCGGAAAGCTTGCCGTCAAAGAGAAGTTCTCCTGAGACCGAAGCAACTCTAAGAGAGTTCTTCACCTTAGAATCCACTAGTGTGGATGTAGCTAGGGCTGCGTCACGTCTAACCAACTCCAGATTTGCCACTGAAAGGGCGGAGTTACACGTGGAATAAGCTACTGCCCTTGAAAGAAGTCTTAAAGAGGATTGTATATCCTGAAACTCTTCCCCTTGAAGGCGCAGTGATAACGCCTTAGTAAGGTGATCTGCGTAAGATAAGGCATCTAAATTGGCTCTGTTAGACGCAATAGCTGTTTCCAACACCGCAGCTGGAATAGAAGCTGACGACGGTAATGATAGCTCTAAGTCTTCCACCTCGTCGTCCATACGCAGAGGAACGCTCGGTATACCCTGTCGGGCCGTATCGAATTTATTCCTTGCATTAATGAAAGGCAGGTTGAGAGTATTAGCGGACAAGAAACCTACTTTCCCCGTCCTGGAAGCAAGTTTAAATATAGCGTCGTTCAATAATTCAAATGTTCTTGCAACATTATTGGACTGCGACGGAAACTCGGGAGCGATGTCCCTGAACCGCTCAAAAAATTCAGAGTCCAATGACGCTATAATTCTCTTGTCCGGAAGCGCAGCAGTCTGGCCCGACGGAACAACTTGAGGGAGAAAGTGCCGGATGAAGTCCACGGCAGCTTTATGTTGTTCCGAAAGGGATAGCTCCAAGTCATCCGTATCCCTTTCACCATCCGGTCGGACCTCACGATGTTCCCGGTCGTCCGCCCCCGATGCTTCGGCGGAGCGTACCGACCCAGCGCCGTCGGATAATTCTCGATCCGACACCGTTTCTGTCGGCTGCTGGGATGCTGCGATAAGCTGTGCTATCTGCACAAGAATGTCCGACGTCGAGACCTGCGGAGGCGCAGTCTTTCGCTGCTTCGCCGAGGGCAGCTCCGCATCAGATGGCTCCCGCATACTTTTCCTATGCGAACGTCCGGAGTCCATCGGTCTCGAATCCCTGGCTGCCGGATGGTGTGACCTGGTCGCCGAAGAATCCTTCATCGGCGAAGCTGGTAAAATATCGGCGGTCACGCAGCCAAGGTGCGGTCGTGTGCGCTGACGAGAAGAGGAAGCCTTAACAGTCTCTGCGGACTGCTTATACAACGGAGCGTCCCGAGCGACGGACGTATGCTCCGCTAAAGACACATTTTGTACCACAACATCTGGTCCCAGATGTTGTTGTACGAGAGAGGGACCTCTCTTGCTCACGGCCTGGCTGGACCTGGACGAGCTAGGAACCGGACTAAAAGGCTTCCTCCGTTCTCGCTTACTATCCGCCGTCACTGGGTGTGCATCTATTATGTTTATAGTGCTCGCATCACCCAAAATTTCCTCTTGGACCGCATCGGACGAACCCAGCTGCCGAACCATTCGGTGAATGGACGCTACACCGGGCGAGCTAGCGGACGGCATTTGTCTAATCTCCATGAGCACTTTTGCCGCTAGCTCTGAATTCATTTGTGACGACGGACGCACACTTGAAGAAGATAACATGGAAACATCACCCTGTTCTGGTTCCTCTGAAATAGAAACTGAGAGAGTAGAGTGACCTTGTGGAGAAAGAGCCGGCATCGCTCTTTCTCCAGAAACAACATATCGTGACACACGTTTCCAATGTTTCTCATCCCAATGTTCACATATAGGACAAGGATTAATGCGAGAACACTGACTACAATTAATACAATGATCATGAAAGTCAGAGGAAGATTTCTTCCTATTACAATTTGAACAACGTCCCTTCATTGTGAAAGAACAACAATAAGTCCTAGTTACTCGCAAAAACCCCTGACACAAAGATACATAATAACATGATCCATTAATAAATGAAAAAACAATTGCAAAACAAAATAATTTTGAAAAAATATTTTTTCAGAGAAGCCCAAGTTGCTGAAAAGTAATGTTTAGCCCCGATGGATCCGATGGCAAAGTGTGGTCAAAAATTTTTAATTTATATAAAATAATTAATGAGACACTTTCGGATAATATAAATGTATCTTATAATGAGATAAACTACCACAAAGGCAAACAGCCCCCCTCAAAAAAGGCTGTTGCCAATGAAAACAAACAGTGTAAACACACTAGAAAACATGACTCCAGGCACTGAAAAAACTGGCCCGGAATCAGTCATCAATTACACTCTATCTGATGCAAAACAGAGACTCCCAGGGGAGAATCTGTAGAACATCAGATGGAAGATGCAGAACACAAACGTTATACACCCATGGGTGAAAACGTAACTATGGGGAAAATAACAGAAAACATTCTGTAACCAAGCAACTCTCCCAGGAAATTTTAGAAATGAAATTTCTTAAAAATATGCCAAAAGCATGGGAGAATTGCCAGGGGGGACTTTAGAAGGCTAGGGGAGAGGAAACACTGAATAAGCAGTGCAACAATTAGCAAGAATGACAACAAGAGGCCCATGCCTCGAAAATAGGCAACTTAACATAATTTCATCAAAAAATTTTAAGTACAGCCCTGATTATTTTTTGCCACTTCTTTTTCCTCTCCTCCTTCTATCCTCCTTAGAATCACATTTTCTCCAAAAATTACGTGTCTGGCATCCTTTAAACTGAGATTTACAAGCACAAAGATCAGTGAGATGTTGACTGATGAAGGGCCAAACAGAGAATGATAATTGGCGCCAATTTCGGGACGACTGCGTAGTATGGAGGTCCTTTAGGACATGATTTCTTTTTGTTTTGGATGCAAATTTTGGGGATTGGGGGGCAAAATTTGTGTTTGGCCCTGGTTTTGTTGGAGTTAGCACCAGCTAAGTCTGGGTCATTGGTACAGTATAAAAATATATAAATTACTATAAATTTTTTAACATTTTTATACTGTACCAATGACCCAGACTTAGCTGAATAGTAAAAAGGCTGGAGGGCCTAGGACATAGAGGAAAATCCAATAAGCTCAACTATATAATATAGAGGCAACCCCTCAAGGAGAAAAGGAGTATTAGGCTTTACATGTATCTTTCTTATTTTATGTTAAATTAGAAAGATACAATACCCTTCATAATTGAGCACAATAACATTCATGTTCTCTATTAACATCCAGTATAACCCTTTATACTAATTATTTTTAAAGTAAGCCAATAAATAAAGTTAGTCCAGAGAAATGAGACTCTTTATATTCTTTTAAAAGTGTCCGAGGATTGTATATTAACGCCCGTTTGACACTTGACATATACAAATGCTTCACACCGAGCTACACTTAAAAAATATGACATGAA